>OX104065.1:94122883-94143731 GCA_944474145.2 Dicrocoelium dendriticum | reverse complement strand
TACATAGCTATTGTACATAGCTATTTTCTCAAGACATTCTTTATATCTTGCCGTCTTCTCTTACTGGGCTACGGTTTTCTTGTGTAGCATTCGCCAAGGCGCTACGTGAGACCGAAGAAAGTACTATCGTTGTATGTATTGATGAAACGGAGAATGTGGATCTGTACTCATGGCACAGGACTTCTGCTGCCTTGTTCGCTGACTTTGTGAGCCCTGTGGAGGTCGTCAGCACGATGACACCGTGCTTGACTTGTCGAAGACTGCTGACGTGACTATACAAGGCTCTGGGATTGGATGAAAATTTGCGCATAAGCTGATGTTGATGCGCACTCTTATCTTGGCGTACAAGATGGACGCATTGGTTATGGATGGATCGGCAATATTCCCATTGAGTAGTCGCTGGATGTGAGCGACAGTTTCTCCATGCCGTGTCCCTGGAGGCAATCCACTTCCTGTACGACTTCGGATTAGTGCTGGGCGTCTAATCCCTATGGAAACTGGTTTGCAGGTCGTGGTAGTGGAGTGTAGCAGTCTGGAGATTTCCAGATGATGCTGATGATTCCCGAAAGGATGAAACGCGCGTACAGTGCTTTTCCGGGCTTGTGGCGGCTGTCTGAGTGAGCCTAGATGTGATGAAATTCTACCTATACCATTCAACTCCCCCTACTACTCTTCTGTAATCAGTACACAGAACAAACTGCTTATAATACCATAAGATAATTGGCGGCTTAAGTTTGTTAAGCTCGTCGCTTGATGAGGGGGCTACCCTGTCCTCTGCACGGCAGTAACGTGTAAGGCAGTGGATAGTGAGCGGCGCTATATCACATCTAGTAACTTATTCACGATGGTCGTTGCCGTCCCCCGTAGCTCAGTGGTCTCAACCACGGACTGGCAACAGTCGAGTTGCGGTTTCGAGCCCTACCAAGGGTCCGATGGAATGCGCACTGCTGATGATTCCCGAAAGGATGAAACGCGCGTACAGTGCTTTTCCGGGCTTGTGGCGGCTGTCTGAGTGAGCCTAGATGTGATGAAATTCTACCTATACCATTCAACTCCCCCTACTACTCTTCTGTAATCAGTACACAGAACAAACTGCTTATAATGCCATAAGATAATTGGCGGCTTAAGTTTGTTAAGCTCGTCGCTTGATGAGGGGGCTACCCTGTCCTCTGCACGGCAGTAACGTGTAAGGCAGTGGATAGTGAGCGGCGCTATATCACATCTAGTAACTTATTCACGATGGTCGTTGCCGTCCCCCGTAGCTCAGTGGTCTCAACCACGGACTGGCAACAGTCGAGTTGCGGTTTCGAGCCCTACCAAGGGTCCGATGGAATGCGCACTGCTGATGATTCCCGAAAGGATGAAACGCGCGTACAGTGCTTTTCCGGGCTTGTGGCGGCTGTCTGAGTGAGCCTAGATGTGATGAAATTCTACCTATTTCCAGGTTTGTCCGTATAAAATTCCAACTAAAATTATTTCATTGTACACCTAGACGACCGGTGTGATTTGTTGAACTGATCGCTGAGTTCGAATGCTTGATTTGCTCATCGCCATTTTTGCTTGGCGCTCGTTTCGGTTGCAAGGTGCGACTGCCCTGAGTGCTGATTCAGATTCAGATGGGAATGGAACGATAGGATAATCCCGTGAGTGTTCCATTTTGAGTAGATCGTTGAGCCAGGAATTGATGAAGTGCTCAGTTATTGATGGGTCTAAAAGGGAACGCCCGTATCGCACCCTGGTCAATCAGTTAATGCCCACGTTTCCTGCCCTAGCAGTCCTTGTGGTGGCAGTCACGTGAAGTACGCAAAGGATAGGAAGAGAAATCGAAGGTACAGCATAAGGAAGTGCACATTAAATAAGAAAATAATACCAATACGTGAGGAAAAGAAAATCGAAGTGCTAAGATGCGAGTTACTCAGGAAAATAGAAAGGTTTCGTGTTGCCACCCAAGAGCGTCAAGTTACCGCTCAAACCTCTTAACCGTAGATTCCCTGATAACACTTTCTGGAAGCATGTTCCAGCGGTCGATGACTCGGCGTGACAGCCGGATTTCCGCCCTAATCCGATCGGACCGCGGGTTGTCCAGCTTCAAGAAGTGACCGCGTAGAACAGACAATCTCGCAAGACTGAATAGCTCAGATAAATCTGGACCAATCTTCCCAGTTAAGATACGGTAGGTTATGATTAGGTCTCCTCTAAACCTTCGATAGTGCATTGAATGCATTCCCAAACTAAGTAGACGTTCGGGGTACGTCCGTCCCCGTAATCCCTCGACTAACCTAGTACCCACTCGTAAAACCCTCTCTACCTCCATTTTGTCCCCGACGAGGTAGGGCGGACAAGCCTGGACGCAGTATTCCAGATGAGGCCGAACGAGCCGAGAACAGTCTCGTAGAGATGCCGCCCGTCAAGACTGCGAACGAACGTCGCATTAACCACAACATGTGGAAACCTCTGCTTGCGGCCTTCTTCCAGTTATTGCCGGAGTGAAAAGCCGAAGAGTGCACGAGGCCTAGATCAACCTGGCTAGATACACGGGGGAGTTCGACCCCACCGACCAAGTACTTCGTGGGACAACCTCCTCTAATTCGAAGAACGGAGCACTTTGCCTGCTTTATGGGCAGTAACCATAAAGTATAGTCCCAAAGCTTATCCAATGCTCGCTGAATAGCTTCGGAACACCCAGGAACATCGGCAATGTTCCACAGCTTCAGAACTTCTGCAAATAGCAGCGATGGTACCTCAAGCTCCGCGGGTAGATCATTCACATAGATAGAGAACAGCAGCGGTCCAAGGATCGAGCAATGCGGCAAGCCACTGAGGACAGACGGTCTAAAGAATAGGCCACGGCCTACCCGTACACACTGTTCTCTACCCTCCAAGAAGGCAGTCACCCAATGAAGGGCGCGACCAGATACCCCGTAGGTCAGCTTTTGCGCAAGCCTCAAATGAGGTACCTTGTCAAATGCCTTCGAAAAGTACGTCCAGTGCGTGGTCGTTATGCACTGCATCCGCCCAACTTTCGAAAGCCACCAGTAGATTAGTCAGACACGAAAATCCCTTCCGGAATCCGTGTTGTACATTGTTAAGTAGATTAAATCTACTCAGATGACTCTCCAATGAATCTCTCACCAGTTTCTCGAGGAGTTTGACTACTACACTCGTGAGTCTGACTGGCCTGTAATTTGCAGCAGACTCCTGTTCCCATTTTTGAAGCTGGGACAGATGACAGTTTACTTCCATTCGGAAGGCAATGCACAGCTGTCAAGCGATTTCTGAAACACCATAGCGAGCGGTCTACTTAGTTCCGCAGCCAACTCATGCAACAGTTTCGGGTGAGTTAAATCAGGCCCAAAGGCCTTAGAAGGGTTCAGCCTTTGTAACAGCCTACGAACTTCCGTCTCCGCTACAATGAATTCAGATAGTCCTGAAACCTCTGGGATTCTGCAAACCAACTCAACGCCTGTCAAAGAGGCTTTCCTTGCAAACCCTGCCGCATATTGCCCACTAAGCACGCGTAGTACTCACAGAGACGAGTCCTCCGTTCCCCTAGCTAGAGCGTATACGGTGTTCCTTATTTCTTTTCCTTTTTATAGCTAATAATAATAATAATAGTAATAATGTGTCCGCTGTAGCCGTTACCACGCTTCGCTGTCGCGCGACCACCACCAGTCGCGCGCGGGCTGAGTATACCGAGAGGACGCCCACCCCTACGGGGATTCGAATCAAGTTCAAGTTCAAGTTCAAGTTCAAGTGGGACTGGAACGATAGGATGAATCCCGTAAGTGTTCCTTCTTGAGCGGGTCGTCGATCCAGGAGTTGATAGGGGTGCTCCGACTTCTTGATGGGTCTAAAAGGAAAACACCCGAAAAACACCCTGGTCCACCAATTTAATGCCCACGTTCCTAACATTAGCTGTCCCAGCTGTGTCAGTTACGTGAAGTAAGTAAGAGAGGAAGGAGAATCGAAGGTAAGGGAGTAGGGGAAATCAGTTAAAAGAAGAGAATAATACCAATGACGAGGAAAAGCAAAGAAAATAGAATCGAAGTATGAAGATGGGAATTTGTCAGGAAAACGGAAAGGTTTCGTGTTGCCACCCAAGAGCATCTAGTTGACGATCAAACCCCTTAACCGTAGCTTCCTTGACAACATTTTCAGGAAGCAGGTTCCAGCGCTCGATGACTCGACGCGATAAGCGTGTCTCCGCTCTAACTCGATCGGACCGCGGCTTGTCCAGCTTCATACAATGCCCGCTGAGACCAGATAATCTAGCAGGACTAAATAGCATGGACAAATCAGGGTCAACCTTCCCAGTCAAAATACGGTAGGTTAGGATTAGGTCCCCTCTAATCCTTCGATAGTGCATTGACTGCATCCCCAAACTAAGTAGGCGTTCGGGGTACGTTTGCCCTCGTAATCCCTTGACCAACCTAGTGCCGACACGCAACACCCTTTCTAGTGCCATTTTGTCCCGGACAAGGCATGGTGGACAGGCCTGGACGCAATATTCTAGGTGGGGTCGCACAAACGCTGAGAAGAGCTTCACAAATACATCAGCGGTTAGGGTCCCAAAAGAACGACGGATAAACCACAACATCCGGAACCCTTTACTAGCCGCCTTCTTCCAGTTGTCTCCAGAGTGTAATGTGGAACAGTGGATGACACCTAGATCAACCTGATGAGTCACGTGAGGAAGTACAGTCCCATCGAGCACATAACTTGTGGAGGAATCAGACGCTCCGATACGCAGCACTGGACACTTTGCCCGGTTTATAGACAGCAACCACAAGACAGACCATTCCCAGAGTTTATCCAGAGCCCGTTGAAGAGCCATATTACCTTCAGGGATATCAACAATATTCCAGAGCTTTAGGTCATCAGCAAATAAAAGCGATTGTACCTCAAGCTCCTCCGGCAAGTCATTCACGTAGACTGAGAACAGCAGCGGACCTAGGACAGAGCCTTGCGGAACGCCGCTAAGCACAGCCTGTCGAAACGAAAGACTGCTTCCCACACGAATACACTGTTCCCGTCCATCCAGAAAAGCTGACACCCACTGGAGAGCACGACCAGCTATTCCATACGACCTCAACTTCAGCGAGAGTCGCGAATGGGGGACAGTATCAAAGGCCTTGGCGAAGTCAATGAACACCACATCCACCGCATGTCCACTGTCTACGGCTTCAACCCAGTTCAAGTTCAAGTTCAAGCGCGACTGGAACGATAGGATGATCCCGTGAGTGTTCCTTCTTCGGCGGGTCGTTGAACTAGGACTTAGCGAACTTTGAAATACTGATGGACCTAAAAAAAGACCGCATCACACCCTGTCCAACCAATTAATGCCCACGTATCCTGCCCTAGCAGTCCCTGCTGGGTCGGTTACGTGAAGTAAGAAAGGGAAAAAAGTAAACGCAGAAGGCAAAAGAGAAAGTGGTAAGAGCTAAGCAAGTGGAATACCAAGATATTTGAGTCAATAAAAAAGGAACTGAAAAGTGAAGGTGAGTCAGCTAGGAAAAAGGAAAGGTTTGCTGTTGCCACCCAAGAGCATCGAGCTGGCGCGCAAAACTCTTAACCGTAGGTTCCCTAACCACGTGATCTGGAAGCGAATTCCAGCGATCTATGACTCGGCGCGATAGACGAGTTTCCGTCCTAATCCTATCAGACCGTGGTTTATGCAGTTTCAGTGGGTGCCCGCGGAGACTAGGTAACATAGCGGGACTAAATAGCCCTGACAAGTCCGGGCCAATCTTACCCGTCAAAATGCGATAAGTGAGAATCAGGTCCCCTCTTATCCTTCAGTAGTGCATGGAGTACATACCCAAACTGAGCATGCGTTCAGGATACGTCTGTCCCCGTAGACCCTGCACTAACCGAGTGCCCACTCGTAACACCCTCTCCAAGTCCATTTTGTCTCGGTTAAGACATGGTGGACAAGCTTGCATACAATATTCCAGTTGGGGTCGGACGAATGCCGAAAAAGCTTCACAAACAACTTGGCCGTTAAGATTCCGAAAGAGCGGCGGCTAAACCACATCATCCGAAACCCTCGACAAGCAGCCTTCTTCCATTTGTCTCCAGAATGAAGTGCTGATGCGTGTACGACTCCTAAATCAACCTGCTGAGTGACAACAGGAGCTCACCACCGCCGACAACGTATCGGGTGGGAGGATTAGCAGCTCCGATTCGGAGAACAGGGCACTTGGCCCTATTTATGGGCATCAACCATAAGGTAGACCATTCCCAGAGTCTATCCAAGGCACGCTGAATTGCCTCAGGACCCCCGGGATATCCACAATGTTCCAGAGCTTAAGGTCGTCAGCAAAGGTTAATGATGAGACCCCTAGCTCTCCCGGCAAGTCATTTACATAGATCGCAAACAAAAAATGGCCCCAATACCGAGCCCTGCGGAACGCCACTAAGGACAGCTTGCCTGACCGAAAGGCTACGCCCCACCCGTACGCACTGTTCCCTCCCCTCAAGGAACGCAGGCACCCATTGAAGGGCGCGACCAGATATCCCGTAAGATCTCAATTTTAGTGAGAGCCGGAGATGTGGAACAGTGTCAAAAGCTTTCGAAAACTCTACGAATAGCACGTCTACAGCGTAGCCACTGTCTACCACTTCGGCCCAGCTTTCACGAGCTACAAGTAAATTAGTCTGACATGAAAATCCCTTGCGGGATCCATGTTGTGCCACACTGAGAAGGTTGAATCGATTCAGGTGGTTCTTTACTGAATCCCTTATCAGCTTCTCGAACAACTTGACTACTACGCTTGTCAAACGGACGGGCCGGTAGGTTGTAAGCTGAACACTGGCAAAGCCATTAAAAATCGGACAGATGATTGCTTCCTTCCATTTCGAAAGTAGAATGCAGCTGTAAAGCGATATTGAAAATACGCACGTGAGCGGACTACTCAGTTCAGTGGCCAGTTCATGCAACAGCTTCGGATGAACTGAATCAGGACCGGAAGCTTTAGAGGGATTAATGCCTAGCAGTTGCTCGAAGACCTGAGTCTCCGTTATGCTAAATTCAGCTAAGCAAGAATCCTCTGGAAATCTTGAAACCAGTTCTACCTGTGGTAAAGAGGTCTCCCGAGCAAAGACCCCAGTATACTGATCACTAAGTATACAAGCCTTGTCATAGTCAGTTTGCGCACGGGTCTCGTCTGCTAGCAATAACGCTGGTATGGGCAGTTTTGCCCCATCTTCTCTTTTAACGTAAGTGATAAACGTCTTGAGGTTAGCTGCGGCCGAGTCCGCTAAACCCTACACTTATTGAAGTCGAGCAGTCCTGAGATGTTGCCTACAGTTATTTCTATTCTCTCGATAACTATCATAGGTACGGGCTGATGGAGCTGCTTGGTAGGTTCGCCAGCATCTAGACCGTTTCTTGAGTAGGTACTTGCCTGTGGTATCTATCCATGGAGGCTGTGCCCTTAACCCTCTTTTCCTAATGAGTGGAATATAGGAGGCGGAATCCTCCGTAAGGTAGGCCTTAAATTTATCCCAGGCTAACTGGACAGAGTCAGCCATCGAGATCTTACAGTTCAGAACTGAAGCCTTAGTTCGCATTGCACTAAAGTCCGCCCGCCAAATATTCGGAAGTAATTCAACAGCGGTCTCTTGGTGCCTTGAAAGAGCACATCGAAAGGATATGCATGCGCGATCGCTGGACCCTAGAGGTGCACCGCATGAAACGTCAGTCACGAAGTCCAGGGACTTAGCGAAAACCAAATCCATAGTAAATGGTATTTCGTTGTCCATATACCTAGTGGGAAAGTCAACGAACTGGTGCAAAGGCACTTGGAGAGTCAGTTCAAGGAAGTCTGCACCGAATGTTCCTAATGCCGAATTGCAAGAAAGATCGGCCCAACAGACTTCCGGGAGGTTGAAATCCCCTAGAACTAAACACTTATTCGCAGACTGGGTGCGAATAAAATCAAGTATCCTCCTGGAGGAACTTCCAGGACTTCTGTACATCACTATAACTGTAAACTGGGTAGAGTAAGTGCACAAAACAGCCGATAGGGCTTCAACAGTCTGATCCGACGACTAGAATGTGCAAGTCCTCAACACATCTAAGTTACAGCTCACATACAGTACAACGCCTCCGTCTTGGCGACCAACGGAGCGATCAGTTCTAAGCAGCGCGTAGCCAGGTAAATATACCTCACCGTCCGTGATATCCGGAGACAACCACGTCTCAGTGAAAGCTAGTATGTCGGGACGAGATTTGTCTACAGGTAGACCCAACTCGTGCACCTTGTTCTTTGGGCTACGCACGTTGCTAGGTACTACCTCAAGGAAGTCGGCACGACTATCCCTGGGTCGTGCGCCATCAGGATTGGTTCTGATAGGGCGGAAAGTAACTTCTGGCTGACCACCTGAAAACCCACTAGACGGAGGCCTTGCTCACCAGCCGCCCGTCTAGTTTTGAGGTCTTTGATAGCCTCCTTTAACTTCAACCTATCTGCCAGGGGTAGGTCCGGCTGAACGCTGACACCACTACCCTTAACTTTGAATGCAAATCGCAGTAACGATTTGCGTTCCTCCGGGGTAGAAAGGACCACGAGAAGTAGCCGGGGTCGTGGATTTGGCGTAGCGATAGGAACGTTCCCCAAACGCGCAGCTAGGTAACAGCGAATCTTTTACTGTATCCCGCAACCCGATGTGCCTTTTCGAATCGCTCCCCCGGCCCCACTACAGGCTACTCGCTTAATTGGTGACCCCGACTCCGGAAGAATTTCAGTGCCGGATATTTCGAACTTTTCTCCGGTGAGCTCGATCCATTTATTTTAATATTTTCTGGTAGCATACGGTAGACTATATTTTCCACATTTTTAAAACATTGATCGTACTCTGCGGATAGCGACGTCCTGTTAAGCGTTCTGGTTCATTGAAGTATTTTGGTCCAAAGAAGACGGCTCAAGCTCGAATTGGTGACTCATCTGTTTACTATTTGGACTTCATCCGCTATGACGTTCAAATGCTTGTCATGTTTTAAAGGAGTTACTTCGCCCTCTAAAGCTTTGCAGTGCACCATCTGTGATGGGTGAACACACAGCTTGCTGTGGAGTCGGCCATGAATTGTACGAATTTCTCCTGCGATCCAACGTTCCGGGCTTAGGCTTCTTTCGCGATCTGTGCCGTGTTACGATAAGCAACACACGATGCCTTGATGGACTGCCTGGGCTCAGTCCGCTCACCTCTCGTGCTCAAGCCGAGATGAACATCGCTGCTGCCTCACCACCAACTCCTTGCCTTATCACATGCGATTCTTGCGCAGCTACCCCAACGAAGACGCCGGCTGTTGTTGACCAGAGCGAAGAGCCTAAGCTGAAGACGTACGCGGAGGTAGTAAAGGAAAACGTACGAAATGTTGAACGCGAAAGCAAGACAGGTGTAAGGCTAAAATCCAAGTCGTCATCATCTCAGTCGCAGCTGAATTTGGTTTTCGATAGTCAGTCAACTGGAGAAACTGCTTAAGGACGGTCCCGCTGTTCTGAAGCCGAAGATCCATGAGAATGCCACATCGCCATCCCGCGACCGCTGCCTTATCATCGTGAATGCAGCCGAGTCCACCAAGGCTACCCCAGCTGAAAGGATTGTAGATGATCAGGAGTTCCTACAACGGATGATCTTTTTACTATTCGATGAAGGAGAGCCAGGAATCAACATTGTTTCAGCCTTCCGCCTCGGTAAGAAACAGGAGGACTCCTCGAAGGTTCGTCCACTTAAAATTGTATGTCAAAATGATGACGAGGCCCGTCGCATTCTTCGACGAGCTCCGGAACTTAAAGGTGAATCATTTTATGTATTTCGAGATCTTCCCCTGAGGATCGAGTGAGAATGAAACAAGCGGTTGACGAACTCAGATCCCGTCGAGACAACAGTGAGACAGATTTACATATGGCGGATTTTCGCGTAGTCCGAAAAGCTACCAAAATTCGCTGGAAACCACTTCTTGTCATACCCAGGCGTTAGAGGTGAAGAACGGATTGCGTGTAATTTCCGCTAATGTGCGCAGTATTCGAAACAAACACGATGAAATTCAATCTTTTGCCTCAGCGAATCATCCTGACATTACGGCTCTCACCGAGACCTGGTTGTCCGCGGATATCCTGGACTCCGTAGTGCAGATCCCCGGTTATCCTCTCTGCCGAGCTGACCGCAATGGAGAGAGATCTGGTGGTGGTGTGATCCTGTACTGGAATGCAAACTTCAAGGCTCATCTAGTTGAAGCTACTTGTGATAGTAATGGTGGTTTCGAAGCCTTGTGGTGCCAGGTTCATGATGGATGCAGATCCCTGATAGTGGGGGTTGTCTACAGAGCTCCATTGGGTTCCGGAGCTCGGCTGATGGATTCAATTAACAAGCATGGTGTGGAAAGGACTGTGTACTATTGGGTGACTTCAATGCCCCAAGTGTCGACTGGGATTTGCTGCACTGTGCTACTTCTTCAGACGTTTTCGCTGCGGACTTTTTGGAAACCGTTCTCGAATGTAACCTATTTCAACCTGTTACTGTGCCTATCCGTATATGTGTCGGACAAACCCCCATATTCTCTATCTTGTGCTTCCCCGGCGCAATCTGATATCGCAGGCGTTGCCACTCTTTCGCCTATTGGTAATAGTGATCACTATACGATCTCATTCCTCTGGACTCGAAGCCACACTCTTCAAAACCAAGATACTTTCCGCAGGAATTTCTGGCGTGCCGATCCAATCCGCCTGCAAGCGGCCGCTAGCGGTATGGACTGGAATATCCCTCTATCCTCGGACCCAGATGAGGAGTGGAAACTTTTGTACTCCAAGCTGATTTCCCTTGTTGAGCAGGCTGTTCCTGTTTGCAAAAGGCGAACGTTTACCAGAGGCCCTCCATGGATGGACCGAGAATTGAGGTGTTTAATGTCCAAAAGACGTAAATTATGGGACCGATTCAAGCTTATTCACTGCGCGCTTGACTATTCGGAGCACAAATTGACCAGAAACGACTGCATCACGAAAAAACGTCAGAAACGGCATCAGTATGCACGCAGTATGGCATTGCCATCCAGGGCGACACCGAAGGCACTCTACTCCTATTTGAAAAAAGTACAAAAGCTGGCAGTGGCATTCCTGCTCAGTTTTCTGCAGAGCAAGGCGGTTTACTTGACGACGACGCGACGAAAGCCAGTTTACTGGCCATGCAATACTCATCTGTTTACTCGATCGAGACGCCGTTATTCGATGACACTGCACCAATCCACCCATCTTCGTTGCAGCACATAGAAATGAGTGTGGCTGACGTGGCCAAAGGCCTTCGTGAATTAGATCCGAACTCCTCGCCGGGTCCTGATGGACTGCACCCGCTGTTCCCCAAGACCGTGGCGGACTATATTGCTGTTCCCGTCTGTCAGATATTTCGCCACTCTTTGGAAGCTGGACGACTCCCGGTTGCTTGGAAATTGGGGACCGTCAAACCTATATACAAGGGAGGGGATCGTCAAGATCCTGCAAGCTATCGACCTATCTGCCTAACGTCTGTGCTGTGCATGTTAATGGAAAGGATTCTCAAGCGCGCCATGCAGCTTCACTTCGAGAATCTTAACATCATCTCCTGTGCCCAGCATGGCTTTCGGCGGGCACGCTCATGTACCTCGAACCTGCTTGTTGCTAGGGAAAACTGGGCGAGGTCGTTAGACGCTGGGAAACGATTGGATATGGTTTTCGTAGACTTCAGCAAGGCGTTTGACAAGGTCCCCCATGAAAGGCTCCTTCTTAAACTCCGAGGTACCGGTTTCTCTGTGAATGTCCTTTCCTGGATCGCTGATTTTTTGAATAGCCGGACCATGCGAGTCAAGGTGAATGAAGCCCACTGCACTCCTGTGCTGATGAATAGCGGTGTTCCGCAAGGGTCAGTACTTGGTCCAGAACTGTTCAAGATATTAATCAATGATCTCCCATCGGAGCTTCAGATGGATTGCCTGGTTTACGCCGATGATATGAAGTTGTGGATGGAGGTAGCCTGTCTTGAGGATGCTGACAGATTGCAGGCATCATTGGACGTTCTACACGACTGGTCAGTCAACTGGCAATTGCCCATAAATTGTGAAAAATGCTCAGTTCTCCCCATAAGCGCACTCGAACCTTTCGGGATATACCATATTGGTGTGGTGTTACTCAGAACCACCGTTCTTGAAAAAGATCTCGGTGTGCTTGTCTCACATGCTTTACGGACCTCAGAAGACACACTACGGAGGGTTGCGGTTGCCACCAGGATGTCCCATGTCATACGGAGAGCCTTTTCGAGACTGACTCCGGAAACTTTCAGAATCCTGTTTACTTCTCATGTGCGCCCGATCCTTGAATACGGACTACCCGCCATCTGTCCTCTTACCAGGTTCGAGTGTAACATGATTGAGAAGGTACAGCGGCGTGCCTCGTAATCCATACTGGAGTTAAGGGACTTGTCTTACCCTCATCGACTACAGCGGATGCACCTGTTCTCCCTGAAATATCGCCGACGTAGAGGTGATCTAATTTTTACTAGGCGAATTCTGATGGCGAAATGGGGACGGAGCTACAAGCGTTCTTTCAAGTCAACACTAATAGTTCCACTCGGGGGCACAACTGGAAACTATTTAAAACCAGAAGACTCCGAGTTCGCTCCACTCTCGCTCTATCAACCCGCATTGTCAATGACTGGAACGACTTGCCGAAACATGTGGTCGACGCGCAGTCGGAGGAATGTTTCAAGCGATTTTTGGATTCTCACTTGATGAGTAAGCTGGGACCCTGCTTCTTCCAATGTAGCTGTTACGGCCCCTTGTGGAATACCGTCTCGTAGCGACTCACGGCATCCACGCAATGACCGGGAAGTGAAGGAACTGACAAAGGACTTTCCTTCTGCTCTCTACAATCTAATGATCCAAAGATCTGCAGACTAAGACAAAGTCTCTCCTTAGCGATGTATCTCGCTCTGTACCACCTTTCTGGGACGTAGATCCTCTTTTGTGGTCCGCTCCCATTGAGGCTGTTTTTTATCCACAGAATCACCTCCGAATACGCGAAGTATAGCAAGCTCACGTCCTATCTCTCCAAGGAGATATCAATGTAGGTTCGAGACGTTATCATTTCTCAGACCGAAAACCGCTATGATGCTCTCAAGGAGTCCACGATTAAGCGCGTCATGCCCTCTGAGAAATTTCGCCTGCAGCAGCTTTTCAGGGATCTGGAGATGGGCGACAAAGTGCCCTCAACCCTGCTGCGAGAGATGAAGTAACAAGTTGGTTCCTCAACCATGGACGAGACGTTGGTTCGCGAAATATGCCTACGGCGACTACCAGAAAACCCGCAAGCGATTCGTGCTATCGTAAGCTCGGCTTCGCTTAATCTACTAGTAGGCCTAGTGCATCGAGTCATTTAACGATCACAGCCACAAGCCGACACAAGCATGGTCAATGCCGGCGCGTCCCAGGGCACTTCTATCATTTGCTTACAGCCAACTATAGAAGCCCTGCATACATAAGTGGCGACATATAGTCGCCAGGTTCAACAGCTTACTAAGAACCGTCGTCGTCATAGTCGAACAAACTCACCCGTCAAACGTTCCAAGTCCAGCAACAGGCAGGCATGCTGTTGGTACCTGTTATTAGCTTCTCACTAGACGCAATTCCAAAAATAACAATTTACTGCTCCACAAAACTTTTAGCCCAACCAAAGGAAAAACGCAGAACGCCAGTGACCTTGGAAAAATAACGTATTAATCGCCGCCAACAAACACTGTACAACTACTGCTCGACTGCGATCAGTCGTCCACTGCTACCTTCGGCAAATTGAAGCTTCCCATCAGTAAATCGAACGGAAATCAGTAGGTCTTGCTTGGCCTGGTTGGCACTATGTGGACCGTTACTGGTTTGCATGCCGCACCCACATCTGTGCGCCCACCATCACGGCCTACATGACGTTTCCGCGAATGCGTTTGACCGTCCCTGGCGTCCATTTCTCATGGCCTTTCCGATAGTCATATACTAGCACCTTTTGTCCAAGCGTAACAGATCGCTTCTTTGCTCCATGCTGCCGGTTAAAATCCTGTTCCATTCTGCGGTTCCTTTCACCCACCAAGGACTCGGTGTGCGGTCGGATGGCGTCGAAGGGCATGCGGAACTTTCGGTTCATCGTGGTCTGTGCTGGAAAATCGGTCTGTCGCTTGTGGGTTCGGTGTTGATCGGTAGAAGATAAAGAACAAGTCAATCACCTCCTCTATACGTCCTACCCCGTTCGATTTGTGGTGAGCTGGCTTGAACGTATCGACAAACCCTTCTGCCTGACCATTCGACTGTGGGTGAAACGGCGGTGAGCGGACGTGCTGGACGGCGCATTGCTTGCAAAATTCCGTGAAGGTGGCTGAAATAAATTGTGAGCCATTGTCAGTGATAATGGTCTCAGGACAGCCGAATCTGCTAAAGATTTGGCGCAGTTTTGAAACGATGGCATTGACGGTTGTGCTATCCATAAGAAATACTTCAGGCCCCTTGGTGTATGAGTCGACTATACTGAGGAAACTTCTGTCGTTGATGGATCCTGCAAAGTCGACATGGATGTGGCACCATGGCTTAGTAACTTTTGGCCATGAGTAGCGTTCTGTTTTTTGTGGCGCTTTCAAGACATTGGCGCACTGTTGGCAGCGTGCAGCTATTTCGTCCAGCTGTTTGTCCGTGAAGGGCCAGTATACATAACTGCGGTCAAGCGCCTTCATCCGGTTGATTACAGGATGCCCGGCGTGGAACTGCCAAATAAGACGCTCCTGAAGTGCCTGGGGGATGACCACGCTTTCCGAAATTATTACGCAGACATTTACAAAAGAGAGCGAGTTTCTCCTCTGAAGGCACTCTTGCAACTCGGCAGATGGGCATGAACGTGTCCAACTTGTTTTATGAAATTGTGTAACCTTCTTGAGTATTGGGTCCCGAAGTGTTTTTGTTCCTACAGCTTCTGCGGTAACTGGTAGACGGTGCAATGCATCATTTACCAGAAAGTTGACGTCAGCTTCAATCTCAACCAAGGCAATGATGGTGTCCTCATGTTCTGGCTGACGGGCATCAATTAGGCGTGATAGTGCATCCACTTGGCCAATGGAAACTGCCGGCTGGTATTTGACCTCGAAATCATACCGTATTAAGTTAAGGGCCCAACGTTGTAGCCGGTTGGCTGTGTAGGCCGAGATGCCTTATATCGAACCAAAGCTGGCCAGCAAGGGTTTGTGATCTGTCAGAAGCTTGAAACGGCGGCCGTACAGCATTTTGTGGAATTTCTTGTCTGCGTACACTATGGCCAATGCTTCTTTCTTCATCTGGCTGTAAGTCCTCTCAGCCTTCGTAAGTGTTCTGGCGGCATGGGCGATTGCTTTCTGAGATCCATCGGTGTATGTGTGTGAAAGTACTGCACCAATCCCATGGCTTGATGTATCTGTGGCTAGGACAATCTCTTTGGAGGGAGCACAATGAGGCAAAAGCAAGTTTGAGGACAGCAGCGCCTTGATCCGTTCGTAGGCTTTCTGATGTTCAGTTCCAAGTTTGGCCTTTGGTTAGTAACTTGTTTAACAGGGCAAGCAGAAGCGGCATCTCAGGCAAGAATGCGCTGTAGTGGCTGATGAGCCCACAAACGGAATGCAAGGAATGTAGATCAGTTGGTGGAAGCATTTTTCAAATGGCTTCTATGTTTTCCGGATCTTATCGACGTCCATCATTTTCCACGATAAAACCGAGGTATTTGATGAGCGGCGTGAATAATGTGCATTTATCTTCGCGGATCCGGAAACCGTACGACTGTCTCCAACCAAGCACTTCGTCCAGACGGTTAAATAGTTCTTCTGGTGTTCGACCCATCACTATGATATCATCCAGATGTGCCGCGGTTCCAGAAACACCCTCTAGCATAGTATCCATCAACTGTTGGAAAATGGCTGAAGCCGTTTTTGCACCAAATAGAAAACGGTTGTATTGGAATAGGCCACGATGAGTGTTGATCGTCAACAACTCTCGAGATTTCGTCAATATCCACTTGAAGGTAAGCATCGGTTGGACCAAGCTTAGTAAAGTACTTAGCACCATTTAGCTTTGCAACGATAGCTTCGGGTATAGGTGCTGGGCACTGGTGGTCGTCCAGCGCGGCGTTGAGGCCAGTTGAAAAGTCAGCGCAAACGCGTACCTTTCCATTTGCTTTCTTCACTGCCACAACAGATGCGGCCCATGGTGAGTAGTTGACGGCTGTGATGACTCCGGCACGTGCCAGTCGATCGAGTTCTTGAGCAACGGTTGACATGGCTGCATATGGTACCGGTCTTTTAGCCTTGAACACTGGTTTAGCACCTGGTCGCAAGTTCAGTGTTGCCTTGAATTTTGTACAATGGCCCAAGCCATCCTGAAAGACAGAGGCAAATTTGCGCTTCAGGGTACATGTCTTGTCTTCGACGGACTTTGATGATGGGTCTGGACTTGCTCGAACTCGGTTGCCGGTCTGATTCAAGGGAACAGCAAGGAATTGCAACTTTTCAACCCAGTCGCGACCAAGAAGCTTCAAATTCGGCCGCTCTGAAATGTAGCATGTTCCCGATTTTTCCACACCTTGGTAAGTAAACTTGCAAGTAAGTTTGCCCACTAAGTTTAACACACCGCCAGATGTATTATGTACAACTTTCTGAGACTCGACCACATTCGGCCTCTTTAAGTGATTCCATGTGCTCCTGGAAATAACTGTGCTGTCCTAGGCTTTTTATTTCTTCTCATTCAAAGAGCCATTTTTCGCACTTTTCTGATCCTGTCTGCACGGTCTCCAGCCTTCAAACCTCTCTCGGACTTCATGCTCTAAAGGAACTCTCTCTGCAAACACAATGCTCAACAGGTAAACACAATACTCTGTCCCACCGCCTCCAGAGCACTGCTGCTCATGCTTCATTGTTAGTATACCCCCTTTTATCTTTAACACTTCTGTTGACGCTCTGTTAGCCTTCCGACATTTATAATACAGCTTTCTCTCCATGAGCCGATGTCCTCGTCCTATCTCCATGGTCTCCTGATTTCCGACTACTGAGCCCATACTGTTGAATCATCTACATGTCCAGAGGTCTGTTCGCAACACGTCGAGAGCTTTGTAGGCTTTTCCACTTCTTCTTAACCGTCTCCTCCTTCCCGACCATATTCTTTCATTTTCGAGCTCTCCGTTTGCATACCTTTATCAGTTGGACAGATAACTCTTCGGGTCTGGCTCTAATCTAGCCTCGTCTGACAAGTCTCCTATTTTCTGAATGTTTCCAGACATCCGAGATGTAAACGATCTAGGCTGTGCAGTCATAACACATTCTGTCTCTCAGCCCGAGAGCTTCGTTGGACATGCTGACTTGTTTTTATCTAGCATCTGTCGTCCCGCAATATTTCTTTTCTCATGACACTCATTACTCTTATTCCCACCTAAAGTTGGCGGTCTAGCTTCATCTTTGCTGGCTTATTTGATCTCGTCTATACCGTCTCCTGCTTTCTGACCCCTCTCGGACGTCTGAGATTTAAGTGCTCTAGGTTCTGCCAACGTAACGACCCTCACCCCATGAGCATTAATCGTCATGATTTAGCTTTTTTATGCTGTTCCCCTACAAGCTTAACATGTCTATTTCTGTCGACTCTACGTTAGAATTCCGGCAATAATAAATTTGCTTTCTGCATATGAGCAAATATACTAGTCTCTTCTCAATGGTCGCCTTTCTGACTGCTGAGACCTTACCGGCGAGTCATCGACAGATCCAATGGCCTGTTCACAACACCTCGAGACTATTGTAAGCTTTTCCACTTCTCCCCAGTAGATACTTTCCTTCCAGAACTCATTCTGTCCTTTTCGTCTCCTCTGTTTACATTCCTTATTCGATTGGACGGAGAACTTTTCGGGCTGGGCTCTAATTTATCCTCGTCTACCTCGTCTCCTTCTTTCTGCTTGCCTCCAGATATCCGAGACATAAACGGTTTAGACTCTGTAGTCCCAAAACTCTGTGCCCCTAATCCTTTGTGTTTTGCTCGCCATGCCATCTAAATATCCAGGCGTAACGCTCTGCCACCCTTACCGCAAATACATCACTGGACATTATTCATCCTTCTTTTTATTAACAAGAATGGACCATCACCTGAAGAAGGTCGTCCGCTTTCCCACTTCTCCTCAACAGAACCTGCTTTACCGCCCCTTTTCTTGCTTTCCTATGCTTGCTGTTGCATTCATTCTTCATTCGACGATAACTTACATACGTTTGTCCTTCCTGAATTCGTACATTCCTATCAATTTAGGACTGAGGCAACGCGTCCCTGTCGGATCTTCTGATTGATATTCTTTCTCATAAGCTGCACACCTGGTCATCCTCTCCCTGGTTCCCACAGATTGGGCATGCGCGCATTCGGACCACTTAAACGCTCTTTGCTTCATCTTCGTTCGTAATTTGGAACGATCTTCCATTCTCTACTAATCCGTGTCCTGCTCGTTTCTCGTCGTATTTCGCCACTTTTGGTACCTGTGTATACGCGATACTTAAATAACAATTACATGTATAGTGGTACAATAGTTCAGTCATTGTTGCAAATGATCGACTGCTTTTTAGATGCATTCCTTTCGTCGATTTGTGTGGCTGTCACTGTTCGTCGTCTTTTTTCCCGATTTTGTCACAGGTACGGCGACAAGCACCCAAGGAATAGTCCATCGTTGCGTTAACAGTTCCCCTAGCTGGACATGAGCGGAAGATTACCAACAGTATTTACAACCAACTAACCGGACAAATCATTCGTTTTCTTGCACCGATACAATTTTTCCAAGGCTTAAACCATTAGGTTCAGTTTGCCTAATACAATCTCTTCCACATACCTCTTGCCTGGAGCACCCCTTTTGCTTTCGGAAGGCACATTCTCCTGCCGACAAAAGCCAGAACAATTGGTCGTTCTGAGCTCTTCAATCCGCTTTGACCGCTCAATTGGCCGTGCTTTCCTATATTTCGAAGCAATTTTACTACACATCACGGGGGATCTGCGATTCACTTTTCGGAATCATATCCTGTCCGTCAAGGTTTTAACAACAATTCAGCATATTTCAATGCATATCCTTCGGAGAGTTCAGGTGGTTCTGCAGATGATCAACACATCATATTCAAAACGAATATTTAGTTCCTGACCTGGAACTCGGGCACAGCCATTCGTACAAAACAGGACAGGGCCTAGGAACACAATAGGCACTCGCCTAACGCGTCAGCCAACGGAAAAATGGGACGCAACTTGACTGCGCATAACCGAGCAGAAAACGTTCGACAAGAAACTTAGCCAGCTAAAACTTGCCATTCAATGGATCGGCGTGTGTTTCAGGACGTGGTAGTTTTCCCCTGTAAAGCCTTCGCTCTATAAAAAGCCACAAATGTTCGTTTAACAACACTACAACGTGGCGAAAGTGACGCGCCTACGAATAAAGTCACAGCCCATAAGTTCACACTGTCAGGTCAACTAGCGTCACCATTCTAGATAGGTTTGTTACACTGGAACTTCTACGGCTGCACAGCGCGTTGTCTCGTCTTACTACGAGTTCACGCATATACTGTCGTCTCTTTACCTTCTACGCTATCACCGTTGACCTTTGCGTTACTTTTGCACGAATTCACTATATTGTCATATCTCTCTCGAGTTTGCTCTTCAATTATCTTCCAATGGATCATTCGGGATTCTCAGTCTATTATTAGCCAAGGTTCCGATCTCCCGACAGCCAAATAATTGCTTCACATTTCCACATTATACAGCTCCAATCATCGACATATGAACAATTTTCTACTGTCACTGTTACAGTTGCCATAAAATTTCTGAACAGGTGCATATACCTGATCATGCCTCCGCGAGCGTGCCTCGCATAGTCGAGAATATAATACTTATTTATTTACATTGCAGGTTTGTTGCGAGTACGTTGATCGACACATTAATAAACCGTCGTCTCAGTCTACACTCGCTTTGGAAGGCGGACATTATGGACAGAGGCTCGGCGACATGGTTTCTGGAGTTCCCCTTTCGATAAGACTTTACTTTCTTCGATCGGACCTGAGTGCAGCATTCCTCATTATGTCCGCGTTTATGGCACGTTTGACAAATATGATGTTTGAAGGGACAAAAGCGCGCGAAATGCCAGTCGCAGCGTGACCAGCATGCGGTTCGCGATTTGTTCGCAGACCTCTCGAAGGGTTTGCTTCGGTTGGCAGTCCTGCCCTTTTTCACGAGTTGTATGGTATCTGGTGGTGCGAGACGATTTCGTTCCACCATGGCAGTATCGTGTTTTAGCGTGAGCAGCCGTTTGCATTCGCTTACGAGTGCCGTCAATGTCCGATCATGAACCTGCGCCAGCTTAGCTAAAAGCCGCATGCGGATCTCATCATCACTGGGGGACTGTAGAGCGCTGAGGAAAATGAGACACTTAAACAGCTCGTCCGTTAAAGAGCGAAGTTTTAAACGTTCACACGCACGGTTAATCATGTGTGCTAGGGCCCCAATGTCGTCCGATTCATGTTTGATAATTTTCAGGCATTGCTAGCGAATAGTGAACAAGGATATCGACCCACTAAAGGTGTCCTTCGGGTGCGACACTACTTCGTCAAACGTCAGATCCTTCGGCTGTTTGGGCAGAATATGATCTATGAACCTAGATTGTTCACTTATTTTGAGCTTGCGGAGTGGCAATCACACCTTCCAGCAGTCGTCCTGACGAATAAAGTCCGTCCTGAACGTGTCTTTCCAGCGCTTGAACCAAGCTTCGAATGTGCATCCAGAATCCGCGTCATAACTGAAGTCGGCGATGGCATTCATGCTAAG
>OX104065.1:94040112-94122738 GCA_944474145.2 Dicrocoelium dendriticum | reverse complement strand
AAAGATTCATTGTATTGCGTGGGCAGGATTACTGTCAGGTTGCCCAGGCCTAGACAGGAGAACGATTAGGGTTCTCTACCAAAGCGTTTGGTTCAAAAACCTGACCGCAAGGCAGCGGGTTTGGCATTGAGCTACAAGGAGTCCGTTAGAAGGAAAAAGGTGCCACCCTCATTCTAACCCCCAACCTGGAGGACCAGGAGGTTGAGTTTGTCTGGCCTCTAACCATTGACCAACGTGGTATGAGTGGCTCTGAAGGTGCAAAAATGCACCACCCAGTATAGCTCAATGGATCACTGAAGCACACAAACCATCGCACCACGGTAAGGTCCAGCCTCATTGCGATGTGAACATTGTACGTATCTAGAATCGAGCACAACAAGTCGCGTCAGGGTCTACGGTGACTTGTGGTATATCCTTCCGACAACAAGTGGCGTTCGTCAGGGTTGTCTGATTTCCACATTTTGGTTCAATTTCACCGTGGAAAGAACCATGGAATGTTCCCTTGCGGAATCTTAAGATGCAACGTTGAAGTGCTGCCCGGTGAAAGGGTAGCTGATCTTGATTATGTGGACGATATTGTCTTGCTGTTTAACAAGGCTGGAGCGGCGCAATCAACTTTGAACAACCTCCCTAGTGTCGTCCCATTATTTGGTATGTGCTTCGCACCTTGAAAGTGCATTGCAAAAGCCAGAATTGCCTTTTTGAATCTGCAACATGTTTGCCAACAGAACAGGGTTTCCCTTCGCCTAAAATGCCGTGTGCACAAGGCCACAGTGAAGGTAGTCCTACTCTGTGGGAGCGAGACTTGGCCCCTCCGATCAGAACACCTTCAGCGCCTTTGATCATCGCTGTATGCGGAGCATTGATGCTGTCAGGTGGCACCAGCGTGTTCGTAACGATGATGTGCGTAGGCGAGTGTTGGGTATGATAACCAAGCTAGTTCCTTAGAACACCAGATAACACTGAGTAAATTGCGTTGGCTTGGGCATGTACTATGTATGCCTGGTCACCGTTTAACGAGGAGAGCCTTGTTTTGTCTAATAGATGTAGGGTGGCGCAAGAGGCTCGGCAGCGAGAAATGAAGTCAATGACGACCCAACTCGGTGCAGTCGGTCCATCTCGCTTTCCAGGCTGGAGTGCACGTGACCCGCCTTATACTTGGCTTGAGACGTTACAGAACATGGCTCGGAGTTGACAACAGCGACGCGTTCGCTGCCGTCTCCTAGTCAGACTGCCTGTTTAAAGTGTGTTTGGTGCTGAGCTATCTACGGTGTAATGCCTGATTATGACGCGGGGCAGTGAAAGCCGCAAGGAAGCTGTCTCGCTGATACCGCCTTATCTTTACATGAAGGCTAGCTGTTTGTGACAGTATGTTGTTTACAAGGCGTAGGCATCTTGATCCCGAATGTTTGTTTAGGGCATTAAGGTTTTGTGATAAGTCCTTCTCTCTCCCTCTTATTATTCTCTGTTCCGTATCTCGTGATTGTATAGCAGCGAAGCATCAATTCAAATGGCTGATGTACTGCTGTTGATTAACATGATTGATTGGATCGATGGTGCTGTTGGTTAATCTTTACCTCAGGGAAACATAGACACTGTATCGGAATGATGTCGTTGCTTATAGCACCTTCAGCAACAGTTCTTGCGTCGAATTATTCGCATCAGTCGTTGTGACAAAGCTCTAGGTACGGAAGTGCTCCGTTGCAATGCTATGTATACAGCGGACTGCATACTTCTGCTGCGGCATCTGAGGTGTCTCGAAGACATCTGGCGAAAGGATTTGACGAAGATACCAAGACAGCTGCTATTTGGCCAACTGCGAGAAAGCGAAACGTGAGTAAACCGAAGCTACTCCCCCAGGATACGACCAAGGAGAGTTGATCACAAACTAACGTTGACAATAGGTTTTAGAGATCTAAGACAATGGATCGTCATCAATGGCGTGAGAATATCAAGCGGGTGGTTGCCCAGGGGCACGATAAAAGGCAGTTGCATGCGGAAGAGAAACGCCGGGTACGGAAGCGACAGACACCGATGAAGTCTAGCCCATAGACGCCAAGCGCATGGTGCTGTAGCACATGCGGTCGCAAGTGCCAAGACCAAACCGGCTTAGTAAGCCAACAGCGTTACCAGGCGGGTCCAACAACGAAGAGGCGATGAGTCAGTTGACTAGATAATCATCACCAGCGCAGTGCTTGGTGATTACGTCGTTTTCGACGCAATTTACTAACCTAGACCAATAGTGCGGCTGATGTGGCAGGTGTGCTACATCATCGCTGCAGTTGGTCTGTACGTGTGTCTGCGTGTTGAGTCTCTTGCAATTCCGGTGTTGGCTGTTGGTTGATATCCTTGGTGTGGCTGCGCTTGAGTTGAACGTTGACAAGGTGCCTAACTGTTTAACACTCTCCACCTCAACGATTCAGGAGAATGCCAATCGTTGTTGGGGGTACACAGTGTTCGTGAGCATGCAGTGTAGAGCGGCCTACGGCCCTTGTACGCATGAATCCCCGATCAGACAGGAATTATGTGTATGTTGAAGGAGTGTGGATCAGCTCCATGATGAAACGTGGCTCAAATCTACATGCCTCCCGGTCTTATATCTTCGGCGAAATGGCATCAGTAGTACGCCGGTACGCCGGGTACCGGCATAACGCATCGCTGCCGCGTAACAACTACTAGTCGCACATGGGCCAAAGATACGGCAAGAGTCGCCCAGTCGCAATACAGGCTAGAACCCGAGCTCTTAGATTATAAGGCATGGTTGTGATCCTTAAGGCTACGAGCCGGGGTGTGTGGATGGAGCAGTGAGTGGTGCAGCGCAAACCACCCATGGTACCTCTATAGACGCAGGCGTCTTGTGGCTGCTCTATGGAGTCAGCAGTGAGCGGCAGATTGGGAATCATATGCCGCCAACTATTTTACATGATTAGCAGCATTCGGTTCCGGATTTGCCTGTCACTGTGGACTTCATAGTACAGCCACAGGACGCCTGCGCAACGATGCATGGACTGCTGTCAGGAACCGGCATGGTCGAAAAATGTGTAGCATGTGTCTGGTCTACGATCTGCAGATGTACAAAACAACTTAGGAGCACGGTGTGCTAGGTTCGAGAGATTCCACGACAAGCAGCGTGGTCGGAGGAAAGTTAATGATCGCCTCAAAGGAAAGCGATTCATTTCAGGGACTGCTGTCGAGAACTGGCAGGGTCGCCATATATGTAATACACGTCCAGTCGTGGATTCCGAGGGCTTCCATGTCCAACGTGTACGTAGGTAGTAACAGACCTGTGGAGCTGCAATAGAAAGCAAATATCTCGTAGGTGGCTGGTTGCTCATATCACAACCACCCAGTAAGAGACCAAATGAAACGTGAAGAGCAAGAAGGATCAATGGCCATTTAACCGAGGTACAACACACGCCTTGCCCAGTGAGCCCACGGCTGTGGCATACGCAGTCGTGGTGAGAAAAACTCCCACCGTCCCAAATTGTCGGAGCCAAACTGTGTAATGTTCAGGCGAAGACTAAGCCCAATCCCAAGAAAACTGCTTCCCAGTCCCAAATGAAATCTGTTCTCGACGAAGTCAACAAGTTAGAAAAGTTGATCAAAGATAGTGCGTCACCACAGCCGCAGATCTCTGGCCGCGCTCTACCACTCTCTCGTGAACGACGTCTTATCGTTGTGAACGCGCCAGAATGTACCAAAGACACCTCTTCAGAAAGGATACCAAGGATGCCAAGGGTTCTTTGAGCGGATGATTTCCATTTTATTCGATGAAGGTGACTTGGAGGTAAACATTATCTCTGCCTTCCGCCTGGGCGGGAAGCAAGAGGATCCTTCTAAGGTACGCCCCCTCAAGGTAGTATGCCAAAGCGAAGAGGAATGCCGACATCCTCCGGCGAACCCCAAGTCTGAAAGGCGAACCTTTTTACATCCTGAGAGATCTTTCCCCGGAAGATCGGATTAAATGAAGACAGCCGTTGATGAGCTCCAGTCCTACCGAACGAATGGTGAGACAGATCTCCACATCGTGGATTCCCGCGTACTCCGGAGAATCCCGAGAACCCGTTGGAGGTCAATTCTCCTCAACCCAGGACAGTAGAGCATGAGAACGAACTGCGTGTACTTTTAGCCAATGTATGCAGTCTGAGAAATAAAGCTGATGAGGTACAGATGCTTGCTTCAGATACTCGCCCAGACCTGATGGCCTTCACCGAAAATTGACTATTTGAGGACATCTTAGATTCAGAGGTTTCTATCCTCGGATACAGTCTCTATCGAGCCGACCGCCTTGGAGGTAGACCCGGTGGCGGCGTCATACTTTAATGAAAGGCCGAACTCAAGGCCCATTTGGTTGCAGCTACTAGTGATGACGATGGTGACTTTTGTGCCCTTTGGTGCCGTAGTCATGATGGATGCCGATTCTTCACGATTGGTGTCGTCTACAGAGCCCCATCGGGATCCGGAGCTCACTTGCACGATTCGATCAGGAAACAAGGTGCAGGAATGGACAATCTTATCGTGGGGGATTTTAATGCCCCTAATATCGATTGGGACTTACTTCTTTGTGGTCGTCCACCTGATTCCTTCGATGCTACCTTACCTGAGACTGTTATCGATTGTAATTTGTTTCAGCACGTTACCATGCCAACCCGCATCGTTGCCGACCAGACGCCTTGTGCTCACTACAGCTCAGTCAGAGGTCACGAATCTAACAGTTTTCAATCCATAGGCAAAAGCGATCATTGTGTCGTTTCATTCCAATGGACACGTCGCCTCACGAGCCATAGCCAAGGTGACTTCCGTCGGAACTTTTGGCACGCGGATCCACTCCGTCTGAGAACAGCCACAGGCGCTATGAACTGGAGTATTCCCGATCCCATTCACCTTGACGATGCGTGGAACCATGTGCTCTCCAAAATGATGTTCCTAATTGAGCAGGTCGTTCCTTTCTCCGCAAAAAGTCCTTCAAGAGGGGTCCACATTGGATTGATAGTGAATTGAGATCCCTGAAGACGCAAATTGCGGGATCGTTTCAGACAATCTCAAACAGAGTCCGATTACTCTTCCTACAAGATTATCAGGAATGTCTGTGTCACGTTGAAGCGTCAGAAACGTCAACTATATGAACTATCATTAGCAGAACACTCCAGAACGACACGCAAAATGCTTTTATCTGAAAAGAAGCACCAGGACCGGCAGTGGCATCCCAACCTTGTGTTCCTGTAAGCATCGAAATCTACTTTACGAAGACGCTGATAAAGCCAGTCTCTTGGTCCAACAGTAGGTCTGTCTGCGCGAAAGAAACTCTCTCCTGGGACAACACTATCCAATTTTCCATATCTGCTAGATCAAGTAAACATTAACATTAATTCCGTAGCTAAACATCTTGATTTAGATCGATATTCTTCACCTGACCCGGATGGGTTGCACCCTTTGTTCCTTAGGACTGCGGCGGAGTACATTGCCACACCTATCTGTCCGGTTTTCCGTCGTTCCTTTGAAGCTGGCCGTCTCCCGTCGGCTGGGAAAGTGGGCATTACAGAAGAGTAGCAGGGGGAGTCGAATGGTATAGGTAGAAATTAGTCACATCTAGACTCACTCAGACAGCCCCTACACGCCAGGAAAAGCACTGTACGCGCGTTCCATCCTTTCGGAAATCATCAGCAGTGCGCATCTCATTGGACCCTTGGTAGGGTTCGAACCCGCAACTCAACTGTTGCCAGTCCGTGGTTGAGACCACTGAACAACGGGGGACGGTAACGGCCATCGTGAATAAGTTACTAGGTGTGATATAGCGCCGCTCACTATCCACTGACTTACACGTTACTACCGTGCAGAGGACAGGGTAGCCCCCTCACCAAGCGACGAGCTTACCAAACTTAAGCTGCCAATTAACTACTCCGAGGAGTAGTATAGCCAGGAATCTTCTCTCTTGGATCTCTGAATTCCTTCGAGACTGCACGATACAGGTGCAAGTAAAAGCATTTTCCGCCCCTAGACTAGTGGAATCCTAGGGTTCTGTCTTCGGCCCCGAGCTTTTCAATGTCTTAATCAATGACTCACCGTCCGCACTCCAAGCAGATTGCCTAATCTAGGCCGACTACCTGAAGCTGTGGATGGGGGTATCCGGTATGGAAGATGCTGACAGGTTACAATCGACCTGCTACATGATTGGTCAATTAAGTGGCAGTTGTCTACGAATCGTGAGAAATGTTCGGTTCTTCCAGTTGGTGCGTCTGACCAATTTGGAACCTACTGTATTGGTGGTTCCTTGCTCAGATAATTTCGCCTGACTTCAAATCTAATCAAGATAGCAAGAAATAGGTAGCTGCGGACTACAGAATATTTCACTCTGTACGTAGAGCCTTTGCTCGCCTGACCCCAGGGCTCTTCCGACTCCTGCTTACTTCAAACGTACGCCCGCTTCTCGAATACGGGCTACCTGCCGCCTACCCTCTTACGAAATTCAAATGCGATACGAATGAGAAGGTTAAACGGCGTAGATCCAAATTTGTTTCAGAGCTGCGGGACCTGTCCGACTCAAAAAACTGAACCTCTTCCGTGGATTAACGTCATCATCGCAGAAATTTGAATTTCACCCGACGTATTCCTAGAGAAGAGTTGGGGAGGGAATTACAGGAATTCTTTCATCTCAACAGAGAGATTTGGACAAGAGGTCACGGTTTGACTGTTCAAACCGAGGAGTCATCGAGTGCGATCCAGTCTGGCTTTATCCACTGGCGTCGTGACTGGAACCACCTTCCGGAGTCCATGGTCGATGTCGAGACCGAGGAACCTTTCAAGCATTTGTTGGATTCTCATTTTAGTTTACAGGGATCCAATTGTTTCATTGTACATTGGAACATTGTATTTAATGGGAATAAAAGCTCGAGCTTTACATGACCCATAGGGTAAAAAATGTTCGCGTCGGGTCTGATGAAAGGTCAAGCAACCTTCTAGTGGGTTGGACTCGCGTGTTAGCCGTATCTTTATCGGGCTTATGCGGCATTTAAACAGCATTCACGCCGGCTCAAAACGTGACATCCCACCACGCCCTCCGAAACGGCTATGGAAAAGAATTAGATAGAAGAGAAAAAAGAGAAACTCCATCAAGTAGAAGATAGTTATCTCAGGGAATATCGTGGTGTAGCTCGACCAGATGACAGTCCAGGAGGGTCTTAAAATCCGCCACAATGGGTGCCAAGACTAAATCGGCAGGCAGAGCATTCCACGGTCGGCAGATTCGCAAGGCAAAGTAGTGTCGTTTGCAGTTCAGCCGACTGTGATGTGTGAGCCTCAGTAGATGGCCATGTAGGTGGGAGTACGATTGGTGCAGTGTGAGTAGGTGGCGACAGGAATGTCATAAATACAAGGATCAGGTCGCCCCGGAGATGTCGGTACTTAAGCGAGTAGAGGCCCACGCAGTGAGGTCGTTGTGGATAATCTAAGTGCTTGAGACATCGGACCAGTTTCGTTGCTCGATGTTGTGGGGCTTAGAGTATACGTTGGTCCTTCAGCAACCAGGGGATCCAAGCCTGAATAGCAAACCTCAAGTGGGGTCGAAGAAAAGCGTTGAGGAGGAGGCGGAAATTGCTAGACCGAAGGCTCGTTTCAGCAATCCTACCATGCGGTTAGCAGCAGCTGCTGCTTTCAAGCAGAAAGCGGATACGGAAAGACTCGTCTGATACCCAAGTCTCTTCCGGTTGAAGAGATCTGGAGGATAGACGCTCCCATGAAATATATAGGAGAAAAAGCGGAAGGGCGGGTAGAAAGGACATGACATTTCGTAGCGTTAAATGGAAGGTAGTTTTCTATGGACTACTGATGTAGACGGTCGAGGTCCGTCTGAAGTGTGTGGGCATCGTCCGGAACGTTAATTGTGCGCCACAGCTTCGCGTCATCTGCATATAGCAGCAGAGAAGACTCCACTTAGTGTGACGTCATCAATTAAGGCTAGGACAAGGTCTAGTCCGAGAACAGATCCCTGTGGAATTCCGCTTGTGGCAAGGATGCGGGGAGACAACGCTCCGTCGACGCGTACTTGGACGGTATGGTTTTGAAGGTAGTTCCGGATCCAGTCCATAAAGATCCCTGAAACGTCGTAAGACAACAGTTGCTGTAGTAGAATGTTGTGGTCGACCTTGTCGAAGACTTGGACAAAATCCAAGCACATGACATGCGTTTCTAGGCCAGAGTCGGCAGCAGTCGTCCAGCTATCGCTGGCAAGTAGTAGGTTACTCAGGCACGATCGTCGCCGCCGGAAGCTGTGCTGGCAATCCGAGAGCAGTTTCTGGACCTCCATGTGGTCTATTAAAGCGTCTGCGACGATCGATTCCATCACTTTGGAGATCGTAGAATGGTTTATCAGTCGGTAATTTGCCGGGTCTTTGCGAGTATCGCCTTTGCAGATTGGTGTAATAGTCCCACATTTCCAATCATTGGGAACTTCGACTTGCGAGAAGAAGTGAGTGAACAGCTCCGCTAGGGGTAAAGCTAGAGCTGCAGCGCACGCTCGCAAGAGCCTTGGGTGGAAACCATCAGCGCCAAGAGAGGCCGTTAGCCGCAGGGTTTTGGGTTTCGCCGGGACCTTCTCCGGAGTGAACTGAACAGTCGTCAGGGAAGTTAGGGGTGAGACCGAAGAAAGTACTATCGTTGTATGTATTGATGGAACGGAGAATGTGGATGTGTACTCATGGCACAGGACTTCTGCTGCCTTGTTCGCTGACTTTGTGAGCGCTGTGGTGGTCGTCAGCACGATGACACCGTGCTTGACTTGTCGAAGACTGCTAACCTGACTATACAAGGCTCTGGGATTGGATGAAAATTTACGCATAAGCTGACGTTGGTGCACACATCTTGGCGTACAAGATGGACACATTGGCTACGGATGGATCGGCAATATTCCCACTGAGTAGTCGCTGGATGTGAGCGACAGTTTCTCCATGCTCTGGTTACATCTTTTGTAAAGCTCTGGTCACATTTTTTTGTGAAGTTCTGGTCACTTTTTTTGATCCTACCCATCCTACCCAAATACTTTCGCTCAAGTATTTGCTACTGCTGCTAAAGACTGAACGTTACATTGGATCTCGCGTTTTTGCTTAGTGGCATCAAGATACTGCAGTCTGCTGTGGCACTTTTCCTGACTGACTCGACTTTGAATCGCCTGGCTCGTATTCCAGTCACAACCAAATCCTTCCTGACGTCGCCACGGTCCGCCTTTCCACATCTAGCCCTTCTACCAGCAAGTGAACCAGGGCTTTCGACTCTTCGACTTTTGGGCTGTTATCTTTGCTGCTGTATACTTGAACCTACCCGTCCCAAAGGCTTCTTGTCTTCCGTGAGTTTGTTCTTTGCTGTTTTCTCCTGCATCTGCTTACTCGTTTCGCTTCTTGCTTATTCTTGGTTCCACCTTCCAAATAACTATGGCACTTGATACTAACGATAAATGTGGCGAGCACAGTTGTGGCACTGCAGTCACGGAAGGCATACAGTGTGACCGATGTTTATTATGGTATCATAGCACCTGCTCTAGGTTAGACCATGCGTCCATTGATCTGTACACCCAGCATCCCCAACTGAAGTGGATCTGTTTTCACTGTGTGTGCCTAGCTGATACTTGTGCTCGCTTATTACGCGAGCGGCTTGCTGCTCCTCCACAGTTGCCTGATGTTCAGAGGGCAGCTGACGCGAAGTATCTGCAGCGGCTCTCCACCGCAGAAAAAGTGATCAGCGACCAGGCTTTGCTCATAGACGCACTGCGAGTGAAGATTGATGAATTGCGCGATTCTTTATATAGCTACGCTCGGAGTGCGGAGATTGCCATGGGCAGGCAAAGAAATGTTCTTATCTACAATCGGGAGGAGCCGGTGATACACGAAGCAAAGACTCGACGAGACCTGGACAGGACACGAATACACGACATCCTCCGCATAGCCGGGATACCTTTAAACGTCGGTATCAAAAGGGTGCATCGTGTAGGTAGCTGGAGAGAGACTGGTCCATTGCGTCAGCAAGGATTTGCTAGGCCAATTCTGGTTGAATTTAGGAACCCTGTTTATCGTGATCAAATGCTTAACCGAGCCGGCTTAATCGAGAGTCAGACTAATGGCCGATATCAGGTGGCCCCGGACACACTTAGCCCACAAGCCAAGATCCCGCGGGTATGTCAGTCGGAAGATACTAATAACCGCTTGGCTGGCGTGTCTGCGACCTTGGTTAAGGGTGCTCCTTTACGTGATCCCCGCATTGCATCAGTGCCTACCAGAGATGATTGTCCCACTGCAGCGGAGGTCGTTCCTTCGAAGTACCACACCACAAATTCAGTATCAGATGCAGGTACCGCGAAAGGTGCTTCCTCACAAGTTAGTTCACCCGGAGGTACTTACAGCCGATTGATTGTATACCCTGCATCTCCGGCCGCTGGGGTCAGAGTCAGTCAGCAACATGCCACGATTACACCAAAAGGAACTGGGTGGGACTGCACTCCTACCACAGCGGCAGTTGTCTGCTCGAGTCCTCAAACAATGCAGGTTGCAAGGCGAATAAGTCGCGAGTTACATGTGACAAGGACCAAAGTTTCATTGAACGGAAGTACGACTTCCAGATTGTTACCCAGGGAAAGTTGCAGGGTTGCGAACATGAGCTTACAGGTGGCGCATCCAGGATTATTTGATGCCACTCGCATAATGTCAGCTGCTCCGGAACTCAAGGACACTACGTACATCTCGCTGATTGGTTTGGGAAATCAGCGCTGTGAATCTCCCAAGGCTGACCTTGCAGAAAATTCGGAAGGCAGCGTTGCTAGACCTTCTAAGTTAAAGAGAAATAAGCAAGTTGGTCGTTTACGAAACAACTCAAGTCGGACGGAACCTGACAAGGTTTCTGCTCGTGTTGACCTACAAGAGCCTAAGCTTGACCCAGCATTGCAGGCGGCGAACGATAATGACGCGGCGTCAAAAAACGGGTTGTCCCCTCGGGTGCTGCGCCCGAGGGGAAACAACCGCGTCAAGCAGGACTAGTTGTAGGGTATACCAATTGCTGCAGTGTGAGGAACAAATGGGGAGAGATGGTGAGGCGCTGCGGATGTGCTGATGTTGTTGCCTTGACAGACACGGCTTTCTCCGAGCGACATGGTTAGCGACCTGCTGGTAGATTTCGTGAGTTACCGAGTAGACAGGCCTGATCACCACACTGGCGGGGGAGCACTATTGCTTATAAAGCGCCAGTATAGTCATTGGGAGGCTCCGTTTATGATGAGTAATACAAACGTTCAGGTGGTGTCTTGTTACTTAAGGATGATGGGCAGGTTGGAGATCTTTATGTCTACCGCAGTCCATCGTCCACACGAGAGGAGGACAAAGAGCTCGGTGCACTATTGAGGCGCGCAGTGGTTGCTGCGCCTAATTTCCTAATAGTTGGTGATCTAAACCTTCCTCATGCGGATTGGCAAGGCAACGCAAACAGAGCGGATACCTTGGAACAGGAACTGGTTGACTGGATGCATGAAAATGCACTTGAACAATACATCAATATACCGACCAGGAGCCGAATCGGGAATGCCTCCTCCACGTTGATTGTTGCCATCAACAAACACGGTCGTTTCGCAGAGCTACAAGTGGAAGCACCTTTGTATTTATGTATGTAATCTCAACAGTCTAGTAACTAGACATAGAGCCAAGAAAGCCATGGAAATCAGTGTATAAGAGACAGTCATTACGTCATAATCGTCGTGGCATGCTAGCTGAAGGTGGGCAACACACTTCAGCTATGCCGCAAGAAAATGGAATATTTGGACAAAAATACAGAACAAAACATTTTTAGTTTGTTTGTTGCACGCCGATTTTTCTCTTTTTTTGCCATTTTCAATGTTTGTAGAATTAAACATGTGAATCAACACAACACTGTACACAATTCTTCCATTGATTCCGGTTGCGGGCCATGTCTTCAAGTGCCCTGAGCCATTGGCACTCCCCATCTTTGGGTCCCCATCCTGGAAGACGTACGGGTCCAACAGCGGCTAGACACGACGTCAGCGATTTCATGTGTTGTCGCCAAGTGGAAGGCTGACCATCACGCGGTCGCTTCCAGCCAGGTCCTTGACGAGCGAATAGAGCGCGACGCGGTAGACGCTCAGGTGCCATGCGTAGGACATGACCGAACCATCTTAACTGGCGCAACAAAACCAGTTTGTTGAAGGAAATACTTGCATTCCTCAAGATGCGACGACGAACGTCAGTACTGGTAACTCGATGTTGCCACCGAACACGAGCGATCCTCCTTAAGCAACCGTTATCGAACGCAGAAAGACGACGCATGTCTTCCACGCGAATCGGCCAGGACTCGCTCCCATACAACAATACTGAGCGAACGGACGCGCTGTAAACTCGGCCTTTTAGTGAGAATGAGACGTCGCGACGACGCCACAAGTGCCTCAGATTGACAAATGCTGATCGAGCTTTAGCGATACGAAGCGAAACTTCTTTGTTGATTGTGCCGTCAGCGGAAACACAGCTCCCAAGGTAGACGAAACTATCTACCTGTTCAAGTTGTGCACCTTGGAGAGTGAGCACGGGTGCAGGTGAAAGCCAATCCTTGAGCAGTACTTTACACTTCGATGGGGCGAAGCTCATGCCATACTTAGATGCTTCAACCGCCAAACGATCCAGAATGAGTTGCATACCCTGAGGATCGTCACCAAGTAAGGCGATATCATCAGCATAATCTAAGTCGGTCGCGCGCTCACCCGGTAGAAGCTCTAGGCCAAAATGTTGGAAACCTTCTAGGGCATTTGACAGAACGTCTTCGATTGCGAAGTTGAAGAGGAATGGGGACATAGGGCAGCCCTGTGGTACACCGCTATTGACAGCGAATTGCGAGGAAAGCTTGCCATAGACCCTCACTCTGCCGGATGTGTGAAGGTAAAGTGCTCGTAAGATGGCGATATATTTCTCTGGCACCCCATTCTTTAGTAAGCAACGCCATAAAGCAGGTCGATCAACAGAGTCAAAAGCGGCACGTATGTCTAGGAATGCAACGATAGTGGGCCTGTGATAAATGTGGCGATGTTCAAGGAGTTGGCGGAGTGTGAAGATTTGATCCACGCATCCGCGGCCAGGACGGAAACCAGCTTGTTCTTCACGGTAGTACGATTCACGTACTGGGGATAGTCTACGAAGTAGAATGGATGCCAACAGCTTAGAGGCAACCGAAATAAAACTAATCCCGCGATGATTTGCACATGAAGTGCGAGCGCCTTTCTTGAAAATTGGGACAATAACTGATTCGCCCCAAGAGGAGGGCACTTTCTCTTCATGCCAAATTTTTGCGAACAGCGCGGTTAGCTGGTTAATGACTGCCACACCGCCATACTTGAATAGCTCTGGAGGAAGTCCGTCTAAGCCGGCAGCCTTGAAGCGCTTCAAGCGTCGAATCTCAAGGCAGACTTCTGCTTCGCTGGGTGGATTCAATGGGACTAGCCAAGGTGGACAGCAAGGTGTACTGCATGTACTGATGGATGGTGGAGGCCAGTTGAACTGCGAGTGAAAGTGCTCCGCCCAGCGGTCCATACGCCTCTGTTGGTTGGTGATCGGAGACTCATCCACCTCACAAATGACCTCACTGACACCAGGCTTCCTGAGGCCAGTGGACCGAATGAGTTGGAAAAGCCTGCGAGTGTTACCAGAGAGGGCAGCAGTCTCCATCTCTAAAGCACGCTCAGACCACCATGTCTCGCGATCCTTGCGGAGGCTTTGCTTAAGCAGCCGGTTGGTAGAACGGCGCCGCTCGTTGCAATCTGATTCCCGAGAGATATCTTTGCGGCGTTCGAAGAGCTCCAGAGAACGAGCAGAGATCCAAGACTTCAAAGGGCGTCGAGTTAGACCGCAGCATGACTGTCCGGAAATGGTCAACGCTTTCCGTATACAAGTCCAGTGTTGTTCCACTTCTCGCGGTGGACTGCAACTGAGTGCATATGCCAGTGAAGACTGATAGCTCTCCTGGACAGAGGAATCAGTTAATCTGTTTACATCAATATTGCGGTGCTTCGTGTTTCGGGATCCTACAAAACCCATACAGCTTTTCGCGCAGACCAGAGCATGATCTGAATCAACGAAAGTGGACCAAAAGGACCTGCAGTCCAGTATGCTGCCGCGCCATCTGAAGCTAATCGCAATGTGATCAATTTGAGACCACGGTTGTGTTGGCGAAGGGGGACGCCAAGTTGCGGAACGCTTCTTCGTACGCCTGAAGCTAGTGCTCGAGAGAAACAGACGGTTGTCCTCGCACAATGTGAGAAGTCTCTCTCCGTTATCAGAGCGGTTCTCATCGAGCGCGTGATGACCACCAAGGTGGCGTTCGTATGGCAACAGGCGGCCAACCCGTGCATTAAAATCCCCAGCAAGGATAACGACATCTGACTTTTTAGCATTAGTCAAGAGCTGTTGTAGATCTCGGTAGAAATCGTCCTTGACCGAGTCGCTACTGCAGTCAGTTGGAGCATACACAGGGATCACAAACAAGTTGCGTCTCTCTTCGCGTTGCCTGTTGATTCTACATGAACCCCGAAGCCGAACTGCACATAGTCGGCTGTTAATCGGGAACCAGTCCAGTAGTGCCGCCTCGGCCTTGTCACTTAGTGCTATACCTACACCAGCCAGACCCGCTGAGACTGCTTCTGGATCTCCAGAAAGACGCAGGTGATATCTGGCTTCGTGGTCAGTGGGGGATGTCAATGTAAGCACAGTGCTGGGATCTTGCAATCGAGTTTCTGAAAGGCAGCAGACATCAATGTCTAGGGAATCTAGGGTGCGCGCTAGACCGGCTTGCTGTCCAATCTGCATGAGTGTCCGGACGTTGAAGCACGCCAGACGGAACGAGGATCGGGGACGAAGGAGAGCCATAGGTTGAATTCCTTGATCTGCGGAGCAACCGGAATCGCAGCCAGATTGTTGAACAGATGAATCAGGTAACCGAAAGTGAGGATTGTTAGCAAACAAACAATTGGCGTGTGATGGAGTAGCTTGAAAGTGAGTAGCAGGAACAGTAGCTGATGAGCGCGTTGTAGTACAGTTCATGGTTTTGCGAGAGGGCGTGATACTACCCGGTTGCCCAAGCCGAAGTAGGGAGTTGACTTAGGGGACTCCACCCCGAGCCTTTGGCTAAATAACCTACCCGCAAGGCAGCGGGCCGAATTTAGGGAATCGCGCCCATTGGGAGGCGTTGACTGAATGATCAGCTCATGCGCCTTTGTTTGGTAGATTACCAAACAGGGGCCCAATACTCCCCATGAAGTCAGCAAAATTGCTGGAATACAATGCCCCACGGAGGTGGAACATTGTCGCCGAACACTTTGCTGGAACGGGGTACACCCGAACCACCCAGCTGGCACCAAGAGGAGGTAGTACGGCAAGCCAGCCGGAAGCACCTTTAGGTAGGATTGATCACTGCGTCCTCACTTTCTGCCTAAATACATTGGAGCCTGCACGACATCCTCGCCTCGTGAGAAATTTCAGCCGCATTGACCACATGAAATTGAGGGATAGAGCCCTCCAGGTCAATTGGATCCCTGACCAGGAACAGGCATCTTTGGAACAAAGGTGGTCTGTGCTTAAAACTGGTTTAGTACAACTATTGAATGAGTTTGCTCCCCTTCGTCCTGCGAGACACTTCAGCAAGCCTCGGTGGTGGAGGAGGAGAATTGATAGAGCTCTAAAGAGACGAAATGAGAAATGGAAAAAATTCAATGAGGCCAGGGGCCTTCGACGATGGCTACAGTACACAAAAAGCCGGAATACGGCTATCAAGATGCAACGGCAGGCTAAATACTCTTATGAGCTTCGGCTGGCCCGGTATGCGAAAACAAATCCAAAGTGTTACTACGGCTATGTTCAGTCTAAAGCCTCCCTAAGAGAGGACGTTGGGTGTCTAATTATGGAAGATGGCAGCCAGGCTGTGGAAATTAGAGATAAAGCTGAAATGCTGCTAAGAGTCTTTCAGAATCTGCATAGGAGCGACAATGGATGTGCTGCACCATTGCAGCCACACTGTGTCAGCAGTTATATAATGCAGGACATCGTGCTGACTACGCAAGAGGTCTTTACTGTGAAGACTAACTTGAATCCCTTCAAATCAGCCGGTCCTGACGATGTACATCCGGCAATAGTCAAGCCACTAGCTGACATCCTTCAACATTCTGTTCTGGAGCTGTTCAACTTGTCGCTCCAGGAATGCAAGTTGCCACGAGACTGGAAGGAAGCAGCTATAGTTGCGATTCACAAGGGGGGCTCCAAATCGGAGCCCCTTAACTACAGACCCATCAGTCTAACCTGTGTTCTGCTCAAGTGTTTAGAGAAGCTTATAAGAAACCGGATTTGTGAGCACTTGGCGTAATACAGTCTACTTAGAGTAGAGCAGCATGGTTTCATTAAAAAGAAGTCGTGCCTCACTAATCTACTGTGCTTCCTCGATGAGATTACTCGATGTTTTGACGACGGGATTCCGGTAGAGGTCTGCTATCTTGACTTTAGCAAGGCTTTCGACTCAGTAAATCACCGTTTCCTACTTGAAAAATTAGCATGGTTCGGAGTACATCCTAGACTTCGGTCTTGGGTGTCAGAATTCTTATGTGGGAGAACGTTTCAAGTTAGAATCGGTGATGTGAGTTCTAGTGTGGGCGTGGCCTACAGTGGAGTACCCCAAGGATCGGTGCTAGGTCCACTTTTGTTTCTTATGTTTATAAACGACTTGGCTTCTCTTATTGAAGACCCCTGTTATATCTTTGCAGATGACTTGAAGCTAGTCAGCAAGAGCAACCGTGCAACACTGGCCAAGGATATCATCAGTGTGGTAAACTGGTCGAAGCAATGGGACTTGTCCTTGAATGCAAGCAAGTGCCAAATTCTGACCACTAGTAGAGACGTACTTGCAGTTCAGACTTCCTTTGGGCCCTTCCCCTTACAATGCACTACCCAGGCACGCGATTTAGGAGTCATCATGACGAGCAGCTTCAAGCCTTCGATGCAATGTCGATACGCCGCCAACAAAGCGCGACGAGAATTGTTTCGCCTCAGGAGGGCTCTGTGTAATACCAAACCAGAAGTGTTCCTGCCACTATACAAAGCAGTGGTTAGGCCACACTTAGAGTATTGTGTTCAAGCTTGGTCGTCCTATCTCCATGGTGATGTTCTTTGTCTGGAGAAGATTCAAAGACTAGCAACCAGGATGGTTGAAGGACAACGGGGGAAGCCGTATGAAGATCGCCTAAAGAGCCTGGGGTTGTTTTCCCTTGAACGGCGTAGACTGAGAGGCGATCTGATAGAAACATTTAAGATCATGAAGGTCCTCAGTGCCATCGTGCCCTCTGATTTATTTGAGCTGGCTGATTCTGAACACTTGCGTGGACATCGCTTGAAGCTCAAACAGCAGAGGGCTAGACTGAACGTCAGGGCTAAGTTCTTCTCGAATCGTGTAGTGCGCAACTGGAATAAGCTGCCTTCGGAACTAATGGATTGTGAGACTGTGGTTGCCTTCAAAGCAGGCCTAGACAGGTGCTGGCCGCGTATTTTTCCGGAATTAATATAATCCTATCTAATTTATTCGCATTGATATCCGATGTTGATCCTTGTAATAGCAAAGATTGCTCTCGCTTTTGCTTCATTTCTTTTTGCAGAGGCAAGGAGAGGCGATCAAAAGTCGAAGTGCCGGGGCTCTGGTTTGCTTACCGGTACAAGAAGCTGAACGCTCGTTAGGCGGAAGCCAGTATCGTCCACGGATTTTGACCTGACCATGCCGTGTCACTGGAGGCAATCCAATTCCGTGCACAACTTCGGATGAGTGCTGGGCGTCTAATCCCTATGGAAACTGGTTTGCAGGTCGTGGTAGTGGAGTGTAGCAGTCTGGAGATTTCCAGGTTTGTCCGTATAAAATTCTAACTAAAATTATTTCATTGTACACCTAGGCGACCGGTGTGATTTGTTGAACTGATCGCTGAGTTCGAATGCTTGATTTGCTCATCGCCATTTTTGCTTGGCGCTCGTTTCGGTTGCAAGGTGCGACTGTCCTGAGTGCTGATTCAGATTCAGATGGGAATGGAACGATAGGAGAATCCCGTGAGTGTTCCATTTTGAGTAGATCGTTGAGCCAGGAATTGATGAAATGCTCAGTTATTGATGGATCTAAAAGGGAACGCCCGTATCGCACCCTGGCCAATCAGTTAATGCCCACGTTTCCTGCCCTAGCAGTCCCTGCGGTGGCAGTCACGTGAAGTACGCAAAAAATAGGAAGAGAAATCGAAGGTACAGAATAAGGAAGTGCACATTAAATTAGAAAATAATACCAATAAGTGAAGAAAAGAAAATCGAAGTACGAAGATGCGAGTTACTCAAGAAAATAGAAAGGTTTCGTGTTGCCACCCAAGAGCGTCAAGTTGCCGCTCAGATAAATCTGGACCAACCTTCCCAGTTAAGATACGGTAGGTTATGATTAGGTCTCCTCTAAGCCTTCGGTAGTGCATTGAATGCATTTCCAAACTAAGTAGACGTTCGGGGTACGTCCGTCTACGTGATCCCTCGACTAACCTAGTACCCACTCGTAAAACCCTCTCTACCTCCATTTTGTCCCCGACGAGGTAGGGCGGACAAGCCTGGACGCAGTATTCCAGATGAGGCCGAACGAGCAGAGAACAGTCTAGTAGAGATGCCGCCCGTCAAGACAGCGAACAAACGTCGCATTAACCACAACATGTGGAAACCTCTGCTCGCGGCCTTCTTCCAGTTGTCGCCGGAGTGAAAAGCCGAAGAGTGTACAACGCCTACATCAACCTGGCTAGATACACGGGGGAGTTCGACCCCACCGACCAAGTACTTCGTAGGACAACCTCCTCCAATTCGAAGAACGGAGAACTTTGCCTGCTTTATGGGCAGTAACCATAAAGTATAGTCCCAAAGCTTATCCAAGGCTCGCTGAATAGCTTCGGAACACCCAGGAACATCGACAATGTTCCACAGCTTTAGAACTTCTGCAAATAGCAGCGATGGTACCTCAAGCTCGGCGGGTAGATCATTCACATAGATAGAAAACAGCAGTGGTCCAAGGATCGAGCAATGCGGCAAGCCACTGAGGACAGACGGTCCAAAAAATAGGCCACGGCCTACCCGCACACACTGTTCTCTACCCTCCAAGAAGGTAGTCACTCAATGAAGGACGCGACCAGATACCCCGTAGGTCAGCTTTCGCGCGAGCCTTAAATGAGGTACCTTGTCAAATGCCTTCGAAAAGTACGTCCAGTGAGTGGTCGTTATGCACTGCATCCGCCCAACTTTCGAGAGCCACCAGTAGATTCGTTAGACACGAAAATCCCTTCCGAATCCGTGTTGTACATTGTTAAGTAGATTAAATCTACTCAGATGACTTTCCAATGAATCTCTCACCAGTTTCTCGAGGAGTTTGACTACTACACTCGTGAGGCTGACTGGCCTGTAATTTGCAGGCAGACTCCTGTCCCCATTTTTGAAGCTGGGACAGATGACAGTTTCCTTCCATTCGGAAGGCAATGCACAGCTGTCAAGCGATTTCTGAAACACCATAGCGAGCGGTCTATTTAGTTCCGCAGCCAACTCATGCAACAGTTTCGGGTGAGTTAAATCAGGCCCAAAGGCCTTAGAAGGGTTCAGCCTTTGTAACAGCCTATGAACTTCCGTCTCCGCTACAATATATTCAGGTAGTCCTGAACCCTTTGGGATTCTGCAAACCAACTCAACGCCTGTCAAAGAGATTTTCCTTGCAAACCCTACCGATATATTACCCACTAAGCACGCGTAGTACTCACAGAGACGAGTCCTCAGTTCCCCATAGCTGGAGCGTATACGGTGTTCCTTATTTCTTTTCCTTTTTATAGCTAAGAATAATAATAATAACAGTAATAATGTGTCCGCTGTTGCCGTTACCCCGCTTCGCAGTCGCGCGACCACCACCAGTCGCGCGCAAGCTGAGTATACCGAGAGGACGCCCACCCCTACGCGGATTCGAATCATACGCGCAGCTAGGTAACAGCGAATCTTTTACTGTACCCCGCAACCCGATCTGCCTTTTCGAATCGCTCTCGCGGCCCCTCTACAGGATACTCGCTTAATTGGTGACCCCGACTCCAAAAGAATTTCAGTGCCGGATATTTCGAACTTTTCTCCGGTAAGCTCGTTCCATTTATTTTCATATTTTCCGGTAGCATACGGCAGACTATATTTTCCTCATTTTTTAAACCATGGAATCTGTAGACTAAGACAAAGTCTCTCCTTAGCGATGTATCTCGGTCTGTACCACCTTTCGGGGACGTAGATCTTCTTTTGTGGTCCGCTCACATTGAGGCTGAGTTTTTTTATCTACAGAATCACTTCCGAATACGCAAAGTATAGCAAGCTCATGTCCTATCTCTCCAAGGAGATATCAATGTAGGTTCGAGACGTTATCATTTCTCAGACCGAAAACCGCTATGAGGCCCTCAAAGCGTCCAAGATTAAGCGCGTCATGAACTCTGAGATAGTTCGCCTGCAGCAGCTTTTCAGGGATCTGGAGATGGGCTACAAACTGCCCTCAACCCTGCTGCGAGAAATGCAGTAACAATTTGGTTACTCAACTATGGACGAAGCGTTGGTTTGCGCAATATGACTACCGCGGCTACCAGAAAACACGCAAGCGATTCGTGCTATCGTAAGCTCGGCTTCGCTTAATCAACTAGTAGGTCCAGTGGATCGCGTCATTTAACAATCACAGCCACAAGCCGACACAAGCAAGGTCCATGCCGGCGCGTCCCAAGGCACTTCTATCCTTTGATTACAGCCAACTATAGAAGCCCTGCATACACAAGTTGCGACATATAGTCGCCAGGTTCAACAGCTTACTATGAACCGTCGTCGTCATAGTCGAACGAACTCACCCGTCAAACGTTCCAAGCCTAGCAACAGGCAGGTATGCTGTTGGTACCTGTTATAAGCTTCTCACTCGACGCAATTCCAAAAATAAAAATTTACTGCTCCACAAAACTTCTAGCCCAACCAGAGGAAAAAAGCAGAACGCCAAGGACCTTGACAAAATAACGTATTAATCGACGCCAACAAACACTGTACAACTACTGCTCGACTGCGTTCATTCGTCCACTGCTACCCTCAGCAAATAGAAGCTTCCCATCAGTAAATCGAACGGGAAAGCAGTAGGTCTTGCTTGGCCTGGTTGGCACAATGTAGACCGTAACTGGTTTGCATGCCGCACCCACATCTGTGCGCCCGCCATCACGGCCTACATGACGTTTCCGCGCATGCGTTTGACCGTCCCTGGCGTCCAGTTCGCATGGCTTTTCCGATAGTCATACACTAGCACCTTTTGTCCAAGCGTAAAGATCGCTTCTTTGCTCCATGCCGCCGGTTAAAATCCTGTTCCATTCTGCGGTTCCTTTCAACAACAGAGGACTCGGTGCGCGGTCGGATGGCGTAGAAATGCACGCGGAGCTTTCGGTTCATCATGGTCTGTGCTGGAAAAACTCGGTCTGGCGCTTGTGGGTTCGGTGTTGATCGGTAGAAGAAAAAGAACCAGTCAATCACCTCCTCTATAGGTCCTACCCTGTTTGATTTGTGGTGAGCAAGTTTGAACGTATCGACAAACCTTTCTGTCTGACCTTTCGACTGTGTGTGAAACGGCGGTGAGCGGACGTGTTGGACAGGGCATTGCTTGCAAAACTCCGTGAAGGTTGCTGAAATAAATTGTGAGCCATTGTCAGTGATAATGGTCACAGGACAGCCGAATCTGCTAAAGATTTGGCGCAGTTTTGAAACGGTGGCATTGACGGTTGTGCTATCCATAAGAAATACTTCAGGCCACTTGGTGTATGAGCCGACTATAATGAGGAAACTTCTGCCGTTGCTCGGTCCTGTAAAGTCGAAAATGATGAGGCACCATGGCTTAGTAACTTTTGGCCATGAATAGAGTAAATAAATAAATAAATAAATAAATAGGTATATTTCTAGACCTGCTAGAGGCTGCACCCTAAAGGGTTCAGATCAAGACTTACATTAATCCGATGCTCTTGCATGGAAGCAGGCAAAATATAAATATATGTTCATCGTTAGCAATTACAAATGCATTGGCATTGTTTGACATACAGCTACTGGGTCACAGGCGCCCACCTTGACGTTTTCTGGTTCCTTCGGGCGATATTGAGCTCCTTGTTCTTTTATTGTGAAAACTTCGCGGAGGTGTAGTTGTGCCTTTTCTCCTTGGAACAGAATCCAATTCGGCACAAGTTCACTTTAAATTGATCGCACATTAATTGGCCACTCAGTTGCCCCAATTGTTGTTGCCCACATGGAAGAAATGAGTGAAGGGATTATAAGGCATAAGAAAAGTTAAAAAAATTTCGATAAATGCAGACAAGAATAGAAACAATTTGCTAAGGAAGAAAATAACTCTGCGCGCTTCAGTAGAAAAATACCAATTAACAAAAAAATAGAGCCTTACTTTTCTTACGCTGATATTGCTCTCCGGCGCGTAATTTTAACCTGTTATTCTCAGATAAAAGAAAAAGCCTTTCTACAGTTACAATACCGCTTAAAGTAGCACAAAATTACACTGTTCTGGACCAGCTTTAGCGCCTGAAAACGTTGAACGTAAAAGCAACACAATACGTGCAGTATTTTGCGAGTTATTCGCAATTAAATGATGGTCTACGAATAAGGTCATTTTTATTTTTCGCTAAAAATGGCTTTCTGCTTAGCAAGCAGATAGCAGAAGAAAGAAAAAAAACATAAAAAGTATGGAAGCGGCGTATGATCTAGATGGGCATAGCTATCCAGAAATGCTTTAATTATCCCGTAATACCCTGCGACAACTACGGGCTGCGCAGGTGGCCGAAAAGTAATCTTTGCAGGCATACATGATAAATGTATGCAAATAAGTGATGATTTTGCGCGAAAACGCTAGAAATCCAGCAAGGAATATTATATCTACATGGGAATTCAGGGGAGCCTGTAATTAACTCACGGTTAGAAGGCCACAGCATACTGTTTTCAGGGGATACTGAGCCACATAAACAACCAGTAAAATAGAGTTTAGCATTTTTTAAAGCCTCTAAGCTTTTCTAAAGCTTACAACAAGGCTGCATGAGCCAGGTCTACCTGAGTAACCCAGGGGATCTTTCAGATCCGTTGACAGATTTCGGCCTGCAAAGTACATACATTACTTAGCTAAACATCACAAGATTTATCCCTTAGAGCCGATTTTCTATATTCATGAGGCTCTGTCACTAACATCAGTGAGCTACAGGAGCCTGTCACCAATAATAAAGAAATAAGCATGGGAAAATTTAGTAAAATTTAGCCAATTGCATTTGGGCGTGAAATCCGTTTTGGCCTACATTGGTTGGGCTTTAACAGCTCTACTTCTGGTGGTTGAGCTTGCTCCCACTTGAGTTATTGTTATGCCTCGTGTGTAGATGCACACTATTGTGCAGCTCTTTGATGAATTTCGATTTATTTCTCTCCATTATTAAGTTCCGAAGATAGTGCCGGCGGTGTTCATCCAGACGGCAATGTTAACTGGTACTCTAATGTCACACCGACTATTTCTTTCGTGATTTTCCTGGCAAGAGCTGTTCTAGCACCCGAAGCAAAGAGCGATAAGGTAAATCAGGAGTAGAATAGTAACAAAAACCAGCGGGAGCTGGTCGTTTAGAGGGTTGTCTATTCCTCGAGCCCAGAGAGCGATTCCAGAAGACAGATCGAGTTGCAGGGAAACTTTTATTGGTTCAGCAAAAGATTCCCTGTTAGCTAGCTATAAATGAGCGACACCGTGGACGAGCTAGCTAGGGGAACTGATCAAGCATAGCACACAGAGCAGTTGCGCGTTGCAACCGAAACGAGCGCCAAGCAAAAATGTCGATGAGCAAGTCAAACATTCGAACTCAGCAAGCAGTTCAACAAACCACACCGGTTGCCTAGGTGTACAATTAAATAAGTTTAGTTAGAATTGTACACATGCAAACCGGGGAATCTCCAGAATGCTACAGTCGTTCCCCCGCCATTACGCATAACGCATGGTAGGCTTTAGAGCCAGCTAAAAGATAAATGATACACGGGCGGCCAAGATAAGAAAAGTGGTGGTGGAAAGTTTCTGGTGCTCCAGCCAGCCAGTGTGACAGGAGCCTCTCTGACGTTGGTTAGCTTTCGTGCCAGTGAAATGAAATCTGGAAATGCGAGTGTTTTACGAGCAAAATCAGGTAAAGAAGAGGATCTGGTTTTCATTATGACTGTCTACTAGTGTTGCCAATAGCGAAAGGCACATGTATACCAGATAAAGCTAAGTATATGGGGCCAAGAGAGTATAAGTGGAGAGCAAAATGTCTGATTCTTGGGCCTAGAACTTTCAAAGTACGCTCTTTGTCAACAATAAGAAAGATTTATTTTTTATTTTGCGGCTTACCTACTGATAGTGTTTGAAAACTGCTGAGTATAGTAACTAGTGCTCAGGCTTAATGAAAAAGCTTCAATTAGGGCCAGCTGGCAACCGACATCTAGGAAGACACATAAAGGTTCATTTAAAGCCGGCATTTAGACGATTTTGGACAATTCTAATGCTAAGCTTGGGCGCATCAGCAGCAGAAAACGCTTTCATCATCCTATGCAAGGCTTAGGTCTGGTAGCATGCCTTTACTAGGAGTACCATGGAGGTCATAAGCCTAATACTTTTTCCACGGATCCAGTGGTCAAGAAGTTGGAAAGTGATAAATGTAAGTCTGAAGAGATGGAATGCAGATGTAGATAAGAAATAAGGATTGAAGGAAGAGGTCGTTGAAGAATAAGATCATATTGTATTCAGTTTGCTATTCTTAAACCCTGGAAAATGGGTGCGACGGATACCGTTCAAGTCTCTTAGATGCTAGAACGGTAACCACGATGAATGTGGATGAGTTTTGAGCTCAAGGTGCTTAGATGTCTTGTACTACATCTTGGGCGTCCTCAAGCTACCTCAGGGCCAGTTTCAAAGAAGTGGTCTTGCGAATCGCAGATATGAAAGCTGCTTTGTAGACTGCAAAAACATAGGAATTTTTGTATCTCCTTCCTGAAGACGTGCAAATTTTGGATTTCTCTTATTCTGGAAGGCAACCTGTTCCACATGTTCACGTACACAACCAAGAAGAAACGAGACTGATTTTTGTGGCGCTTTCAAGACATTGGCGCACTTTTGGCAGCGTGTAGCTATTTCGTCCAGCTCTTTGTCCATGAAGGGCCAGTATACATAACTGCGAGCAAGCGGCTTCATCCGGTTGATTACAGGATTCCCGGCGTGGAACTGCCAAATAAGACGCTCCTGAAGTGCCTTGGAGATGACCACGCTTTCCGAAAATATTATGCAGACATTTACAAAAGAGAGCGAGTTTCTTCTCTGAAGGTACTGTTGCAAATCGGCAGATGGACATGAACGTGTCCAACTTGTTTTGTGAAATTGTGTAACCTTCTTGAGTATTGGGTCTCGAAGTGGTTTCGTTCGTACAGCTTCTGCGGTAACTGGTAGACCGTGCAATGCATCAGTTACCAGAAACTTGACGTCAGCTTCAATCTCGACCGAAGCAATGATGGTGTCCTCATGTTCTGGCTGACAGGCATTAATTAGGCGTGACAGTGCCTCCGCTTGGCCAATGGAAACTGCCGACTGGTATTGGACCGCGAACTCATACCTTATTAAGGTAAGGGCCCAAAGTTGTAGCCGGTTGGCTGTGTAAGCAGAGATGCCCTTTAACGAAGCAAAGATAGCCAGCAAGGGCTTGTGATCTGTCAGAAGCTTGAAGCGGCTGCCGTACAGCAGTTTGTGGAATTTCTTGTCCGCGTACACTATGGCCAATGCTTCTTTCTCAATCTGGTTGTAAGTCCTCTCAGCCTTCGTAAGTGTTCTGGCGGCAGGGGCGATTGCTTCCTGAGATCCATCGGGGTATGTGTGTGCAAGTACCGCACCAATCCCATGGCTTGATGCATCTGTGGCTAGGACAATCTCTTTGGAGGGAGCAAAATGAGGCAAAAGCAAGTTTGAGGACAGCAGCGTCTTGACCCGTTCGAAGTCAGTCTGGCATTCTGATGTTCAGTTCCAAGTTTGGCCTTTGGTTAGTAGCTTGTTTAACGGGGCAAGCCGAAGCTGCATCTCAGGCAAGAGTGCGCTGTAGTGGCTGATGGGCCCACAAAAGTAATGCAAGGAATGTAGGTCAGTTGGTGGAGGCATTTTTCTAATGGCTTCTATGTTTTCCGGATCTGATAGACGTCCATCCTTTTCAACGATATAACCGAGGTATTTGATGAGCGGCGTGAAAAATGTGCATTTCTCTTCACGGATCCGGAAACCGTAAGACTGTATCCAACCAAGCACTTCGTCCAGACGGTTAAATAGTTCTTCTGGTGTTCGACCCATCACTATGATATCATCCAGATATGCCGCGGTTCCAGAAACGCCCGCTAGCATGGTGTCCATCAACTGTTGGAACATGGCTGAATCCGTTTTACACCAAATGGCAAACGGTTGTATTGGAATAGGTCACGGTGAGTGTTGATCGTCAACAACCCTCGAGACTTGGTCAATATCCACTTAAAGGTAAGCATCGATTGGACCAAGCTTAGCAAAGTACTTGGCACCATTCAGCTTTGCAACGATATCTTCGGGTATAGGTAATGGGCACTGTTGGTCGTCCAGCGCGCCTTTGAGGCCAGTTGGGAAGTCAGCGCGGAAGCGTACCTTTCCATTTGCTTTCTTCACTGCCACAATAGGTGTGGCCCATGATGGGTAGTTGACGGCTGTGATGACTCCGGCACGTTCCAGTCGATCGAGTTCTTGAGCAACGGTTGGCATGGCTACATATTGTACCGGTCTTAGCCTTGAACATTGGTCTAGCACCTGATCGCAAGTTTAGCGTTGTCTTGAATTTCGTACAATTGCCCAAGCCATCCTGAAAGACAGAGGCAAATTTTTGCTTCAGGGTACATGTCATGTCTTCGACGGACTTTGATCATGGGTCGGGACTTGCTCGAACTCGGTTGCAGGTCTGATTTAAGGGAACATCGAGGAATTGCAACTTTTCAATCCAGCCGAGTCTAAGAAGATTCAAATTCGGCCGGTCTGAAGTATAGCATGTTCCCGATTTTTCCACACCTTGGTAAGTAAAGTTGCAAGTAAGTTTGCCCACTAAGTTTAACACACCGCCGGATGTATTATGTACAACTTTCTGAGACTCGACCACCTTCGCCTCTTTATGTGATTCCATGCGCTCCTGGAAATAACTGTGATGTCCTAGGCTTTTTATTTCTTCTTATTCAAAGAGCCATTTTTCGCACTTTTCTGGTTCTGTCTGCACGGTCTCCAGCCCTCAGAACTCTCTCTGACTTTATGCTCTAAATGCTCTGTCTCTGCAAACACAATACTCTGCCCCCGCCTCCAGAGCACTACTGCTCATGATTCATTGTTAGTATATCCCCTTTTATCTTAAACGCTTCTATTCTGTTGACGCTCTGTTAGCCTTCCGACATTTATAATACAGCTTTCTCTCCGTGAGCCGATATCCTCCTCTCATCTCCATGGTCTTCTGATTTCCGACTACTGAGCCCTTACCGTTGAACCATCGACAGGTCCAGAGGTCTGTTCGCAAGACGTCGAGATCTTTGTAGGCTTTTCCACTTCTTCTTAACCGTCTCCTCCTTCCCGACCACATTCTTTCATTTTCGAGCTCTCCGTTTGCATTCCTTTATCAATTGGACAGATAACTCTTCGGGTCTGGCTTTAATCTAGCCTCGTCTGACCAGTCTCCTACTTTCTGACTGTTTCCAGACATCCGAGATGTAAACGATCTAGGCTGTGCAGTCACAACACAATCTGTCCCTCAGCCCGAGAGCTTCGTTTGACATGCTGGCTTGTTTTTTATATAGCATCTGTCGTCCCGCAATTTTTCTTTTCTCATGACACTCATTACTCTTATTCCCGCCTAAATTTGGCGGTCTAGCTTCATCTTGCTGACTTATTTGAGCTCGTCTAAACCGTCTCCTGCTTTCTGACCCCTCTCGGACGTCTGAAATTTAAGTGCTCTAGGTTCTGCCAACGTAACGACTCTCACCCCATGAGCATTACTGGTCATGATTTAGCTTTTTTATTCTGTTCTTCTTACAAGCTTAACATGTCGATTTCTGTCTACTCTCTCAGTTAGCATTCCAGCAATAATAAATTTGCTTTCTGCTTATGAGCCTATATACTAGTCTCGTCTCAATGGTCTCCTTTCTGACTACTGAGACCTTAACGGTGAATCTTCGACAGATCCAGTGGTCTGTTCACAACACCTCGAGACTATTATAGGCTTTTCCACTTCTCCCCAGTAGATACTTTCCTTCCAGACCTCATTCTGTCCTTTCCGCGTCCACTGTTTACATTCCTTATTCAACTGGACGGAGAACTTTTCGGGCTGGGCTCTAATTTATCCTCGCCTGCCTAGTCTCTTTCTTTCTGCTAGCTTCCAGACATCCGAGACATAAACGGTTTAGACTCTGTAGTCCCAACACACTGTGGCCCTCATCCTTTGTATTTTGCTCGCCATACTATCTAAATATTCCGGCGTAACGCTCTGCCACCCTTACCACAATTACATCACTGGGCATTATTCATCCTTCTTCTTATTAACAAGAATGAATCAGCACCTGAAGAACGTCGTCCGCTTTCCCACTTCTCCTCAATAGAACCTGTTTTACTGCCTCTTTTTTTGCCTTCCTGTGCTTGCTGTTGCATTCCTTCTTCATTCGACGATAACTTACATACGTTTGTCCTTCCTGACTTCTTACATTCCTATCAATTTAGGACAGAGGCAACGCGTCCCTGTCGGATCTACTGATTGATATTCTTTCCCATAATCTGCACACCTGGTCATCCTCTCCCTGGTTCCCACAGATTGGGCATGCGCGCATTAGGACCTCTCAAACGCTCTTTGCTTCATCTTCGTTCCTAATTTGGAGCGATCTTCCACTCTCTGCTAATCCTTGTTCAGCTCGTTTCTCGTCGTATTTTGCCGATTTTGATACATGTGTATATCCGAAATTTAAATAACAATTACATGTATAATGGTACAGTAGTTCAGTCATCGTTGCAAATGATCGACTGCGTTTCAGATGCATTCCTTTCGTTTATTTTGTGTGGCTGTCTCTGTTCGTTGACTTTTTTCCCGATTTTGTCACAGGTACGGCGACAAGCACCCAAGGAATAGTCCATCGTTGCGACAAGTGTTCCCTTGTCTGGACATGAGCGGAAGCTTATCAACCGTGTTTACAACTAACTAACAGGACAAATCATTCGTTATCTTGCACGGATACAATTTTTCCAAGGCTTGAACCATTGGGTTCAGTTTGCCCAACACAATCTCTTCCACATACCTCTTGCCAGGAGCACCCCTTTTGATTTCGGAAGGCAATTCTCCTGCCGACAAAAGCCGGAACAATTGGTCCTTCTGAGCTCTTCAATCCGCTTTGACCGCTCAATTGGCCGTAATTTCCTATATTTCTAAGCAATTTTACTACACATCACGGGGGATCTGCGATTCACTTTTCGGAATCATATCCTATCCGTCAAGGTTTCAACAACAATTCAACACATTTCAACGCATATCCTTCGGAGAGTTCAGGTGGTTCTGCAGATGATCAACACATCATATTCAAAACGAATATTTAGTTCCTGACCTGGAACTCGGGCACAGCCATTCGTACAAAACAGGACAGGACCTAGGAACACAATTGGCACTCGCCTAACGCATCAGCCAACAGAAAAATGGGGCGCAACTTGACTGCGCATAACCGAGCAGAAAACGTTTGACAAGAAACATAGCCGGCTAAAACTTGCCTTTCAATGGATCGGCGTCAGTGTTTCAGGAAGTGGTGGGTTTTCCCCTGTCAAGCCTTCTCTCTATAAAAAGCCACAAATGTTCGTTTAACAACACTGCAACGTGGCGAAAGTGACGCGCCACAGAATACAGTCACAGCCCATAAGTTCACACTGTCAGGTCAACTAGCGTCACCATTCTAAATAGGTTCGTTACACTGGAAGTTCTACGCCTGCATAGCGTGTTGTCTCGTCTTACTACGATTTCACGCATATACTGTCGTCTCTTTACCTTCTACCATATCACCGTTGACCTTTGCGTTGCTTTTGCACGAACTCACTATATTGTCATATTACTCTCGAGCTTGCTCTTCAATTATCTTCCAACGGATCATTCAGGATTCTCAGTCTATTATTAGCCAAGATCCCGATCTCCCGACAGCCAAATAATTGCTTCGCATTTCCACGTTATACAGCTCCAATCATCGACATATGAACACTTTTCTACTGTCACTGTTACAGTTACCAAAAAATTTTTGTACAGGTGCATATATCTGATCATGCCTCCGTGAGCGTGTCTCGCATAGTCGAGAATAAAATATTTATTTATTTAAATTGCAGTTTCGTTGCGATTACGTTGATCGACACATTAATAAACCGTCGTCTCGGTCTACACTCGCTTTGGAAGGCGGCAACTATGGACAGAGACTCGGCGCCATCGTTTCTGGAATTCCCCTTTCGATAAGGCTTTACGTTTTTCGATCGGACCTGAGTGCAGCATTCCGCTTTATGCCCACGCTTACGGCACTTTTGATAAATATGATGTTTGAAGGGACAAAAGCGCGCGAAACGCCAATCGCAGTGTGACCAGCATGCGGTTCGCGATTTATTCGTAGACCTCTTGAAGGGTTCGCTTCCGTTGGAGTTCCTGACCTTTTTCACGAGTTGCACGGTATCTGGTGGTGCGAGACGATTTCGTTCGACCATGGCAGTGTCGTGTTTTAGCGTGAGCAGCCGTTCGCATTCGCCTACGAGTGCCTTCAATGTCCGATCATGAACCTGCGCCAGCTTAGCTAAAAGCCGCATGCGGATCTCCTCATCGCTGGGGACTGTAGAGCGCTGAGGACAATGAGACACTTAAACTGCTCGTCCGTTAAAGAGCGTAGTTTTAAACGTTCACACGCACGGTTAAGCATGTCTGCTAGGGCCCCAAAGTCGTCCGATTCTTGTTTGATAATTTTCGAGCATTGCTAGCGAATAGTAAACAAGGATTTCGACTCACTAAAGGTGTCCTTCAGCTGCGACACTACTTCGTCAAACGTCAGGTCCTTCGGCTGTTTGGGAAGAATATGGTCGATGAACCATGATTGTTCACTTATTTCGAGCTTGCGGAGTAGCAATCACACCGTCCAGGAGTCGTCTTGACGAATGCAATCCGTCCGGAAAATGTCTTCCTAGCGCTTGAACCACGCTTCGAAGGTGCATCCAGAATCTGCGTCCTAATTGAAGTCGGCGGTGGCATTCGAGCGAAGAGCAACAGAACTCGCCTGCATATCCCGTGTCGCTGCTCCTGTTATCTGCAAACTCAAGCATTGTGTCAGAGTTTCGATCATGTTCATTTGTGCCTCCATTTGAGCTTGCTGTTGGCAAAGCAGCTTTTGAAAGTGTTCAGCAGAAAAACTCATCACCTTTCCAATTTGCCTCCTCGCCATTGGTTATAATCTTCTCACTAGACGCAATTCCAAAAATAACAATTTACTGCCACAAAACGTCTAGCCCAACCGAAGGAAAAACGCAGAACGCCAATGACCTTGACAAAATAAGTATTAATTACTGTCAACAAACACTGTACAACTACTGCGGGCCTTGGCTGTATTTATAGGTCTCTTACTGAACTTCGACTTCTAGAATCGGAAGTTCTGCTACCAAGGTTAGTGATTCCCCATATCCTTTGCCGAGGTGTCATGTGGTTTTTAGTCACGTGCAGAACAGGAACATTCCGGAACGTTCGAAATCCATACGATAAGCGTTCATAATCGATTAATTCCTAAAATAGTGGATCTCCTATGCAATTCTTACTTTCTCCCGGACAGTAAATCAACGCTTTGGTATCGCAGCTAGGAGATGTATCAAAACTTGCAACTTCGCCGAGAAGCAGGGAAACTTCTCGGCCGGCCCGTAACGGCGACGGACGCGACCGGCTCACACCTAATTCACCTCATCCGCATTAGGAATTCAACTTGCGTCATCAAGTTCCTAGTCGACACTGGAGCAGAAGTTAACGTTCTACCCGGTAGCTCAGATGAGGTCGTCTCACCCTCGTCGACCAAGCTACGTGATGCCAATGGTACACCAATCGCAACGTTTGGCGAAAGGCTGCAAAAGCTCAATTTAGGCCTCCGGAGAACTTTTCGCTGGCCTATTATATCATCAGCCCTTTGCCATCATAGGCATGAACTTCCTTCAACGCTTCGACCTTACCGTCGATGCTAAAGGGAAGAAGCTTATCGACTCTAGGATGCAGCGCAGGGTTGTCGGGACTGGCGCCAACGTGGCTGCTATCACTCTCATTCGTCTCCTACCTCCAGCTTTACAGCCTTTAATCAAACGTTTCAACAAGTACCCTAACCTCGTTCGCGTCCCGAACGATTTGCCTCCTGTGACAGCAAACGTCATGCATCACATTTGCACTAATGGTCCACTTATTGCGGCCCTCTCTCGCAGACTAGCCCCGGACAAGCGCAAAGCTTCTGAGGCGGAATTCGCACAAATACTCGAACTGGGAGTAATCAGCCAGTACAAAAGTCCATGGGCGTCACCATTACACACGGTGTCGAGGAAATCCGATGCCTGCTCCCCCTGTGATGACTACAGGGCATTCAACAAAGTTACTGTCCTGGATAAATACCCCATTCCGCGCATGCACGACTTAACCTCAGCTCTAGATAGTAAGTCCATCTTTAGCAAAATCGACCTAGTTCGCGCCTACCATCAGATACCTGTGGCGCCAGACGACATTGTTAAAACAGCAGTCATCACGCCATTCGGCCTATGCGAGTACCTTAGCCTGCCTTTCGGCCTCAGCAACGTTGCTCAAACATTGCAGCCGTTCATTCATGAAGTAACAGCAGTGTCTCAGCCATTTGAACTGGTGCTTTGCTGCCATACAACCACGAGGACCTATGAAATAAAGAATAAGAAGAGGGACATAAGGGGGATTTACCTGAAAACCTTAATACCCTAAGCAAACATTCAGGGTCGAGGCACCTACACCTTTTATAGACAACATACCGTTACAAACAGCTGGCTGTTGTGCCAAAATAAGCCGTCATTGGCAACAGAGCTTCATTGCGGCATTAACTACCCTCGTCATACTCAGCCATCACCCCGCAGATAAGTCAGCACCAAACACACTTTACTGTACACCGTGCGCTGCAACGCGCCATCGGTCCTTCTCTTGATGAGCATGTCAAGAAATGGCAGTCTGTCTTCTTGTTCTTTCTCCAGTGATACAGAAAGGTTCGGGTGAATTAACTTCAGGAGGGCAGCAAGACGATCAAAATGTTCACCATTAGTGAAGAAGAGAATATCCGCTACATAACGCCTGTAAAGCTTGGCATTACCTATGCAGGCAGCAACTGCCATTTCATTCATACCTAGGAAGATGTCTGCCAGAACTGGTCCCAAAGGACTGCCCATAGCGACGCCGTCAATCTGTTTGTCTACCGTCCCTTCAAACTCAAATCGTACATTCTCAGTACACGTCAATATCAAGTCTCGCAGGAACTCAAGAGGAAGGCCCACAGAGAGGTTCCTACTCAAAAGAAATTGGCATTGGTCGTCAACCGTTTCACGTAGGGGCACATTCTCTTGAGTCGAAACCTCTCTGTGGGCCTTCCTCTAGAGTTCCTGCGAGACTTGATATTGGTGTGTACTGAGAATGTACGATTTGAGTTTGAAGGGACGGTAGACAAACAGATTGACGGCGTCGCTATGGGCAGCCCTTTGGGACCAACTCTGGCAGACATCATCCTAGGCATTAATGAAAAGGAAGTTGCTGCCTGCATAGGTAAAGCCAAGCTTTACAAGCGTTAAGTAGCTGATATTCTCTTCTTTACTAATGGTGAACATTTTGATCGTCTTTCTGCCCTCCTGAAGTCAGTTCGCCCGAACCTATCCGTATCACAGGAGAGAGAACAAGAAGACAGACTGCCGTTTCTTGACGTGCTCATCAAGAGAAGGACCGATGGCACACTGCAGCGCACGGTGTACAGAAAAGCGACCTGGGGGACAATACCAACATTTTTTTCAGCTTCGCCCCAGTTACATACAAGAGCGGCCTTGTAAAAACACACTTTAAACAGGCAATCCGAAAAGGAGACGGCAGCAGACGCACCACTGGTGTCGGTTGCGAGCCATGTCCTGTAAAGTCTCGAGCCAAGCGCAAGGCGAGCCACGTGGGCTCCAGATCGGAAGGCGAGACGGACCAACCACACCAAATTTCGTCGTCAGTGACTTCCTTTCTTGCTGCCAAGTCAACCTCCGTCGATATCGAGCCCTGCGCCACCCCACACCCGGCAGACTAAACAAGGCTCCGCTAGGCAAGCGGTGACCAGGCACACGTAGCAGTGCCCGAGCCAACGCAACTTATCCAGTGCTATCTGTTGTTCTAGGTAGCTAGCATGATTATCACTACCTAGTACTCGCCTATGCACCTCATCGTTGCGGTCAAGCTGGTGCCATCCGACCGTACAATGCTTCGCAGACAACGATGATCAAAGACTTGAAGGCGCCTCAGATCTTCAGACCGAAGGGGCCAAGTCTCACTACCATAGAACAGAACAGCCCTCACTGTGGACTTGTATACGCGGCCTTTCAGACGAAGGGAAATTCCTTTCTGTCGTCAAAGATGCCGCAGGTTCAAAAAGGCAGCCCTGGCGTTTGCAATACGTGAGCTGACGTCAATTTTTATGCGCCCATCGTTGCTGATGCAGCTGCCAAGGTTAGTGAATTGATTAACCACCTCGAGTTCCTCGTCGGCAAGCGTCAAGGGGTCATCAAGTGGCTGGTGGTCCTGCAGTCCAGAGGTAACGCGAGGACTTGAATGCGTTTATCCTTATATAGATGAGATCCTCATCGCCAACTCTTTTGACGATGCACCTCTTCATCACCTCGATGCTTTCTTTCAACGCTTGACGCAGCATGGGGTTACCGCCAACCCCGATAAATACGAGCTTGGCCAAGCCTCCATCGACTTTCTTGGCCACCGAATATCCGCCTCTGGTATTGAAGCTTTGCCAGACAAAATCAAGGCCCTGCTCTTAGTTCCTTCAAACAGTTACGTCGATTCATTGGCCTGGTCACCTATTATAAACGGTTTATTCCTGACTGCGCGAGCATTGGTTAACAAATGACGGACTTGCTCAGCGGTAACCAACGGTCTTTCATTTTCAAGACGACGCCAGACGGTCTTTTGAGAAGCTCAAAGACGCTATCTCCAACATGGCGCTTCTCGCTTACCCAGACGCATCAACATCACTCTCTCTGACAACCGAGGCATCCGACACTGCCGTCGGTGCAGTTCGTCAACAACTCATCGACCATCGGTGGATACCTCTAGGTTTCTTTTTGAAACGTTTACAACATGCCGAATCTCGTTATAGCACCTTCGGTAGGGAACTATAAGCTATCTACCTAGGTATCAGACATTTCTGTCACTATCTCGAAGGTTGATGTTTCTCAGTCTTCACTGACCACAAGCCATCTATCTACGCAATAAATGGCGCAACAGACAAGTATTCTCCGCGGGAAACTGTACACCTAGATTACGTTTCTCAGGTTACGACAGGCGTACGACATGTCTCAGGTGTTCTCAACCCCGTCACGGATGCGTTTGCAAGCATTCATCAGATCAGCTTATTGCCTGGCACCGAGATTGACCTATCCGCCATGACTGCTGCCCACCAAGCTGATCCCGACATGGACAAGTTTCGACGCAAAATTCTCCCCGACCCGTTGTTCTTACTTCGTTGCGTCGACTAGCTTTCAACGTTTTACACAACCTGCCTCATCCCGGCATACGTGCTTCGCAGAAGCCCATAACCGAACGTGTCGTATGGCCCAACGTCAACCGCGATGTCCGTCGTTGGGCACGCGCATGCTTAGAATGTCAGCGCGCCAAGGTATACAGACACATCAAAAGCTCACTTGACCTGTTTCCCTCTCCTGACTCTCGTTTTGCATACGTCCATATCGACCTGGTCAGACTTTTGCCCCATGCAAAGGCTACGTGTACCACCTCACTTTGTCGACCGATTCATCCGTTGGCCAGCAGCGATTCCGATAGCCAACTGCTCATCTGAGACAGTTGCGCAAGCTTTCCTAGAACACTGGGTAGCACAATTCGGTTGCGCAAGCGTAGTCAGCACCGACAGAGGATCACACTTTAACTGATTCTTCAGCAAACTTCTCAACGGGCTTGGTTACCACCACAAAGGAACTATCGCCTACCACCCCGCAGTTGATGGGATGGTAGAAACGTTCCACCGGCAACTCAAAGCATCACTCTGTGTCAAAGCTAGCACATGCTGGTACGGTGCACTTCCGCTCGTTCTCTTAGGCATACAAAACACCATTAAAGCTGATTTGCACGCCACTCCTTTGATGGTCTTTTGATGCACACAACGGTTACCTGGTGAACGCGTGTCACCAAAAGCGCCAACAACCTTCGACTATGGCGACTACGCAGCTCGTCTATCTCACCACACGCAACAGAATCAGCTTGTGCACCGCAGACCAGAGCGCCTGCGTACCAACGTGGACGAACGCTTAACTACTTGCACGCACGTATTCGTTCCCATTGACAGCGTACGCTGACCACTCCAACCTCCCTATTCCGGCCCGTACCCTGTCGTACACAGAAGCGACAAGACGTTTACTATTGACTACAATAGTAAGACTGAGCCTATCGGCGTCGATCGACTCAAGTCAGCATTCCTCGACATGTATGACTCTTCAGTACGGCAAGCATTACATCCTGCGCCATCACTGATTGCACCGCAACCTCAGAATAGTCCGTTTACTCCAGCAGAACCGACAGCCTCAACCGACGTCACCCCTGCACAACCCATTATGAAGCGAAGTGACAGGGAAGTGCTACCACCGATTTCGTTAGCGTTTGCTACTTCCCATTGACCACATCTTGCATTTTTCTGCTCTTACCAAACGTTCTCCAAAATCCACAAAATGCATCCAATACGTTTTGAAACTACCAAAAAGGAGCAAAACCTTTTGAAAACCCAGGAACAGCATTACAGTTGTCTGTGTATTGGCATGTATTTACGCTGCTTTTTCATTTTGCTTTCCATATACACCGTCGGTTGGTTGCATCTTGGTCTCACTTTTCGCTGGATCCCTGCACGTCAACAGGAAGTGGAACGAACTTCCTGCTCAACTGCCAAAGTGCAATTTAACAACCGTCCCCCACAAACAGTTTTACCGTTTCGACACCGTAACGAGTACCCGGGTGAAATCCCGCTAGGGTCCGGTTGCATGGTTCACCCCCAGAAGCTGCATCAGATTTCACAACCTGGTCACGCAGAAGGCTGGCCCGCGACGTACAGTCCTCATGTGGATCGAAAGACTGCTTGCACAGTCGCTTCTGGGAGGGGCTATGTAGAAGTCTGGAGAGTCCCCGGTTTGACTGTGTAAATTACTAACTAAAATTATTTCATTGTACACCTAGGCTACCGGTGTGATTTGTTGAACTAGTCGCTGAGTTCGAATGCTTGACTTGCTTCTCGCCACTTTTGTTTGGCGCTCGTTTCGGTTTCAACGCGATTACCCTGTGTGTTGTACGTCTTCCTTTCCCCTAGCTAGAGCGTAAACGGTGTCACCTCTTTATAGCCAGTTAGCGGAATCTTTTACTGTACCAATAAAAGTTTCCCTGCAACCCCATCCGCCTTTATGGATCGCTCTCCGGACTCCCGCTACAGGCTACTTGCTAAAGGAGTGGAGTTCACGTCGGGTAAGGCAAAAGGTTGACCACACGTTGTCGGCACTCGATTGGGGTTCGGGTGACCAACTGTTACCTAGAAATGAGAAGGTTCAACTTTCCGTAATCAATCCAGCTTTTGGTGTAAGTTGGCGTGCTGACGGGTTTTTCGGCGAAGCAAATAAAATTGAAACGGAGGACGCAGTGGTCGCCGCGCCACAAAGGGGCCTCATACTCAACGTGCTCAATCATCAGTGCTTCGTTAGTGAGGATGAGATCTAGCAGGGATGATTGGTTGTTGGATCGGAGTCTGGACAACTGGTAGGTGTGGTTGTACAACGCAGCCGTCTGAAGAAGAGCAATGAGGCCTGATGAAACGGAGTCAGTAGACAGGACAGAGTGAAATAGACGGGGCAGGTTAAATAGCCCATGATAAGAAAGTGTGTGTGCTTATGGGATAACATAAGGTGGATGTCGTGCAGTAGTCGTGCCTCCTTCTCGGCGGAGTTGTTATGGGGGCGGTAAGTGACATCAAGACAGCTGGAGTGTTTGGCGGTTAGTACGACCTCGCACCACATGGTGTCTGGAGACTGGAGGGCAGTATTCGTGAAGATATTGCAACTGAGCGAGATGTCGTAGTACAGTGCAACACTGCCACCTGGGGTTGCGCTGTCAGAGCGGAGAACTGACATGCGAGGAAGTTGGATTTCGCCGTCGGTTATATCGTCAAAGGGCCACGTTTCCGTTATGGCTATTAGGTCCGCTGGCGTTGCCAGAAGTCGGGATTGGAGCTCCGGATGTTTAGACATGAGGCCCTATGCGTTCGTGTAGATACAGGCTAGGCGCGTTTGAATAATGAGCGCGGAAGTAACTAGGGTGCTGCTGGTCAACAGACGATGGCAGTGTACCTTTTGTTGGTTTGCAGGGGTGGAGCCGCTAAGGCTGGTAGTTGGGGAAGCAAAGCGTGGGTCGTCGGAGTACGGATGGGTGCTGACGCCTGGTCCATTGAAAGGCTGAAGGTTGGCATGTGTAGGTGAGTAGATTACCCAAGGCGGTGAGGCAGTTGGTTCTGTGATGGACCGCCTGAAAACAGTTTGGGAATTGCTAGACCTGCTTGAGATGTCGAAATGCCTAAAACAGAGACCGCATCACGCCCTATCCAACCAATTACTGCCCACATTTTCCTGCCCAGCAGTCCCCGCTGGGCCGGTTTATGTGAAGTAAAAGAGTGAAGCGTAAGCTAAGGAAACAAGAGGAGGATTTCAGCTAAATAGTGACAATACCAAGGTGTGAGAACGTAAAAGAAAACGAAGGGGAAGTTGAAGATACAAGTCGGTTAGGAGAAGAGGAAGGTTTGGTACTGCCACCCAAGCGCATCTCGCGGTGAGGAATGTCCTTTTCAGGAGATGGTGGGCCGTTCCTGTGTAACTTGCTGAACGGAGTAGGTGGTGAAGGTTCGTTGTGATTACGTTGACAATATTTGGTATCTTTTGAAGGAACCGCCATTGCTTACAGTCATGCTGTTGTTGTTGTTGTGTTGTTGTTGTTGTAAGATTGCCTCAGGGGCACACAGTTCTGGAACGCCATGCACTATGATAGAGCATGGTTAGGGGGTGGCGTCAGTTGCTTCCTGCGCGCAGGACGCTTAGTCCAAGGGTTGTCGGGGAAGATACGAATATGGTAAATGACGAGTGACACGTTGTTTCGGAGTAGGTGTGTTGACAACAGGACATCCTCCATAGCCGGGCCTGGCTGCAATTCAACAAGCAGGATTCTTGGCTTACCGGCGCTCGGAGATGAAGGGTGGCGAGTCAGTCTTGGGAGACTAATGGGTTTTGTCTCAAGAAGGTTTAACGCGATACAGAGCAAGCTCCACATAGTGGAATCATGAGGATGTAGATTTTAAAGTTGCGGGTCGTAAGCCCCTGGCACATTTGTACTGTGAGAGAATTAGGAATAGGGCCACTCGTTATTCGCTTAGACGAACGCGGATGTGGGGAGGTAGCAAGCATACTTGGTGAGAGATCCTCCGACGGAAGCGTTGGACGTCCGCGAGCGTTGGACAGATAAGGAGTTTGTAACGGTGAGACGATACCCGATTCAGGACGGCTGGGAGGTTGCTGTCGTCGTTTGGTTATGCCCCCAACTTTCCGCAGTAAGCTCTGTAGCTGTTCTTCCAGATTAGGCGAGCGGATATTGTTACTAGGCGGCTCGACGAATCGTGGTGAACGGGGCGACTGCGCCTGCAACTGGTTGTTACGCGGTGTGGTGGGCGGGTTAGTAGGAGACGAGAATACAAAATCAAGCATTTGCAAGTCGCGGAGGAAAGTTCGCTAGGGATATCGCGCCCGTAATTCGCAATGCTGGGAACGCAAACCAGGCTGGTGTACCGCAGGACCGTTTGTGGATGCAAGCGACGGAATTCGATGTCAGTTGCACGGAGTGAATCATCGCAGGGAGCGTGAACGCGGGGCAGAAAGGTCGAGCCCGTGATGGTTTTGGATCGAGGCCCTACACGCTGAAGGCAAATGGAGCAAGTGTTCAGTGCCCGTGTGGGCGAGACCGAAATGATCGGCGTGGGCAAATGGATGACACAAATAGATGCAAATAAACGTAGGTGGGTACCTGCCTCAGGAGTTCAGAACGCACAGCATGTTGCTACCTGCAGTCGCTACAATGCAGCTACAGCGGTTCTCTGTGGGACCTTGATATGCAATGACCCAAGTTCAAGTTCAGTTGGGACCGGAATGATAGAATAATCCCTGAATGTTTCTTATTTTGTGTGTCGTAGGATCCGGAATTGATAGGTCTGTATGGGATGTTGAAAACCTAAAACAAGGACCGCATCACATCATGTCCAACCAATTACTGCCCACATTTTCCTGCCCAGCAGTCAACAACACAAAAATACCCATAACTTCCGGTATTTCTGAATTAACAAATCTATACGCGTAATTCTAAACCAATGACATCTCTATTTACCTAACACAACATCACAAACCCACCCCCTCCTTTTCCTAATCATCCCCCCTACTTAACTTCTACTCTTCATTAATATACCTTCACACTTCTCATACCTTAATACACCCCCAACTAATAAACCACCTCAATAAACTTCATCTCTACCCACCCTAAAAAACCAACTTCTTCAACAAACTAAAAATTCATACATCCTAAATATCCTCTACCTTTATCACTTCTTCACTTCTCAATTATCCTCACACCACTACCTCCCTCAATTCTCAAACACCTAAACCTTTACCTTACCCTATCTCCACCCCTAACCAACCAACAACTTACTATCAATCTACAACCCTACCTCCCCTAACTTTCACTAAATCATACACCAATCACCACCTCACTCCCCAATCACCAATAAATAAAATAACCCTCCCATATCCCTAATTTAAACAACTCTACAACCTATCATTCACACTCCTATCTCCCCTAACCACCCCAACATTTAACTTCCCCTCCTACTTTTCCACCTCCTACAACTTCCCAACCTCTCAACAAACCTATACTATATCCTCCATCTTCTATTATATCAACACTCACCATCATCCATCCACCTATCTAACTAATCCCCACCACTCTCTATTTCTCACTCCCAACATTTCTCTCCTCCACAAACTTATCAAACATTTCTTGACCACACCTAAATCCCCACTTCTACACCCCTCAATCCTATACCTCTCACATTTAACACACCCACAACTCTATCAATTTACACCATCCCCACTCTTCTTTAACTCCCTTTTCTTACCCCCCCCCCCCCCCCCACCTTTTGGTCCCCCCCTTTGTGCCCCACTCCCCACCCCCCTCCCCTCCCCCCCCCCTTGGGTACTTCAAACTCCTGGGGTAGGTCGTTGACATAAATTGCAAAGACAACCACCCTAGAACCGAGCCCTGCGGAATGCCAATAAGAACAGCTTGTTTAAACGAAAGGCTACGCCCCACGCGTACACGCTGTTCTCTCCCCATTAGGAAAGCAGCGAACCATTTAAGGGCGGCTCCAAATATCCCACACGATCTCAACTCCAATGAGTCGTTGATGTGGGACAGTATCAGAGGCTTTCGAGAAGTAAACGAAAAGCACGTCGATAGCGTGACCGTTGTCTACTGCCTCAGCCCAGCTTTCACGAGCTACAAGTAAATTTGTCAGACATGAAAATCCCTTACGGAATTCGTGCTGTGTCGCGCTGAGCAGGTTAGACATAATCAGGTGCTTCTCCACCGAATCCCTGATCAATTTTTCAAACAACTTAACTACTACACTTGTTAAGCGGACAGGCCGGTAGTTCGCGAGCAGAGCACCATCACTGCCCTTAAAAATCGGACATATGATTGCTTTCTTCCATTCCGAAGTTAAGGCACAGCTGTCGAATGATATTGCAAACATGCATGTCAGATGGCCACTTTGCTCAGCGGCCAATTCATGCATCAGCTTCGGATGCATTGAATCAGGGCCAGGAGCACTGGAAGGATTTAGCTCTTGCAATAGCCCGAAAACTTGTGTCTCAGTTATGTTGATTTCAGTTAGGCAAGAATCCTCTGGAAATATGTGACCAGCTCAACCTGAGGTAGAGAGGCCTCACGAGCAAATACACGTGTATACTGTGCGCTAAGTATACAACCATTATCATAGTCGTTATGCCCATGGGACCCATCCGCCCGTAGTAAAGCCGGTATAGACGAGTTTGTTTCGCTTCGTCTCTTTACGTGAGCAAAGAACTTCTGGATTTGTTACGGCGGCGTCAGCCAAATCCGCCTCGTACTGAAGACGAAGAGTTCTACGATGTTGCTTATATTTATTTATAACCGCTCGATACCTTTCGGAGGTGCTGGTTGATGAAGTTGCTAGGTAAGTTCGCCAGCATTTAGAGCGCCTTCTGCGCAGGTATTTACCTGTATGACCTATCCAAGGAGGCTGCGCCCGTGTCACCCGTCTCTTAATGAGTAGGATGTGGGGTGCAGAGCTATCGGTGAGGTATGTCTTGAATTTCTCCCAGCCTGTCGCAACGGTGTACGCCACAGTTATTCCACAACGCAGAACTGAAGCTTTGTCTCGCATTGCGTTATAGTCTGCCCGCTAAATCTTTGGACATGCCTCAGCGGTAGCTTGATGACACTTTGTTAGAGCACATCGAAAGGATATGCAGACATCGGCTGGCTGCTATCAATGTAACACTCCGCCGCCTCCGGAACACATATCCGCGAAACTTACCTCACCTATTCCAAGCACTTCCATACTGTCCGGTTACGACTTTACTGCAGCACCTGGCGTCCAGATGACAGGAATCTGTGGATATTACTCGTATGCATTCTTCTAAATGCACGATCGATTAAAACGAAAATTCACCTCCTAGGCCTCTGCATCCTTCTGTCACGCCTGCTTCTGGCGCTGAGCACAGAAACATCGCACTCAGCCGATGCTTCTGATACACCACCACGCATTCTAGGGTACACCATTTTCTTTAAGGGACGTGCCAATCACTTGGCGACGGCTGCCTTATATACCTCAGGGACGAGTTGCATGCATCCGCTTTCCAAACCTTGTCGCTTGGTAATTCTGAAGACTCAGCATGGATTCCTGGCTACGGGAGGCCCAATTGCCCTTGACAGGCTGCATATACAACCCACCACACTCCTTTTGTTGTAGCATTGTCAAAATGGTCAAGGTCATCCAGGAAGTCTCATTCCTCCTGCACGATATAAAAGTATTGCTGGAGATTTCAATATGCCAAATTACTTGTGGTTAAGTCAGTCAGCCCCACTGAAACATAGGGCACTGGTAGCTACTATTTTCAAGCATGACTGGACTCAGCATGTGAATGCACCGATCAGACAACCTAACTTACTGTATGTAGTCTCCAAAAACGGAACTTTCCACGCATACGCTAGCGTATTAAACAACATACCGAACAGCGACCAAAAGGTGGTAAACTGCCTTTTGCAATGCCGGAATTCCCTCACCATGGAGATAAAAACTATGACGTATTTCGGCCCAGCTAGCGCATCAACTGGTAGGCATTCTCCTCCCTTATCCGAGCAGCACCATGAGACCACTTCTCCCTTTCCGACCATATAGATACTGCGATCAGCGAGCTTTATAAAAACCACGAACTACTTAAACGTCCTTGCCCCGAAAAAGCAAAAGCTAAGAAGGCGTCAGACTCTTGATAACGTCTCCACACGCAAACTGGCTAGTAGGCTTAAGAAATTGCGCTCCGGCTTCAGCAAGACCAAAGAACTTTTATCTAATTATCCGCAAGAAAGAATTACTGGCCGATTGGAGACGTTCACAAAGAAATGCGCGTGCATCACCTGAGCACGCAGCGCTTTGCAATGACAACAAGGCAAAGTCTCTTCTCCGGCTAATGAAGTAACGGGGTGACAGCAAAAGATATACCAAACACTATCCTGTTTCCTTCTAATAAATGGCACTGGTACGGTCGAGCTCTGCGACTTCATTACCGCGCAATTCTCTGACTTCTGCACCAGCAGTGACTCGGTATTGCCACCTACTATCCCCACGTTCACTGTATATCAAATACACACTATTGGCTTTGACTTAAACAACAGCAAGGGAGCACTTTGATCGGTGTAAATGTCAAAATACCCAGGTTCTAATGGTGGCCCGTCTTCCGCATTAATACTTGGGGGACCGGATATTCAAATCCTGCTCCTTAGTTGTTTCACCATCGCCATGAAGAGCAGACACTACCCTCTAAATGGAAGCACGCAGCCGTCATACCACGACACAATCGAGGCCGCGGACAAACTATTAACAATTACCATCCTATTAGCCACACAATCATTGCGTCTAGACTCATGGAAAGTATAATAAAGGACAAGGTGCCTCGTTTTCCACTGCAACGCAACCTTATCAATAGGTCCCAACAAGGGTTTCTGCTTACTAAAGCTTGTCACGCCTTCCAGTTTGAATGCTTAACCTACGCTACACACAACATAGACCTGGGTCAGGCACTGGTCATCACCTTTCTGAATATAAAAGAGCATTCGGTCGGGTTCCACACCATGGTTTGATGACAAAATTAGCCGCATTCGGTGTTTCTGGCTACCACCTTTCTTGGTTTTTTGCTTATCTTTCTAATCGAACGCAGTCAGTGCTACTGGGCGATATCACATCAAAAGGGCAGCAGTAACCAGTGGGGCGTTCCAGGACAGCGTCCCGGGTCCTCTGCTATTTCACTGTATATCAATGATGTACACCAGGCCTTCAAACACAGTACACTGTAACTCTGCTGATGGTATAAACGTGGTATTCTTATTTGATCCTAGCTGTCAACGCAATGGCCTCTCCAGCATTCAAAGCCATCTCGGCGCTCTTGAAACATGGTGCGCCCTATGGAAACTGGAGTTCTTACCAACGAAATGTAACGACCTTTCCTACCGGTGCTCTATACCCACCAACATATTAACTCTTAACGGCACATAACTAGCTAACAGCTTCACCTTGCACGAGCTCGGTATGCACTACTCCAGCTCATCTAATTTTGCGGAACAAGGGAGCTATAGCTATGCAAAATCCAGGTCTGCCATTGGTTATACACAAAGGCAAGGATCTTGTTATAGTCTTGACTCACGCTTTACAAGTTGTGGCCCGAGTTATAGTAACGTACTGCTCGATAGTTGTTACTAATTCACACAAAAGTGATAGCATGCTCATCGCGAAATTCTGGTGTTCGTTCATTAAGCGCCTTCTAGGACCATCTGCGCTCAACTCTCCAAGCCGTTACAAGCAACTTGGTCTGGAACCACTTTGGCTGCGGAGACGCAAGACCAACCTTGTTTTTCTGTATAGGCTAAGCAAAACATCGGGCTCATGACTGACAGGCTTTTTCCACCGCTGGGCGATTCTTGTTAGCCTCTACGCAAAAAGCCACACCCATTCGCACTAACCAAAACCTGTTGCTCCATACGTTTTACCTTCTCCCTCTATAGATAGACGCACGTATGGAATAAATTACCGGAAGTCATCAGAGCAACTGATAGTATCAGGCAATTCTCTACGGCCATAACTAGACTACTAATTGTCTCCAACGTAGCAGGCATCTTGGTCACCTGCATCCCTGAGGAAGAGCTCTGAGAGAACGACCCCGATCATATATGGCATTTCAAACAAACCCACCTTATTTGAGCGGAATAATCCAAATGCCCCGAAAGCCTTGTTAGCTTATTCACCCATCACCAATAACGCTCCTTACAAACAGACCCAGCCCTCTCCCTATTGCGCTAGTTGGTTTAATTTCCTCGTCTATCGCACCGTCAATCGTCAGTGCCTTGCCCTGACCTAGTCTCATAGGAACAGTCCGCTTCTCTCCACTTCCTCCTGACTAGCTAAATGTAAACGGTCTCGACTCTGTAGACTAACAGCCAAGCCCCTTTTATCCCTAAAGCCCGCTAGCCTTGCTTATTTTTCTTTAATATGGCCACTTCCACTTCTAACCTGCCCATTTCGGCTGACCTTCTCTGAATACGGTGACGGTACCGGCCATTGTTGGGAAGGCTGAACGCCCTGTCCCAATAACTAGAGTGCTCGTTGGCTTTTCCACACCTTATCAGTACACCACTTGCTAGTACTGTGCGCTGACCTAGCCTCAGCTGACCAGTCTCCAACTTTATGACTGCCTACAGCTTGCGAGATGTAAATGGTATAGACTCTACATAGCCAAGGCAATATTTCCCGAAGCAAGAGCGCCTACTAATCCTGCTCACAGTTACTTAATTTAAGCACTTTAGTTTTACCAGGTCCGCTTTTGCTAACTCTTTCTATTTGTCTTCGCACCGTAACTACACGACTAAAGTTTATTGCGTCGACTATTACAGCTTCGTCTGATTAATTTTCTGCTTTCTGACTTCTCACAGGCTACTGTGACGTTCCAGGCCAAGGCTGCGAAGACCAAACGCCTTGTCGCTAGTGCCCAGAGCGCCTCGTTTGCTTTTCCACTCCTAATCAGAAATAAGTTTCCGATCCCGACCCTGGCATTTCCTTACTGCACTCTCTGTCTTTATTCCTGCTTCCATAAAACTGCTAGCTCTCAGTCACCTGCACTGACCCAGTCCCTGCTGACCAGTCTACATCCCTCTGACTGCTTGCAAAACTACGGAGATGCAAACAGGCTAGGCTCTGCTGATACAATGCTTTGTTTCCCTTACTTCTGGAGCCTGGTAGAATTGTTCATCCTTTATTAATTTAGCTCCTTACATAATTAACCTGTCCATTTTTGTTGGCCCTCTTTATGTCTTCCCACATTACCTGTACGATTCAACCTCAATGTGACGATTAATCCAGCCTAGCCGAAAAATGCCTTGCTCTACTACTTCTCTCAGACCACTGATAAGGTATGGATCAGTGTTTGTATGGCAGCTTTCATTGTTTCAATTACTTCCATTTCCTCACTGGCTCCATCATTCATCTTGACCGAGCCCTTTCATTATCAGGCGCTCTGTATTCATTCGTTCCTCAGTTAGACGGCCAGCCCTTAGTGCTCTGCCCAGACCTGGTCACACTTGACCTGTCTAGTTCTCTATGACTGCTTCTAGGTTAGCTGGACTTAAGGGTTATAAACCGTGCAGACTCAACGCAATGTTTTCTTTACCTTGAGTACCTGCTAGATGGTTCAACCTTTATTGTTATAGCCTTCTTTCACACCTTTATTGCACGCCATAATCGCAACGCGCCGACCACCAAGCCTTGCCTGATAAGCCACCTGTTCACTGAATTCCATCAGCCATCTCAGACATTACATCCTGGTTCGGCTGACTTAACGATCAGTTTAAATTGCTAAGAGAGCCCCGTGGGCTTGCCCACAATTTGTTCCATAAACCCTTCCCATCTAGACCCTAACCTTTACTTACCGCGACTTCTGATTTGATTCCTTCTTCAATAGAACGGCCATTCTACACTGCCGCGTCATGTTTTAACCAACTTTGACCTGTCTATTCCTCTCAGACCAGTTCTACGCTATTAAGAGTTAAATGGCATAGGCTCCGTAGTATGAACGCAATGTTTCCCTTACCTCGAGTGACTGCTAGACTTGTTCATCCTTTATTGTTATTGGCTGGCCGAACAACCTCCTCGTGGTGCCAGCTGGGTGGATTGGGTTTACCCCTTCCAGCAAATAGTTCGGCGGCAGCGTTCCAGGACGTGGTGGGTTTCCGCCTGGCAAGCGTTCTCCCTATAAAAGCCACAAATGTCCGCTTAACAACACTGTGACGTGGCGATTGTGACTCGCCACCAACTAAAGTCACCCACTGCTTATCCGGACGACCGCTTCAAGTCCACAGCCATCAAGCACCCATTTAACACTGGCCACACGTTCAAGCACGATCAAAAAGACTGGGATACATTTACGAATTCCATAAACACCGCTAAACACGCCCACATACACACTTACATACATTTATATATCAACCTATGCGACAATCCCATTGATCCATTGTACATTGATTGATCACAGTTTGTACTCTTAACATGATCATGTCTGTGCAGACGTGCCTCGCTCAGTCGAGAATAAACATTTTATTTATTTATTTATTTATCCTAACCCAACGCGTCAATTAAACCAAAACCGCCTGATGGGCCTCCTACTCGCTAAATTTATTCAGACTTTGAGCGATTAACGCTTTTGGTTCCGCTGACCCAACGATTTGTTTACATACCTGGAGTGCGTCGTGGGCATTTCCACTCTTTAAAAATAAACCCTTCTCATCCCGGCCCTAACCTCTTCTTAGCGCGCTCGCCGCTATCATTCCTGCTTAACTAGGACGGCCAATTCTCACTGCTCTGCCGTGAAGTATTAACCTGCCCAGTCTATTTCTCTCTAACTGATCCCATTGTACCGGAACTCAGGCGGTATAGGCTCTGCAGCCTCCAAGCAACGTTTCCCTTAACTCGAGAGCATTCTAGTCTTGTTTATCCTTTATTGTTATAGCCATTTTCCACACCTTTATTGTGCGTCCTACTCCCAAAGCGCCGACTTATGCTGTCTCGTCTGCTCGGCATCCTGGTCTGAATTCACGGACTTCTGAGACGTTACCTAGGTTGGACCGGCTGACCTATTGGTTTGTTCACTTGACCTCGGCTGCCTCGTTTACTTTGCACTCTATATCAATAAAGCTTCTTTCATCCCTACCCGCACCTTATCTTATCCCAGTCACTGTTTTCATTCCTTCTTCTGCCGCAGGACCAGCTCTCACTGCCCTGCGGATATCTAGTCTCACCTGACCAGTATATCTCCATCTGACTGCCGATATACTACCGAGACTTGTGTATAGGCTATGCTGCCTCAGCGCAAAATGTCCTTACTCCGAGAACCTACTAGTCTTGTTTGAATTTTATTGTTATAGCTTTCTTCCTACCTTTATTGTACGTCCTACTCAAAATCGCCGACTAATCCAGCCTCGCCAGTTTGGCCTGCTTCTCTCACAGTTCACTCAACCTTCTGAGCAATTACCTTTTTTGGTTCGGCTGACCCACCGCTCAGAATGCATTAACTTAAAAGCGTCCTGCGCTTTTCCTATCTTTATCCGTAAGCCGTTCGCATTCCAACCCTAACCTTTGCTTATCACGCTTTCTGTTTTCATTCCTTCTTCAACCAAAAGGCCCTCTCAAACCGCTATGCCGTGTTCTAATCACATTTGACCTGTCTATTCCTCTCTGACTGCTTCTATGCTACTGAGACTTAAGCGGTATATGCTCTGCAAAATCAGCGCAATGATTCCCTTAACTCGCGAGTCTGCTAGACTCGTTTACCTTTTTGAGTTGTAGCATCTTTCCCCATTGTTGCCTGTCCGGATCCCAACATGCTGACAAATCCTGTCTCGCCTAATCAGCCTTCTGCTCGCCGCATTCATTCATCATTCAGAGACATAACCGTTCTTGGTTCTGCTGACTCAAAGACTTGAATGCATTAAGTTAAATGCATCATGCGATTTTCCATTCTTTATCAATAAACCCTTCTCGTCCAAACCCTAACCATTTCTTATCACGCTTTCTGTCTTCATTCATCCTTCAAGCAAACGGCCAGCTTACGTTGCCATACCGTGTTCGTAGCTCAGTTGACCTGTCTATTTCTTTCTGACTGCTTCCGTGCTATTGAGACGTAAGCGATTTATGTTCTACTGAATCAACGCAATGTTCCCTTACATCAAGAGTCCGTCAGACTTGTTCTCCCTTTACTGCCACAGCCCTTTCCACATCTTAATTACCTGTCACAAGCCCAACGTACCGATTGATCTTGGCTCGTTTGATCGGCTCGCTGCTATCAGAATTCAATCAGGCTTCAGAGACCTAATGTTTCTTGGTTCGTTTGAACCAACTGTTTGTTTACATTAACTGGAGAGCATGGAATGCCTTTCCACTATTTATCAATAAACCCTTTTCAGCCTGACCCTAACCTTTTCTTATCACGCATCCTATTTTCATGCTTTCTTCTACCGGCTGCTCAGCTCTCGCCGCCCTGTCGAGATCTAATCGCGCCTGACCAGTCCATTTCCCCCTGACTGACCTATGCTACTGAGACTTATTTGGTTTACGCTCTGCAGGGCCAACTCAATATTTCCCTTACCGCGCGTGACTGCTAGACTTGTTCAATCGTTAGTAGTTTATCTTTCTCTACACATTTAGTTTATGTCCCAATTCAACGCGTTGACTAATCATGCCTCGTCGGATCGGCCTTCAGCTGTCCGAATTAACTTCGACTTCAGAGACCTTATCCTTCTTAGTTTGGCTGACCCAACGATTTGTTTACATACCTGGAGTGAGTCGTGGGCATATCCACTCTTTCAAAATAAACCTTTCTCATCCCGGCCCTAACCTCTTCTTAGCGCGCTCGCCGCTATCATTCCTGCTTAACAAGGACGGTCAATTCTCACTGCTCTGCCGTGAACTATTTACCTGCCTAGTCTATTTCTCTCTAACCGATCCCATTGTACCGGGACTCAAGCGGTATAGGCGCTGCAGCCTCCACCCAATGTTTCCCTTAACTCGAGAGCATTCTAGTCTTGTTTATCCTTTATTGTTATAGCCATTTTCCACACCTTTATTACCCGTCATAATCCCAAAACGCCGACTAATGTTGTCTCGCCTGATCGGCCTCCTGGTTTGAATTCACGGACGTTTGATAGGTTACCTCGCTTTCCTTGGCTATCCAAATTGATTGTTTACTTGACTACGAACGCCTCTTTTACTTTTCCACTTCTTACCATAAAGCCTCTCTCAGCCCTACCCTGCCTTCACCTTTTTGCGGTCTCTGCATTTCTAACTCGGCGGACAAGGCTTTATCATTGCCACGGTCTATTCAATTCTAACCTTTCTGCTGCTTTCTGACAGCAACCGTGCATTTAAGCCTATATAGTCTAAGTGTTGCTTTGTCAACCCACGGTTTCCCTAACCCCGAGAAGTTTGCTGGACCTACGCGCTTTACTAGCATGGCTTCCTTTATCACTAACCTGCCCATGTTTGCTGACCCCACATTTTGTCCTCCAATGCTAGATAAACCTGATCATGCCTCCATAGGTGTGCTTCGCATAATCAAAAATAAAAATTTTATTTGTTTTATTTATATATGTTTAATCCCAATCCCCCGTCCAATCCTGTCCCGTCCTATCTGTCACTTGCTCTCCGACTTCACTCAGTTAATTGAGACATTACGGATCACGGTTCGGCTAACCCAAGGCTTTTGTTGTGGAACACAGGTGCTTGAGATATTTGCTTTTACTGGTACAAATAATGTGAGGCTCATTATTTTAAGCACTCTTGCAATTGATGTTATTTTGCACTGAGTTGCGGATGCATCGTTGTTGTCTTTTTTGCTGCCTTTTGTTGTTGCGTTTTTTTCCGAGGTTTCCACAGAATTGGTAGCCAGCCACCGCGGCGTCGCCCACTGCCTTACCCTCAACACTTAAACGAAGCGCCATAGTCCTTTCTACGGAAACACATGGATAATTATTCCGCTGTTTTATTATGTACCGGATAGACAAACTACCTATTCCTTACTTAGGACAGATGACATCAAACTGTGACCTTAATAATTGGGTTCAGCTGGCATTTTCGTCTTATACTTCTTATTAGAAGCCCACTCGCTGCATTTAATGTCAACACGGCCATTTCGCTTGCCTTCGGTAGGCAGATTTGCCTGCCAATGCTACGCCCCCAATTTTGGAATACCCAACACAATACTACCCTTCACTATGGCCATAAAAAATGGGTTCGGCTATGTTCATTAATGAACACATACTTTTCGCTTCCCAAACATCTGGAGCAGGTCGCACTAATTTTACCGTCCAGTTGGCCGTGGATGCCAGTGTTGCCAATCAATATAACTTACCCCGAGAGGCATTCTGGTTTGTTATTCTGGACAACTTGCTACACTTTCGGGCCTGAACAATTCGTGGATACATCAACATCATTTATTTTCGATACTCCCCTGAGAAATTACGCGGATCTACAGACAACAAATACACAACATTCCACAAAGGTTCAATTCATGGTTTAACTACCAAACGCGCCGTACCATTCCGCCAGGACGTGACAATACCCATGGATGTATCATTCCCACGCTCATTATGGCTGCCTGGTAGTCGCAGACCTAGCAGGATAACTTAAAGTTGGCAACGTTTGTTGATTGGTCAGACTGGAGTGAAACCATTGACCTCTAGACTCTGTCATTCTAATTTGGTATACCTTCAAAAATGTGTTTTAGTGTGCTAAAAAGCTATCTACCGCTTGCCGCCGATTCGAATGCTTGTAAACACGGTTAACAAAATGCTGCAAATTTAGTAACTTAATAAGACAAAATATATCCACTTCCGTATGTCCAATATTGCACTGTGTACGCGTTGTAACGCTAAAAGTCAACTTTAGGTCGCGTTTTCATGGATGCTGTATTTAACTAATTCGCAGTTTTGGAAGTCCGTTCAAATCATTGGATTTCCGCCAGTTATACCCTAAAAGCTAACTTTTGTGACAAGTTTGTCGACACGTGCGTCAGTTAATAGTCTGCGTGTTATCTTTATGCGTCTTCTCGGCTTTCTGTCTAGATGTTTTTAGACGCAAAACTGAACACAGACGAGATGTGCAGCAAAACGGTTTTGAAATGAATGCAAACTAGTGCCCCGTCAATCAGCTGTGCACGCTGCGTTTCTAAAGGGCCAATATTCAACTCGCGTTACTATGTGTCTACGTGTCGATGGTGAAACATCCAAGTGGGTATTGCATGCAGCTATATTTGCCTTAAACATGCGTGACACTAATGCAATATTGGTGACTAAATTAGAAATTATTCACTACAAGTTATAAAGTATAAGCACACTATTTCTGAGCCCATTTATTAAAAATGCTTGTCGTGTACTGACAGTCTTGTCCTGGACTACTTAATTAGTCTCCTACTGTGCCGATATTTCTAGCCTCGGAATTTCAGTGTGAAACGCATTATTAATATAATGAAATATGTAACACTAGGGGTTTGTGAGTTTTGTAACAGTAGATACATCATAGCAGACATATTTAAGTGACTTCTTTAACAGCGAGGATTTTGTGAACTCACAAGAAACTTATGCAGAATTATGGTACCTATGAATTATTCTTTTATCCAAACGTATGTACAGCGAGCCCACCCATTGAAGCGTGCTTTTGGCCACTCGCCGAGAAGCAAAAGGAGATGAAAATAAATGTCCATGGATATTGTTAACTAATGTTCTAAATCATTATCGGCCCTGGTTAGTGCGTGGAATTTCTCTTCTTACCTTACGTTCTGTCAGCGCAAGTGATATTTAGAGCACCATGAGTGACGAATAATTCGTCACTGTGGTAGTACGTACTTACAAGTCTGTAATCGATTACCGCGTAACGTTGACGGTATATGCATCCCTTCCGTGAGAGCAGCGAAAACGTATGCCGTCGTGTGAGTGTTGTAACGCCTTAAATGACCACGCTTTTGGCCCTCAGTAGTGTAAATGTACACCATATGGACGACGTTTTGGTCACCCAAAATATTTTCCAATGCACCCTGAAATTCAGAAACGAAGGTTTCATGGTTAAAATATCGTAAACATGAAGCGGGAAACTACCTACTAATTGTAATTACACAGTGCAGTAGCCGTAAAGCCAAACCCTTAATTACTGTGAATGACCAAACCTCGTCCAAACGAAATTAAATTAGAATGACGTTTAGTCAAACAGTATGCTTTATCTGATGCTATCTCACCGTATGTCGTGAGTGCGCTGCTGTCGGAGCCTCTATACTACAAGCACAATCCTCGGAGTCAAATGATATTACAACGCCCTTGGATCCAATTAGCTCGGCAATAAATGTGCCACTGATGGAGCCTATATACAACGAGCACCAGACTTGTAGTCGTGTGCTATTACAACCCACCTGGGTCCTATTACCTTGGCACCATATGTGCCACCGTTGAAGCCTATATACAACGAGCGCGAGCCTTGTAGCCGTGTGCTATGACAACCCACCTGGGTCCTATTACACTGGCAGCCATGGTGCCGCTGGTCCAGTTAATGGTTAAAATGCTTTAAGCCCAAAGGAGCTCAGAAACCGCAATAACAAAGGTGCATTGTATCTAACAGACAGCAGCGAGAAAAGGTTCAGCGTTGTTCACTATATTCGTGCCTTGGACGCGCATGTCACATAAAGGGTATCATTACACAAAGTCGTATTCATCGGCTGAAATGTAAAAGCATTGCGGACGCATAGCCTACTGTCGGGTAATTGAATGAGAGTTTTTATCTGGACAAGTTCTTTCCTGCTCAGCGTTTTCTTTACTAGGCCAGCATCCGTGTCAACGCTACAATAAAGTGAAAATGAGAGTTTGAATTTCACAGAACAACTTACTTTGGCACCCCATTCTGCAAAATACCTCTGGTTGAGGGGAACTCGACGGCTCCTTTTCGACAACCTATCGATGAAAGGTAAGGAAAATGATCACCATTAGCAAGTGTACGTGCAAAATGATGGGGTACGGTTTGTTGACTTGTACTCGGATCGGCGGTAATCTCATCACTGAAGGAATTCATCGTCCGTCAGACAGCGACTGATGAGGTGTCGCTCAAAAAGAAAGCGGTTAACTGGGCGATTGTGAGACAGATCGAAGGTTGTGACTTTCAGCTTGCGTCCAGTTCTAATGAGGTTAACGCGAGTTTTGCAGTTAGTATCAAGTGAGCTGAAAGATTTAAAATAATAGAAGCAAAATCCTACTAAACACGTCCACTTCCTGTACTTGTTGACTTGCGACGAGCGCAGCGGACACATCGACAACTGACCCTGTCGTACTTCAACCGTGACACTTTCTGCTGTTGTAGCGTACGAAATTGACGTAACGAAGTAGCATGAAGTCTGAAAACATGCTATTAACCTCATCAAAACTGTTAAAAGAACGTCCACGGAAGCTTCTCCAGAAAGCAAACTCCATGGCGTACGGATACGAAAATACCGTTTGTGCCGCGCATTTGGTTTCCGACACATTTAAACAATCGCAATATCACATTTACACAGAATTAAATAAAACTGCAAAGGCCGAAAGATAGCCTGGAATTATGCCATAAAATGACCATAAACTATTTATTGCGCGCTGGGTTTTGCGGGGTAACGGTGCGGCGACTACGTCGCCGCCTCATTATGCATCAGCCGGCGGAAATTAAAGATGTGTCCTGACTGCGAATAAAAGAACCAATAATCGGTCAATAAGAAGCATTGCCAGTCCGAGTTTGTCGTTTGATGGGATGTATGTTCCAGGACTTGATGGTTTTTAGCCTGGCAAGCGTCCTCCCTATAAAATGCCACAAGTGTCCCTTTAACGATCCTGCGATTTGGCGGATGTGGCTCGCCACCGAACAAAGTCACAACCCATTAGTTCACACTGGCAAACTGACAAGGACCACCTATCACCATGCTTGGTAGGCCCGGCCACTTGTTTAGCTGCATATTTGTCGCCAAGTCCCTTTCTGTGCATAAGCCGCTGCTCTTTACGCTGCACCAACATAAATCCAGCGTATCGTGTAACCACTATTGGCATTGATCTTCACCAGTTCTTTCATAATTGAGCAGCTCTATTACTTTATCTATTTGTAGCTAAATTGTTACTGCAATTTAAGGCAGACCGGCTATGCATATAGGAACGTGCCCGAACTCGCGACCACGGGATTTCTTCAAATTTACTTCTGTCCTATTTGTACATTTTCAACCATGAACGTCTGTAGTTCTCCACTTGTCACTGTTAAGATCGCCATGATACGTCTGTACCACTGCACTTATTTGATCGCGCCTCCGTGGACATGCCTCGTATAGTCGAGCATAAATATTTAATTGGTTACTTACGTGTCAGTGGGCAGGTTGAGTGAACTTCTAAGTTTGACTGAATTCGTGCGTTTGCTTGCTGTGTTCGCCACCTTATGAAAGGATCAATGGAACTCTTTGCATTGTATGACATTTGTGAAGTAGGAATCCACCGGATGAAAAGGCGGTGACTTTATTTAGTGGCTTGTCACATCCGCCACGGTAGTGTGTAGTCGTATATTAAACGCTAGGTTATATTGATGGTGTTCTCCATGTTCTACCGATTGATGAGAGGAAACTTGATTCTCACTTATCGTATTGCAACGGGAAAGAACCGCCCGGCTTTTTCGGCGCTATTTGTCCCATTAGGTTACTTAGTCTCCGCGGACACACTGAGACGACACAAACCACGGTCTGAGCGGCTTAGGATGGGAACGTCTTTGTCTCGTCGTTATAGCGCTGGAATTCGATTCTGGACTACTTGGTCATGGAACCTATGGTTAAGGGTTTTGTACGTCAGCTGGAGGTTTTTGGGGGCAAAAGCGAATCATTACTTTTTAACTGACTCACCTTCCGGGATATTTTATTGGTATTCTATTATTTAGCTCCGTCTGATTTCTTTTCTTGCCCTCTGAGTTTACGTTCTTCGCTTTCTTACTTCACAAAACCGGCCCCGCAGGGAACGCTAGGGCAGGGTACGTGGACATTGATTGCTTGGACAGGGTGTGATGTGGCTTTAGTTTTAGGTCTAGTTGTGTTACAGAGTCCAACAACTCTTGGTTCAACAGTCTGTTGAAGATGGAACACATACGGGATAATCCTATCGGTCCAGTCCCACTTGAACCTGAACTCTGTACGCAAGTAGTATGGCTTCAAAACGTAACGTACGTGTAATCGATGTCAATTAATAATCACGCTAAGTATTTAATAATGAATCACAATGCTAAATTACCCTAAGCATAAACTACATATGTATAGGTTTAAATGGATTCCTTTACATACATTGTTATTATTATTTATGCACATGGTAACAAGCACTATTTATAGCTTGTATAATAAAGTAATAATCCATTATAAACAAATATAATGCATGGAAATAATATACTACTAGCCTTAAGTAAAATAAATAAAATATGTATTTTTATATTTGGTAATTGTGTTGGGTGAAATATACTTTATACGTTTCATAAAACTTGTAGACGACCGGTTAATATATTCATGGTGATGGACAACGTTTCGCTTTTGACACAAAAGCCTCTACATTAGTGTAATGTGCTTCCGGTCGAGGGCTCTGATGGCTTGCGGGTCGTATTAAAACGAGGAGGGTTGAAAGGCAAAGAAAATACTTCGTAGTTGGCTGGACAACCCCCTAGTGAGTATCCGGGCTGGAGGAGGAGTGTGCTTGTGTCACACCTTGTGGCTAGCTGGGCGGTAGTGTCACAGCTGCCGAAAGAAAACGAATCGCCAGGCAAATAGATGGAGGGCGTAAAGACGCATATAGTAGGTAGCTCTAATGATACTGAAGAGGAAATGATAAGATAAATAAAAGGGGAAATAGCAGGCAGTATATATGCTACGCTCGACAACTTACTTGTTAGCTTACTACGAAGACACCGGCGCGCCACAGTCACAAATAGCGGACTTGGACTGCGGATAGCGGACGCCATTGTGCTTCACTTTCTGAAGCTATATCTTAACGGAAGAAAACGAAAACCTGCTTGGATCGTGACGTCTAAGTGCTTAGATTGTGGTAAGGCGTCAAGTCCAGAGCAAAGCGGGTACAATGCCCCGTTTGCGACGGTTGGAGACACATCGCCTACTGCGATAACGCTTTGGACCTTCAAGAATGCCTTCAGTGGACCATCACAGCGGCTAACATTTTTCTTTGTGATCTGTGTCGAAGTGTGCGTAGGCGTAGTTTGAACGGCTTGCCTGTGCTCAGACTGCGGTCCACTCCTAGCCATAAAGACGAACGCGCCGCATTGAGTTCTGTCGACCCTGACTCCGCTACTCGTTCTGGTAATCAGTCGTGCTTCCTCATCGTCGATAGCGCAGCCTCCGACTACTGCAGATAGTAGCAATGTGCTTAAGTCTATGGTCTATGCAGCAGTGGTGAGTGAAAGCATAGCGTAGAGGCAGGTCTGCGACTCTGCGAGAGGGAAGAATTAAGAGAGTTTCTAAACCGAGAACCTGGCCGAACAACCTCCTCGTGGTGCCAGCTGGGTGGATTGGGTTTACCCCTTCCAGCAAATAGTTCGGCGGCAGTGTTCCAGGACGTGGTGGGTTTCCGCCTGGCAAGCGTTCTCCCTATAAAAAGCCACAAATGTCCGCTTAACAACACTGTGACGTGGCGGTTGTGACTCGCCACCAACTAAAGTCACCCATTGCTTATCCGGACGACCGCTTCAAGTCCACAGCCATCAAGCACTCATTTAACACTGGCCACACGTTCAAGCACGATCAAAAAGACTGGAATACATTTACGAACTCCATAAACACGGCTAAACACGCCCACATACACACTGAGATACATTTATATAACAATCTATGCGACAATCTCATTGATCCATTGTACATTGACTGATCACATTTTGTACTCTTAACATGATCATGTCTGTGCAGACGTGCCTCGCTCAGTCGAGAATAAACATTTTATTTATTTATTTAAGTGGTGCTCTTCCGCTCTAAAGCTGGTCCTAGGGAGCGTAAGTCAGCTAGAAAATTCCATCAAGGACAGTTGGACCCACCCAACTCTTCAGCCTTTTTGAAATTAAACCCATGCGCGTGACACTTGAATGCGTATTGTGAATGGTCCTGAGTACAACGTGGCCACCCCGGCAAAAAAGGATGCTGCTGTTAAGGAAATTGCACAGGAAATAAATACTGTCTCTGCGTTTCGTCTCGGTAGGAATTCTTACAAGGCCTCTTAGGTTTCTACTCTAATGGGCTTTCGCCAAACCGAAGCTCATTGTCGCCGTGTTCTGAAACGCAACCTGCGTATTAAGGGTGAAAAGTTCTATGTGTTACGAGACCTCTACCCTGAGAACCGGCTCCGAATGAAAGCAACTGTAAATGAGCTACAACACCCCAAGCTAGTGGTGAAAGTAGTCTCCACATTGTGGATTTTTTATTAGCTCCAAAGAAACCGAGCGATCGATAGAAACTGTTCCGGTCCTCCATGAGCGACCAGCTTGAGGGTTGGATTGACGTCGCTAAATGCTAATGTAGATAGCCTGCTTGTCAAACTGGATGAGATTCAGCTCTTTATTTCTAACAGTCGCCCGGACCTAATGGCTTTCACAGAGACTTGCTTATTTTCAGACATCCTTGACGCTGAGTTGCATTTGCTTGTTATCATCTATCTCGGGCCGATCATACTGGAGCGAGTTCTGGCGTTGGTGTGCTTCTCCACTGGAAAAAAGCTCATAGGATACCTGGCGGAAGCAATCTGTGACAATGATAGTAGATCTGAAATGGTTTGCTGCCGGATCCATGATGGATGCAAGTCCCGTTTGGTTGGTACTATTTGCAGAGCCTCTTCGGGTTCCGGGGCCAACTTGCTGAATTCGGTTGCGAAGTATATAGGTGGCAAGGATTGTCTGCTTCTGGGAGACTTTAACGCTGCTGGTATCGATTGGGACATAACCCATTTCGATCTTCCACCGGCATGTTTTGACGCCGTTTTCCTTAAAACCGTCCTTGTATGTCAGCGATTCCCGCATGTTGCAGAGCCCACCAGGATATGTTTGGATCGGTCAACACACACCCTCGAACTTTTGCGTCCAACGACACAGTCTGACTTGACCATTATCGAGCCACTGTGTACGAGTGATCACTGTGTAGTTTCGTGTTGCTGGATGCCGTTCAAGACCCAAGGGTGTATTGTTGAAAATTCGGGCGGGTCACTGCAAATCGTTTGAGAACTACTGCTAGCACTATGGACTGGTTTACACTTCGGCACTTAACTCTGCTAATGCTTGCCTTCTTTTGTACTGCAAGCTCAGGTCATTCAATAAGCAAGTTGTCCCACTTCATAGAAGTAAACATCTCTATAAAGGCCCTCCCTGGATTAATCGTGAATCAAGATCCATTATACATCAACGACGCAAATTGCGGGACAATTTCAAACCTACGTAACCAGCGTCAGATTACTACCAGTATAAAGTGGGTAGGAACCTCTGCACATTAAGTAAGCGCAATAAAAGTCAGCAGACTGATTGCAATAAATCGGGATACCTGTAGCCTGGATTGATAGTTTACGTCTTGATTGTCGCTTGGCCGAGGTATCGCTAAGCACATCCATGCTTCTTTTCGCCTACCTGAAACGTAATGCAAAACCGGCAATGGAATACCTGCACTCGTTTCCTCCAAAAATGGCGGTATGCTGCTGGTAGATGACGCAAAAGGTTCAGATCTTGGTCAGGCAGTATTCCTGTCTTCTCGATTGCAGAACCTTTGCTCTATAGTATTGTCCCTATGCCTTCCTCTACTCAAGCGCACGTACAAAACAGCACTGATGCAGTCAAAAAATGCTACTGGAGGTAAATTCGAATTCCTCACCTGGTCCTGATGAGCTTCACCCTCTGTTTCTCAAAACGGTAGCTGTGTATATCACTGCATTCCTTTTCCAAGTTTATCAGCGATGGCTCAAAGAATAATGTCTCCCGATTGCTTTGAAATGTGGTACCGTTAAGCTTCCATACAAAGGTGGGAATCGTCAGAATCCTGGAGGCTATCCGGCGACGTTTTAACCTACCTATCGTGTAAAAGCAATGTGAGAATTCTCAAGAGAGGCTTGCATCGTCAGCTTGATAAGGTGAATGTCTTCTCTTCCACGTAGCATGGCTTCGGTATTGCACTCCTGCGTGCCCATAACCTCCTTGTGGTTAGCGAAAATGGGCCAACTCCTTGTATCCGGCAATCACCTGGAAGTCATACTTGTGGACTTTAGAATAGCATTTGATAAAGTCCCGCGCGAGCGCCTTCTCCTTAAACTTCGGTGTTTCTTGTGGAGTTTCTCGCTTGGATCGGCGATGGTTTGAATGGCCATAGTATGCTTGCAACTGCAAATGAAACCTACTCCGAGCCCGTCAGGATGAGCATTGGAGTTCCGCAAGGCACTGACCTCGGTCCTGCGTTATGTACAGTAGCCATCAACGACAACCTACCAGAGCTACGAACGGTTTATTGCTATAGGCTGACGATTTAAAGCCATTTCTAGAGATGTTAGAACTCGACGAGGCTGGACGAGGACAAGTGACACCAGGCTGGCTTCACAGTTTGGCACTGGAGTAGCAATTGTTCAGCAATTATGATGAGTGCTCTGTCCTCAATATCTGTGCTCCGTGCCCTTTTAGGGTGCAGTACCATGGCGGTTTCTTATTCAGTAACGATACTTGTGTGAATGAGCTTCGTGTACTTGGATCTCCTGAGTCGCACACAACGTTGGACACATTAATAAGAGCAGCGGCCGTCGCTAAACTAAAATAAAATAAAGTAAAACCTTTATTTTCGACAACACGAGACGCGCCTTTACCAGCAGGCTCATCTTAGGATAACAAAGTGAGAAAAGACGCGTAAAAGCACACAACATGCTTGTCAAAACAGTAAACTTTTGCATGGGCGTGGTTACTGCGCATAACTTTACCTTTGTATCTTGCGTTTGGAAGTGTCTCGTGGTATTTGTGATTGTTTGACAGCGTCGACTATATAAGAATAGACGATTTATACCCGTGTCTTGGATGTGCTTATCCAGAGATCCACGAGGCAGTGACATTAGTTTGTAGCGCGTCACCTTCACGTCACAGTGTTGATATACCGACGTTTGTGGCTTTTCATATAGAGCACACTTGACACACAAAATGCAGACAGGTCCTTAAAGGCTGCCGCCAAATTATTTACTCGAACAAGGTACACCCAAATGACCCAGCTAGTACCACGAGGTTGTTCGGCTAAGCAGTCATATGGTGATATTTCCCTGCATGACTCCTGTGACCTTCTGAGTTCCTTTTACTTCCTTTGATTGCCGTATGCAAGAATATGGTTCGGTGCGTTTTATCCTCTTACAAAGACTGAACGTGTTCTTATAAAAAGGGTCTAACGGCGAGGGTCGAAATCGAGCTCAGCGATCCGGAATTTGGCTTACACTCAACGACTTTGAACGATGAACATATTTTCCTTGGTGTATCGCCGCCATCATGGCGCACTGATACACACCAGCCAAATACTGCGTGCTATGATGGGAAATGAACAAAAGTTCTTTTAACTCAGTTGATAATTCGACGCGCGGTCAATCCTGCAAATGGGTAAACCGAAGAGGCTACGAGTCCGTTGCGTGTTTACCTTGTCCACCCGTGTAGTGAAGGAAGCAGGACTAGTTAATACTAGTCCGAGACGATGCGCGGAATTAAGCGCAGATATCAGAAGGCAATTGGAGTCGGACACAGCGGACTGTATTCGATGGGCTACAACAAGAAGCGGACGGATGAAGCGAGGCAAGAGCGTACACGTGAGCGCGGGGACTTACAAGGCAGTTGTGTGTCGAGCCGGTTGTAAGATTAAAACAAGCAGGAGTAGTGTACAATCGGTCAACAAGTAAATTGTACATGAAAGATAAGTTATCTTTTTGGGCGCTACAGAGCTCCCCCCCTAGAAGGCAGAACATAGAAAGCCTTCGAAATCGGAAAGGAATGTTGAAACGAGGTTCGTAGGGCGAAATCGTGCCGAGTAAAAATGGGCGTGCGTTCGTGTAAATGGGGGTTCGTCGGAAGTCGGAGTCCGCTGTGCCGTTTATGATTTGTTATTTATTGAATGCAGGGCAGGGTGCATTTCGGCGAGCCGTTGGAGCGGGCTTGTTAGACTACAAAAAAGCTGGCTAGCCCAGAAAAAGGCCGACAGGACCTCAACCTCCGCGGCTGCCAAACGGTGCGCTTGGGATTGGTCACTTCCCCGGCCGCACCCCGCCCCGCGCCAAAACGACCCTCGTCCCACGAAGAAAACGACTTTGGTCCCACGGAGAAGCGACCCTCGTCTCGCGGAGAAGCGATCCTCGTCCCGCAAAGACGCGATCCTCGTCCCGCGGAGAAGCGATCAATGTTCGCGTCAGGGTCCTCGAAAACATTCCTCGTGTGGGCCAGTCGATCGAAGGGGAGGGTTGGGTCATGTAAAGAGGAGAACATAAAAACACACGCGCAGAAAACGCCAAAAAAACAAACGAATGAGCTGCGCGTTTAAATATATTTTGGTTTTTGAAAATTTTTTCAAAAAAGGTTTCTCAAGGGTTTTTGATATTTTTGTTTGTTTTTAAAACGTTAATCGACCAAAATTGAGGCAAATATATACAATATCTACAAAGTTAAAAGTATTTACACTGTACTGAGAAGCGAACGGGCTTACGCACCTCCAGCCCACGGCGGTTGGCCGTGGGAGGCGACGGGCTAGATTCGGGAGATGTGGGGACGGCTTGCAGACCGAGATCGTGGTCTGGTTGAACTGCACTAGAATGCTGTAAGTTAGTGCGGTGAGTTGTAGCGTCGCACGAAGCACTACTAAACGAAGTAAGCGAGGTGGCTTCTTCCATAAAGGCGGGTTTTAGACGGTCGATGGTGACGACTTCGTGTCGACCACCGCGGTCAATAGTGTACGCCTTATCCGCACGATGTAGCACCTTGAAAGGTCCTATGTACGGCGACTGAAGAGGCTGTCGAACACCGTCTGCGCGAAGAACGACGTGTGAACAAGTAGACAGCTTATCGGGCACGTACACTGGTGTCTTCTACGATCGAGGAGCCAACCGATCAGTGTAACTTCCGTAATCAAAAGTGGAAATACATGGGGCTGGTGCTACCAGCTGTCCGGGCAATCGCAGCGTGTAACCGTAGACTAGCTGCGCTGGTGTGGCGTCGAAATCGGTTTTAACCGTGTTTCTTAAGTCTAGGAGAACGAGTGGAATCGTTTCAGACCATGAAGGATCTGCGTGCGCACGTAGCGCTGCCTTCAACTGGCGGTGAAAGCGCTCCACCATGCCGTTAGCGACCGGATGATACGCTGTCGTCTGGACGTGGCGACAGCCTAAATTCTTAAGCAGCATGGCAAAGGTTGACGAGAAATGTGACCCTCGATCGGTGGTCACGATGGCGGGACAGCCGTATCGAGCTACACAAGGCTCTAGAAAAGCTTTCGCTACCGTTTCCGAGCAGCAATTTGGGATAGGGATGGCCTCAGGCCATCTAGTAAATCGATCGATGCAGGTCAGTAGATGTACAGAGCCTTTGGAAGGCGGTAGAGGACCTATGAGGTCGACGTGCACGTGATGAAAGCGTGCGTCTGGCGTCGGAAACGTGTCTAATGGGCCTCTCGTGTGCTTGTGCACCTTCGCGCGTTGACACGAAAGGCAAGCAGCTGCCCAAGTGCGGACGTCCCGGTTAACATTGCGCCAAACAAATCGTGTGGTTACGAGTTTAACCGATGCACGAACGCCTGGATGAGACAAGCCGTGCAACGTGTCGAAAATGGTCTGTCGAAACTCGCGTGGGACGACTGGGCGCGGCGTGCCCAGCGATAAATCGCAGAGGATAGTTCCGTCTGCTGATGTCAGCGGAACGCGTCGTATGTCCAATGAGGGAGACCCGCGCAGTAGATCAACCTCACGATCGTTGAGTTGTGCTGTGGCCATGGCTGCCAAGTTGATAGCAGTGCCGGCGTCAGCAGAGATAGCTTGGCTGCGGGAAAGTGCATCGGCGACGGCGTTGTGCACACCTGAGACATGCCGTATATTGGTCGTAAACTGAGCGATATAGTCAAGGTGGCGTGACTCTCTAGGAGAGTATCGGTCGGTAGTCGAGCCGAGCACGTAATTCAGGGGTTTGTGGTCGGCGAAGACCACAAAAGAGCGGCCTTCTAGGACGTGTCGAAAGTGACGTATCGCTAGATATACGGCTAGTAATTCTCTACCAAACGTGCTGTAGCGAGATTCGGTAGGTTGTAGGCGTTTGGAGAAAAACGCGAAGGGCTGCCACGTGTCGGCTACCCGTTGCTGCAAAACAGCGACGACAGCCACGTCCGAGGCGTCAGTACTGAGGGACAGTAGGGCGGCCGGATCGTGGTGCGCTATAGAAGCTATGTTGGCGATAGCCTCTTTCAGCGACTTAAAAGCAGCGCTATCTGCGGCAGGAAATTCGAATTTCTTGAGTTTCCCTCGGAGAAGATCCGTGAGGGGTTGCATCAGCGAGGCGCAGTTGGATATAAGCTATCGGTAAAAGTTGACAAGCCTATCAAAACGCTTGAGCTGTTTAGAAGAATGAGGCTCGGGGTAGTCGATGATGGCTTGAATTTTATCCTGCAGTGGAATGACGCCTGCAGAAGAGATACGATGTCCCAGGAAATTAACTGAATCGACACCAAACGAACACTTTTCTGCGTTGATCGTCACCCCGTGTTGAGATAAACGATCAAAAAGTGTTCGTACGTGGCCTATGTGCTCTTCTCGTGAAGAGCTTGCGATTAAAATGTCGTCAAAATACGCGTAAGCGAAGTCTAAACCGCGACAAACTTGGTCTATGAAACGCTGAAAAGTTTGCGCGGCGTTCTTTAGGCCAAATGGCATGCGCAGAAACTCGAACAAACCAAATGGAGTCGTCACGGCAGTTTTAGCGATGTCCGCTTCGGCTACCGGAATTCGGTTGTATGCGCGTACCAAGTCGATTTTGCTGAAGATATTTTTACCCCTCAGACTGGCGGTGAGATCCACTATGTGTGGGATCGGATAGCGATCAGGCGTGGTTCCCGTATTCAAGGATCGATAGTCACCGCAAGGACGCCAGTCCCCCACATCGTTCTTCGAAACCATGTGCAGAGGCGACGCCCATGGGCTGTTGGACGGTCTGACGATACCAAGTTGAAGCATGTGGTCGAATTCGGCTCGTGCTGCCTGTAGTTTGTCTGGAGCAAGCCGTCTTGGCCTTGCGCTAACTGGTTGACCGCGTGTAACTATGTGGTGAGCGACCTCTGTCGTGACCGGTGGAAGCTCTGCAGCCGGTCGAACCAGTCGCGGGTATTCGGAGAGAAGGCTCAAGTAGTCGGACGGTGCGTTTGCAATCCGAAATACATTGCTGATTATCGGGGCATCTGAAAGGACACTATCAACACTTAGTTTCGTACGGTCGTCTAGAAGTCTGTGGCGACCAGCATCAACCAGCAACCAAAAATGTCGAAAGAAGTCGATACCCATAATTGCGAAAAGTATAGACGCAACCAGGAAGACCCACTGAAAACCTCGGCGAAGATTGAGGTCCAGGTTCATCATACGCTGACCGAATGAAGCTATCGGGGAACCGTTGGCCGCACGCAGATTGTACGTAAGCTCTGAGTGTTGTCGCTAGCGGTTGCTGGGATGACGCTGACTTCCGCTCCCGTGTCGATGAGAAAGGTGATGGAAGAACGTCGATCCTTAACGTAAAACAATCTGTTTGCTTGGTTATTGAATGGTACGTTTGTAGTGCTGGTATGTGGGCTATTCGTTTTCCGTGGGTCGTGCTTAATGCAGCGAGCCCGACAACGTCTAGCTCTTTAACCGTATTGGCGGTCATGCCAACGTACTTCTTCGACGGGCTTGACACTATCTGACTGCGAACTTGTAAGGAAAATGTGGCGCTTTCGTGCCGAACGTGACGCACTCGCTGCAGGCACAGACGAGCCGCAGTGAACGGTAGCCAAAATGTGGTCAGCACTTGACCGTGGCACCCGCTGCTTCGAAGCCTTCATTGCTGCTATCCTGCTGCGAAGTAGCGCAATTTCCTCGTCTTTAGAGTCAGATAGGTCTAGCGACTGGGAACAAACATGGGATTCGGTTTTCATCGATGAGAATACGTCACCGGAGTTACTGGTCGTCTGCTGCGGAAAACGTTCGAACGCAGCGTCTGCCTTGGTAGCTAAGTATTTCAATGGTGCTTCTATAAACTTGGACAGCACTACCGGCAATGGCCCTGGGAGACGTGCAAATGACAGCTCCATTATCCCTACTTCGCTCAAGAATAAGGGACCAGCGATGCGCTGAAGTTCGCGGAGCAACGCCGACGGCTTGCGATCTCCAAGCTTGAGACCATTGAGCTCCTCAAATCGTTTTCGCGCGCTGGGTCGTAACTCTTTCAAAATTGCTTGCTTCATCGTTTCATACTTTGCCTCATTCGATGGGCAGAGTAGAATGTCCTCAATCAGTGTCAATACCGACGGAGGAAGGCGTGGGACGAGCTGATTGTACCTTGGACGGTCCGCCGTTATGCCCTTATTTTCAAGTTCGATCTCGAATATCTTAAACCAAACTTCTGGACTGTGTTCCATGAAACTTGGAACAGCCAAAGTATGCATGGTTACGTTGTGAAACGACTCAGCTGCCACTATCGAAATGTGAAGCGAAAGATAAAGAATGAACAAAATACGATAAAAGTACTAAAATTACACAAGAAACAAATGAATATAGCTATATAATCGAGAAAAAGAAACGAATTCACCAAAAAATACAAACGAGAAAATAGTTGAATTCGCGCGTGCGAATCGGTGGTCACCAATTTGTAGGACTAGGTAATACTAGTCCGAGACGATGCGCGTAATTAAGCGCGGATATCAGAAGGCAATTGAAGTCGGACACAGCGGACTGTATTCGATGGGCTACAAAAAGAAGCGGACGGATGAAGCGAGGCAAGAGCGTACACGTGAGCGCGGGGACTTACAAGGCAGTTGTGTGTCGAGCCGGTTGTAAGATTAAAACAAGCAGGAGTAATGTACAATCGGTCAACAAGTAAATTGTACACGAAAGATAAGAGTTATCTTTTCTGGCGCTACAAGGACTGGAACAACATACATGGACCAGTCGTCAGCGCACAGTGTAAGAAAAGTCTTAAAAGACTTGTACTCCTGTCTACTGCGTACGCAAGGATTGAGTTGTTTTCGCTGCGAGCGTGATGTTCCCCTGTGGAACGGCGTTTCGCAAAAATCCGCGACATCCCTGTTTTGAACGGGAATTGAGGGAGTTGACACAGCTTCTCCTTCTGCTATCTACGATTCCATTGAACAAGCAACTGAGCACATTTCAACTTGCTATGCTGCTGCATTTTGTTGCTGTCCCAATTTCTAGGTTGTGCGGGCTGGGTACTTTCCGGTTTGCTTTATCTGTCCGCGTCTTCTTGTGGCCCATCAACTACAGTTTACTATGTCCGTCCAATTGCCTGCTATCCGCGCTTACTTCGAGCACTGTCGAGAGATAGTATTTACGAGTCCAACAAATTGGTGACCCGGATCCGTGCGCGCGCATTTAAACTTTTTCCGTCATTTCTACTTTTGGTGAGTTCGTTACAGTTTTGATTAGCGACGTGTATTCATTGGTTTGTTGCGTAATTTTAGTACCCTCCTCGTGTTTTTATCCTTTAGCCTTTAGATTCACATTTCGAAAGTGGCACCTGAGTCGTTTCGCAGCGTAGCCATGCTTACTTTGGCAGTTCCAAGTTTCATGGAACATAGCCCAGATGTTCAGTTTACGATATTCGTGATCGAACTGGAAAATATGGGCATTACGGCGGACCGTTCGAGGTACAATCAGCTCGTCCCATGCCTACCTTCTTCGGTTGTGTGGCTGATTGAGGACATTCACTCTGTCCATCAACTGAGGCATAGTATGAAACGACGAAGCAAGCGACTGTAGAAGAGTTACGGCCTAGCGCACGAGCTCGAGCTGAACAGCTTAATGGTCTCAAGCTGAGTGGTCGCAAGCCGTCGGCGTTGTTCCGCAAAATTTAGCGCATCGCTGGCACCTTATTCTTGAGCAAAGAAGGGATAAAAAATCTGTGGTTTGCACGTATTTCAGGGCCATTTCGGATAATGCTGTTTATGTTTATAGATACACCACTGAAATAACTAGCAACCAAGATAGACGCTGCGTTCGAACGTCTTCCGCTACAGTCGAGCAGTAAGTCCGGTGACCTATTCTCACCGATGAGAACCGCGTTTTATAATTGCTCCAAGTCGTCAGGCCAAGTTGACCCTAAAGACTAGGAAATTGCCTACTTCGCAGCAGGATAGCAGCCGCGAAAAATTGGAAGCTGCGTGTGTCACGGTCAATTGCTGACCACGTTGTGGCTACCGTTCACTGCGGCTCGTCTGTGCCTGCACCGAGGCCGTCTCGTTCGACACGAAAGCGCAACACTTTCCCTGCACGTTCACAGTCAGATAAGACCAAACCCGTCGAAGCGGTATGTTGTTATCACCGCCAATATGATGGAGGTGATAGACGTTGTCTGGCTCTCTGCAATAAGCAGGACCCAGCCGCTTCAGAGAAACCGAATAGCTCACATACTAGCACGACAAACGTATCAGTCAATAACCAAGCAAACCGACTGTTTTACGTTAAGGATCGACTTTCTTCCATCACGTTCCTCCTCGACATGGGAGCGGAAGTCAGCGTCATCCCAGCAACCGCTAGCGACAACACTCAGAGCTTACGTACAATCTGCGTGCGGCCAACGGTTCCCCGATAGCTTCATTCGGTCAGCGTATGATGAACCTGGACCTCAATCTTCGCCGAGGTTTTCAGTGGGTCTTCCTGGTTGCGTCTGTACTTTTCGCAATTATCGGTATCGACTTCTTTCGACAGTTTGGGTTGCTTGTTGATGCTGGTCGCCACAGACTTCTAGACGACCGTAAGAAACTAAGTGTTGATAGTGTCCTTTCAGATGCCCCGATAATCAGCCCTGTATTTCGGATCCCAAACGCACCGTCCGACTACCTGAGCTTCCTCTGCAACTAATCGCGACTGGTTAGACAGGCTGCAGCGCTTCCACCAAACACGCCAGAGGTCGCTCATTACATATTCACGCGTAATCAATCAGTTAGCTCACGACCAAGACGTCTTGCTCCTGACAAACTGCGTGCCGCAAGAGCTGAATTCGACTAGATGCTTCAGCTTGGTATCGTCAGACCGTAAAACAACCCATAGACGTCACCTGTCGACATGGTCCCGTAAAAGGTTCTGGGGCACTGGCGTCTTTGCGGTGACTATTGAACCTTGAATAGGGCTGCCACGCCTGATCGCTACCCGATCCCACACATCGTGGATCTCACCGCCAGTCTGGCGGATAAGAATATCCTCAGCAAAATTGACTTGCTACGCGCATACAAGCAAATCCAGATAGCCGAAGCGCACATAGCTAAAACCGCCGTGACGACTCCATTTGGTTTGTTCAAATTCCTGCGCACGCCGCTGCGCAAACTTTGCAGCGCTTCATCGACCAAGTTTGCTGCGGCTTAAACTTCGCTTACGCTTATAAATAAATAAATAAATAATTTATTCTCAGTTTCATAGAGACACACCAACGCAGGCATGATCAAGGTTTAAAAACCGACATGTACCACGACGATACATTGGGTTCAAGCGTGTGTAGTTGAAACAGAGTCGGGAAGAGTTGATGTTAGTCTAATTACGAGATGAACAAGGAATAATGAATTTATACGGGTTAAGAAGCGTTGCTTTACAAGTCCCGTGGGATAGTTGCAGGGGATATCAACATAACAATAATGATGATAAGGATAGTAAAATAGTTAATTCTTTAAATATGAAAATAAGGACTTATCGTTTGCTTTGCTGCGGTCCTGCGATCCACTTAGATTCACAGCATCCACAGTTAACAACAAATAATTCCGTGGTGAACTCCAGGTGTAGGATGGAGACGTAGTGTTAAGTACCAAAACGTAAGTGGATGAGTGCATCGTCCAACCGTCTTTTAAATACTGTTAGTGTCGGTGCAGGGACGACCGCTTCTGGGAGAGCATTCCATGTGTAACAGACACGAATGGAAAAAATTTCTCCGGCACTTCAGACGAATGTATTGTTCTGCGAGTTTTACTGTGTAGCCCCTCAGGTTTGTATTGCTGCTGAGTTGCAGTAAAGGGCGGCACACATGATGTGGGTCTCGCAGAATCAAGTATGCCATAATCAGGTCGCCTCGTAGTCTGCGATAGCTTCCACTGAACAATCCCAGTCGTCGCAGCCTCTCCTGGTAGGACAGATTGCGCATTCCAATTACGTTCTTAGATGCTCGGCGTTGTGGCTGCTCCAGTGCATCAAGGTCGTGTTTCAGCCATGGATGCCAGACTTGAATTGCATATTAGACATGGGGCGAACATACGCACTGAGCATTTGTCGAAATATGGAGCTGTTTATTTGTCCAAACGCTTGCCTCAACAGCCCAACGTGTTGTTTCCTGGTCTTGGAGACCTTTTCGGATTGCCTAGAGCAACCCAAGTCATCTTGAACCAGGACATCCAAGTCACGTTCGAGAGTTGATTGCTGCAGTACATCCATTCCGAGTCGGTATGAGTAGATGCTTTGATGTCGGATGGAAAGCACCTTGCATTTACTGACTTTGAAATGCAATAAGTTTTGGGTCGACCATTGATACACCTTATCTAAATCACGATGAAGCGCAGGTTGGTCGGTGTTCGCCTGGATCCTGCGCCAGATCTTGATATCGTCGGCAAACATTAGGAAGTTTGAAGCGATTCCCTGTGCAAGATCATTAATAAACACCAAAAACAAACGCGAAGCTGAATCTGAGCCTTGTGGCGCACCACACTCGACTTGTACTGGGTCCGATAAAGAGCTCCGAACTCTGACCACTAATTGCCGTTGAAGTAGAAAGTTGGCAATCCAGCTTAAAAGAGGGTCTCCTATCCCGTACTGCTGCAGCTTGGATAGTAGCATCCGATGGTTAAGACGGTCGAAAGCCTTGGAAAAATCCAGGTAGATAACATCAAGACCTTCTCCAGCGTCGGCTGCCTTGGTCCAACTACTACGTGCAGTTAGTAAATTAGTTGTACATGACCTCTGTCGACGGAAACCGTGCTGTTCAGGAGTGATGAGTTCGCAGTTTTCCAGATAGCACACCAGTGCATCGGCAACTACGGATTCCATGACCTTGGAGAGTATAGGAAGAAGGGTTACTGGGCGGTAGTTGGAGGGATCAGTTCTGCTTCCACCTTTGTGAATCGGGCTTATTATTCCAAGCTTCCACATGGCGGGAACTTGGTTCTGGTCTAGGCAGTGCTGGAAAGACTGAGCTAAATATCCTGCCAGTTGGTTTGCTGCTGCTCCCAATGCCTCTGGACGAATGGTGTCCATACCCGGCGAGCTGTGTTTGCGTAGAGAAGTCAGCTTTTACATTACAGCCTCTGCGGTAAAATTGACGTCGGCTAGTCCTGGTCAGCCGAATACAAAGCTTGGTAGATCGCTTGGTGGCAAGACTCTTTGAAACGTGGGGGCGTATTGCATCTGTAGCGCATTTGCAGCTTCCATAAATGTTCGTGTTGGGCCATCAGCCGTATTGAGTGGAGGAAATCCTTGCCTCACATTTCGTAGACTATTAACGTGCTTGTACAGCAGTTTGTGGCTAGCACTGAAGGTTTTTGCGATGTTCTGCTGATAGATGGCTTTGTCTTCTCTTAATAGTTGAGTGCAGTGGTTACGTTGGGCTACGTAGTTGTCCCAAGTTTCTGGTGCTGGAGCTTCTCTGTACACTCGCCATGCTGCGTTGCGTACTGTCATCCATTTTCGGGTTCTGCTTCTAACGAAAGAAACTGATTTGCACTTATTGCAAGCTTTTATCTCCGAAGCCTGTGCAACCAGCTGACTGAATGGGTTGACGAACTCGAGCCAGGCTACTTCCGGAGGTTCTCCTTCGAGGAAAGACCATGTTGTGGCGCTGACGAGCTGGGCGAATTGGTCGTACCTTGTGATGGTTCGCACAGTCTCATCGTTATCATTTAGATACTCTGCGTATCAGGCGAAGTTGCAACTGATGACTGCGTGTTCACTGAGACCCAACGGGCAGTCTAAATCCAACGCATCAATCATATGCTCCTCGTTGGTAAGCACAAGGTCCAGCACAGATGGCCTGTTACCAGTTCTGAACCGAGTGGGCAAAGTGATGAGATTGTAAAGAGGAACAGTAGTTACTCGATCTTGTAGATCGGTTTTGAATTGTTCTCCGATCTTTGCAGGGACTTCTAAACAATGTACGTTGAAATCACCCATGATAAGAATGTGAGTGTACTTTTGTTGTAAACTGCACCTTAAAGCAGCCGCTAGGTGGTAGTCGGTTTCGGGTGTTGAGTTGGGGGCGCGGTACACCAAGACGATAAGGCAAGCGTCCCTGCCTTTTAACTGTAACCGGCACCAAAGAGTCGGGGAACTGCGAGTCTGAATCCTCCACGGCTTCGCACTGTAATTCGTTTCGGTAGTACAGGATTACCCCTCCTCTTCTTGTGAGTCTGTCGTTCCGGATCAGCGACATGCCGGGTAGCTACACTTCAGCGTCCGTCATTCCCGTATGCAACCATATCTCGGTGATACCGATGACATCATACGAGCCGGAAGCTTGGCGATCTTTCAATTCAGCCAGTTTTTAGAAAGTCCCTGAGCATTTGTACACAAGCAGGCCAGTTTCTCGGTCTCTAGGAGCCCGCAGAGAGGTGGAGTTGTTAAGTGTGGGAGAATGCCGACCGATGGGAGGTCGGCAGTTACTCCCTGCACCGATCAAAATATATTTTAAGGATGAAGCAAAGTTAAATACCGTCGTAACAAACTTTGAACAACTACGCAGTGCAACCATGATAGATCAACTTTTTCGCAAACCGCGAAAGCTAGCGGTAATGAAAATAGCCCGCGGTAACAGGGAAACAATCACACGTCCCATATCCACACACCGGACTTCCGCAGCTAGTACATCACCCAATATTATTCAAGGTTCTTCTCACCATGTTCCAGATAGTCCGGACTCTGGAGTACCCACCTTATCCCACCGGTTGTTACCGCCACAACAACTACCTGAGCGGGCACATTCCCTTCTTTCTACACCACATCACGCGCCTTTTTTATCCTAGGTAGGGATGAGCTGCGACAAGTTTATCCCGACACCCAATACGTCACCAACGAAAAGCACGCCCTTACTTCTTTTGACCCAGTTCCTACAGCTTCTACAGATGGCCCAGTAGCTCTTCGTGCTCCCTTTATGTCATCCATAAAATTGGAAGAAACTGGCCAACTTTTCTCTATTATACTCATAAATGCCAGGTCGCTGAACAACAAGATGCATATTCTGCGCCCTTTGGCTATCCTTGCTGCGCCTGATGCAATACTAGTCACCAAAACATGGTTTGGTGCATTTACGTTTGATGATTCCTTTTCATTCAAGGCTACCAGCTGTATACACATTCGCGTACACACAAATGAGGTGGAGGGTGTGATATGTATCTGCAGCAAAATTTCTCTGCTAATATCGAAGTTCTAGATAACACCGAAATATTGGACTCTATATGGATAACGGTTGATGCCAAGGGACCCAAGTTACTACTTGGATGCATTTACTGGGCTCCTGATACATCACCTGTGAGTGACAAAGCGCTAAGAACTATTTTGAGCTAGCTGCGAGCCATCCATGTGCATGCAAGCTTGTGGCGGGCGACTTCAATCTTCGTGAAATCCAGTGGTTTCCACCCACTGCCCCAGCGAAGTATAGTGGGCTATTAGCCTGCGTCAACTTGGGAGGATGGGTGCAGCATGTATCAACGCCGACCAGGTTTAAACACCTGTTAGACCTGATATTTACACTGGGTATATCCAATATCCGTGCATCTGTAGGCCTAGAGTTTCCGGGTAGCCACCACAGAGTGGTATACTGCTCTCTGTTTGCAACCATCCCGGCAATCTGTACGAGTAGATCAGAGGCAATTGAGATATACCGGCCGATAAGCTCCATAGACTGGCCCACATTTGCCACGATTATTCGAGCAAGGAACTGGGAACAGTTCTTTCTGTCCGACTCCCTGGGGCAATCGTCCTCAATATTTTATGGCGAACTGCATTGTTGTCTAGACCTATTGGCTTCATTTACTCCTTTAAATAAAAGTTCAGGAAAAATTCGGAAACAAACTAAGCTGCATGCAAGCTTGAGGCAACTACGACGTTCCTAATACAAGACGTTCAATTGTGCGCATGTGCTGAGAGCCAACGAGATTGCGAGCCAGCTATCGTCCAGGTCTGTATTGATTAAAACATCCCAAGAAAGAGCAGCCATGGCCAGTGCAAACAAAGCCAAGCACCTCAGCTGGCTGCTGCGTTCTCGCACTCCTCATTATGGAGCAAAGATCACTTCCATACGCGTCGGCCCTTGCAAAGCAAGTGAAGATCCACGGACTATATGTGAGATGTTCAACTCTTACTTCAAAGAGTCCCAGTGTGAAGAACTGTCCCCGGTCACTACTGAGCTGGATGTGTCCACAAACCAGCTGCTCTCCACGGTTCAGTTCGATCTAAAAGGCACCCGTTCCGCTATCAAAACCATAAAACCATCCACCAAACTTGGTCCTGATGGAATTCCACCCATACTACTTAAGAATGGGGGCGATGACCTTTCCATACTCCTCTTGAAACTCTTCACACTCTCTATGGAGAAGGGCCAATACCCATTGGCTTGGAAGCACTCTGTCATCACACCGCGCCATAAAGGTGGCTCCGTACAGGAAGTCAGCAACTACCGACCCATAAACCACACATCTATTCTCTCACGTGTGATGGAGAAATCGGTTAAGCGTGCGCTTATGGCCTGCTTGAATGCAGGAGGCCACGTTAGCAGGTCACAGCATGGTTTTCTAAGCGCACGATCCTGCGCAACCTGCCAGCTTGATTTGCTCAACCTGGTCACTGGCGCGATTGATTCAGGTCTGGCGATTATTACGCTATACCTCGATATGCAAAAGGCGTTCGATAGGGTCCCCCATAAACGCCTATTACATAAGCTCAAGGCTTACGGTGTAGTCACCCCTCTGCTTGACTGGCTTAAATCCTACCTAACCGGGCGTACGCAGTCCGTGAAGGTAGCACACTTTGAGTCCATCCCTGTCACAGTTTCCAGCGGTGTTGTGCAAGGCAGCGTGCTTGGACCAACCCTGTTTTTGATTTATGTGAACGACATCTGTAGCAGCCTGCGCCATGGTCGCCCATTCCTCTTTGCCGACGATATAAAGGTCGTATATGTCTTCCCACCAAGCGCCAAAGTATCCGCACTACAAGAGATCCGTGAAGACCTGAAGACCTTAGAGTCGTGGTGTCAAAATTGGCAAATGACATTCTCTGCTGATAAATCTAGTATTCTGACCCACAAATGCTCCATATCGGATGGTGCGTTTACGTTGAATGGTACGCCCATCCAACTAAAAACGTTAGCTACTGACCTAGGTATTCGCTATTCTATGACCCTCAACTTTTCAGAGAATGTGCAGTATCAGGTAGCAAAAGCACGCAGAATGGTCTTCCACATAGGCCGCCACATTAACTCGGCTGAAGCACGGTTGGAGCTTTACCGCAGTCATGTTCGTCCGCAGCTGGAATACTGCCCCTTCATCTTCAGTAATTTGCGGAAATCAGACCGCATATTGCTCGAAAAGGCTCAGCGGCGGTTTACCAAAATAGTAGCCCCACAAGGCCTAGCGCTTAGTTACCTACAGAGGTGTAACCATCTCAAACTCCAGCCTCTATGGCTGCGGCGCATTATCTTAAACCTGTGCTTCTTACATAAGTTAATATACCAAGCGGTGCACAGTGATATCCCCAGCCTGACACTGAGAAGAGGATCAGAATTCAACCTCCGAAACAAGCACTGCACAGTTGCCCCGCTGCCAGCGAGGAAGAAACTACGTTCACGTTTCTTCCTTGTCGCTTATGTAAATATCTGGAACAAATTACCTTCACAGCTGCGGGAGATTCACAATCCACAGGCTTTCAAGCAGGAGGTACGAAAGTTTATGTGCCTGGATAACATAAGACGCCTTTTCAACATCTGTGATTCTGATGACAACCTTTTTGAGACCGGCCCCGATGGGGCATAGATCACATTTTGGTCAGCTCTGGCGCAACTTTGTATTGCGCTCAACTAGGCTTCATGACAGGAGCATCTTGGGCTCACAGGTCCTCCCCATACTTTGCGGTCCCTGTCACACCACGTGAGAGATCTTGGCCCGATCAGTTGCACGCATCTTACAGATGTTAGGACTGCTAATCCGACCACAAAAGGTATTCAGCCTACCCCAGTAGTAGCTGAGCGCTTTACTGGCTCCCACCGACACTTAGTTAAATAGGAAGTCTTGAAATAGTAGACGCTACCGCAAAGGCAACCTGGAAACACTAATCGGTAGCTCAAATCCTTTGAAAGCTCCTTCTCGACGTCCAGTTTCTTACTGCTCAACAGATCAGCACGTAAAGCAGCCTAGTACTATTGAATGGGAGCATCGTAAGCCTGTAGGCACTGACCAGGTAGGATATTGCATAGCAATGGGGAAGCAATCCGAACGGACAAACTTTACTTCACTTCTTCCTTCTCTTCTACACTTTGGTTCCTTCGTCTCCATCTTTACCCCTTAGTATTTTCCAAATACCTAGTCCACTTGGTCTCTTGCGAATACTTATACTTGTGACCCATGAGTCACGTCTACTAAAAACATTTTAACAACATTAAGCCTCATGTGAAATGCCAGGTTCTAGCGTTGTTGTCCACACATATGGTGCACCCGTAAGTTACCATTTATCTGTCTAAAATAGTCGTATAAATTGCCTGCTTTATAGGTATTTCTACTAGCCTACGTAATCGGCATCTACTAGTTGCCCATAACCGATGCCCTCCCCTAGGTTTAAGTACTCGCTACTTTACACCGCTGATTATATAACAGGGCCACCTACCCACCTCGAAGGCAATATCACCATAACCTATATTCAGGCATTTACTCTCCACTTAAGCTTTCTTGGCCCGTACATTTAGTTTTATCTGAGTTATACGTATGCCTATCACTATCGGAAACGCTGGTAGACAGGCATTATGAAAAACCAGATCCTTTTCTTCAATCCTTTATGCTTGCACAACAATTTTTCCGGATTCCCTTTCTCTGGCAAAAAGCTAACCATGCGGCAGTGAGGCCCCTGTCACCTGGAAAGCTAGACACCCAGATATTTTGACCACCACTTCTTCTTTCCTTGGCCGTTCGTACGTAATTTTAACCTTTACCTGGCTCCAAAGCCTACCATACGTAATGCGTAATGGTGGGTGAACAACCAGCTCCCACTTGTTTTCCGTTATCTTCTCTGCTTGCGTTATATTATTGTTCATTCACGTTGCCTGACAATGTGGAAGCTTCCCACCAGGAAACCTCCAAGTTAATAGCTGTTGTGATCTCCCAGTTTTCTATTACCTTACACTGGTGAATATCACTTGCACTTGCATCGGACTCCCAACCAAGAGAGTTAGAGCTCAAAATAGCAACGCGATGCAGAAATGGTGTGCTTTAACACATGAGGCCCAATAATCCGTCACAAATGAGAAAGTGCAACCTCTATAAGATGAGGTGATCATGCCTAACCAAAGCGGCATTCGTGGTATTTCCCACCTGAATGCATTTCGCTAATTTTTTGGACACCTATTTCTCTATTATCAATAGAAGACATCTCTAGCTCATTAGCATTGGTGGCACATCCATTAAGATATATAACATAACCTCAAAGTGCTGAAACTGATGATGTTTCTCCAGGGAACGATTGCGTTATTCTGGTCCAACACCACAGGCACTTGCATCCGACTCTCAGCTAAGAGAAATAGAGCTCTAAACTAGCAACTTAATGCACAGTTGTGTGCTTTAGCACCTGTGGCCCACTAATCGGTCATGCTTGAGATGGCGCAACCCCCAAAAGAAGTGGTATTCGTGTCTAACCAAAGCGGAACCCAAGGTGTTTCTCACCTGGACACATTTTGTGAATTTTCTCACATTAGTTTTTTTATTATCACTGGAAGACCACCCTGGCTCATTAGTGCCAGTGATACAACCATAATGACGTATAAAATAGCCTCAAAGAGTCGAAACTGGTAATATTTCTGTAGGAAATGCTTGCGTTATCCTAGTTCAGACGGGGCAAATGAGTTTTATGTTCCCTTGTCTTATCCATATGGACTCAGCTCATGCGGCTTTGGTATAATTTTCGCATCCACATCGGAGCATTAAAAACGTTGAATTCCACATTCATAGTGGATTCTGCGGCCCAATATACTCTGAAAATCGCACATGGTCGCATTCTGGCTGTGGGCTAGCTACACCATATCCTGTGCTGTTCTACCTATATAATAATTCTTACAGCCTACCTAGTATTTCCCTAAAACCTTTCCGTCTGTTTTCCCAACTTTTACTACGTTTACTGAGAAAGTATGCTTTTCGGCCCACTGCGTCATACTTCGCTACTGCAGCGAATTACACGTTATCTTAGGCATTCCCAGTTACTACTCCATATTCGGAACTTATTACGCCTAGCCGTTTTTTGTATTATTTCTTTCTTTTTTCTGTATCTGCTTCCAAAGCAGAACGTGAATTTAGCGGAGGCTCGAAAATGGCGCTATCCGCAGCCGACCGCTAAAAATGCAAATATCTCCATAACCACTGCACCTAGCTTAATTATTTTACCTTTGTCGTAACCAGCGCCTAGGGTTTGTCCTAGACCGCCCATTGTTGTCCCGTTTTAGTTAACATTTCGGCTCCAAAACGGCGTTGATTCCGCTTGTTTGGAGATTTACACTTTAAAATTCGCGCCAGGTTTGCGGTTCTGGTATGCTGTTTCTGGGCTATATTTTGGCTCCATTTTCCAATATTAGTGTATTTTCTAGTTAAGTGGGCCGGCCTTTCAGTCGCACTTTTCTAAGAAAGGCTAAATTGTTAGCCACTACTGTTATTTCCCTTGTTTCCACCCTCCACTTTTACGATCTAATTTTGGCTTGCTTATTCTTTTCCATGAGCCCGCTACTAATGGATGCTCGAAATGCGGTGATGTGACCAAAGAAAATGGATCAAATTTCCTCTAGTGGTGCATTTTCCATCGAAAATAACACAATCCATTGGCATAATAGATTGATAGTTTACTAATGGAATCAGGCACCTCAAGGTTTGGCAGCGGTAGCCGGTGAAAAGCGCAGAATTCGTACATAAGCTACGGAGACCCAAACTTCAAAAATGTCGAGGCCTACGAAACGTTTGTATTTATCCCTGCTTTACTGTTCGGAAAGATAAACACGATCAAAAGCAGTTGTTAACGATATTTCTTCTCCATGCATGAGCATGGATGTTATGTACAATTTGATCTGATCCCACGCAGGAACAGCATCTAGCGCTTGTCTAGAAATATACCTATATTTACTTATTTACTTATTTATGGGTCAATGATACCTCGTTTGCAACTTGATTCGGCCAAGTGCGTCCCAGCCTTCGTTTAGACCTACGTCAGAGTCAATTAAAGCAGCAGTCAAGTTACACTTCTGTACATTCGGCAGCGTGCTTGTTGCTCCAGTTGCTTTAATATTTGAGCTGTGCAAAGTGTTTGCGACCTTTAACCGAATTTCGGAAGGAAGATGTTTCCGATTTCTCCGCCATCGATCCATGACATCCTTTGCTTGTTGCTCTGACTGAACCACATGTTTTAGGATTCTAAGGCCGCGTCCTCTATAATTCTATGAGAGAGGTATCCTGGTGAGCGATAGTGCCACAACATTATCCAAAGAAAGTGTTTCGCGAATGAACCGCCACTGTTCTAATCGTGCTTTCCGGTCTCTTGAACATCGTTAGAAGGATGTTCTGGCACGCCATGTATGAAGATTGTGTTTAGGCGGTCTTGCTTGCTGTACCGCTCTTCGGTGTTTCGTTTTGGTTGTCGCGCGCTCCAAGGGACATCAGGATAGATACGTATCCCACAGGATTCGTGTTTTAGCGCGCTTGCGGAGAGCAAAACGTTTTCTACGTCGGTGGAGGATTCTAGAGTTACTCGAATAAGTCTGGGTTCACCATAGTGTGGCGAGTTCGGATGACGAGTAATTCGTAACAAGTTTATGGGCTTGGCTTTGATACTCATCTGCATACACAATGAGTTCCATTGGTCTTGGTCGTCTGATAACTTATCCCGCAATGTGATGGCGGTAGATTCAGGGACATTTGAGCATACAACAGTCCGGGCACTGTTGTTGGATCCCTTTTTAATCGATCTACAAGGTATGGTACTCATTTGTCTTGACTTGTTGACAAGTGATTGTTTGCTCTTTTTCTCTCTATTTGCGTTAACGGTGTTTACAATGGCAGAGGACGCAACGGCGGCCTCTCGGTGGACCTTTGCAGCAATCTCTGCATAAGTAACTGGTGTTCTGAGAGGCTTAGTCTCGACAAGAGATATTTGAGCTACAGGTACCAAGGGTTGGTGTTTGGCTGCTTCATCCTTGTTAATACTAGATGTCAGGTCTAGTGGAATTTGCTTAACCAGACGTTTTGAATGGTTCCTGATTTTCGTTGCTGTGAGTAATGTTTGATTCACGTAGGTACAGTCTGTTTTCTCCCGGCGTTCTACCAAAGTTGGAGAAGACAACGGAGATGGAGACGTGGCTGATTGCGGTGCAGGGGAAGCGGATTGTTCAGCATTCCGTTGCTTAGCAGCCGCTACGCTTCTGTGGTCCCTACTCGCTTCCATTGAAGTAAGCTTAGTATTGATCCTCTGCTCTGCTTCTGCGATTAACCGGTCGCATTTCTCAGCTAGGATAAGCAAGCACTTAACGAGAGGGATGGTGGAACACGCAGTACAGAACCAAAATGCATCTTGGGAGCTATTTCTTTCCCGTAACTTTTGTTGGGACACATTTGCACATTTCGTATGGTACCATTCTAAACAGTGCGAACAAGCCAGACCGACTTTTACTACCCGATGACATTCTCCTAACCCACAAATGCCTTTCGATGGGAGTCTCTTCGGTTTCGCCTTTCTGCCATTCAATTTGGTGTCGTTACCTGACCCAGTGGGTTGGTTAGCGTTCTGTACTTTTACAGATTTGAGAGCGGCGCACATCGGTCAGGCGAGCGTGGTGGTTGCAAGGTCAAATGAGCGGTCGGTGTGGTCGCGCGGTCCGTGTGATAGGTTATGCAGCCGCACTGGCTGACAAGGTCATAAGGAATGGCGAGTGACGGTAACCTGAACAGAGCGCTGAACACAGATTCTTTCACAGCTGTGTTGCGAAACACTGGATCGGAGTAAGCTTAGGCTTTTTGGCCTGCCTCGAGAATTCTGTATCGAATGGTGTCACACAGAAAGACAATCGACTCGATACGATTGAATTAAACGCTTGCACTTAATCACAGATGCCAGGGAAAACGGTTAGTGATGTCACAGCCTCTAATCGTAAAATATATTTCCACGTATGATGGTTCACTGTGTAGAGCTGATAAATCCGGCTCGAATGAGCGTACAGTGACAACGCTGCGAGAAGCTGGAGAGAGGATAGAGGGAAATAATCCAAAAAAACCAGTAGCACGCACGTCACGCGTGTGTGAGGATGACATTGACGT
>OX104065.1:93968014-94039616 GCA_944474145.2 Dicrocoelium dendriticum | reverse complement strand
GACCGATCAGCCGAGATTGGATTTGGTCAGCGCATTGTGCTTGAGTCCTACGGTTCATTTGGGAAGATAAGTGGAGTCAGTAGGATTGGACTGGTCAGAGATAGAAGTGGTTATATTAACTTAGGGCGAACAAGTTCGACAGGATATCAAGGTGAGGGAGACACTGCTTTGGATCGACGGAGCCTAGACCGCTAACATCCCGGTAGCCTGGTAGCTGTCTTAGAGAATTTGGCTGATTAGCTGAGGCTGAGTTAGGAATGACTGAGACTCGGTCGTCCGATTGAAGAATGATTGAATACAGACGGTGCTCAGTCATCTGAACGATGGCCAGTAATGTCACAGTAGTCTGAGAGAAGTTGAGGAGCTGGAGACCGGTCAGACGAGACAGGATTAGTCGGCGAAATGAGATTGATTTTGGAGGACAAATGGAGTGGGTCGACAGGTGGACAGGTTAGAGGTGGGGGTGCCTATATAAATAGAGGGTGAACAAGTCTAGTAGGCTGTCAACAAAAGTGCGACATAGCTTTGAGTCTACAGTGTCTAGACCGTTTAAATGTTTCTGATCTGGAAGAGGTCAAAGAAGCAGACCGGTCAGATGAGACTAGGTTATTGTGCTCCGATGATATGCAAATGTGACCTACTCAAGCACCTGTCTTATCCTGGAAGCAAACAGACGAGTGGCAACCTCTTCAGACCAAGTGCAGAAACTGCGGTTAAGTGCTCCAAGCAGGCTTGCTCCGTTGGCGTACAGTCTGTTCGTGTTGTAGACAGCCTTCAGATCAAGGCGTGAGCACGTCTAGATCCTTAAAGGAACTGGTGTGGTGTAGCGGGTTGCCATCTAGGGTGTACGCACGCACATTGCCACCCCTACCAAATGCATAACCGAGGAGTTGGGTCGACCGGTAAGTCAAGTTCTGCAGACTACCGGGATAAGCGGTCGAGGTCTGGCTGAAGGACGTCACAGTCGTCCGGAGAATCACTAACTCTCCAAAGCTTCAAGTCGTCTGCAAAGTGCACAAAGTGATCGAAGAAACTGAGGCACGTCATTTGTGCGGTCAGGAATACATGGGTTTTAAGGTTGTGCCTTGGGGCACACCACTAGTGAAGGGTTACCAGTCCGTTAGGTGTGCATCCACCTATTACATCCATTTGCCTCCAATAAGGAAGGCATTGATCCACCGGTGCGGTGCGCCACCAACACCACACATCCTCAGGATGTGGAGCAGAACCTCTTGGTTCACTTTAGCGAAAACGTTACTGAAACCAATGTGGATTACATTTAATGACTTCCAAGATAACATCCACTGACTTTGTCGGCACGTGATCAGTGCCACATTCAGCTCCACGCTGTAAATGTGTCATGTGCACTTGGTGCAATTCACACTGGTGTACGAGGACATGGTCAAGCAGGTGAGCTCGACTACATCGTAGGTGCGTCAAAGTAGCCCTACTACTCGCACCCGGCGCAAACCAAGTTCGTCAAGTCATGAGTAACCTGCAGAGAGAGTAGCAGGTCACCGGTCCTATCGGCTGTGCTAATACCACACGGTAGCGTGACATCTATCCGCACCGCTTAACGCAAGTGTTGTAATCATGCAGTAAGGATAGCCGGTCTCTTTTCAACGCAGGTTGTATCACGGCGGACAACTGAGTGTAAAACTAGTCTATAATGTCAGCAAGCGAACACATCAGGAGACAAGTAGCGTCAAGTAACTTTTCAAAGTTATTTATTCCAAGGCGTAGACAAAATGTCATTATTCGTGGTCCGATGCCACTCCGCTCTCTCACCAGCAGGCCATTTAGACATTTGGATGGTGCAAATCCGACGGCATGTTTAGGTAATGCTGTGGTAACATTTTCCACCGTGTAGAATATACAATCAGCACCAGTTTCACCCAGGTTGCCCTGATCAGCGAGCCATTTCACTGAGTACGTCAGGCGCTGGTTCGATCGCAACCAGTGTAGTGCATGGCTTTCGTCGTACACTCGTATTTCCGGTCAGTAGTGTGTGCACGTCTCGGCACCCAAATATGAGCGCATTGCGCTGAGGCGTACGACTGCTTTGGTGGACCAACGCTTGTGTGGTGACCTGCATTTAGGTAAGTAGAGGTTAAGTAAACCGCGAACGGATAGCTTACTTTCACTGGGAAGAAGAAAGAAGGGAAGCGACGGCGCAGCATGTTTTCGCTGTACGTAGCAGGTAAGGCGACAGTTTTCCAAAGGCCGTTTGCTCGACGGCTGATACAGCAGAGTATGATTGGTACTGGTCCGCTTCATATTAAGTTTTAAGACGGAAATAATGCCGAAAAGCTCATTCCTGACAGCAGGATGGTTCGGTTCCTTAAGCAAAGACTTGGACAGAATGTACTCAGGATAGGTACCTGAACGTGGGCCATGAGTTAGTCAACCGGCTTACTTGGAATGATCTATCGAGGGTCATAGCTCGAAAAAGAGTATAATCTAACAGTCGCCTGGCGGTCGCCACGATGAGGAGTCCAAGACACGAGTCCACCACATAGCATTAAGGACAGAGGATATAGTATCTGCAGGATCCCACCACTACAAGCCTCAGCGTGCCATGGACTTTTGCTGTACACGTATTTACCTGGTTGGCGGCATCCGGCTTCGGATTTGCCTGTCACTGTGGCAAGCCACAGGACGCTTGCGCCTACAGAGGGACCTATGGTTGCTTGCGCTGTACCACCCAAGCTCCAACCGCACACCTCATATCCAGTGTAAACCCGAAGGAATAAGATCGAGAGGCAGGTGGATGGGAGCCACGTTTCATCAACGGAGCCGGCCCACACTCCTTCACAGGCAAACACAAGTACGTTCTATTTGGGGAAGCAAGCGCACACAAGGCGGTGGCTGGACCGTAGTCCGCTCCACACTGAGTGCATGGAACCGCTCTTCGAGCCTAGCACGGCCACAAGTACCGTGCACCTCGTCCCCTCCATCAACGACCAACTGTCTCCTGGGGCTAGTATGGACGTGATAGTGGGTAATATACCGGTAGGCATCTTGACAACCTGCACCTCAAGCGTAACCACACCGGGGATATCAAGAAACAGCCATTCACTTGAAACGACAAGATGAAATAAAATAAATCCAATAATGCATACAGATACGGTGGCATAACTCTTCGCTAAATTACCATATGAAGTAAGTTGGTCAGCAACAAATCCGCGATAAGTAAGAAATGTCTACAAGTTACTTAAAAATGCTACAAACGCAACAAAGTTACCGAAGATAAGCGCAATTAGCGTAAGCTACGTAGCCAGTCAATAGAAGATTAGATAACTAGGCAGAACAAACCAAATAAAATGGAATGAAATTTATCAAGCTTAAAAGACTTAGCACGTGTAAGATGGTTTAGCCCAACTGCCGTGAAGAAGCATCTTGAATGCAACATCAGCCTCGGCATGAGGCACACATATTTACATACATGGTACATAACTCCATGTTGCAACTGCATAGGTTATATGTAAAATCTGTACTATTACTGACGCTTCATTTTAGTATTGCCACGAGCATGTCTATGCAGGTGTGCCTCGCGATGTTGGGAAGAAAAAAGTTATTTTATTTCTTGAGTTTTGCACCACCCCTAGACGACCAATATGTATTAACCGCATAGGCAGATGTACCGCTAGGTAGATGTACAAAACTACTTTATACTTTATTACAGGGATATGACCTACTGTTTTCCACGGACATTAGCTTGCATTGGACACAGCGCCATTGCAAATATTAGTCGACGCATCAACCTGGAAAACCCCCTTTTTCGCTCGCAAGTTCTGTCAGTCAAGAGGAACATCTTTAAAATATTACTTCCTATCCGCTAGTTGGAACCACCTCACACCACCCTATATACCATTACTGTTTTCATCACCAGATTATACGACGATGAACAGCTGCTCGCTGCACCCCCGGACGTCGCGATTTTTGCTTTGCTCTGCTGGGTCTGCTGCGGTGTTGTCGCAGCACCGTTACCCCGTAAAACCTGGTACGCAATAAATAGCTTATGGTCAGTTTATGGCATGATTCGCGGCTATCTTTCTGCCTTTGTAGTTTTATTAAATTATGTGCAAATGTGATATTGCAATTGTTTAAATGTGTCGGAAACCAGATATGCCGTAGGAACAGAATTTTCGAATCCGTAAGCCATGGAGTTTGATTTCCGGAGAAGCTTCCTTGGGCTTTCTTTTGACAGTTTTGATGAATTTCATAGTTTGTTTTCAGACTATGCTTCTTCATTACGTCAATTTCGCATGCTACAGCAGCAGAAAATGTAAGGTGTCGCGGGTGAAGTATGACAGGGTCGTATATTTATGTCTACACTGCGCACGTCGCAAGTCAAAAAGCACAGGAATGGGACGTGTTTAGTAGGCTTTTGCTTCTATTATTCTAAATCTTTCTGCACACCTGATACTAACTGCAAAGCTCGCGTGCACCTCATCAGAACTGGAAGCAAGCTGAAAGTCCCAAACGTCGATCTGTTTCACATTCACCCAGTTAACCGCTTTCTTGTTGAGCGACACCCCATCAATCGCAGTCAGTCAGTGGACGTTTTCCGCTACAACACACTAACAAGCGATATCAAGCAGTTTGTCGAGGTTCGATTTGGAAAACATATTACCAGCGGTGGTGTCTGCAATGTTTATCGTAATTTGCGACTAGGCGTTGAGCGTAAGCTTATTTTGAGGGTTTTTACCACCTGAAGTAAAATTGCATCAGATTATGAAGTCTATGGAGGAAGGCGGAGTTGCGTGAATTATTTCAGAGGAGGGCCTGTGCAAGCACGTATTAGTCGCTCGGCATTAACAAATAGAACTTTTCCGCCGATCCTAGCATGTCGTTTGTGTAGACCCTACTCATGGTACTAACCGTTTGAAGTAAGACTTGAAAGCGGCCTTACTTGTTGCTAGCAGCTTCAAACTATACTAGATTTTAATAACTGACGGGATGGGTTACAGCCGGCCAATATTTTATGCGTTTCTGCGTCTGAAAGATTACGTATCTTTGCTTGCGTTGTTCTAAGCGTTTCGGGATATTATGGGCTATGATGCTCTTGTCAGCACAGCAATGATGGACAAAATGGCTGCTCAAATACTGCAGCGCGCGCGGTTTTTCAATGTGACATTTTATTGTGCTACTTCTACGTCCGCCAGGCCATCAGGAAGCATGTACGTGATAAATCTTCGTTACATTCTTTAGACAAACAGTAACCGGTCGCACTCTCTGTTTCATCGCACGGCAAATTCGCACACGGAGACTGAGTATAAGCTCTTTCTATATGTAATATTCTTGTTTTAGATTTCAACAAGATTTGTAGCTCCTTCAAAGAACAGACACCCGGTTTGCGCACCACCTTACGTTGTACTGACTTTACGTAAAACGCTGGTGGGCGAAAAACGACTAATCTGGACTGGTTCATTTTGGCAATACAACGAACAACCGAGTTGAGAATGCCAATTTGCTTTTGAAGAAACTTACCCATGCATCGGATGGCCTTGTTTCAGCCGTTCGCAAAGTCTGGTAGCATTCGGAAGTTCTTCTGAAAGAGTCACAGATGCATGCGGAGTTTTCTTGTGACAGGCGTTAGCTACTAGAAGGCAGCGCATACTTTCATCACGTTGCTTGAATCTTACCTATGTACGCACGCAACTTAGTGGTGCGCCATTTTGCATGACCCATGTTACAAGCAGTTTACCCGCACATTGAAGATGGAGTGGTATGTGCTTAAAAATTGCCGACGCTGCCATATTTTGACACATCACACTAGGGAAACCGCTTCATCATCGACTGCTCCTTGGGAGCATGTACCTGTCCATTTTATGAAACCATGTGGCTGCCGTGTGTGCATTTAATGATGACATACAAGCAGCACGCGTACCCGACAAGTAAGCCGTTTCTGCTATGTGCATCCATTTACTGACCAAACACCTATTTGCATTCGCTGGCTGGCCGACTACAACCTACCCACAGAATCCATGCAGTTGCGGACGCTAGAAGTTCCCGGTACGAAACCAACCACATCTAAAATCGCACCCCTAGTACATCGTCTGTGAAGTGCTGAAGAAGTTAATCCATCCGGATTTTTGGAATTGTATTAAGAGCTTCTGCGAAGGACCAACGAAGTACTTGGTGATTCATCAGACTTTCAAAGTGCAGAGAAATAACCACGTTGGCCGAAAATTATGAATTCTGCAGATTTGTGTTTCACATGCAGCATGCCCGTTGTAGTTGACGCAGTTCGCAGTGCACCCAATCGGTTACTTTACCATCTGAAGTGTTTGCGTGTGCATTCGGTAGCGCGTTGTACAATTTGTGTCAAATTTTCACAAACGATATCTGGGCCCATGATGACAGTGCCTAGCTGTACTATCGGTAAGAAAACGAATTTTTCCCTTGCTAGTTAACTGTTGGCCGTTCACCTTCACCGGATTTCACAGTTGCCTCTATCCCATCAACATTCTCCACTTACGAAGGTAAGTGACAGCTTAGTATAACAATTTCCTGCTCAGAGAGTCAGGATGAGATTACCGCCCATCCGAGTACAAGTCAACAAACCGTACCCCATCCTATTGCACCTGTACTAGGTACTGATGTTCATTTTCCTCACCTTTCATCGATATGTTATCCAAAGAGAGCAGTCGAGAGCCCCGCAACTAGAGGTATTGTGCAGAATGCGGTGCAAAGTAAGCTATTCTGTGCAATTTAAACTCCCATTTTCAGATTTTTGTAGCTTTGACATGGATGCTGGCCCAGTAACGAAAACGCTGAGAAGGAAAAATTGTTCAGATAAAACTCATTCAATTGCCTGACAGTAGACCATACGTTCGCACTTCTATTATATTTTAGCCGATGAATACGACGTTGTGTAATGATACCGTGCATGGGACATGCGTGTCCAATGCACGGATATAGTGAACAACGCTGAACCTTTTCTCCCTACTTTCTATCAAATACAAAGCACAGTTGTTATCGCGGTTTGTGGCTCCTTCGGGATCAAAGCATTTTTAATAATTAACTGTACTAGCGGCACTTTTGCTGCCAATGTAATAGGACCCAGGTGAGTGGTAATAGCACACGGTTCCAAATCTCGTGCTCGTAGTTTAAAGGCTCCATCAGTAGCACATTTAGTGACAATGTACTAGGACCCAGGTTGATTGCAACAGCCCACGGCTCTAAGGCTCGTGATCTTAGGATAGCGACTCCATCTGTGTCACATTTAAATAAATAAATAAATAAATAAATGGTATATTCTCTGTAAAACGAGCCACACCTCTAAAGGCATGATCAAATTTGGTGCCATTGTACTAGGACCTAGGTGGGGTGAAATAGCACACGGCTCCAAGGCTCGTGCTCGTAGCATATAGGCTCCGACAGTGGCACCTTTAGTGTCGATGTAATTGGACTCAAGTGCGTTTTAATGACCTATGACGGATAGGATTTTGCTCGTAGTATAGAGGCTCCGACGGTAACACACTCGCGATATATCGTGAGGCAGAATCAGGTAAAACATATTGCTTGACGGAAAGTCATCCGAATTTATTTGCGTTTGTACGAGTGTTGGTCAATAAAAATCATTTAGGGCGTGGACTTACGGCTATAGCGTTGCGTAATTACAATTAGTAGGTAGTATTTTGCTTTATGTTTACGATATTTTAACCTTGAAAATTTATTTTGGAATTTCAGGGAGCCTTGGAAATTATTTGGAGTGACCAACATGTCACCCATGAGTTGTACATTTAGAGTGTTAAGGGCCAAAAATTTGGTCGTTTATGGAGTTACAACACTCACACTAGGGCACACGTTTTCACTGCTCGCGCGGACGGGATGCATATTCCGTCAACGTTACGCGGAAATCGACTACAGATTTGTAAGTACGTACTACCACAGTGACGAATTATTCATCACTCATGGCACGCTAAAGATCGCTTGCGCTGAAAGAAAGTATAGTTACAAAGAAACCACTTTGTGCAAAAACGGCGCCGATAAACATTTAGCCCATTAGTTAACAATATCCATGGACATATAAAGCCACGTAGCTTCATCTCCTTTTGCTTATCCGCGAGTAGCCAAAAGCACGCTTTAATGAGAAGGCTCGCTGTCCATACTTTCCGATAGAACGATAATTCATAGGTACCATACTTCTGCATAAGTTTCCTATGATTTTACAAAACTTCGCTGCTAAAGAAGGCACTTAAATGTGGTTACCATGGTGCATCAACAGTTATGAAACTCACAAAGCTTTATTGTTACATTTTTCCTTATATTTATAATGCGTTTCACCTTAAAATTTCGATGCTCTCCTGTCGGCACAATAGGAGACTTATTAAGTAGTCCAGGACGAGCCAAACAGTGGACGGCGGCTATTTTTAGTAAATCAGCTCAGAAAAAGTAAGCTTATAATTTATACCTTATAGTGAATAATTTCTACTTTAGTTACTAATATTGCATTAGTGTTGCCTAGGTTTAAGGCAAATATAGCTGCATGCATTACACACTTGGATGTTTCACCATCGATACTTAGACACATAGTAAAGCGAGTTGGTATTGGCACTTTTGCTACACAGCATGTACAGCTGATTGAGTGGACACTAGTTTGCATGCATATCAAAACGGTTCTGCTGCACATGTCGTCTGCGTTCTGTTTTGCTGCTAACAACATCTAGACATGACGTCGAGAAGACGCATAAAAGAGGAGCCATGGACTCGTAACGGACGCTCGTGCATACAAGCTTGTCACAAAAGGTAGCATTTATGGTTTAAGTTGCGGTAATCCAATGTCTCAAACGGATTTCCAAGGCTGCGAATTATTTGTACACAGCATCCATGAAGGCAGGCGACCTAAATTCGACTTTTAGCATTAAAATTCGCGCACTATGCAATATTGGATATCCGGGAGTTGATATTCTTTTGTCTACTTAATTTAACAAATATGCAGCATTTCGTTAACCGTAGAGAGCGTCGGCTTAATCGAAAACAGCTGATGGTAATTTGGGTGCGATACTGTTTGCTGTACTGGCTGCTAGGGAGGAATGTTATGAAATACGTTGATAAGGCCTGATAGGAGTTTATTAAAGGTATATTGATTTATGGGAACTGGAAATAGGTGGTGCATTGTTTTGCGATGTATGCAACGGTGTTTGTATTAGTGCGCAGGTTTTGTTTCGGTTCCCTTGTAATTGCGGTGGACGATACTGTTACCTTCCGCGCTACTTTTCGCCAATATTATAAGTCATTTGATGAATTCGAGGAAGATTTGCGGCGGTTTCAGGTTCAGACGGCGACATGTTTTTACAAATATGACGTATTGGCCGCTGTGTCGTATAAGAAGAGGGCAGGTCAAGAGCTACCCGACGGCATGCGGTAAAAATGGGTACAATATCGTTGTGTCCATTGCAACAGGAAATGAGAAGGTGGCAGTCGGTAATTGCGGACGTTGTGTTATGTACACTTCAGTTTGTATAGGTACATCAGCCTCGGTTGTAACGCGAGCATAGGCATCAGCGCACAGGGCATTTAGTATGAGATAGGCTCGCATTGTTTGGTGCATACACATAATTTTCACTTGGGGAATCCAAGTTTGTAGGTGAGTAACCGGCGCCTGACTCCCGAGGCGGAGCGGCAGGTGTTTGATTTAATGCAGTCCTTCCGTAATACCGGAGAACTGAGGGACTATGTGTTAGAAAGGTATAACAAACGATTGAATCGACAGGACCTCTTTTCTATCCGCCATCGCTTAGGTGGGATATCTAAGGGGAACGATGTAAACGCGGTTGCGGAATTGTTGAGTAAGAATGGCGCTGTGCATGTAGAAAGGGATGGCTCGCAAGTGCGATTCCTATTTTTCGTTCCTACATCGATGACTTCCATAGTGGCGAAATACGGGGACGAGCTTCTTGCAGATACCACGCATCAGGTGAACTGTAGTGGTTACACTACATGGTTACACTGCATGGTAATTTACGGTTTCGGCGTAGGTAACAGTAAGTTTTAAGCGTTGATGCCCAAAAGACGGCAAGCAGTTACCTGGAGGTTGCTCGGGGATGTCAGAAATGTTACCCACCACTCTATCAGCGAAGACTAGTCATGGATGTGTGCCTAGGGCAAATGAAGGCATTTAAGCCGGTATATCCACCGATCATGGTAGTATTATGCCGGTTCCATTTCCTGTGGGACGTTTCACGCAAATGCCAGGCTCTGTCAAAAGTGAAGAAGGCGGACAGAGTTTTGCTGAAGCAGTGGATGCACAGATTAGTCTACACAAAGTTCGAATTACAGTTCAAGATGCTGCTGACAGCTATAAGGGTTAGAAGCAAAGAGGCTTTCACGTACCTCTATCGGACGTGGTTTTTCTTCATAGGAACCTTGGCGTACCATAGATTGCGCAAAGTGCGGACGTTGGGTGCTTTCACCACAAACAGAGTGGAGAACGAGAATAAACATCTCAAGTGCGGCTTAAGCGAAAGAACATCGCTTTTACAACTTTTTGAGGTAGTTGTTCGGAGAGCAGGCGATGCGGAATCGCGTTGGACCACGTCAGTAGCCAAGTTGCGGATGACGAAACCACACTCCATTCCGGGAACTGGGCAGGTAAAAAAGTTGTTTGCTTGCCATTCTTTTTATGCTGCTGGCATATTTATGCGACACATTGCTCCGGAGACGGTCACATCAATACTACCTTACGGCACTGCATAGGAAGCATTAGGAAAGGGCGACCGAAGGCACACCGTTGCTATGGGTAATGAAATGAGCTGCTTTTACTGGTTCCTTAGTCAATTGGATATGCCATGCTCAAACGTCGTAGGAGTTGTTGGCATGTTAACCGCCGACACAACCACCCTTATGCACAGAAGCCGTTGGTCCATGCGGGACCGGCAGATACCCATCCCTGATTGGGAAACCTTCTATGCGAAACTTGCACCGATGCCCTCTACATCTGCCTCCCCGCAGGTGTTGTTACCGCGTGAGGAGAAGTTGTCCCGTGCCAACCGGCTGTTTGGTGATATAACCGTTGCCATGACTAACCTGGGTACATTGGCTTTCCTTGAAACGGAGCAGTTCTACAGAAGCAGCCTGCATACCTTGGTTCGTAGGCGGAGCTTGGTGTCAGTTGGAAATTGCGTTCCTGACAGCGTCGGCCAGGTGGACGTCATACCAAAACGTCACCGGCCCAAGGCAACAAAAAGGAAGCAGTCGCTGTCGCCTAGGGTGATGGAAGCTCCCCAGCTATCGACCGAAACGCACCCCCAGTACTTCCGACGCATCCCGACTGTCAGTTCCGCAGTGTACAAGACCGTGAATAAACGAGCCAGCGCAGGGTATATGCAACCTGCAAACAAGAACGAAAAAGCGCGCATCATTTGCGATACCGAGAACGGACCAAGAACCAGCGGAGACTTCGTACACTGGTTATGTGCTGCAATGCAACCGGTGGCTTCATCAGGTGTGTGCGGGGTACAACAGAGACCAGGGGCACCATACGTGTATTGCTTGCAGGTGAGTTCACCTTTTCTAACCCAATTCCCTTCATGCATGCTCATGAGAACTACAAACCGGCCCTTTTAGGGCCACCCTCTGGTGCTGCAGGTGCAGGCTTCCCCCGGCTAGTAACCGACGCTGCCTGAAACATGCTGGGTACCGCCTGGAACATACTGCATGGCAGCCTAGTGGGTGACACTACGAACGACGATTATGCCTTAATGTTTATTTGTTTGACAACAGAACCCCATTCTCAGCGGCAGTTGATATATACGGTATGCGGGGCGTACTGCCGCTAAACATGCTTGCTCAGTCATCATGGCGTGAAACAGGTAAGGGTAAGTCATGTTCGTCCCGTAGTATGTATGCACACATCACTAAATTTTCACCTTGTATCCACATGTCTTTCCACGGCCCCTCGCAGGTGTCCGCACGAGTCGCCCAGAAAGGCATCCTTCACCACGTACGTTTAGCATTTAAATCCTACATCTATTGCCATTGCATGGAATATAGCCCGGAGTTCAGTGATCCATTGTGTTGACGCGACAGACCAATACTGTCCTCAACATTAGCGTGAGCACTTTGCTTGGGCCTGAGCAACACTTCCGCTGCGGAACATTCACCCTTCCCCTGGTATTACATTGCCGCTGTATTGCTGTGACATATTTTGTGGAGCCGGCAACATCTCTTTGGTGGTGTCCAGCTTATGTGAGTAGTTAGTTGACTCCAATGTATATGGTAGCGTGGTTGTGACATCTTCCGTGGAGCCAACAACCACTAATACTTAAGAGCGGCCAGCTTATGTGAGTAGTTACTTAGCTCTATTGCATGTGGTAGCATGCTTACGACATCTTGACTGAAGCCCTCAACATCTACTAATTACCGGCGTCCAGCTTATGAGTATTCATTTAACTCTATTGCATATGGTAGCATCACTGTGACATCTTAAGTGGAGTCCGGAACACCTAATACTTTCCGGCCGCCAGTTTATTTGAGTAGTCAGTCCGTCCTATTGCATTTGGTAGCACTGCTGTGACATCTTCTGTGGAGCAAGCAACCACTAATACTTAAGAGCGGCCAGCTTATGTGAGTAGTTACTTAGCTCTACTGCACAATGCAGCATTGCTATAAGACAATAAATGAAGCCCGCAACATATTTCAATTACTGATCACCAGTTTACTTTCGTAGGCCGTTTCACGTAATGCGTATACTGAAACACATAATCACCTCGTCATCCGTTCGTCGTCCGACGATAAGCCTTTGCTAACATGTATACCTATTCACAGTCAACCGCTTATTTTTCTAAGTATATTCATTTAAAAGCTAATTCACCCTATTAAAAAGGCTGCAGGTAAACTCCGTTATTTACCACATAACATATAACATGGCAAATCGAGAAACACACGGATTATCTAAATTCCGCCTTTCCCTTGCCTATTCATGTCTTTTTGCCATTGCCTCAGGCTTCTGCAATAGCACTGCATCTTTTACTGCATGAAAATTCCTTGTAAATATTATAATCATCGAGTCTGCCACTACCGCCCGCTGAACTATGGCCAAATACGGCATACACCTTTTTTCTTTACGCTCATTATTTGCCCTTACATAACAACGCATTAAAACCAAAGCTTATGCCATGCCAAAGACACTAAATAGCCTTAAAATAAACATTATTCTTCATAGATTATTCACATGATGGCATAACGGTTGGTTACCTTTCCATACCTTTGACAACGATGTACCCAAGTTTCGCGGCCAGCAACTTAATTTCGCGCGTCATATTGATTCAGCCTTCCCGTTAACAGTATTTACGTGCATTCGAATCGGAGGCAAGCGGCTGATAGGTTTTAACACACTAAAACACAGTTTTACTGCTGCATCAGACTAGAATGACAGAGTCTAGAGGTCACCTGGTTCATTTCAGTTCAACCAATCAGCAAACGTCGCCATCTCTAAACTACCCTGCGTGGTCTGCTACTACTGGGCAGCGCTGGGTCCTACATGTGCCTCGGGATTACTGTGTTCTACTTGTACTTTCTATTTGAAAGTTGCACCAATACTCTCCTTTTGGTGTATTCTTCAATCTGTGCAAAGTTGGTGGATATTCTCTGGCTGACTTCGGAGATCGCATTTAGTGGCCTAACTGCTGTCTGTGTAAGCGATCTTGGAGTTGCCATACAATAACTAGCCTGTGTCAGCACAACTACCAACTTGACCAGTAGCGTTAGGAATCAGCCTGCTCGTGTAGACTTGCAATGAACGACAATCACAGAACAAGCAATCACAACGGCAAGTACCGCTGGCCCACGGAAAGTTAGGACTAAAGCTTCCGAAGAAACGCTACGTGTGGCGCAGTCAGCTGTGTTTGGAATAGGATGCACAAACTGCCGAAACTATTTTATCCTCGAGAGGCCCGCCTTAGTCATAGACAGAATAAAAATTGCTAGTACGACTGATTTCCCCTGTTTCTGCGCGGAGTGTACCTCTTCTGCAATCGTCCGATATATAACTGTTTTGGCACAGACGTACTATAGGCTGACAAAGACCGTAGAGCAATTAGCAGCCGTGTAAGCTCTCCCACAGGAACCGGACAAAACGGTGCCTCGAATTATATGCTCAGTATGCTCCAATCCAGAACGGTGTAGGCAGGCCGAAAAGAAGATTAACGAGCCAGAGTTAGCCAGCTTGACACTAGCGGCTGCTCACAAAGATGCGTTCGCCAAACATTCTTCATTAGCAGCTTCCGCCACAGCAAACCCTGTTAAAGGGTGTACAGCATACGTGTTCGTTGTTGTTACACACATGACGGAGTCAAATCCCATCATGACCACGACAGTTGCCAAACGAATTGTTATTACCCTTCCCACCGCGGAGTTCAATAACCCATTATTTGTCCAACTGAAGGAAGTAGCCATTAGTCTCTCCAAAAAAGGTGGACATAAAACAACACCATATTTCTCTGACTGTTATATGCTATACGGTGACTGATCCCAGAGCGTATTCAAAAACACACTACTAGACGACAATAAACAGGGGGACTCCCTGTGCTACTTAATGCGGGTTCAGGATAAGCCGATCAATATGCTACGACTCGTCCGTCACCCAAACTCCGTACACCACAATGAACCGCGGGTACTCCTGTTAACCCCTCAGTCAGGTAATGATGCAGAGACAGTTTTCGTGTCAGCCACTCGCATCCTTAACTCCACATGCACCGTTCGACTTTTTCCAGATGTTCCCTGGAGGGTAAGCAAGGAAAGCAAAAAAATCGGGCGACTTCCATAAACAACAAGACGCAAAATCTATCTTTTTGCAAGGTGTCCCGAGTTCCAGACATTAAGCGAGCCAGAGGCCAAAACGTCTTATTGGGATAAATGGCGTTTTATTCCTGAAGTGTTCTCACTCGAAAACGTTATCGCTGATTCGGCAGCAAGGTTACAGCTATCACCCAACTACAAAGAGCGTGGTCCTCGAGTGTTGAAAGCGTCATTGCACTCCGAACTGATGGCAGAACATGTGATCAAAAGCTGGCACAAAAAGCGTAGAATGCTGTCATCAGAAATACGTATAAGGGCGATAGGCACCAGGCAGCAGGTAGACAATATAACGCTGTGCAGGTAAGTTGCCAATACAATTCCGTTACTGTGTACCACAGCATAGAGACAAAACCAAAACAAGCCGGTAGCTGAAGGAGGACAGAATGGTCACGCTCTTGCTAGCGGAGAGAACTCTATACAACAACTTGAACTGGACATAGAGCCTGCGTCATCGGTCCTCAACCCCGCAATGGGCAGCCTAGAACCTCACCGGAACTCAGCCTTTGAAAACACGCTTCTAACCACCGACGCACTCACCGGCTTATATACCAATGCACAAGGTCTGCTCAGCAAGCTTACCGAACTTCTTATTCGTCAGGTCGCCACGCCTCTCTACTTAAGTATGGTCACCGAAACGTGGCTAAACACGGAGAGCACCGATGCGGAGATTACTCTACTCGGCAAGACTTCCATACGAAACGATCAACCTAGCAGAGGAGGCGGAGTGCTCCTGTATTATCGATCCGAGTTGCATGCTGAAATCGTTGAGGATTCAGCAACAAATGTAGTTGGTTCTCTTGGGTGTCGTATGCACCTAAGGCGTGGTGATGTGTGTTGGTTAGCAATATTTTCCGCACTCCATCGTCCACCTTGGAAATGGATCAATGCCTAGCCTCTGCGATTAACAGGGTACTGACCCGACCGCACAGTCACGTCCTGTTGGTGAAATACTTCAACCTGCACGCAATCAAAGTTCCAGCATGGCACAGCGAGCAATTTAAGACTGACTTGCAGGAGTTAATCGCCATGAACCTCTGTACAACCATGTCACCTCTCCCACGCGATTCCAAACGGGTGCTCTCCTCTGTTTTTGACCTAATGCTCACCAGCGAAGACTAATGGCCGACACCGTGAGCATAGCTGCACCGCTTGGCGTAGCGATTACGCGATGTTACTCGTTCGTTGCATCTGCTGATCTAAATGTATCTGGGAGAACAAAGTGGAAACCTATGTCGTCACCCGTAACGATATCCTGTCATACGTCGTTCAAGAAACCGACTGGTTCTTCCTGGCCGAGCAGCCGCCTGTTGTCGCTCGGAGGGCATTTGGCGCCCAATTCACCGAGCTAGTGGCAAACGCCTCAGAAACAAAGTCCATTGTCCGAGGTAAGCAAACTTGTTCTTGCGGAGCCGTGCCAGAAACTGCGTGGCCTTAAGGGATTCAGCCTGGCGCGCTTACATAGTCTGTCCAAATGACCTGAACTAAAGTGCTTACACAACTCAACGACACCACTGCTTCAAGCAGATCCGCGGTGACAAACTCCAGCACCAACAAAACTTAGCAACCAAATGTAGTACAATTCCTAGGCTGCTGTATAGACACATCAACAAGCTGCGGTAATTGGAGCGGGGTCTCCTTTTACGTGCAACAGATGGTCTGGCACGAAATACACACGATGCGGCTAACGTGCTTCACCAATACTTCATCCACACTTTCTAGTGTAAATCATCATTTCACCCGCTTTTGACACAGCTCCAATCACCATCAGGCTTAAACCAGGTTCCGCTCAAGGCGGCCAGTGTGATCGAGGGGCTGTCATTGAGCGTGCACAGCTCTGATGGCATAGACGGCATCAAACCAAAGGCATTGAAGACAGGGACTATGAATATTGTCGAACCAGTAGATTGGTTATTTCAACGTTGCGTCGACGAAATTCAGGTTCCCACAATGTGGGAAGATGGACTAGTCACTTCTATTTACAAAAGTGGTAATCGTGCGGATCCCTCGAACCCCTGCGTAGTCACTCTCCTCACGATGTTATCCAAAGTAACAGAAGCTTTAATCGCAGAGGCACTCACGAAATACTTTGTGGGCAAAAACATCCTGTTGGCGCAGCAACACTGATGCCGCCGAAATCGGTCTTGCACTACGAACTTGCTACTAGCCGATGCAAGCTGAACTGAATCAGCCGACGCCAGGGAAGGAGTCTACGTTGTCTACCTAAACTCGCCCATGACCTTCGACTGTTTGGTCGACCGCAGTTTCCTGCACTAGCCTTGAAGCTTTGGAATCGTTGCCTTGTGCTCGGTTGGACTAGCAAATGCGTCACTCAACATCATCTGAACGTGAGGAGCCGCAGCTCCATTCCCTACCCAAATGACATCCAGTTTGGCGTGCCTCAAGGATCGGTACTGGGGCCATGTTTATTCATAACAGTCATTGTCGAGCTTGCCAGTGTACTGCAGTCAAATTTTTACTATTTGTAGGTAATGTCAAAATATAGCATGACCTTAGGACAGCGGATGGTTAAATGGCATTGCAGAGCGATCATGACAGGGCGTATGGGTGGTCATCCGATAACCAGTTCTAGTGCAACGTAGCGGAGTGCATAACCGTGAGCGTACGCCATCAGTTTACCAATGGATATCAACTTGGGGCCACCATTTGCAACGTGCTTCGGGAAAAGCCACGTCGGGGTGCTCGTGCAGTACAAGGTTGGCTGCGTGAGTCAAGCTAAAAGGGCACCGAAAAGTGCTATTCAACATCTTGGAGTCTTATGGAGCGCTTTCGGAAATTTCGAGCCACCAATATTTCTCCAAATGCTGCACGCCTACCTCAGGCCCTGCCTAGAATTTGCGGGCCAATCCTGGCGTCCTTGGCGCAAGCGCGACATCGATGCACTTGAAGCCCCACAATGTAGCGTAACCAAACTCGTTGGATTAGTTCACTTACCCTAGCAACGCAGGCTGCAGTCCCTGAGATTGTACAGTGGTGAATCCCAACGTCAACGGGGAGACCACAACATGGTTTACTTAATATTGATGAACACAATTCACCCATGTTGCAACCTGTTGCAGCTGAGCCAAAATACCAAGCTTGGGTTGCGCCTGGGATACTAGTTGGTAATAAATGACACGTCAGAGCCGTGTCAAATACAGGATCGGATAGAAGTCGAAGACGATTGAACCCAAGGTGTGCTTTGAAGATGGTTATCATAGGAAGCGAAACAACCAGGGCGAGAAGCGGTGTGGGGAAGTACGCACCAAAATGACTTGTGTCAACGGAAGTGTCGTCAGTAAAACAAGTGGACGTTTTGTAGGTTAAAACAACGGTAAAATCCAATGTTGCAAAACACTGAAAAGCCGTGCTTTCCGGTACATTACAAGGGCCTCCTCCTAGCAGGCTGAAGAATGGAAGCCTTCGATGGATCTGTTAGTGTGGAAATACGGAAGGTGTGGAAGGGTGCGTATAGTCGCATGGGCTTGAACTAGGGTTTCCAGACTGTGGTGTGTAGTAGAGTTCGCTAGGTTCAGGCTTCTGCTATTTATTGTTTATGATGATCGGGTGAACCAGATGGCATCATGGGTGAACCGGCGGGGCAGACTGGTCGGACTGCAAAAACTGGCTAGTGCAGGATAAAGGCCGACTGGACCTTCCCTTTGCTGCAGTCCCGACGGTGCGCTTGGGAGCTGTAACTACCCCCACCGCACTGCAGTCGACCGTCCTCGTCCCACAAAGAAATTCAAGCGTCCTACTTCCGCGAAGAAAGCCGGCATCCTAGCCGTCAGCGCATAGCCCCGTGTTTGGGGACTCACCCATACGTGGCTGTCTGCGGCCGAGGGCGAATGAATGTTTCGTGGTCAGGAAGGGGGCCTTGGGTCGGCTGCCAAGTCACTGGGGGTTGCGTTGAGCCGGTTGCCGAGTCAATTGTAGCTTGCCTCGGCAGGTTCGCCGGTTGTGGTTCGGGAAGGTTGAACTCAGAGGAGATAGGCAATGGTCGGTGGAAGTGGCATGACGCCGGAGAGCATACATGACATGCATGATTAAAGTCAATACACTTTCTGTGTTTTCAAAATGTTTCGTGTTGTTTTCGTCGATTTTGCAACACCTTTGTGAACGAGACGCATTAGAAGCACTAAAGACGAAAAGTGCGTGTTACTGGAACTAGCAAACGTTTACAAAATCAGAAAAACGGACCGAACGTTTGACCTGTCTACCGCGTCGGTCGGTGGCCTGGGGTGGTGGCGTGTCAGGTTGGGGGTCAAGAGGAACGGAGTGTTTCGGGATATCTAGTGCTCGGAAGTCACCGCAGGCGCGGGTGCGTGTGATTGCATCAGGATGGGTTGCAAGTGATTTGTCAAAGAAAGCCACTTTGTAGCGGTCTATGGACACCGTTGTTCGATGCCCATTCTGATCTAGAGTGAAAGGTTTCTGAGCCCGTTGTAGGACTCTGGAAGGGCCAGTGTATCGAGGCTGGAGAAGCGCCGCACTGCGTCGGTGCGGAGGAGGACGTGAGTGCGAGTAGAGGGTCCGTTGTGCATCTGCACATCTCTAGTCTGCTCACGCTGCGGAGTCGGGCGTAGTGAATGCGTGCGTTGTGCTGGGAAGGACACAAGGTTAAGCGGAGGCATACCCAACCATGCGGGATGTTAAACAATTTCTGCTGGCAACTTTAGCGCTGTGCCGTAAACCGGAGCTGCTGGTGAACATTGCAAGTCAGCTTTGATGCTGCTGTGAATGCCCAAGAGTACGAGCGAAAAGTTTTCGCTCCAGCTAGGGTCGGAGGAGGCGCAGAGCGAGGCATTAAGCTATCTATGGAAGCGTTCAACTAACCCGACGGCTGCTTGGTTGTAAGCTGTGGTATGAATGCGGCGGCAGCCTGAAAATATGCAGGACTTGTCGAATTATGAATGTTCGAAAAGCGTACCTCGGTTAGTTGTGCTGGTATATGGACATCCGTAGTGCGTGACCCACCGGGCTAAGAAGGCCCGGATAACAGTCTCAGCTGTGCAGTCTGTTACGGGAATGGCTCCTGACCATTCCGTGAAGTGATCAACACGTGTAAGAACGTATACAATCCGCATGAAGGAGGCAATGTACCAACTAGATCTACTTGAACTTGCGAGAACTGAGAGTCCGTGGCGGGAAATGCACCAAAAGGACTGCGGGTGTGACGATGTTTTTGGAGCGCTAGCATAGAAGGATGGCGCTAGCCCAGGTACGAACATCTGTTTTTACACTTGGCCAAACGAAACGTTCGGTGACCAGTTTCAAAGACGCACGGATACCGGGATGTGATATTGAGTGCAGCGCGTCAAATACCATGCATCTGAAGGAGACGGGCACAAAGGGTCTATGGCAACCTACAGAAGTGTGTGTGTGGGTTTACGCGTTCACCAGTTCCTGTGGTGCAGGGTACATTGGCCGTACGACGAGGCGCCTGTCTGACAGGGGAAGAGAAAACCATCCGGAATGGCTCGCGACTGGGTGCCGAAAGCTGACCTACGCATGCGTCACAGAGAATGGTCCCTTCCGCGGTTTGGAGAGGAACAGGTTGCACACGCAGCGAAGAGTATTGCAGTGTGCGTTGTATGTCTTTATCTTGAGCCTGAGCCGATGCCATGGCGGCAAGGTCGGCGATAAGCAAAGACTGGGGAGTGAGGTTGACGCGAGAGAGCGTCGGTAACGGGATTTTTGACACTTGAGACATGATTATGTCAGCAGTGAACTGCGTGACAGAGTCTAGGTGTCTTGTTTCCCTGGTGAATATTTGTCGCAAGCAGAGTTGAAAGCGCAGATGAGGGGCTTGTGGTCAGTGTAAACCGTGAAAGCGCGGCCTTCGAGTGGGTGCCGGAAATGACGCATGGCTAAGTAACTGGCGAGCAGTTCTCTGCCAAACTTGCTGCAGCCTGATTCCGCTGGCTGCAGGCGCTTGGAGAAGAACCCAAGGGTTGCCATTGCCCACCAACGTGTTGTTGGAGGACAGCTGCTATAGCGACGTCTGAGGCAGCAGTTGTAATAGCAAGGGGTGCAGTTGATTCGGAATGAGCAAGGAGGGCTAGGTTGCAGATAGCATCTTTAAGCTCGGTGAAGGCTGTCTGTGCTGTGGCAGGGAAAACGAACTTACCTTCATTCCCTCTGAGTATGTCAGTCAGAGACTGCATGAGCGGAACGCAGCGCAGAACGAAGCATCGATAGTAGTTATAAACAAAGTATAAATAAATAAATTGGTATGTTTACCGGCAGACGGTACACGACCCCATAGGTGGACGCGGTCTTTTGTATAGTGAATAGGTTTCATGGTTTATGTGGCGTAAATCATGATAGTAAAGAAAAGTTTATTAATAGAATTTCGGTTCATGTAGTGGGTAAGCTAGTTGTAATGGAATATCTGCTCTTATGTTTTTTAATAGCCTGTCAATGTTTCTAGAGTTTGCTGTGAGTCAAATATCTTCAACATATTTGGTATAATGAAGAACGTCTGAAGGGAATTTCGAAATGTGGCATAGCTTGTACTTATGCGTACTGTAGGGTTATTTTGTTCCATAGATCAGTGTACCTCACAAAGAAGAAATTCGATCGAGTTTTATGACTGGCACGTTTTGTGCGTAACAAATAGCCGCCATTGCACGTGTGGTAGACTGAAGTCTTCCGTAGTTCAAGTGCTATGCTGCCTGCGTAAATTCGTTGGTTTACAATGTTGTAGAAGAGAAGAAGGTTGTTCTTTAAGCGTCTCAGCCAAAGAGGATCCAGTTGGAGTTTTCGACAGCGATCATAATAAGTCAGGTTTGAGCAGCGCCCCATGACCAGCTTGGTAAATGATCGTTAGACATTTCCAGAGCCGTTCTGTCTTTCTTTCTCAATTGGCTATGAACGATAGTACAGTACCCCAGAGTCGGTCGTACCATTGTCTTGTTTGGCGCAAGTCATGCTTCAGGTAGGGAGAAAGTTCTGGTGATATATCAGCATAACTGCCTAGTTTTCACCACCTGATAAAGCACATGTTCGGAGAAACTGAAAGAGTTGGAGTACCTAATTTCTAAGTCCCGAACTGTATCAGACGTTGGGATCACGTTTCCGACAAGTATGATAGAGCCTTCTGGGATGCGGCATCTGTACCCAAGTACTTGGGATTTCACTGCGGAGAACTACATTAATAAACCGTCACTAGCTATATTTAGTGCGGATAGGTTTTCACAGATATTTCCCAGGCATGTTTGTAGTTGGTCTGGATGAAATGAGTAGACCAGTTTGAGGTCAGCTGCAAACCGAAATGTGTATCCATGTTTGATCCGGTCACATATGTTGTTTATGTAGATTAGGAAAAGTAGTGGTCCTAGCACACTTCCCTGGAAGACGCCGCTGGTTATTTGTTTCGGTGCAGAATATTGCTGCCCGATTTTAACTACCTGAGTTCGACCGTTTAGATATGAGTCTAACCAGTTAAGCAGAGGATTTCTAATTCCATATGACTCTAGAGCAGACAGCAGTGGCTTGTGCGGCACGCGGTCGAACGCCTTTTGCATGTCCAACAGAATTAGAATAATTGCCATTCCTTTGTCAATTATAGTCGTGACGTGATCGAGAAATTGCAGCTGCCAGGTAACGCGGGAGCGTTTTGATAGAAAGCCATACTGTGAGGGGTTGATCAGATCCAGTCTTGTAAGATGTTGAACAATGTTCTTTTTGACTATTCGCTTTAGGGCTTTGGAAACAGCAGAGGTGTGATTTATTGGGCGGTAGCTTGACACTTAATTCCTCGGGCCACCCTAGTCCTTTGGTATTCTAATGGATTGTCTCCATTGAGTTGGAAAGCAGCCGGTAGTGAGAGAAAGTGTGAAGATGTTGAATAACAATAGAGCGAGTTTTATAACAGTTGGGGAGATGCCATCTGGGCCTGGACGAGTTGATGGTTTTATGGATGCGGTGGCAATTTGCACCTATCTTAAAGTCACAGGGATGTTGAAGTATAGTTCGGTCGTCCTTTTTGGAAGTAGGGGATGAAATGGCTGAGTTTTGGGGACAAAACAGGAGGCAAAACTATAGTTGATAGCCTTGCATATATAGGAGATGTCGCGCGTTATTGAACCATCGTCTAGAGCCAACGTTTTGATTTCCAGAAGTGGTTTAGGGCTCCTTCTTTTGAGTAGTTGCATCAGGGTTTCTGAGTACCCGACCTTCTTGTTTGATTTTGGCCGTTTGGGTTAGACGTTGTAAATGTAGTAAATTCTCGTGCATTTGTAGTAATGTTGCGGAGCTGTTGCTCCTGCGATATAGCGATGTGTTGCTTTAGTTTGGTTTTGGCTTTGTACAGAAGCTCGAGTTCACCACGGTGTTCATGGGTATTTCTCCATACAGTAGGTGCTAGTAGATCAACAACAAAAGCAGTATTATTAATAAACTCATTTGTAACCGCAGTAGGGTTGTGAGTTAGGAACGACGTATTCCAATTCTTAGTACTGAGAAGTTCATTAAATGGGTTCCAGTCCACACGATGGAGGTTGCGAGTGGGTTTCAGCACTTTACTTGGTCGTTTAGTTGAATCTATAGTCATATCACAAAGCACCACGTTGTGATCAGAGCCAGGTATTGGATTATCAATGAATGTAAAAGCGTGTTGTGTCCTCAGGGGTTCGAATTAGCAGCTTCTTAGATTGCGCCACACGAGACAAAAGACAACTCACCGGACGAGAAGTATATTTGCGAAACACAGATCGGGCCGACGTGGGAATGAGAACACACCCATTACAGTTCAAATCACGGCTGTGTGCTAGATTGAATTTATCGATCTCAAAGAATCACATGATAGTAACAAATGTTCTGCAACACCAAAATGCACTAGTTTGCTTGTAACTGAGACTGTTCCGATACAAGACACACGGTTACTTGGGGAAATCGCGCACTTACCTTCCCGAACAAGTCAATTTGTATCGTACCTGTGCGCATTTGACTTTGGTCTGTGTGAAAGTCGGTTTTTCCATGTAAGTTACAAGATTTGGTGTGAATCAGGGGCGCCAACTCGACTTGATTCTCAGACAGCGTAATGTTCCTCGGAGCAGGCCGTTCGAGACCTAACACCTCCCCTTGTTGAAATAGTTAGACCGGTAGTTGTATAGGTTTTCCTTCGAGAATCGACCTGCAAGGGTTGCACGCATCTTCTTACCCGTTGCGGCCTTAGTCGGTGTTCCTTTCCAGTCCGTTCCACGAGTTGCGTATCCCGTCAGGTCGAGGTGCTTGGTTGCAAAGTGCATAACAATTCATTCAAATCAAATCCTTTGGGGTCGTGTGTCGCTGGGATCCTTGCAAACCGCAGTCGCAGTTGGTTAGCGCGACGAACCCATACTTGCGTACCAACGCGAACATCATACATTACTTTACCACGTCGTCCCACGACTTGACCTGGTATCCAGTTTATTCGATGCCCTCGATGAGAGGCACAAAACACTGCGTTTCCAACTCTGAACTGTCTGCGCCGTGCTCCGTACCGCCTGTTGTACTGGCCTTCCATATCCGAATTCATACGAGGTGATGCATACGGGACCGGGCGCCTGGGTCGAAACAATGGTGTAGCACAAGGTAACAGATTAAGCTTTGCCTGCATCTTGTTCGCCTGAAACTGTTCAGCAATGGTTTTACTTGGAATAGGTGGTATGGCTGTATGATGCACCCTGACGTTCCTTTCAGAACACACATTATTCCGTGTTACATTGAGCAAATTCAATCTATCAATCCAATCAATGCCAAGAAGATTAATGTTGACACAAGCAACTAAGTAGATGGTTCCACGGAGGCTCAGGTTTTTGAATTTGATGTCACATGTGAACTCACCATCTAAGCTCAGTGGTTCGTCGGATTCATTTTGGCCAGTCAGATTGGTGCGCCTCACTGGAGGTTTGCCAACTCTCGTCCATGATGATCAGAAATGATGGTAATGTCCGATGCCGTATCTATTTGCAAGGATATGGGAACATCGTTAATTTTGACGCTGACGTACTTTCGTTTGCCCGCAAATTCTGTGCGATGGCTCGCGAGAATTACTTTTGTCTTTGCTCCCTGAAACGACGTTTTTTGGGATTTAGAATTCGTGTACAAGTTTGGGCTAGACACAGGCCTGGAATCGTACGTTTTGCGACAGTGTGATTCTTTGTGACCCAGACGTTTGCACTTCTGACAGAGAGATAGGTCGGGGGTTTCTGGTTGGGTACTCTATGGCTCACATTTTTACCTCGAACAGGCGTGCGGTAAATCTGTGGTTCACTTCTGGGGTCAGCATTTTCAATCATTTTGGTATCATGCTTTAAGTTAATCAGTCTCTGGCATTCAGCAGCAATGTTCTGTAAGGTCAAATGGGGTTTCTGCTCTAACTTGCGTAGGATGCGTGTGCGCACATCAGCATGGGCATGAGACTGAAGACTGCAAACAAATATTAGACTCTTGTACTGATCAGTTGTCATCGTACCGAGTTTAAAAATCATTCACACTCTCTGTTCAAACCTCCATCATGTGTTATGAAATCATGTCTATCACTTTGAGGAACTTTAAACAATTATAACGGATACTGAACAAAGATGCTTGCACACCGAAAATGGACGTCAGAATTTGCAGTCTCTTCAAAGCGGAAATCTCTTGGATTCCTTGGCAACACAAAATTGGTAGGGCGTTCATGCTCAACTGCACCGAGTTTACACAGCAACAACCGAACTTTCCATGCATCATCTTGCGCCGCCAACTAAACATGGAAAATATCTTCATATTTCTTGAACCAGGAATCAAAAGTTACTCCGTTTGATTATCGAAAACGAACTCCGTGAATGCTGTCGTGAGCGCGTCTAGTGAAGATGCTGTGCCAGCAGCTTGGGGCTCAGATTGAGCGTTCAGCTTCTGTGCAAATAACTCGAACAATTGCCCCTGTGATTTCTCGAAATGGAGCTGCTGTTGATGGAGAAGCTGCTGGATCTGCTCAAATGAAATGGACATTATTGTGCAACACCTCCGTCACCAGAATCTGTTGTGTCCCCAGGGGTTCGAATTAGCAGCTTCTTAGATTGCGCCACACGAGACAAAAGACAACTCACCGGACGAGAAGTATATTTGCGAAACGCAGATCGGGCCGACGTGGGAATGAGAACACACCCATTACAGTTCGAATCACGGCTGTGTGCTAGTTTGAATTTATCGATCTCAAAGAATCACGGGATAGTAACAAATGTGCTGCAACACCAAAATGCACTAGTTTGCTTGTAACTGAGACTGTTCCGATACAAGACACACGGTTACTTGGGGAAATCGCACACTTACCTTCCCGAACAAGTCAATTTGTATCGTACCTGTGCGCATTTGACTTTGGTCTGTGTGAAAGTCGGTTTTTCCATGTAAGTTACAAGATTTGGTGTGAATCAGGGGCGCCAACTCGACTTGATTCTCAGACAGCGTAATGTTCCTCGGAGCAGGCCGTTCGAGACCTAACAAAGCGTAAGAGATTCCCATCGTGAATACAAGGTCTAAGGTAGTGGCACTTCTGGTTGGCTCTCTAACATGCTGGGTCCAGTCATTCTAGTGAATACATGAGATGATTTCCTCAATCCCCACAGTGTTGTTTGTGAGTGTAGGCAGTATCCAGTTAACATGTGGGAGCTTGAAATCTCTACACATAATTTTGGATTTCTATGTGGTGCTGGAAGCAGCACCGACCATATCGGTTAGCTTTTGGGTTTCACATTGAGTAGTTCGGGGCGGTTGATAGATGCAACCCGCTAGAAGATCAGTAGATGGGATCACTAGCCATAGTGTATTTTCTAAGTCATTGAACACAGGTTGATCTGCTGGAATGGCAGTCAGATTATTTCGAAGATATATGGCACAGCCACCACCACGTTTGTGTGAGCCATACTTGCGGAAAAGTTTATAGCCTAAGATGTTAAGCTGAGAATCACTAATTTCTGACTGCATTAAGTTTCAGTGATAAAAGCGATATCGGGGGCTTTCATAAATATAAATGTTGTAAGTTGATCTAATTTGGGTAAAAGCGAACAAATGTTAACGACGATAGAGTTGAAAGACATTGTTAAATTGGAATGAAACTGGTGGGTAAGGTTTTTTTTTGGTCATTGTATCTAAGAACTGTGTGTTGTGAGGTAGCTGAGGCACACTGAGCTCTACATCGTACTGGCTTGAATGAAGTACATATTCCAGTAGTTCGCTTATTCTCTGATTCAAAATCGCACGTGCTAGGGGCTGGATTGGTTGGGAGGAAGCGGTGGTGTATGATAGTCTAAAAAAGGATTTATATCCGTAGTATACAGGGGTGGGGGATGCTGAAGTCTACAAAATCGCTATTCTTCGGATTGTATTGTTGCCCATTGAGTAATACAGGGGGTGGTGGTGGGTGCATTTTGACTTGAGGTAGATAATGGCTGCACCCTCTTACCTGTATGTCCGTGTGACCAAGCACCATTTTGTTTGCCATTTCGGTGTCACACACATAGGGGCTTTGCGATCTTGAGGTTGCGGGATTTGGAAACGTAGCCAGAGACATTGTGGGTAAGTATTGGGCCGGCTCTCTGCGACTTATCCAAACGACAGTGTCTGTGTTACATGTAGGAGCTTGAGGAAATACACTTTTCTCAGTTAGCCTAGCTGCGTATCTACGTTCTTGTAGTGGTCGCTTCATACCTACTGAGTTTTGAGTGCTTACGGGAGAAATTCCGGCAGGGTGCTTTCCCCTGTTTTACCTACTCCTCGATTGGTCGGAGATAGCATACAGCTTATTTCAATCGGGTCGCATTTAGATTTGTTTCTAGTGATGCCAACGTGACGATCTGAGTTTTTGTCTCGCTTTTGATAGATTTCAGGTACAGTTACTGTCAACTTTTGTAAAGGCTCGCGGCTTGGAGAAGGGACAAAGGAGTTGATTGTGCGGTCAGCAGGTGTCTGCGTTGTTATATTTTCAGCTTGGTTGGTATTTTTAGGTATGGACACATCACTACTGCTGTTTGAGAATCTATCATGAGGCCGCTGAAGACTGAGATGCCCGTCATCGCCTATTTCAGACGACGCGGTTGACTTATCAATGTCGACATTGCTGATGACAGCGTCAGTACTGGCTTCGTTAGTAGGAACATCGGGTGTATGATGGGCGGATGGGCTTTGTTGCATTGTTTGTCGTGTTTGAAGAGGCGTTTGATCTTGTTTGATGATAATGTTTTCAAAACCTAGTTTGTGTAACAACTAGTCCTTTACTGCGTACGAATTTGGATGTGCTCCTTTCGTCTGGAAACTGTAGGAGTATCGGACATGTGGTCATGTTTTCCTTTTTCCTCAGTCTGAGGCATTGACAGGAGATTTCGTCCATACCGCATGCTTTTAAGAGGTATTTGTTACTCTGTCGATGTTCGGTTTATCTGGCACGTTAAAAATGGTAACATCATGCGAGCTACGAAGGAGTTCTTGTGTTTCGGATGTAATTAAGTCTAGTAAGGAAGTAGCTGTGCTCAAGCAGTCCAATGTAACCGTTGTTGAACCTCTAAGCCGTTCTCAGAATGATAGGACTTGTTCATAGTATGTGCTGAATTCATGAAGTTTACATTTCAGCGTGGCTACTTCTTCCTCAAGGGCTATAATCCAGTCTGTCGTTTCGGTCGGAATTGTGGTAGTAAAGTTGGAGTGGTTTGCAGCTACATCCAATTTTTGGATTTTAAATGATGGACGTCCCCATTTTACAGTAATATCGGGTGGGTTTCTAGCAGTGCTATCAGAGGGTTTTATAGTCTTTTCTGTTTTCAACTTCAGTCTGAGGAGGGCGCTTCTCGTTTTCACATTGTTAACAGGCATTTCTAGTGGGTACTCGGCAGAATGTTATCGTTTTTAGTGTAGGACTAATCAGTGTTGAGTAGGAATACAACCGCAGGGGGACGCGAAAAAATATGGCGCAGTTTTTACTACTACTATAAGTGGTGCAAACCAAGCGGTTTAAATTCAGGGTTGTTTTCGCTGGGGGGCAGTTCTTTGGTTTCTCTGTCACCTGCGCGGTTTGTTCGTTAGTCTCGTTTGTTCAGCTATGTGCACGGGTCTACGGAGTACGATCCCGGGAGAATAGTAAACGACAATCTGACGTTTACGTGATTCACTCACACGTTGTGATACGCACCCAAGGTCGAGTGTCTTTGGGGCGAGAGAAATCTCGTGTCTATTGATCGATGCTGTATAGGGTCGGTTGTCGGTGAGATGTAGGCCACACGACGGAGCTAAGGTCCGATAATGGAAAAGCCGATTTACTGGTCGTATTAGAAAATATGGCTCTAAGTACCGCCCAGAGTTGTAGATTGCGGTGGTATGTAGCTGGCCAAGTGGTTGTCGTATAGAGCTGGTAATTCCCAGCCAAATTACTAGAATTTGCTAGGTGTACGTTATGGGTAAGGAAAAATCCACTGCAGAGCGGAGCACAGTGTGGTTTGGAAGGTTTTACAGTTTTTGCAAGAACCGCCAGATATCCTTCAGCATTTGTTCCGCGTTTGGAAAGAGGACACACAGACTGTGAGTCCTCCTACCCTAGTGGAATCTGTGTATACGCCGAGGATATACAAACTGGCAGACGGTACGCGAGTTAATGCGAGACATTTGCATACGGCACTACCTCAAGGTACTTCTCCACGAGTGACTACATCTAGCGCAGAAACATTATGAGCAACAGGAAACCTACGAGTGTCAATCCGGATGCGTTGCCCTGTGGACCGGTATGTTTTGATCGGAAACACCAAATGATGTCTGCTCCATGTGTATGTTCTTTACTGCTTTATGCAAGCAATCGTTTAAACACTGACACGAAGTGATTACATTGTTACAAACAGAGGAGGGGACAGTGTGGTGTTGCCAAATTACTCCCCACACTTTCTCTTGGCTATTGATTGATCGTGAATCATGTACCCACTTAACGGTCATTGGACGAATGCGTGCTTGCTACTGATTGGCTTGTGCGAATGGTTTAAAAGTCAACCGTTTTTACTTGTTGATTGTGTCCATACAACCATTTAGTCTACTGAGTTCCTGTTCTGCTTTCACGGGCACAACAGATAGCTCATAGGTACTCCTCGAATTCCTAAACTTGAACAGTATACGTAGCACATCGTAACTTTTGCGTAACATTGATCAGCGAAGACAAGGTGACTCATCAGCAGGAGTTAGTGAAGCGATGCTGTACAAACCGCAAACTCTTATACAGGTATGTTACTGGCCTTCGTAAGATACGGCGACGTAGTACAGCAAGGGTCACGAATGATGGGTGCACGTGATCAGCAACAGAAGCAGCCGATTCGTTACGCCTCAATTACTCACGTACATTCCAGTGGGTAGCGAACACAATGTTCAGTCCTGTTTCGATCCTACCACCATCAGGTTTATCCAATATATCTTACTGCAATAACTGATAAATAAGCTGTTGTCCCTGCGTATCTACAGGTCTCCTGGAATCGATAACATTTGATCGAACGCTCTACAGGCAGTAGACACTGATCTAGCGGAATCCAAGGCTATTTTCCATCAGCGCTGTAGAAAGGAGAATTAAATTCCAGCAATTTGGACTGGAGGGGTTATCACTATTAATCATAAGGGAAGTAACTGCACTGACCCAAACAATTATCGTCCGATAACGCTGCTTCCTATGTTTTCAGATTTATGGAATCAATTAACGCGGGTGCACAGATGCAGCTTCTGGAGAACAGCAGCATAAAACCGCCAGAGCAAGATGAGTTCCGACAAAAGCGCTCATACTCTACGCACCGGTTCATTGAACACAATAGCTGGACTAAACCAGTTAATATTAAAGAAAGTGTCAATATGATTTACCTACACTTCTTAAAAGCGTTTGATCGCTTAGACCACTCAATTCGCTATGAACTTCAGATCTATGATATTGGTAACACATTCCTGCATTGGATAGGCAATTTTCTGAACGAACTTAGTTGGAGATGAGAGTACGAGAATCCCTGTCCGACGCAATTGAGGGGGGTACGGTGTACCCCAAAGCTCGGTGCTTGGGTTACGTCTATGCTTACTTTTCACAAATGATCTAGCGAGGAGGATTACTTCCGATTTCATATTGTTCGCTGATGATATCAAGATGTGGCAAGCGATCAGGGAACCGGACGACCACGAAAAGCTCCAGCGCGACCTCAACACGAGTTCTTACTGGTCAGTACAAACTATCTTACCATTCAACGTAGACAGATTTCTCGCGGTTCTATTGCGCCATAGGCACAACTCAGTGTATTGGCTTGGATCACACGTATTACGGACCACTACCCAGGAAAGCGATCTTGAGGTGATAATTCAAAGTAACTTTAACTGTTCAATACAGTCTAAGGCAGATTCGAAAAATACACGCAACACGTCGGCCTGCTGGGGATGGCATTCCGAGTTTTGACCCATCAATCTTCCCAATGGTGTCCAATTCTTACATGTGCCCTCACGTTAAATACATCATCCAAGCTTGGCAACCCTGGTTGAAGTACGAGCTAGAGGTGCTATGGACACCACAACGCACGGCTACAAAGCATGTCAAGGGTCTACGCAACTTGTCTTACCAGCAGAGGCTGAAGTCACTAAGAGTTTTCAGCGGAAGCTACCGAAGAGTGCGCAGCGATCTCGTATTATTGTAGCAAGTATTGAGTGACGCTACTGACGTCACTTACTGAAGCTCACCCTCAGACGTGACTGCCGGAAGCTTTGTGAGCAATACAGCCGTCGAGATTGTCGACTGAACTACTTTTCTCTTCGGGTTTTCTAACCATGGAGCTCTCTCCCAAACTCAGCTCCTTCCTCTCCTACCCTGAACATTTTAACAAAGGTTTGGATGTTGCCATTATCCCCCGCGAGTTAGTTGCCTAAGCTGTGCTACTTTGGAACATATTAACCATGCAGTCCAATTATAGTTATGTATCATATAAACCTAAGGATGCAGTAAGTTCTTGTGTATTCTTCTCTTTAGTTTTCGCACGGAGTACCTCAGCTATGACTGTCCCCATGTTGTTTCGTTTTTTACATCCAATCCTCATCGTACAGCACTGTTATTCAGCTGCGCATCTTCTCGACAGACGAGTAAACAGATAACACATAATTTTTGGTATGGTAATAATACCCCTGTCATTCCACTGACTTTGTCAAGAAACTGTATTTTTGTCCTTGATGTAACATTATTCACAGTTCCTTGTTCATTTCTACCACTGCCACGAACGTCGATATACCAAAGTCTACAGAGATCGCAAGCCATTGCTTTACGCAATCAGTGGAGAAACAGAACAGTATTTCCTACGAGGAAGTAGTCAGCAGAATTATGTCCCACAATTTATGACCGACGTGCGACATTATTCAAGAGCTCTCAACCCTGCCGTGTATGCTGTTACAGGCAGCAACCAGAGCAGCTTAGCACACGGAGCCAACATCGATCTGACCGCTATGGCTGCAACCCAGCAAACTGATCCAAACATAGATAAGCTTCAAAACAACAATGTATGAAGGCAACGCAAAGTACTTATTATTGTCTGAGAAAGTATACTTTGCGATATATCACTAACCTCTTAGCCCCTTCAATACATTTAGCAATGCGCCGACTAGTATTTAATGTGTTGCACATTCTGTCTCATTCCTGCATGCAAACTTTTCAGAAGCTCATAAATGAGCGCTCTGTTGGGTCTAACGTCAACCGCGATCTCTGTATTTGGAGCTTGCATATGCTTAGAATGTTAGCGCACCAGAATGTATATGGACATTGAAAGGCCGCTAGGCGTATTGCCTGCCCCAGACAATCGCTTCGAAGAATTCAACATCAAGTTAACCTCAGCTTTAACATCATGCAATGGCAACGTACATCACTTCACCTGTGTCGACAGATTTGCACGTTGACCAGAAGCTATCTTGATTGTCGACTGCTCATCTGAGATCGTTGCACACGCTTCTATAGTGCACTGGGTAGCTCAAGTTGAATTCCCTGTTTATTCATTACTAACCGAGTTTTAAACTTTGAGGAATTGTTAAGAAAAACGCCTGGCGTACATGGCTGCCAGCGCAACTGTGCCCCTGCGTACTACCCAGCAGCTAACAGGACAATAAAATGCTTCCACCAGTAAGTCAAAACATCAGTTTGTGCTCAATCTTGCACATCCCTGAAGGAATCACTTCTGTAAGTTAGTTTAAGCTTAAGGAACATGATCAATAATCTGGCATGCGACTCCTTCCTCGATACTTTTTGATTGAGCATTACCCTTACCTTGTGAATTGATCTAACCAACAACCACAATGACTTACTTCTATTACGATTGCGCAGCTCGCTTCTCCCATCACATGCGACAGTTTTAACCAGTGCTGCCAGGGAACAGAGTCTACATATTAATGTGGACGAAGACCTTACCAATAGCTATTTCCTGTTTGTTCGCACCGACGGCGTACGGCGGCACCTCAATCCTCATTATTCTGCCTCGTACAGTATCGTACTTTGAACCGACAAGATATTTACCAGTGATTACCATATCTAAACATAGACGACCAATATTGGTTAACTCAAGCCCCCCTTTATCTATGAATCTGACTCTCCAGTGCAACAGGTACCTTCTCAGCCTACACTATCCAGGCCAGTTTCATAACCTCAAGCCAGTCACATTAGTCCGGCAGAACCTATAACTACAAGTAATCTCACTCCTGCCCGACTCGTTGGCAACCGACGTTACATGTATCCTTCATTCATTGCTTTACAATTGCTTTTTCAAAATTCGAAAAGATAACCATGTTTTGCAACTAGCAAAAAACTTTGGGCAACTCAGAAATATATCCTATTTTTCTCTCAGTATACCATTTTGGGGATGTAGCTGTGTATTTAATGCAGTCAAACCTGTTTAAGGCGAGCAATCAAGGAACCGACAAAAGGTGGTTCCCCTGGATAGGTTTGAGCATAAGGGACACTACCCAACATGGGTATCATACGCTTTCAAGTACGATGTATATATCTAATGTATGCAAAAACAACTATAGTAAACTTTAAACTTTTAATTCAAGTAATACTAGTAATATACTCTACTATTAAACATATGAACAACAAAATTGTCTACTGAAGTTAGAGTGTAGGAATAAACATTCTAACAACGAACTTGCGAATCAGCGTAATACATAAGTATTTGAAAAAGCATACGCGCGCTTTCCATTGTCCGTATCATTTTCCACCAGATGAAAAAGTCTAGTATAGAAGTCTGTTGCTTAGCAGTCGAAATAAAACAAATGTTTAATGTTGCCATCACATTCGTTATAAATTCAAGCATACCAGTGCGTCCGATATTAGTATGTAAGAACGCAAACTATCAACCTCGCCACTAAGCGTCTGTGAATGTATAGGTTGCGAAAACATTTGTATAATATTGTTCCTGCTGATTGTTTGATTCACTATGCACATCCTCGGCTACTAAAATTATGGTGGCAGGAATGTCCCAGATTATTTCGGTTGTGTTACAACATTGGAGATTGGAATCAACCTTAGAGCTGTCAGTCAGTTGGCATCTAAATAATTCCTTTGAAAGATTATCCATTGCAATAGAGGTTACAGGAGGTACAATTTGCATCGTCAACCTCTTGTCCAGTTTGTATTACTATCTCAGAATCTGTCTACAGAACAAGGAAACCCCGTTCTACAAAAGCACTTATAGATTTCTGTGTTATCCACCTTTTTCCGTGCGGCAGCGATCTAGAACGCGACTTCCAATAAATTTAGTCCTTTCATGAGTCCATTTCCATACATATCTTTGTGTGATTCCATGATCGTAATAAGATGTAGAAGATAATTTTTCCGGAACTTTGTTAAGTGCCTGAATGACACCGGTCGAAGGGTTGAACTAACGCAGTGATGTTAATAGCAGGAACCGCAGTTTGACGTTATTTAGTTGGATTTTTGAATGACAATTGTCACTGTAAACAAACAAATGATGTTGCACTTTCGTGGTTGTATCTATCTCACAAAGCTTTTAAGCCATGCCTTTTTATTATTCTTACAAATTGCCGGTGGTTATTCCTGTTGATGTTTTTAAAATTTCAGGAGCTGGCTGATGGACGGAGCATGTTGTAGTTTCTTCTGTAATTAATACAGACTGAGTACTCGCATGAATAGACAGTAGCGCACTGTTTAGCTCTAATATCTGGGAATTATCAATAGCATGTACTTTTCTCGACAAATCACAGTCTCATTGATGGCACACGTGTAAACGCGTGGACAATTAATTTGCTGCTGCGCTGCTAGTGTCTTGCTACCCATACAACATAAGCAGTGCGCGCGGCCAATGATGATACTAGGAGACGAAATCTAAGCCATCTGTGCGACATGGCGGCAGGCTTGGATGACACATCAAGAGGAAATCTCAACCAGTCGTGTTATTGATGGTCACCTTTTACAGATGTTAGAACGCCTGGGGACCACCAAAACGTAGTCGCGTTTGCGTAAGACAGGTGGACGAGAATAATAGGTTAAGAGCGCTGAGAAAATTTAGGAAAAACGTTGGGGATCTTTTTATCTGTTCCCCATAGACAAGTGGTCCCCCTAGCAGGTTGTATTGTGATCTTTTACGGCTTTGTTTTCCACGTGCATCCCATTTCCCGGTTGCACCTTTCTCTGGATCCACGCACCTAGATGCACAACAAACTCCTCGCTCAGCTAGCTGCTCAAACTACAGTGAACTGTTCTCTTACGAAGGTTTTCCCTTTGCTCTCGTAGGAAAGATATTGGAACCCGTTCACATTAGCGCGCCGTAGTAACTACATCGGCAGCAGTTCACACCACTACAAAGCCCATTGGGTCGGTGTCATGGTTTGGTCCCACAAAGGACTGGGTAATGACGGATAATCTTCAAATAGATCAAAGGTCTGTCTAACCAGTCCTTTCTGCTGATGTTTATGTAACAGACTGGAGATTTCCCCGGTTTACCTAAGTCCATTGTGTAAAACTCTAGCCAAAGTTATTGCTTCAGTGTACGCTTGGACGAATGTTGCGGGATTTTTGAACTGCATGTTGTCTCCTGTTCTTGAAACCATGCAACACCTTTGGTTGTCGCATCAGTTGGTTTGTGTCCCGTGACCGCATCGCATGCTACGACTTTCCGTACCATTTGCTAGAAAGACTTCTCGGTGTCGTCTTTCATGTCTTGGACAACAGTTTTGTACAAAATAATCGTGTCTTTGCATCGATTTGCTTTGTGGAACCGCAGTCTGAGCATCCGAAGGCGTGTGACCATAACGTGATTAGCAATGTTTGTAAATTATGACGGGTCGTCTCTTGTTTATAACCACCACTAGCTGAAATCAAAACTTTGAATTTTATGCTATTTTACACATGTTTACGCACAGGTTGTTCCTGGTCGAATTATTCACTTCTTATTCGTCCCTGTGTCTGCCCCTTTCGATGACCGCTACCTACTGCAGCATAAGCCCTACGCCAGCAAACATTACTATGTTTGCGCTGTTTTGCGCTGCAGTTACGCTGCTTGGTTAAATGTCTGAAATCCGGCAAGTAGGCGGTGGGCACCCACTGAATGATGTTCCGTTATGAATTATCTACACGTGACAGGCTACCAATTATTGTCCTTTACAGCAGCCTGTCTTAACATATCTTGGTGCTTTACATTAACGTTCACAGCAAGACAAGCCGCTTTGTGTCATCTGGCGTGCTTTCAAAATGACAGAAATACTTCCCATATATTCAGAATGAGGAAATTTGTAATGCCGTCCTCTGTATGATGGATTCGGAAATATTAACGTAGACCACTCAGTGATTGCCACTATGAAGGGGTTCATTCGGGGCAGTTTGGATCCTTTACGGTTGCTGTCTTTCCTCTTTGTCTGTTTATGGGGAAAATAATCAATGCTTTGTCTCAAGAATGTGGAAAAGATAACAAACAAAGTAAGACTGTCATAAAGTAGGCGAAAGCTAATGGGGTAGGTTCCTGTTGCACTACAAGCAAGTTTGTGTATAAACTAGCGAGGAACTGAAACAGCATAGTTCAACGTAAATCAGGAATTGGTTTACTATTAGTCAAACAGTGAAAGCGTGTCTGTTGATCACACCGCTCCTCGACTGCTGGGCTAATAGCCGTAGTGATATGGATCGCCGACCTTTGAGGGGTAATTGTCACCTGTCTGACCGTACTCATATTCGTGATTGTTAGCTTCATTTGTGTAAAGGTGCTGATTGATTGTAGTCTCGTTCTTCTGCGACAACAGTCCGTTGACAAATTTATCCTGGGCAGTTACAGTCACTAATGGCGTCGCACTTTTATTCAAATACTGCCTCTCGTCAGCCTCGATGTATCCGTAGCCGCCACCAGCGATCTCTGGGGGTAAGTCTGTTGGTGGTTGCCAGTTTGATTTGGCCTCATCTGGTGCCTCAGCCCAAGCCTGTTTCTCTCCGGATGCAAAAATCCCGTAGAAGATTACTCCGGTAAAATGAACCAAGCTGGCTATCAAAAAGACCGTTTGCCAACCTTCCTTGTGCTGTAAAAGAACGTGAGAAACAGTATGTTCTTCGGTGAGAACAAAATCATTGACTACGAACTTTTGCTCATGTACAGCAACGGACCGAACAGTCAACGAAGAATAAATATGACGGTGTTCTAATTTTGTTAATCCGCGATGAAGGTATCCCCTTGTCATAGAGGACGGCACGATCGATGGACGGGCGCTATATTAACAGAACAAACCAAGGATCTGGAAAAAAGTAAAATTCCAGCTAAACGAATCCGAAATATACATTTATTGCCAAACATACAAGTTCACTAAGCTAACGGACACCCAGCGATAGACTAGCCAACGTGAGGAAAGAAAGAATGTTCTGGGGGCGAAAGGAGGTGGCGTTCGGTTCGCGTTCCTGATGTGAGTATACATAAATAAAAGTGATCGAAATGCGAGGAACACCGTTGAATGTTCCTGAGTACAAATGGAATCCTAATTTGGTACTATTTTATACATTATACGTAGAAAGCTCCAGGTTGTTGTGGAAGTAACTCTGCACTGGTGATACTGCATATATCAACAGTTGATTAGACTTTTTGAGCTTACACGTAGTAGCAATTAAGTTGCAAGTGAGAAGCATCTAAGATAGACCGACCTAAGCCTGTGCCGAAATGTGGTCAGCTGATGTTTACAAGTGGGTAAAATTCAAACAACGAACATGCAACATGTTAATTTCAGCAGTGACCGGGCAATTTTAACCAAGAGTTACAAAACCTCGGGAATATATCTTAACCATGGCAGTTAAACCAAAACGTTCACTAACTCCCATCTTTGTCAACAGTTCCGCTGTAAGGGGGCATATCATTCCAGAGATTGTTCCAATTCCGTTGGAGATGCCCATGAGTATACTTGCGTATCTAGGAGCGATGTCCAAATGATTCACGTTGTATCCTGCAAAAAAACGAGTGCAGAGGAACGGTTCGTAGTCATCAACGGTTGTAGTCATCAATACAGTCAGATTAATAGCTACTGAAATGTTACACTTGGGACAGGCCCAACTTTGAATGGCTTCACTTATCATTAAATGCATTCTTGTAGGTATCCGGTATCAAATGACTGACCAGTTTTGTCATCATATTAGTAGTATGTCTGGACTACTCGTCAGTAACTAGGTGGGCATCAGAATACAATGAAACATGAACGTATCCGTGGGACATCGATTATGGGAGCAATTAATGCTGGCTGAGGTAAATCTCGGCAATTCATTAAGCACTGATCTATTGTTGAGTGCTGGAGTAGTCGCATGGTATATGTATTGTGACACACAAGCTAAACTGAGGCCAGGGTTTACTTGAAAACAAACCTCTGCAATTTCCATCACTGGGATCACATCCGAAGTTCAGAGTTCCGGTGTTGCTGAAGTTTTGTGAGAAAGCAGCATCGTAGCATTGATTTCATTCAACAATGCATTTATTAAGTACCTAGGTTGAGTTTTGTACTGGACTTTTCCCGATCGATTCCGAGAAAACCCCTTTTCCTTATATTGAACTAAATCCTTAGCATTGCAACCCGATGCCAAGGAAGGCGCTTTATTAAAACAATAACTAAGGACGCTTCGCCCTGGCCAGTTGTTTGTATTCATGCTTTTGTTCCAGCAACTATGATGTATAATCAGGTGGTCACTGTATGCCTCTTGGGGGCGGGAGCGAGCCTGGCTTTTACCGATTCATCGCTTACAAAGGTACTTAGGATGCTGTTGTATGATTTCTCACGGTGCACCTGAAAGCTAGACAGTAGGAGCACGGCTTTTCTGATTTCATCGAATTTATTGCATCTGCGCATGACGCAGCATGTAATGGACAATATACCACACTCATCCTCGCAACTAATAGCCTAGCTTGACATGCGCATACCTGTGATTCACTTGGTAAGCTAGAGAACACAGTAACAAACTATCCTGGGTCCTCGTACCAACTGGTGTTTTATCTCATCTTTTTCAAACTAGTACGCCCAAGGAATCCAATTGTTTCCTGAGCTATGCAGTGACAATCATTGACCAGCCGAATACTAACAGTGCAGCAAAGATGAAGGGTACCCAGGATCACAGTCAAAAGGTGAAGTTGTCAAACCCATCGTCAAACGCTTTTCAGTAGCTATACACTTCTTTCTTCGGTTTGCAATTACGCCTCTAAGCTTCTACAGCCTTACTGGGGAAAACCCAGAAGTTGATATTAATAACGTTTGTTTTCTAGTTGACAATTTTTACTGATAGATTCATTACACCAGTTAATAAAATGCATGTCTTCTATGACGGAGTTTATGGAGATCAATTCAGTCAAAGTGACCAGACAGGGACAAACATCAGCATTACGCCGGTACGCAGTACTGACGCTTCTCTGCCACGCAACGACCACCGGTCGCAAGTGAGCTAAGATACTGCCGCTACTCAGGCGCGAACCGACGACGCCAGATTACAAGAAGAGCTCATTATTACCTTTAGACTACGGCCCGAAAAGTAATCGGAAGCTTCTGAGTGTCGACCTTTGTTGCTAGTCGCATTAAGCATTCAGTTGAAACCTCACACCGTAACCCCGGTCCATGAAAACAATTTTAAGGTGGCTGTTTGCCTTTCAACAGCATGAAATAGTCAACGGTGAAGTAATCGTTTGCTTCTAGGTCAGTTCAGATTCCACGTCATCGATACCTCAAAGCTCAGGTACGTTATTTCTACACCGTAGCCTAACAGGCTCTCAGGCGCGCTGTTGCTAGCGCTGTGCTACAAATTGTTGGTGTGCGTGTGCATTGAGAAATGACAACAATTTACGTATTTCATCAAATGACGCATCCGAATTGACCACAGAGTGGAAAGTGGTTGAGCGGATGACCCTGACAGATGGGGACGTTTGTCTCAACACGGCGAAATGCGTTTGTGTACATGGGACAACTGAATGCAACTCACCTGAAATGGCGAACCCACTGAAGCCAACTGCAAGAACCATGCACACAAGTGCAGACGTGATGTTTTTGGAGTATCCAACACCCAAAAGAAACACCGCTTCCATGCCAAAACCTATTCAAATACAAATGTGCATAACAACATGACTGATTACCGGATAAATGAAATGAAAAAACAACAATCGGTGTGGTAGAAGAATTGCGGTTATTTAACTAACCGGCATCCTCAGCCACCATTTTTCAAAGGATCAGAAACAGTTGGACTAATGTAATTTAGGCGACCTAAAATCATGTTGGCAGCAGAAGGACTAATGGGATGAGATGGTGCAGAGGCCAAACTCGAAACGGCTAATTTCATTTTAAAGTTACCAAGCCATGGAAGTGGGCAATTAGTTGGGACAGTAGTGTTGAAGGAAATAGAATAGAATAATAGAGTAATAATAACCTCGAAAACATCATTGATTCACATCATCCGTTCAGATAATCATTGTACATACTTGTTATGGTGGGAAAACCTCCAGTGACTTATACTAATTCTAATACTAATTTTTTTGCAAATAAATGAACTACAGGGAACTAGTAAAGGTTTAGCTTACCTACCTTTAATACTAAAAAGTGCTTAAGCGAACGCGGTTGAATTGCTATGGAGAAAAACAAGCAAGTTTGTGTAAATATTTCCTATTGGTAATGGTACAAGTTGCATTACCAGAGACGGCGAAGACAGTATGGCCATCTAAGGCATTGCCAAGTAGTCAACAAGAGTAACACTATGAAGAACGTGAGAAGCTGGAATTGTGATTCATTTGGAGTGCTTTGCAGGATCAAAACGGTATTTTCGTGCTTGTAAGTCCCCTCTGTCCCCACGCGTTGCTAGGGAAACGAGGTGGACTTTCTCTACGCGCTAAAAACAAGCAATGTCCACAATTGCAGTCTGGTTGATTGGTGATAACTAAGACCACCTGTTCACTGGACCACATTATCAACATTTCGTTCCATAGTGCACCCCCATTCGAATAGAGTAATCGTGAGCTACTTTGAATTTCCCATGCACCAAAGCTGTGTGACCCATGGAAACACTGCTCGCCCTCATAATGGGAAGTAGTCCATTGAACCTGGAAGCTGTGGATATTTTGCCCGTCTTTAAAAGGACAACAACGTAGACTTCGGTGACCATCTACGGATTAGTCTCGCCTGCTGTTTATCCAAACTGCTGACCGCCCCACCTTAAAGGAGGCTCAATCAGGTAAATTCAAAGTCCAAAATGTGCTTTTTGCACACAAGTAGGGTAACATACAGCTGGGAATAGAACATGTGCGAAGAGCAATCTGGGTTTCCCTCAGGTTGTAGTTGTACTGATCAAGCCGTTTACCATTCAACAGATACTCGACTATCGACAAACATTCTGTAGGTCAATGGTGCTGCCTTCTTGGAGGTAAGCACCCAGTTAGACTAAGTTGAGGGAGCTACTCGCTGGAATGGTCAGTTGAGAAGAGCAGTGCGGAATGCTAACATATAACAAACCATGTGTTCTCCAGGCTGGGGCCCAGTGCGGGTGCGTGGTATGACGTAAGTTTCGGTATTTACGTCTCCTCTTTTCCTAGTCGTCATGGTTCTAGTGGTACTCTTCGCCAACGTTGTTAACATTTGGCGGGTGATCAAGGGATCGGACGATTATAAATCCTTCAGCACAACCATGTTGGGGCCTGGAATTTGTGGTTGCGGAAAACGCTACCATTCAAGGTGAACAAGTGCGGGTGTTTTACATTCCTTCTCTAGAGACCCGCATCTACAAGGCTGAAGCACCCAATCTGTAAGCTCATTTTCAGGGGCGCAACATTGACTTGCTTGTACAGAACGACTACAGTCGTTTCCTACAGTATGAGTCAGCTTCCAAAAGTGGGAAATAGCATGTTAATGTCTTGAAATGAGCATATGGATTTGCAGTTCGCCTGTCTTCGTCTGGAAGCCTAATTGCGCACCCTTTTAACACGCTGTCCAAACTCTTCTAAAGCGTGGCCTCCGAGCGCCGGTTACTCCAAGACGTCAGGCAAAGAAAAGTGTCAAGCGTTTGCGTCAATATTTGCACCAGTAATCACCGATGAAACTCAGTGTTCAGTGGACGCTGTAAATAGCTACGTTTTGAACTCATACTGGCACATCTAATACTAAGCAACCCTAGTCATGTATGCCGCCGCATGCTGAAACAGCCCTAACACTCATCTGAGAGATGATTGCTTGAGATTAACTCGGGAATGCAGTCATTTAGAATGTTGTCAAACTTACTTATTACTTCGAGTCTGCATATCTTGAAACGCTCTTCCAAACTTGGTTATTTTTGACTCAGGTTAACAATCTTCAAAATACTTCTAAATATCGCACGCAGCTCTCTAAACGTCGTCACATGAACGGGTTATCCAGTACGTTTTAGGACGCGTTATTTCCTTTGAAATAGTTATCCACACAGACGCAGCTAAATTGGCACACCAGAGCGAGTAATCCGAGCGTTCTTTACCTTGGGCGCTAGCTACCATAAGCTGTTACGCTGTCTTGTATAATAATATCCCACTTCAACAACTTTGGTTCTACCATACCACTAGTCTTCTGTCTTAGTTGTTCGCATGTATAGTTATTGCTTTCAAAGTTCTCTCCCTCACCAAGCTGCTGGTTCTATTAAACAAGTACTTTTCTCCTGTCAGTAAGCATTGTCCTACTGTTCTCCCTCCGTCCGTATTACCAGTAGCTTGAGACACAGCTACACCTCAGCGCTATTCCTAGTTGACTTCGCTATGGATAACATCCTGGACAGCGCTCCATACTAAGTGAGATTAGAGGCGTCGAGTTGTTTTCGGGGGAAAATTCGCTCTATAAAGTACGCAGACGATATCGCCGTGATTTGCGATTATTGGTAGGACGTCCAAAACGTGCAGCATAGGTTGGAGTCGTCTATTTCCTAGTTCGGAATGACCTCCGCCCCATCGAGAGCTAAGATGTTGCTGCGTGACTAACCGGGAGCTGCTTCTGCACTGACATATGTGGGTTATCCTTTATGATTGGAAACAATTTCATTTACCCAGGAAGTTGCATTAGCGACAACGGTTTGACGAGTGTTTTCTCTTTACTTATCTTTAAAGCCTGGGTTGGTTTTAGTTTAGTTCCACCATCTCTGTCGTCCACGCTAACACAGCCCCTCTGAAGGGCCAAGCCTACGGTAGCAGAGGTACAGATACATGCTTGTGGGATTTGGACCGTTCGTACAAAAGATATCCAGTATCCTACTGATTTTGATCAGGGATGCCTTCGGCGAATTGTTCTTGTAACATAGCAATATGACATTAGATCTGATGAAATAGGTCGACAGGTTTTCAAGTCAGTTAGACTGTGCAGTCTACTGATCACCTGAATTTCATTGCACATGCTTTTGTAGCATGGGCAAGTGATTCGCATGCTAGCTCATATCTACGTCACCATACGAGAGCTGCAGTTGTCTTGAAATGAAAGCAAGGTGACCAACGGATAAGTAAAGCTAGGTGTATGAAGGCAACTGACACATGGTTCATGGTGGTCAGGCTGGGTGCACAAGGAGCATTAACACGCCTGACGGAATCCGCTCTGATATGCCAAAAGCTCGCAATCAGTGGCTGATAGGTGAGAAATGGTTACATTATATGCTGCCTTACAGAATGGAGGAGTTCTGGCGTTGCTCCCAAAATTGCACTCCATGTTCAGTTTCGTACACGTTTCGTTTCGTCAGTTAGAGATAGTCAGAGAATGGAGTGAAATTGGAGATTTAATGGTTAACGGTTGCCATTTTAAACACCAGCTACTGCGATGCGTGAGCAACGGCTGAGCGACGGTTGGGAATTCGAAGTTGGGCCATCTCCGCTTTTCTCTAACTAAGAAGGATAAAACCGGTTGTAGATACGCCAGACACTGCTGAATGACAAGCCCAATCACCAAACGTACGCACAGTCTGGGCGGTAAAATATGAGGGTGCTGGACGGAAAACTTTGTAACGTATACACCGTGGTTCTACAAGCATTTAAATCAAAGATACTGTGGTAAGTTAGTATAGGTGAATAGACTCGCAAACAGATGTAAAATATACCATTTTCACTTTAAATTGGACAATTTGCAAACCACATAGGACATTTTGCAAAACCAATTGGACATTTTGCAAACCAATTTGGACAATTTGCAACACATATAGCACATTTTGCAAAACAAATTGGACACGTTGCAATCTAGGTAGCAACTCGCCAATTTGTTGGTAAGAATCGAGCAGTAAGACTGCTGAATGATGTTCAGAATATACATTGTAATGACGCTAATACACCGGCATTGTGTAAGCAGCGGGCTACACTGTAAATCATTTCCTTGATCGTGAGCAGCGACCGAAGTTCTGAACTACGCTCCCCTCTCCCCATTGACATTCGCCTAGTTGGTGTGCAGTGCCCATACGCATCAACCTGTGTAGGTGTGTGACAATTTGAAAATCGGACGTCCGAATCGTAATTGTGTATCAATCATTTTGTGAGTGGATTGCGATGCGCAATCTCAATGTGCACCGTTATTCTCATTAGAGGGAACCTTGTCCGATTCGGTCAATGGGACCATGTCGGATGAAGCAGGTAAGCGGTGTCCCAGCTTCGCCCGTCTCTCTATTAGCTTTCGCAACTGCCACGTTATTGTATCAGCGTAGGCTGTAATGACCCCCAGCAAAACCAGTCTAGATCTATAGCCTATTGCTGCAACATATCAACTAATGAGGAGTGGACCGATTACACGATGTTAAAGCCACATCGTGGTCACGATAATGTAACCGAACCGCGTACCTAGCGGGTGATTGTGTAAGCCCTTCTCTTGACATGAGTGCAGTTCGCCTCGGTCAAAATCGGTGACATATTTTCCCCTACACCCCCATAGGAATTCGTGTGTTTTGTCTGGGTGTGTGGACCGACCTATGCAGCGGTACCACTATTGCAGCGGAGCATACGATAATGGTTCCACTCAACACAACTTAGCTTTTTAGCTCCGTACCGCACGAAACGACCAAAATGAGTGACGAACAACAGGAGAGCTGGTGTCCGACGCGACGGCACTGCAGGCGAACATCATTTGCGCAAAGAGAAATTCTCACAAAACGTGTGCTGGTTGACGGCAAAACTACTCGGGAAGCCGCTGAAGTCGCCGGTGTTAACGCGAGTACGGCAAGAAAAATCATTAATGCCTACAAGCCAGAAGGCTCAACTATACAGCGCACCTGCGGTGGGAACAATAGGGAGAAGCTAACTCCCAATGTATTGCAGCGCGTTGAAGAAACGGTTGAACGGCACTCTGAGGACACGTTGGTGCAGCTGCCGATGCGTCTGAGAGAGAATGGGATAAACCTATCAGTATCCTCTGTCTTCAACGCCCCCCGAAGACTAAAGCTAACTCTCAATAGGTGTCATTACGAGCTCGACCGAGTCAACAGTGCCACGACAATCGCTAGCCGACAGGCGTACCCTCTCGAGTTCTTGGCACATGCACCTTCTAACCAAGAGATATGCATCTTCGTGGATGAGAGTGGTTTCAACCTTCATCTGAGGCGAGCTTAGGCTCGCTCAATAAGAAGGACGCGGGCAGACGTCGTGTTACCCACAGTCAGAGGTCGCATGGTAACCCTGATTGTTGCAATGAATAACCAAGGCGTCATCCATTCAAAGATCATTAACGATGGCACCTGCAAGAGTGCGAAGTTCTCAGCGTTCGTCGAGGAACTGGTGGCGCGTATAAGCTGCATAGTGGAGATGAACGGCGCGTGGCTGATCATGGACAAAGCCAGGATCCATATGCCTGATGAGCTAAGGAGAATCCTTGGTTCGTCTTATCACTTGCAGTTATTGCCGCCCTACTCGTACGTGCTAAACCTGGTAGAACACGTCTTTTCAAAGATGAAAGCGTCGGCGAGACGCCTGCTTATTAACCCCACACCTGAGCAGACGCTGAGCACGGTCATTCAGGACAGCGTTGGGATGGTAACGCAGCAGGGCTGCATGAACTGCGTTCTCAATACGATGATGAACCTGACGAAAGCGACAGCCGGACAACCCTTCGTCAACTGATCTTTGCTATGGTTGCTGCCTTATTTTTTGTTAATACACCATTTCAATTTCAAAATGTGTGTTTTCAATATTAACAGTTGGCTTAGCATGTAAGAGCAGGACGGTCACCGAGAATTCGAGACGGTACGCCTGTCGGCTAGCGATTGTCGTGGCACTGTTGACTCGGTCGAGCTCGTAATGACACCTTTTGAGAGTTATCTTTAGTCTTCGGGGGGCGTTGAAGACAGAGGATACTGATAGGTTTATCCCATTCTCTCTCAGACGCATCGGCAGCTGCACCAACGTGTCCTCAGAGTGCCGTTCAACCGTTTCTTCAACGCGCTGCAATACATTGGGAGTTAGCTTCTCCCTATTGTTCCCACCGCAGGTGCGCTGTATAGTTGAGCCTTCTGGCTTGTAGGCATTAATGATTTTTCTTGCCGTACTCGCGTTAACACCGGCGACTTCAGCGGCTTCCCGAGTAGTTTTGCCGTCAACCAGCACACGTTTTGTGAGAATTTCTCTTTGCGCAAATGATGTTCGCCTGCAGTGCCGTCGCGTCGGACACCAGCTCTCCTGTTGTTCGTCACTCATTTTGGTCGTTTCGTGCGGTACGGAGCTAAAAAAGCTAAGTTGTGTTGAGTGGAACCATTATCGTATGCTCCGCTGCAATAGTGGTACCGCTGCATAGGTCGGTCCACACACCCAGACAAAACACACGAATTCCTATGGGGGTGTAGGGGAAAATATGTCACCGATTTTGACCGAGGCGAACTGCACTCATGTCAAGAGAAGGGCTTACACAATCACCCGCTACGTACGCGGTTCGGTTACATTATCGTGACCACAATGTGGCTTTAACATCGTGTAACCGGTCCACTCCTCAGTAGTTGATATGTTGCAGCAATAGGCTATAGATCTAGACTGGTTTTGCTGGGGGTCATTACAGCCTACGCTGATACAATAACGTGGCAGTTGCGAAAGCTAATAGAGAGACGGGCGAAGCTGGGACACCGCCTACCTGCTTCATCCGACATGGTCCCATTGACCGAATCGGACAAGGTTCCCTCTAATGAGAATAACGGTGCACATTGAGATTGCGCATCGCAATCCACTCACAAAATGATTGATACACAATTACGATTCGGACGTCCGATTTTCAAATTGTCACACACCTACACAGGTTGATGCGTATGGGCACTGCACACCAACTAGGCGAATGTCAATGGGGAGAGGGGAGCGTAGTTCAGAACTTCGGTCGCTGCTCACGATCAAGGAAATGATTTACAGTGTAGCCCGCTGCTTACACAATGCCGGTGTATTAGCGTCATTACAATGTATATTCTGAACATCATTCAGCAGTCTTACTGCTCGATTCTTACCAACAAATTGGCGAGTTGCTACCTAGATTGCAACGTGTCCAATTTGTTTTGCAAAATGTGCTATATATTTTGCAAATTGTCCAAATTGGTTTGCAAAATGTCCAATTTGTTTTGCAAAATGTGCTATACGTTTTGCAAGTTGTCCAACTTGGTTTGCAAAATGTCCCATTTGGTTTGCAAAATGTCCAATGTGGTTTGCAAAAGGTCCAACGTGGTTTGCATAATGTCCAATGTGGTATGCAAAATGTCCCATTTGGTTTGCAAAATGTCCAATTGGTTTTGCAAAATGTCCTATGTGGTTTGCAAATTGTCCAATTTAAAGTGAAATGGTATAAATCCAGTTATGTTCGAACAGCGGTAGTAATGGAGGCTCAGTAAACGCAGCGCACTGCTGGATACTTTGGCACTAATTATGATTAAAGGGCGGATATGTTATATAAACAAACATATAAACCTATAAATGGAGGCGAATGTCAGTTAGTTCGTTCGAATAATTATCGGTTACAATCCAACGTCCGTCAATGTGCAGTGAGTAAGATGAAGATGCGTGGCGCGATGAAATGTTAAAGAAAAGTGAACTACTCCTAAATTATCAGTAATTTCATTCAGCTTCATGAATTGAAATCCATACTCCCGGCGTCTTCGACTTCCGTTCCAGCCTGTTCATTTAGGATCTCTTCCAGTAAACATACGTGTCTTACATCCCTTCTGATTCTTCCTTTGTTTGTTCGAACAATTACTTCCCGAACAAGTCCGTCGCGCCCGATCTTCGCTTCTTCAACAATGCCCTTGGGCCACAGACCTCTTGATGTGCGTAGGTCTGCCACCAGAACTAGGTCACCAGTTTTCAAGCAACGCCTTTTTTCATGCCACCTTTGACGTGTTTGCAAGATAGGTAAATAGCACCTCAACCACCTCTTCCAAAATTCATCTGACAACTGTTGCACTTGACGCCACTGTCTGGTCAGTCTGCCGTGAATGACTGTCTGCTCCGTCTCCAGTGATCGATAAGCGGTTAAGGTCAGCAGCTGGCTCGGTGATATGGCTCCAAACTCATCCGGATGACCGGGGTTAGGTATCAAAGGTCGATTATTGATGATCCGTTCTATCTCGACTACCGTCGTCTGGAGAACTTCGTCACTGACAAGCTGTTCCCCAAGCGTCACACGGAGTATCTTCCGTATAGAACGTATGAGACGTTCCCAAACACCCCCGCGATGACTGCTATAAGGTGGGTTGAATATCCATTCACAATTTCTTCCGTTCAATGACCGGTGTAACCTCTTGGTTCCATGGGCGAACCGATGTTTTCAATTCGCTTTCAGCCCCACAGAATTTTAATCCATTATCGCTGTAGATCTTCAAAGGAACACCGCGTCGTGAGAAAAACCGAGAGAACGCGCACAAAAAGGAGTCTGTGTCCATAGCACGGGTAATTTCATTGTGAACTGCCCGCACTGAAAGACAGGTAAACACACAGCCGTAACGCTTCTCTGTTGTTCGTCTTTGTCTTACAAGTAATGGTCCAAAATAGTCGACACCAACTGCTGTAAATGCCGGCTGAAATGCTAAACAACCGTCCTGAATCAACGGGGCCATCTGTTGCCCGCAGGGCTGAACATTCCAGATCTTACAACGTGAACAATCCCTCAGGGTCTTCCGGACTGCTGAAACACCACTTAATATCCAATAGCGTTGGCGTAGTTCGGAGAGCACGTAGGAAGTTCCGGCATGCCCATTGCTCTCGTGACATTGCATGATGAGGAGGCGAGTCACAAAGTCTTCAGCTGGTAGTAGAATAGGATGTTTGGCCTCGTAGGGCAATGGCAACCAATGCAATCTCCCACCTACTCGTAGAATATCATTGTCCAAGAATGGATAAAGTCCCCTCAACGGACTGGATGAAAGTTTAAGGCGTCTAATAGATTCGTTCGGCTGGTTAGATTTCAGTACATCAATCTCTTTCGCAAAAGTTTTACGTTGTACATTCCGCACTATTTCAAATTCAGCTTCTTTCAGTTCGGGTAGTGTTAAACGACCTTCAATAGTATTTAATTGGAAGTCCACTGTATCTTTGCATCAAGTAGCGCTTAAATATGAGCAAAATTGCAATGCGCTTCTTCAGTATGATCCAATTGCCACAATTTGCAAATGTTTCTAACCAAGTCTTCGTAGTTGATACGCAATGGACCCAAACATCCTCCCTTTTCAGCCATTCCTTCGGCAAATCACTCAAAGTTAAAGGAGTTTCTGACCAGTGACACTGGTGACGATGTAGGAAGTCAGGCCCATTGAGCCACATCTGCATTCGTGATTCGTCGCTGACACGGAAACCGCGGGAAGCAAGGTCCGCTGGATTCTCTGATGTTTTAACACACTTCCATTGAATTAGTTGAGAATACTGATGAATCTCAGAAACGCTGTTCGCTATGAACGTCGTGAATCGTTGAGTCGTACAAAGTACGAGCTGCAGAACAACCATGGAATCAGTCCAAAACACCAATTGTTCTTCGATTTGTAACGCTTGTAACACTATAGTGGCTAATCGAACGGCAAGAACGGCAGCTGTAAGTTCTAAGCGAGGTATTGTGATCATTTTTATTGGGGATACACGGGACTTCCCCATTAGAAGGGAAATTTGGAATCGGCTATATGGACCCACGATTCTTGCGTACAACACTGCACCATACCCAGCCTCTGAAGCATCTGAGAAGCAATGTAGCTATATTGTACCGTCAACAAATTGCTCCTCTATAATGCATCTCCGGATCTTTAGCTGTTCCAACAAACGAATATTGTTCAAAAATCCGAGGCAGTCGTCCCGTTCTAACTCATTGAGCTGAGCGTCCCAAACCATTCCTTGCAGGAGTTGCTTGGCTTGGAGCAATACCAGGGCACCCAGCCCCATTGGATCATAAATCGATGCGACGAAAGACATAATTGACCGCTGGGAACAATCCCTGTCAAATTTTGCTACACTAAAGCGTATGCAATCATCAGTCAGGTTCCAGTTTAGCCCCAATGTGGAGTGCACGTTATTGAATGGTAAATTTAACTTGATTTGTTCACCGGTGGTTCTCGCAGTACCCTACAGTCGTTGCACTTCCATTTGGTTAAACGGATTCCTCCACTGAATGCACTTTCCTGAAATTGAGCAATGAAACGTTGGACCGATTCTCGACTATTGCAACTGGATAGGCAATCATCAACCCAAAAGCGTTGTTGCATTACAGATAACGTTAGATCTGGCTACTCCATTCTGCTGTCGTCAAATGTTCGCTTGAGGGCAAACGAGGAGCAGCATGGTGTTGAGATTGCACCAACTAGGTGGACTGTCATCCGGAATACCTTCGGGTAGTCATCAATCTGTCCATTAGACCAGCACAAAATACATAGATAGTCTCTATCCTTCGGTGCGACTTTCACCTGATGAAACATCGCTTCAATATCGGCAGTTACAGCGACAATATCAAGTCTAAATCTTAATAGCACACCAACCAAGTTGTTTGTCAAATCTGGTCCTTTCAACAGCTGTTGATTTAGCGAGGTTCCTTGGTGAGTACTGGCACAGTCGAATACGACGCGGACTTTGCCTGGTTTGTTTGGGTGTGTCACAGGATGATGTGGCATGTATCACGCTCCACTCTTGTTGCCAAATAAGTCAGTGTCAACTAACTCCGCGTAGCCGTTTGATAGATATTCTTCCATAGCAGCTGTGTACATCTGACGTAGTTCAGTATTCACGAGGAGCCTCTTCCGCAGGGACATTAGAGTTCCATAAGCGAGGGGATAGTTACTCGGAAGACTTGGACATTCGCTCCTCCAGTGTAAGCTGGGTTGATAATGGGGGCCACACTTGGTGACGGATGATTCAATTTGCTTTAAAACTTGCTCGTCTTCTACGGACATTCGGAGGCACGAATTCCGAGGCTCGGTAAACTCTAGCTCGTACATCCTTTTGAGGAACTCGGACCTGTGATCATCCACCGAAATGGAGTTTGTAAAAATGCTCCATGCGCCTTGACTCCCGACTGGACCGAGCAGAACCCAACCCAAAGGAGTCCGTATAGCAAAAGGTTCGGAGGATTTCCCATATCTATGCTCGAGCGCCCAAGGGGCTTCTGGGACGTTCATGCCTATAAGGACACTTATGCCTTCATAGCTATAGGGAAATTTCAGGTGTTTTAAATTTGACCAGCGTTCCAGACATTTTGACTCTGATATAATTCGTTTGACGTGAGTCATCATTTTAACGGACCAGGCATGATCCACGTAAAGAGGTTTTTCTCCGTCCAACGGAAGTAACTTTAGCTTGGCCACATGTGAGTAAACCTGCGTGTCACCGTTGACAGTGGATATTCTAACTAACGACGGTTAAGTCGGTGGGTTAACTTCCCGTAATAGTTGTTATTCACAAGCGCTGAGTCTGACCCTGGATCCAATATCATCTTGTCTTTACCACAAAGCTTGACGGAAATCACTCCCCAAAGTAATCTGGCCAACGGACGCTAGCATTTCATTAATTGCAGCACGCAGTGAAGGCGTTTGAACGGTGCTTGCACTGTGCAGTAAAGGATGATGTTTTAGCTGACAGTCATCCAGCTCACAAGCGTACTGAAATCTACAACTATCAGACGAATGATTCAGCTTCATACACAACAAACACAAACCTTTCCGAGATACGACTGCTAACCGTTGAACATCATCCATGGGTAGAAACCGGGAACACCGGTTCAAATAATGGTTCTCTGTGCATACCAAACAAAGTGATAGGACTCGACGACTCCGTTGTATCGATTCTCCCCTTGTTAAAGCATTTATCTTGTTCTCCGGGGTTTCCAGTCGATTCATCCGTTGAAACCCTTCTCGCCTCTGCACCATTTCATCCAAATACATCGCCTGAGTTTCGGCAACTTCGGCACACTCGCAAACGGACTGGTACAGATCTGTGAAGGTGTGCTCTCTTCCCGATCGAATTAAACCGGACGCATTTTTGACCACTCGAGCTGCAAAGCGTACGGAAGCCTCCTAAAGACTACTGCTACTGTTACGGTTGCATTTAAATCGGCTTCGTAATTCAGCTGCTAGAGTGTGTTCAGGAAACTCTTCATTTGCGTAGTCAGTTTGTGTAGCTCCTCGGAAGCATTGTCTCTCACTTGAGATTCCTTCACAAAATTGTCACTATGAGCCCGAGCAATTAAGTACGGACGACTGAATCTAGCTCTCAAAGTTTCCAATGCGTCTCGGAAGCCTTTCTCGGGGTCTGGGAATATCATCAGCATCATCATCATACACGTTAGCCAGAGGTGGGGAACACCTCAGCTACTGCGCCGCAATACATAGAAAAAAGGAGAAAAAAGCAACTGGTGCAAGCTGGCTGAGCTACCGGTAACGGATGGGCATCGTTCGGGTAAGCTACCAGCCGGCTGCTGTGCACCCAAAAAGAAATTATTATGCAAGATTATATAAGACTAAATAATGAGATCGTGCTTGGAGGGGGAGGCTAAGAGGGATGGGGTGGGACAAAGAAACTCACAGCACGAACGCCACTGAGGTCGGCTCCTAGCCATATCAGCAAGTGTGTCCAACCAAACGTGTTCATCGTCCTTTGGACCCCAACCAGGGAGCCGAGACGTTCCAACCGAGGTCAGCTCAGAAGTGAGGGCCATCATTCCTTTGGACCAAGTCATCGCTTGGCCACCCCTCCTCTTCTTCCATCCACACCCCCGGCGCGCAAACAATGCACGTCGCAGGAGTCGGTGAGCTGGCATGCGTAACACGTGGCCCAGCCATCGGAGCCTGGTGCGTGAAATAACGGTGCTGAGCGGTTCATTTCCTTTTCCTGTGCCATAAACAAGGCGTCGAACACGCTCGTTGCTCACGCGGTGTTCCCACCAAATGTGAGCTAAATTACGAACGCACCGGTGGTCGAACGTAACTAGCCTCTTCAGGTCCGCTGCTTTAAGCGGCCAGGTTTCACAACCGTACAGTAGGGTCGAACGTACTGCTGCATTGTACACTCTACCCTTCAGGGCAAGAGTGATGTCGCGCCGGCGCCATAAGTGGCGAAGGTTAGCAAAAGCGCCCCGAGCTTTTGCTATACGATTCATGATTTCATCTTCAATCCCACGGGCGCTGATACAACTTCCCAGGTAGTTGAATTTTTGAACGACTTCTAGCTGATCCCCACCAAGGGTCAGCGAAGGAGGCGGCCCAGACCAATCTTGGAGGAACGCTTTGCACTTCGAGGGTGCGAAGCAAAGCCCGAAGTGACGGACAGCTAGTGGTAATCTGTCCAGTGCCGCTTGGCACATTTGTGAGCTGCCACAGATCAGGGCAATATCATCAGCATACTCTAAGTCAAGAAGTCGTTCTCCTGGGAGTAGCTCCACACCTTCTAAGTCGTGTCCTGTGAACGCGATTTCCATGACTTCGTCAACAGCGAAGTTGAAGAGGAAAGGTGACAGCGGGCATCCTTGTCTCACGCCGCTGGAGATATTAAACGGCGACGACAACTTGCCGTAAGCCCTCACTCTGCCCGAGCTACGCGCATATAATGCTCGGATAATATTCACATATTTCTCAGGTACACCTTTCCTGAGTAGACAGTCCCAAAGTGCATGTCTATCCACCGAATCGAATGCACCTTTGATATCGAGGAACACGACAACGGTGGGCCGCCAATATGTGTGACGGTGCTCCAACAACTGACGCAAAGTGAAGATGTGGTCAATGCAGCTACGACCTCGACGAAATCCAGCTTGCTCTTCGCGAATCTGGCTTCACGAGTGCCAGTCAGTCTGTGAAGGATGACAGAGGCAAGCAATTTGGAGGCGATGGAGATCAGACTGATTCCTCTATGGCTGCCGCATTCCGATCGTCAGCCTCCTTTGAAAATTGGGACTATGATGGAGCGACTCCAATCGGTTGGGACAGTTTCCTGCTCCCACAGTCTCACTAGTAACTCGTGTAAATCATCCACAAGAGCAGGTCCCCCGAATTTGAAGAGGGCTGGAGGAAGGTCATCAGGTCCCGCGGCTTTGTTTAACTTCAACAGTCCGATCTCATGTTCGACTTCTGAGCGAGAGGGTGGATCCAAAGAAACAGCTCACGGAGCGGGGCGATCACTGGTCGGCGAGAAATCTAACAATTCCGACCGATTAAATTGCCGTTCAAAGTGCTCAGCCCAATGTTCCAGGCGTTTTGATAAGTTGTGGATAGGCTGTCCACTCGTCACGTATAGTTTCACTAACACCAGGTCTCCTGCTGCCCGTTTCCCGTATAAGACGGAATAACTCACGATGGTTACCAAGGGCAGCGGCCATTTCCATCTCTGTTGCACGACGAGACCACCAGGATTCGCGGTCTCTCTTCAGGCTAGCACGGAGTTTTGCCCGAAGCCCTTTGCGAGTTTCATTGTGTTCGCTTCCAGCCGGAATATGCCGGCGAGCATCTATAAGTTCCAGAGACTGTGAAGAGACCCAATGTTCATGTTGGCGATTAGACACACCACATGAGGATTTGCCTGCTGCTAGTAAGGCCTGTTGCATATGAGACCAGTGAGCTTCAATTGCATCCAGTGAGCGTTTATCCAACTCGGATGACAGCGTAATTTGATAGGCATTCAGAACAGCTGGCTTCGCCAGTTGGCTGGTGTCAATGCGCTCACAACGTCGTCGTGGGCGTCCGCCAAAGCGCACCCGCATGTCAGCACATACAAGTGCATGGTCGGTGTCCACACATGTGCTCCAAATCGAGCGACAGTTCTGGACGCAGCATCTCCATCGGTAACTTATCGCAATGTGATCGATTTGCGTCCATAGCTGGTTCGAGGCTGGTGGGCGCCAAGTCACCCTCCGGCGGGTGCTGTGTCTGAAATTAGTGCTCGCAAGAAATAAGCGAGCATCCTCACACAAATGAAGTAACCGCTCACCGTTATCATTACGGGAGCCTATACCATGTTGGCCGCCCAGATGCAGCTCATCTGTGGATAATTTCCCAACTTGAGCGTTCAGATCCCCAGCCAGCACTACAGTGTCCGAGCTTCTTCTGTGGCGAAGCAGTTCGTTCAGTTGGCGGTAGAAGTCGTCTTTTACCGAAGCATCGCTACAGTTTGTCGGTGCATAGGCAGCGATAACGAATAGACACCTGTTAGTCCCACGCGACTTCGAAGCTTTGAACGAGCCGGCCAATCGGACCGTACACATCCGGCTACTGATTGGAATCCAATCAATTAGAGCAGCTTCAGCCCGGGGACTCAGGGCAATACCAACACCAGCTTGGCCGGTGCTCGAAGCTGCATCGTCACCGGATAGGCGCAATGAGAAAGTGCTGCTAGTGTCACCTGAAGGGGATCGCAGAGTGAGTACAGAGCTCGAGTCTTGCAGGCGGGTCTCCGATAAGCAGCAGATATCGATCGAGAGGGTCTCTAATGTTCGGGCAAGTGCTGCCTGTTGACCGATCTGAAGCAATGTGCGAACATTGAGGCATGCCAGTCTGAAGGAGGATCGAGGGCTCCAAATGGAAGCCGATGAACTGGAATGGGCCGCTTGCTTGGACATGGGCCTGTTGACAGTGCAGGAATGACGCTCCGCGTTCACATGTGAGTTGAAACTAAAAGACAAGCGACTACTGAAGCAAGGTGGGGGAGGGCCGAGAATTGGGGGGTTGAAAACAGGGGGGATAAAAGTGAAGCTGGAACGGGACGATAAGGGTGAAAAAGCGCAAGAAGGGGAATAAGAAGATGGGAAGGCTTGAACAGTAGCATCCAAACCCCTATCCACCCTGCTCGATGCAGCAGATAGGGCACCGTTGATTATCCTCTGCGGTGGCCAGAGCATCAGAAATTTGTTTGTGGAAAGATTCATTGTATTGCGTGGGCAGGATACTGTCAGGTTGCCCAGGCCTAGACAGGAGAACGATTAGGGTTCTCAACCAAAGTCTTTGGTTCAAAAACCTGTCCGCAAGGCAGCGGGTTTGGCACTGGACTACAAGGAGTCTGTTTTACGGAATAATGTGCCACCCTCATTCCAACCCCCAACCTGGAGGACCAGGAGGCTGAGTTTGTCTGGCCTCTAACCATTGACCAATCTGGTATGAGGGGCTCTGAAAGTGCAGAAATGCACCACCCAGTATAGCTCAATGGATCACTGAGGCACACAAACCATCGCACCAAGGTAAGGTCCAGCCTCATTGCGATGGGGTCTAGGAATACACAACTTTTGATCGCTTCCCTAGCGCGTCCCTCACAATAGTTGATCAAGTAGGACAGCCTTATTTCCGGATTCGCCGTAGCATTCCTCACACTAGATTGGAAACTGCGAATGAAACTTCCAATAAGGAATGGGATCCCGTTAAAGCGGATTATTTCGCGCTTTGGCAGCCCTGACAAACATTCAACAGCCTTGGTCTTCTGTCGAACACGAGCTCCGAGATGGTTGTCCAACAAAGCCGGAGGGAGTCAAATCACGAAAATGCCTACCACCGCACCGAACGACTAGACAAGTGGAACAAGTTTCTGACGTCCCGTGGCGTCATAAAGCTTCTATCAACTGGTTATCTACAGAATATGTCACCATCCAGGTCACCGCGACGAAATTGTGAGCCATTATCCGACATAACGGATCCACGAGACACTACTCGCACTTCTTCAGCTAAAATTTATGTAACCTTCGTTCTAGTTCTCTAATCCTAAGCAAAGCTCATCTTAAGAGGCCTCAGGGTTCACGATACAAATATTTTGTGGCTTCTTCGGTAAAAGATTTGGCTCTATTGTATCCATTAAAATGCCAGTCAAACTATTCAACTTTGTAGCTGCAACCGATACTGCCCACTGACAAGCCCAATCACCAAACGTACACACAATCTGGGCGGCAAAATATGAGGGTGGCGTATAGAATAATTTGTACTGCATAAACCGTGGTTCTACAAGCATTTCACTCAAAGATACAGTGGTAACTTACGAATAGGTGAGTAGACTCGCAAACAGATGTAAAATAAATCCAGTTAAGTTCGAACAGCGGCAGTAATGGAGGCTCAGTAAACGCAGCGCAGTGCTGGATAATTTGGCACTGGTTGTCGTTAAAGGGCGGATATGTTATATAAACAAACATATAAACCTATAAATGGACGCGAATGTCAGCTAGTTCTTTCGAATAATTATCGGTCACAATCCAACGTCAGTCAATGTGCAGTGAGTAAGATGAAGATGCGTGGCGTGATGAAATGTTAAAGAAAAGTGAACTACTCCGAAATTATCAGTAATGTCATTCAGCTTCATGAATTGTAATTCTCACCGACCAAGGCGTACAACGAAACCCCACCGAATACGGTTCTAATGATCGGTCGTTACTGAGTGCTACTTAAACTGAACTGAGATTTCCATGGAGATTACGTGTCGCATTCACACCACACAGCGGGCAGTCCAAAACCCAAATTTTGGTTTGCCGGGTATTTTTCTTGCATTCTTGCCGCCGTTTTACATATTATGCGCCGTGACACTTCCAACTATACTGCTGCTTGCCAATTTGTTTATATATAGAACTAGAAATAGTTGCAAATTTAAGTTGTCTTAAAAGCTATTTTTCTAGTCATCTAAACAAGATCGGTGGAGTTTAGTCGATAGCATCCAGAAGTAGGTAAACCACTTAACCACTCTAATTAATTCTACCAAATTACACTATGTCATTCTGGTATCCTAAAGTAGTGCTAGCTAGTCAAACATTTGCTGCTTCTAATCGCGTTTGCATACTCCAACTCACGTTTGCGTTTTCTCCTTGTTAACTATCTATCATTCTAGTTTGAAACACTAAGGTTAAAAGCGGAAGTCAAACCTGTCAAACCATTAATTAATTATATCACAAATCACCTGTACATGAGTAAACCGAATATTGGTTCGGTCGCTGCGGTCTTCGCCGAGCTGATCAACTCCCTGATCATCACTCTCGAGCTGACATCACTAGTGCGTGGGAGCCAGCGGTTTCATAGCAGAAGATTGTAGAAGGCAAATCCGGATTTCACCAGGCTCTCATGGGATCTATCGGTGAACCATAATAGACTGTCCAAAAGTTGATAACTACGTGACATGGTTTTCCACATTGTCCACCTTTGTATTCAGAATGCATTTACTAAGCAGTTTCTAAACTAACCTCCACAGTTGAAGATTTTTCGCACTGCTGTGGTTGACAGAAGGTTTTTACGCAACCGATCGGCGAGTTGGCCCCCGAGTGGAACGATAATTGCCATAACGAGATGTGGCAAGGCGGAGAGAAATCCGGTCTGCAACATTGAGAGAATAGAAACGGTATAAATATGCAGTTGTGAGCTGAAAACCAGGAAGTGTTCGATAACGTCCGCAGATTAAATGCTAGTTAGTCGTGCAAGACGACTCGAAATAAAGTAGTCACCTGACGCATCGAGTGCCAAACAGTCAACTTATAATCCACCTTTTATTTAAGTAAATGTGTATAACATCAAATGGGAAAATTCTCTACTTAGCTGGATAGCTCTTCGGTCGCTGCTAGTTTTCGAAGCCACAATATCGTCGAGATAAGCTGAGTTGGCGCAAACCTTGACTAAATGTGTGCTTCAAGGTTAGAACTCAGCAACGCTAACATGAAAACAGCACTCAAATCAGTGCGTGATTCTTGGCCCAGGTTACGATAAAGCCACTCCCATAGGCAAACATGCGTTAATGATATGCTTCGGGAGACATATTCCCATCAGCTGGTTTATTTCATTCTTGTCCTCATTCGAAGCCAAGGTACTACGGAAATCGTAAACACTTGAATGGTAGCTCGGGATCTGTCAAATAGAGACTTCCGCAAGATTTGACTACGAAATGGTCCGGAGGAGGAAGACTCCGTATCGAGGACACGACAAAGTTCAATATTCACTTTGGAGAATGCTAAGTTAGTTAGAGGTTTGTAATTAATAAATCGCGGTGCGATTTAGACTCATCCTTACAGAGCGTCAACAGCATTTATTGTTAATCTTGTGGATCTCTTAAACTTATTTCATTTTGTTAAAATATGCTTAGACAAATTCTTAGTATTTATAGGAAAGTTTCAAGGTTCAGTCATGCTGTTTCTTACCTCAGCCAAGTTGTACCCGAACACCTCTTTGAAGTACTTGGGAGTCTTTGTTATCAACAAGTAGAACGACCAACTCCGAGCGAAATTGGCCACAATGATTGCATAGACAGGAAGAGACACGGCGAATTTGGCCCAAGGTATGGGGATTTTCTGGGTAAATGCATAAACATGTATAACAGTTAGGGAACAACTAATAAGATTGAGACTGTAATTGAGCAGTGAAGAAGTTACACTTATCCTACATTCGTCACGCTCAACTACTGAATGTCTTGTGTTTTCTGACGCTCACCATTTGAATCCCCAAAAAATGGTTTGTTTGGTGCGACAATTTTCTCCTTGCAGCCCGTCCGTTACACCAAATGCCACGCCTTACTCATAGTTTCTCCATCCCTGCCTCAGTTAAAGAAACTGCAAATACGTAGTTCCATGAAGTGCTGTGTTTCTCGTCGCGGCCACCCAATATTCCTTTCCTGGTATAGTATGTACTACTTGTAGACACTGAAGCGGTTGCGTGAAACAGGGTAGTCTTTGGGTCCCTACTTTCCTAATTGATGTTAAGTAGATGGGAACCATGATTTATCATTGTTGACATGGCTAATGCTTGACACCCCATAGAATAGTCCGAGAAACAAACTGCCGTCAATAAAAAAGCAAACATTGGCGGAACCACTAGAAAATCAAACTGTGCAAATTGACTGGTTGTGTTATGTTGATGCCCTGTCAGTAAAGGCCATATAGTGCACTGTAAATGTATGAGTGTATTATCAGGAAGTTTTTTTTGAATACGGGTAATGTGGGGGAATAAACAACGTAAGTAGGGATGGCGCTCCAGGTTCTGCACATACGAAGTGAAAGAATTATCGGCGATTTTCCAACTGGCTATACACTGTGGCCAGGTTCATTTGGTGATCTTTCTGCTTGGCTTTGTGGTTCAGTTTCAGAAGGTGAAGACAAAAATGGTTCGAGATCAGATATGTCAATATCAAATCGTCACACTGTTGTGTCGCCGCTGACGTCTTCACCCCACCACCGCAAGAAGAAATCCAAAGACGAGCCAGGAAGAGACTTGTATACATGAAATCACAGTTGCTTATATAGTTTTGAAGGCAAATGAAGGGAAGCTACTAAATTACACTTGAGTCAACCAGCAGAAGGAAAAAGGTCAAATGCAACTGGCGAGTACGCAACCGTGTACTCAGGAGCGAATCGCATATGTTCTTGAAAATAACATCATGGGACCCCAGCGTAAATTGAACATCCATTTACAGTGACGGGCACTGGCCAATCAGAATAACGAAATGAAGCGTTTAAACAAATGTCACGAAACGAGCGAGAATAAGAAATGCAGACCCAAAAATTAAAAAAACTAGTACAATAATCGTGTGACTATTAAATACTCATTTAACATAACCAAGTAGAACAGTGATGAGAAGAAAAAACCAATGGAATGTGTTCTTGCAAATGGCACTGCTGAAATGGACATGACGATGAGCGCCCATTAACAATGGCGTGGGTGTACCAGTCGGGCTAACCCAGTAGAGCGTTTAAACAACAGTCAAGAAAGAGAAAATAGGAAGAGTAAAGAATAGCTATTAAGCTTGTTCACTAAAAATGAATGTCTAATACTTGGTCTCCTAATACACACACACGTTGATAGTGTGCAGTGTAGACCCCGCGGGTGTTTAGCCTCGGATTTGGCTGGAGGTGAAACAGATCCTTTGAGTTCTTGCCCGTCCTTCGTCATGGTATTTCAAGTGCGCGAAGGTCATGTTTGTGTCAAGGCTGCCAGGCGTGTATGGCGTATTCCGAACTGGGTTTATTACAGGCGTTGAGTAACTGAGAGAAGATCGGAAGATCAAAGCGCCCGAATGTTGGTTGGCTTTTTTGACGCCTTCTCGGCCTGAGGTAAACAGCCAAGTTCCTCTTGTACTATCACTCCCAACTCGCATTCACCAGTAGCACGCTGTAAAACTTGATCCTCCAGCCTGTACTCGCAAGTGGATTGGCGGCGCATATTCAGTGTTCTACACATAACAAATTTACAATGAAGCGGATTCTGAGTTGTCCACCCGTATACCCTATTGAGATCATCCTGCAGTGTTACGTGGTTTTGTTTTGTTTTAATGGCCTGCTGTATATAGAAATCATCAGCAAAGAGCAAGAAATTTGCCGTGATCACTCACGCAAATTCGTTTAGGTAACTCAAGAATAGGCACAGACTAAACACTGAACCCTGTGGCACTCCGCACTGAACGTCGATAGGGTCAGACATGGCGCTGCGAACTCACATACTGAAATGTTCTTGAAGCAGTAAGTTACCTATCCAACGGAGGGCCGGATCACTGATTCCACTACTCTAAGGCTTGTAAAGGAGAACGCGGTGGTTCAAACAGTCGAGCACCTTTAACGAGTACAATAAACTGCATCAACTTCCACAACGATGTCGACAGTTTCAGTCCAACTAGAGTGAGTAAATAGAAGCTATGTGGTGCAAGACCGGTTGTTGCAGAATCCATCTTGTTCTGGTGCTACATTGTTGCATCCTTCCAAGTAATTCATAAGCGTTTTGGCTTTAATTATTTGCCTCATTTTGGATAGCGCCGAAGTGTTATCGGGTGATAGTTGGCAGGATCTGCATAAGAGTGAAGACTCTGTGTTTCCATATTTTTGGGACCCTCATCTCATCGAGGCATCGTTGAAAGAACTGAGAGTGGATCCGCTAAATGTATTGCACCTAACTTCGGCGCTTTTGGGCGGATATCATTGACACAGGAGTAAGTTCGCACAGGGAAAGCGGTATAATCTGAATATCTACCGTCCTCAACGGGATATAGCAAAGCCCTGTCAGTGATATGACTTGGGTGAACAGCATAGGCAATGAAGTCGTGCTCTAGGAGTTTAGGGCATTGGTTCCCTCTATTGCAGTCCGTGATGGTCCACCTGAAGTGTGTGTTACAGGAATCCCTCACTGCACTTCATTGAGATTGTTATCGTGTCCGTAAACGAGCTTGCGTTTGGAACATAATTACTCAACTAGATACTGTCGATGTCTCAGTTTGCCATCGCGTACCACCTTCACGCTGTGGTTACGTTTGATTGTATAGACTTCCCGTGCTTCTGGTGCCCAGTGATTCCAAGTACTTTATCCAGAGTAAATCTATAGGGACCAGAAACATCCGCGTCCTGCTCCATAAGAGTGCATTACTCTCATCGAGCGTGGGTCCTGTTCCTCAAAGCATCCGTGACTAGTCGTGTTGAATTGATCGTCAAAATATTAACCGGCAACATCAGAAGATTGTTTAAATAGAAATGACCAGGTAGTTACATTAAATAGTGTAGTCAAAACGCCGTAATCTGTAATGGGCTGAGTCTCGCCAGCGTTTTCTTCGGAATTCTCTGCATAACAGATGTAGTCGAATGGTGGCGTCGTATGATCGCTGCAACCTAAAAGACCATATATTGTTACTAGTTCGAACATAAGCTCCTCGTTGATGTTTATGAGATTCTGGTTTGTACCCCGTCTTGATATTGTGGAAGAAGTGGTGTGGTTGTAAACTGGTAATCAAATGGTTAGTTCCTTTAGTTTCTCTTTGACGTGTTCACCGAGGCAGGTTGTTTCTAGGGTGTGAAGGTCGAAGTCACTTGCAAGAAGAACGTGACTGTGGGATTGTGCGAGAACGGTCTTCAGAGCGCAGGTTAGGTGATTGTCCGTTTTGGAACTAGACGACGGAGGGCGGTACATAATTTTCCTTAGACATGTATCACCGCCTCGCTGGTGAATACACTGTCAACACGTCAACAACATGGATCATTACGTTGTCGACGAGATCAAACTGTAGATCACTGTGGTATTGTGATTGTACACCACCTCCTCCATTCGTAGTCCAGAATAGACATTAGAGTCATTTTATTCTCCGCAGAAGCAAGGCGAATATCGAATGTCCTAAGCTATTGGTTATCTAGTGTAAGTGGAGTTTTTGGCTGATTGCAGGGGAGATTCGTCGCCGCTACGCCGTCAGACAGCCTATATACATTAGGAAAATCGTTGAATATCGGTTTCATCATTACGGGATCGATGATCAGGGCACATTCTAAAGTCTAAGCAAGGGGTTTAGCTGAATGATGCTGTGAAGTAACTTCCTTTAATACTATTAAATACCTAAGTTAAGGATCGCCTTGAACTACACATTATGTAGCTGGGAAACGACACGCAGTGGAACCTTGACATAATAGAGTGAAAAGGCTACAGGTTGGAAAGACACGTAGGATGGTCTGGGTGAAGTGCATACATTTACAGAAACAAATGTTGCAATCAACAGAAATTGCGCTTCCTTAGACTTCCCATGCAGTCTGTATTGACAGTAATGTAACTCTGCTTACCCCGATTTCATGGGCCAGAAGGTAATAACAGTGATGGGTTGTAATTTATCGTCACCCGATGAACGTGAGTCATAGCCCGTATTGCAAATTGTGCAAACTATCGTCGAGTTGTCTTTTTTAAATGAATAAAATGGACGCGATGATGACTAGCCGAGATAGTATTCTCCGCACCCTCAAGCTGGGTCGCGATTTAGTCTATTCGTTCAATGAGATCGAGGTACGAGTGGCTTCATACTCGTTTGCACTGCTCAGGTAAAAATGTCAGGACTGCTATCGTGTAATTCATTCACAAAACAAATGCTTCATATTGACCCCTATCTAGGCATTGGCCATGGTGATAAGCGTTACCCTCAGTGACACGGTGGCCTAATGTTAGAGGCCACGGCTGATTTCCCAAAGGCCCTGGGGTCTAGTAGGCATGCGGCTACCACTACATGACGAGTACAGATAGGTACGAAACCAATCGGGCAGTGTAGTGGGGCCAACGTGCAACGCATGACAAATGGCCAACCGCCGCTCTGCACCAATTGCTAAGAGTCAGTAATTTCTTAAGTTAGTACTGTGTCCGAAAAGGACGGAACTGTTGCATAATGAGTTGCAAAATGTTCCTGGCATGTAATGCTCTGGAAATCATTAGTGTTTCATGTTTCACTGCTTACTGTTGAGATTTGGACACCAAAGGAGTTATACCACGACTTGCGTCTCCTGAGCAGTCTAAGGCTTGTTGGGAACGCATTCTATCCCCGTTATAAGTGGCAGATAAAATATCAACGAACAACTCGGGTTGAATATCATGACAGATACCCTTAAACATTAGATTCGTCAAATTTAAATAGTCCTTCATTAAAAACTAACCATTGTTGACTAACATGTTCTGTGGAGAACTGCCGCACGTATTCTAATGAGTTTATGTATGCAGTGTAAGTGCAGCCAATTCACTGACTAGCGGGATTATGTATCCAAAGGTCCATCATGTTCTCAATATTTGTGAACGCTACTTCGAGGCAACCTTGTCATCCTTAATTAGCGAAGAGTGAAGATTCCTCGGTATGTCTACGTAAAATGCTAGCTAAAGTTATTATTCCATTGCACACGTAGACAACTGTTACAGACTGTTGAACTGGTTGTTGAGTTCGATTGCTTGAATGGAGCAGCACCATTTTTGCTTGGCACTCGTTACGACTGCGATGCGTGCTCGCTCTCGTAGGCTGTGTATTTTGCGTTTCCCTAGATAACAGCGTCCAGCGGTGCCGTCTTTTTAAAGTTAGGCGAACAGGGAACAATTTGCTGCAGAAATAAAGGTTTCCCTGCAACCCGACCTGTCCTTTGGAATCGTTATCCGGGCTCCGGCTATGTTGGTGACGCCGACTTGAAAAGAACTTCAACACCAGATTTTTCGATTCTTTGTACGGTGACCTCGTTCCATTTATTCTTTTTGTAATTTTCCGATTTAATTTTGCATGCGTTAGTAACAATTTGCATCCATTTTTTAAACCATTGACTTTCTAGACCATAATGCAGTGTCTCCCGTTAGTGTTATATCTCCCAGTTAGGATATGGATTTTCTATTGTTGTTCGCTTATCTAGAGGCAGAGTTTAAAGCCACAGAAGTACTTCCGACTAGGCTAAATATGGAAAGTTCATGTCATGCCTCCCCAAGGAGAAATCAGTGCAAGTTCGAGACAACAAGATTTCTTAGACAGAAAACGTCTATGTGGTCTTCAAGGAGGCCATGAGTAAGCCTGTCATGCCCTCTGAAAATGTCCGCCTACAGCAGGCTTTCAGGGATCTGCAGTTAGGCGACAAGCTGCCCTTAACCTAGCTACGAGAGATGCAACAACTTGATTCATTCACCATAGACGAAACACTGCTTTGTGAATTATGGCTACAAATACCACCGGAAAACACACAAGCGATCCTCGCAATGGTTAATTTCGTGTCGCTCAAGGAAGTGCCCAGTTGCTCGGACCGAGTCATAGTACGATCTCAGCCACAAGCCGAAGCCAGCAAGGTTAACGCCGTTGAGTCCCAGGGCACTTCTGTAACCGGTTTACAGTCAATTATAGAGGTCATACAAGCACAAGTCGCGACACTTAATCCCCAAGTTCAATAGATCACAATGAGCCTTTGTTGTCACAGCCGATCAAAATCACCCTCAAGACAATCCAAGTCCAACAACAGGCAGGAGTGCTGTTGGTACAACCAGCGCTTTGGTACCGTAGCTCACAAATGCGTTAAGCTTTGTAACTTTTCCGAGAAGTAGGAAAACTCCTCGGCCGACATGTAATGGTGACGGACGCGACCGGTCGAAAGCAAACTCGTCTCATCCGCGTTAGGGATTTAACTTCTGGTACAGACTTCCTTGTGGGCACCTTATCCGAACTTAGTCATACCTAGTAACTCGGAAGAGGTTGTTTCACCCTCGCCGAACAGACTAGGTGCTTCCAGCGGCACACCAATCACAACTTTGGGTGATAACCTGCTGACGCTCAGCCTAGGCTTTCGGCAAACCTTTCGCTCGGCTTTCCAAATAGCAGCCGTGCCTTTCGCTATTATGGGCATAGATTTCTTTGACATATTGATATTATCACCGATGCTAAAAGGTAGACGCTTAGAGAGTATCGCGCACACCGCAGCGTTCTCGAGACTAGCGCAACATAGCTGCGACCACTCCCATTCGTATCCTGCCTCAAGATTCACCGCCTTTTATAGACCTTTATAATCAGCATCCTAAGCTCGTTCGCACTCAGAACGACTTACTTCCCGTGACGTCAAACGTCATGCACCATACCTGCACTAAGGGTCCGCGCGTTTCGGCCCATCCTCATGAACTGACCTCGGACAAGCCAATATCGGCTAAGACAGCAATCGAACAGATGCTCGAACTTAGAGTAGTCCGCTCGTCTGAGCCCATGGTCATCACCATTACACGCACTCACGCGTTCGTTCACACTGAGAGCGTACGCCCGCCGCTTCATCCTCATTATTCTGGCCTGTATCGTGTCGTACACAGAACCGACAAGACATTTACCGTGGACTACAATGGTGAAACTGCGACGATCAATATTGATAGACCCAAGCCAGCATTACTCGACAACTTTTGCTCTTCAACGCAACAAGAATCTTCTCAGCCCGAGCTATCATTGCCAGCACCGCAACCTCAGACAGCTCACTCCGCTCCAGCGAAACCTACAGCATCAACCGACCGCACCCCTACTCTCTGTACTATCGACAGACCCGGTAGGGAATTGAAACTCGCAGTTCCTCTTCCGGATTTCTTTAACGTTTGCTCCTATAACTAGAGCGTACCACTCAAATTTGCATGTTCCTACAACCCGTTTTCCAAAACCAAGAAAAAGCTTTTGAAGCTACCAAAAAAGAGCAAACCCTTTTGGAAATTCAAAAACGGCTTGGTACATAGTTCTCAGTACACCCTCTTGTATATTGCTATATATGTTCGCTGCTTTTTTTCCATTTGACTTTCCAGATACACTAGTGGTTTGTCGTTCCTTGGTTGAACAGTTCACTAGATCTCCTCATCAAAACTGAAAGCAAAAAAAGTTCCTGCTCAGCCAGCTATGTACACCTTACGAATTGTCTCCCCAAATACAATCTTTCTGTTTCGACACCGTAGGGAGTAAACGGATGGAAGCCCGTTACGGTCCGATTGCATGGTTTTGCCCCAGCAGCTGCATCAGGTTTCACGTGGTTTCGTAAAATGCTGGCCGGTGACGGACAGTCCTCAAGTAGATAATTGATGGTTCGTCGCAGCCAGTTCCAAATCCAATAGTCGTCCACATATCCGGAAAAGTACTATACTGCAGTTTCAGTCTGTTGGGCATCATCAATAGTGCGCATCCATCGGATCCATCAGGATTCGAACGCATGACCACCAGCGGCGTGCACCGCGAGTCAGCAGCTTATGTCAGCCAAGTAGGTCGAAGCACTGCCTAAAATGTCCCTTCTAGGGGGGGGGGCTATATAGCAGTCTTGAGATTCTTGGGGTTTGTCTGTTTAAAAATCTAACTAAAATTACTATTCTATTGCACACGTAGGCGACCGTTACAGATTGTTGGACTGGTTGTTGAGTTCGATTGCTCGAATAGAGTAGAGCCATTTTAGTTTGGCGCTCTTTACGACTGCAAAGCGTGATCTCCCTCGTGTGCTGTGCATTTTGCGTTCAACTGCGTCGTTTTTTAAAGCTAGGCAAAGCGGAAACATATTGCTGCAGAAAGAAAGATTTCCCTGCAGTTCGATCTGTCGTTTAGAATTGCTATCCGGGATCCCGCTAAAAGCAACGCCAATTCTGGAGGTTAAATGAGGAGACAGAATCCGGTAAACATAGTATGAGTTTTCATCCTTAAAATTATCTGCGGGGGAATATTGGGTTTGAGAGCACTCTCTTCCCACGAAGAACTGCCGTGCGATCATTATAATCACCGCAACTACCGACCACAGGCTGCTGAACTGAGAGTGTGATAACACAACTATCAGGCCTCGAACAGCATCCGTCTAAAGGACGAGTTTTGCAACAATGATCATTAATAAAAGTAAGCACTGTGCCAGTGATTTCTAGGGCCGAGACTGCTTTCTAATAGACTGAGCGTTTCCTCGTTACACTGTATGTTATGCTGTATGTACATGTCAGGCAACTAGTTGAAATCATTTTTACCTATTCATCGATCATCAGTGTTGTAGATGTGGATACGCCGTGCCACTTTAGAATCCATTCACAATGGACAACATTGTGTCATTTAACATCAGTTTTGCTTTGCTGCGGCCGTTTGGGAATTCAGTGGTGCCCTTCAGTTATGGCTCTCCGCTTCTCTTTTCGATCTCGCACGTGGACACGCAAGAGGAACCTTCACTTCCGTTTACTACAAACTACGCTCCATTGTTCGGTACCGTGCTTCAACCTCACCACCAAAACAGACGACATCGGTTCGCGCACATCTATGGACACGCACACACCGTTGCTGCCTCGACAACTCATGAGCTCACACACAGCACCCAACACTCCCACACATTATGCACACGTCGCCGTGATCATGTCACATTGAGGAAGCGATGCACAAACGGACGAGGCTGTGTGTGTACTCAAGCTACAGCAAGGGCGTGTGCGACACCCTGCCTAAGCAGCCAGGTGGGTTGGCCTGATGGGGGTAATATACAACGGATTAGCAGCGGCAGCGCGAGAGTGATTCGACTTTAATGGAAAATGGCGGCACCAGAGGTAGCAGCAGAGACAAAGGCGAGATCCGTGTCTGTCACGTGTGTGTGTTACGGCCGCTGGTGCGAACGGTATGGGCAGTGATTCATGTGGACCAGATTGTCGTCGATTCTCGCTTGGTCCTGTCCAGAGACTGTATTTTCGTGATCGATTTTTCAGTTAGTTGCAGTTAAAATTGAACCGGCTCTCATCAAGCATAGGTAATTAGCAAGGTATGCACAGGGAACAAACTGTAAGCACCCCATAGACCATGTTATTGACTTATTGGCTTATTGGCTTTTATGCACTTGAGTTGAGAGTGGTCCACACTTATGAGTCTTTTGTGTATATAAGGAAATGTCACTCATGAGAGTTGCATAAATGGAAGCTCGGTTAAACATGGAAAGCATTTGAATTGGGGGAAACAAAGTTGCTCTTAAGCGAACGGAAGTAAATTCTACAGGATTCATTCGGTGATCGGGGTTATATACCGTATTTCACCAGATATAAGCCGATGAATTTTGAACAATTTTTTGTTTCTGTAGTTGTGGGGTCGGCTTATGAAAAGGCCATACGCGATTTGAAATTAGCCATGCACTATCCACCAAGGAATACCTCTAGTCTTATCTCCCATTAGCACTACCCGCTAATGAAGGGTTTTTAAGTGCCTATAACTGGACACGTTACTTTTGTGTCGAAAATTCTCCGTATATTGCACATCAGACCTTCGCGACGGATGGCAATAGGGAATCCATAGCCCTTGAACATTATGTTATGCCAGGCGATCCGGTGCGGCTGACCGTGAACATTGCTCTCATCCACTGCTCTACTGTGGTTCATTTGCATAAGGCCCCCGACTATGTGAGGCGGTCTGTCCTAAACCCTCCCACCTTACCATACATTGTCGGCTGTCTTGTCTTTTTCATATGACTTGACGTCTGGTCGATACATTGCCCAGTGCGGTGAAAGCCTTTGTTCTGACGGCTCTAGGCCCCATTAACCGCGATTATAACATTACGGTACCCACAGTTGACCAATAATAGAACAAATTTCACTTGAACTCACACAAGGGACAGCAGCTAGTGTTGACGTCGAAATCGTGGAGAAACCATGATGTTTCTCTTCTGCTGACTTTGGACAAATTCGGTGTAGCAAAGTCGTACTGTCGTCTTAGCTATGGACGGGTCTATGTTCAATACTACGCGGTACTTTAGGTTTATTCTGCTGAAAACCCAGGCTTACGCATGTCAGAGGGGCGGAAATGTTTGATCACGAGGAATCATAGTGGCAACACTTGCGAAAGTAATCTCAAGCATGGTGATGTTGACAAAGATGTCATCGACGGGCTTCGGGACACAAGCCTTGAGTTCCTTCGAAACTTGAGTCCCTAACGCAGTTGACTCTGCTATTGGCCATTAATCTATAACCCCAGAGACCGGCATTGCAACCTTATTCGCTATAGTATTACCGGCTAAGCTCGCATTAGCTTAAGTGGGATGCGTGCACAGTCCAACCAACATTGGTGCACTGTACCCTCCGGCTGCTGCGATTCCCACAGCGATCTCGTCAACTGAGAGAACTTTAGTTGTTGAAGTAGCTAGAGAATCAGATTCAGAGCTCCACAAAACTGCAACTCCTATATATATATATATATATATATATATATATATATATATATATATATATATATATATATATATATTTCAGGTGTGTTTGACTGTTGTTTGATATCCCCGGTGTGGCTGCGCTTGATGTGCATGTTGACAAGGTGCCTACCTGTCTATTACCCACTACCTCGTCCATACTGGCTCCAGGAGACAGTTGGTCGTTGCTGGAGGGGACAGGCTGCATGGTCCTTGTGGCCGTGCTAGGCTCGAAGAGTGGTTCCATGCAGTCAGTGTGGAGCGGACTACGGTCCAGCCACCGCCTTGTGTGCGCTTGATTCCCAAATACAGTGCGCTTGTGTTTGCCTGTGAAGGAGTGTGGGCCGGCTCCGTTGATGAAACGTGGTTCCCATCCGCATGCCTCCCGGTCTTATTCCTTCGGGTTTACACTGGATACTGGGGTATGTGGCTTGGAGCTGTGGGATGGTGCAGCGCAAGCCATCCATGGTCCCTCTGTAGGCGCAGGCGTCCTGTGGCTGACCACAATGACAGCGCAAATCCCGAAACAGGATGCCGCCATAAATGTATATATAATATTATATATATATATATATATATT
>OX104065.1:93264099-93324794 GCA_944474145.2 Dicrocoelium dendriticum | reverse complement strand
CGTTGATCTGCAAACATTTTTATCTCGGACAGTGCTGCGTTAGGCGTTACATAAACGTTCTCAATTACGACAGACTGAAAACCATTAAGAAACTTTGGTTTACATTCCAATAGGTGGTAATTTATTGAAGCCGTTGAGTAGGTGGACAGCTGTGAAACCGATGTACACCATTCTTCGCTAATGTACGTGATCACACTTCCTCCACGTTGGTGAGGTGGCCGGATATCTGATGTGTCGATAGCCATCGAGTTTCACGACTTTATCTTCAATTTCGAGCTGTAGCCAACTTTCTTGCAACATCACTATATCTGCGCTAGATAATTCTGTTCGTTGTAAAAGGTTGCCCATATTACCAATTTTTTCGAGAAGTGATGGGACACTACTGGGCAGGATAAGCAGAATTTGTACATTGTTAGTAGGGCAGCGTCTGAGTCCAGCTTGTCAACTAGCACGGTGCTTTTTCCTTACCTCCAAATTTTTCTGAACAATTCTTTTGATAATATTCCTGGTTTTGTGGCTACATTTGGTTAGAGGTGACTTTCGTACATCTTCGCGGAGTGAAATCAAATGGTCTACAGTGTATGTCAACATTACTAACCTTAACTTGGTTCACTTAAACAAATGCAAAAAGTTGTAGAAACAGGTGGGGGGGGAACCGCAGTGAGTAGCGTAGAACACTATTCCAATCACAACAACAATGGCCGAATTTAAAGACCTCGCCTTCTGATTGATCCACACCACTGGCCCCAGAAAACAAGCGTTACTGAAACACTCGGAGATACCACTGGAGCCCTGATTCACAGTAAGGAGAAGTGTATGACTCATTAGACTGGGCAATTTTGAGAGCAGTTGGACGGCGCCCTGCTTTCGCACCTCATCCAACTCAGATGGTGCAGGCTGAGTCTTGACCGGTTATTTTAGGGGCTATGTCTGTGGCTGTGGTCTGAAATGCCATCACGGCGCTTAACCATTTTCGAGCTACTGGCGCGCCTTCCCTCGCCCCTGAACCATCTACGGATGGCAGTGAGGCCCTCTGCAAACACTGGTTTTTCTTGCGAACATGTTTGGACGAAGTGGCTATATAAGCTAACTTCAATGAATCGCTTGTACTGGCGATATACTAGAAGGGCAAGTGCACCGACTGTGCTAACCGCAGAGGTATTAGCCTAACTCCTGTGGTGACAAAATTACTAGCATTGGTTCTCATTCGTCGCCTCACTGCGGAACGGGAAACCCGAATTAGAGAAGAGCAAGCACGTTTCCACCCAGGAGGGGGTTGTGTGAATCATATATTCACTGCGGCAGGTGTTAGAATGGCGCCACACATTCGACAGGCGGACTACACCTGTGTTCCTCAACTTCATGCGTTCGCTAGACTTAGTCGATTGATCCACTCTGTTCGAGATGCTTGTATCTTAAGTGTTCTCATGGAATACTTGAACATTTTAGATACCACACTCGAACACCTCAAGCCTTGTCAGAGTCTTCGGTCATTTATCTGCTATGTTTCCGAAAACATACGGCGTTAATCCAGGTTGCCCAGTTCCCATTTTTGTTCAACTTTGTTTCGGATTCCATCATAGATTATTCCTCTGCGGAATCTCACGATGCGGGCGTTGAAATCCTTCAGGATGAATAGCTTGTTGTTCTTGACTATGCGGACGATATTGTCTTACTGTTTAACGATGTTGGGATGGCCCGCTTAACCGTGGATAGCCTCTAAATGTTTTTACAGAACCGCCAACCACTTGGTGACTTGGACACCTGGTAGCGAGGAACTCGAGGTAGTTGATCAATCCAGTAATCTTGACAGCTACATCAGCAACGATGGACGCATGGCCACTGAAATCAGTTTACGTATTGCAACAATTTGAACTACCTTTCTGCATCTGCGACATGTGTGGCGTCAGTAATGGGTTTCCCTCAATCTGAAAGGCCGTGTTTACAAGGCCACATTGAGGGCCGTCCTCATCTGTGGGAGTGAGGCTTAACCACTTCGGTCTGACCATTTGAGGCGCATTCAAGTCGTAGATCATCGTTTCCTGCGGGGCATTGCTAGTGTCAGGTGGCATCAACGTGTCCGCAATCATGATGTGTGGGTGAGTACAGTGATAATCAGGCTAGTTCCTTAGATTAACAGTAGTACTACATGCATTGACTTAGCTTGGGCACCTACTGCGTTTATCTAGCTTACAGAGGTAGGTCTTATTCTGTTTTGCCAGATGCACGATGGCGCTGTGCCTGAAGTGAGCAAAGGTTAACTTGGAACACTGGTAGCCCAGCTTGGTTGCTCACCTGTTGATCGTTTTTCCGAGCTTGATAAAGGGATTGCATACGTTTCACCACCATGCGAGGTGGCATCTTCAGTGCGGTGATAGGCAGTGTATAATCCTGCTTATTGAATCGTCAGTCCGTCATCCACGGACTGGTGACATTTTGAAGGTGGCAATTTCGATTTACTCCACGTGATCTTTGCCCATTTGCTTCCGCGACTGAACGATCGATGGATCAGGAACCTTTCTAAACGACCGCTCAGTGAGACAGAGCAGCAGATACTCACCAAAGGATTGAACTGCAATATCAAAGACGCAGCAACCAGGGAGTTTTTTGGCGGAATTCGAAAACGCTCTGCGGTCAAATGGACTTGGAGAAGAGATTCAGGAGCAAATCCGACACACAATCGTCCCTGTCATGACAAACGTCAATCAATACAATACCCTATCTCGACTAGAGCAAGAACCAATGAAAGTACTGAGATCCGACGAGTCAGTCGTTATCCTTCCTGCAGACAAAGGACGTATGACAGCCATAATGCATAAGACAGAGAAAGCAAAGCGACTTCTCTACGATACAAGCACATACAGGCGCATTAATTACGATCCGACATCGCAGCTAACAAACCAAGTAAACAGAACATTGCATGAACTACAACAGTTGAAACGAATTACAGCAATTGAAGGAATAAAATGAGAGCCCGTGACTCGAACATCGCCCAATTCTAAGGGCTTCCAAAACTACACTAAGAGGGTGCTCCCTTGCGGCCAATTGTTTCACTTCCAGGTACACCCACCTACAACCTGACGAAGGAATTGTGGAGGCGTCTCAAACATCTACTCAATGGTTCGCAGCACTCCGTAAACAACGTCAAGCAATTTCTAGAGAAGCTCAAGAACCTGCATATAGATCATGACGAAACGAAAAGCCAAACATGAAAAAGTTGGCCTCTGCCGGTTGTTGTCGACTACCTGGTTGGGGTCCGAGAGATGCGGATACTTGCTGGTTGAAGACCTTGGAAGCCATGACTCAAGATCGATGTCAATGGCGGACGTGTGCATCGGTGTGTTGCGGTGTCCCTTCTTCCTCCCCCTAAAAAAGAATAAACTGAAAAAGTTTCAAAAGCTGCGTGGTGAAATAGACAAAAAAGCTTTTGTTGTTGCTCTTTTCTTATTATTCATACTGTTTTCCTATTCAGCCATGATTCCGGTGGCACAATATCTGTACCACAGATTGTGTATTATATATATATATATGTATATATATATATATATAATATATATATGATGAAACGATGGTCTCCTTCGACGTCACCGCTTTCTTCACGTCTGTCAATTTTCAACTGGCAAAAGAAGCAATCATAGAACGCCAGAACAACAGAGACGGGAAAATTGGGAGTATGACGACTGCAAACATTTGCAAGCTCCAACTATGCGTCACAACTTACTTCTCCTTCAACGGAGAAATCTATGAGCAAGTGAAGGGGGCACCGATGGGATCACCAGTATCAGGTCTGATCGCTGAGATCGTCATGCAAAAGTTGGAAGATCTACTACCAGCTATTAACCCGAAGTTGTGGGTACGCTGTGTCGATGATACATTTGTAATACTGAAACGCAGTGAATTAGCAATCGCACACCAACTACCCAACAAGGCAATGGATGGGATTCAGTTTACAATGGAGTTAGAGGCAGAAAACACATTCTTGGATGTGTTGGTGACCAGAACAAAGGATGGTGAATTTTAAACATTCGTTCATAGAAAAGGCACACATACGGACCAAGTTTTGAACTTCTATAGCAACCACCCGAAGTGCCACAAAATAAGTTGCGTGCGGACACTATTTCGCAGGATTGAAACACGCTGCAGTACACCGGAAGCCAGACGGGAGGAAGAGAAACGCCAATTTGATTCATTCAAGCGCAATGGATACCCACGCAGCTTCATCTGCAGATGTCTAAATCACAAGCTTATGAACACCGAAGCGATACCAAATGCAAGCAAGTAGGTCGTTTTGCCTTCTATGAAGAACATATCTCAAATGACTGCTAGATTGCTCAAACAACACAGCATCGTGGTCGCTCATAAGCCAACCGCTACTTTGAGAAGAATACTGTCAAACCCAAAGGACATTCGGAATGCACAAGAACGAACAAACGTCGTGTATAAAATAAATTGCAATAATTGTGAAATGAACTATGTGGGACAGACAGGAAGGAAACTATCCACAAGAATACAAGAACATCAGAGGGCTTGTAAAAAACATTATGCATCGTCTCTTGTCTCGGCGCATGTGGATGAGGAGGGACATAGCTTCAATTGGAACAAAACGGTGATTTTAGCTCAAACAACAACACAGAAAGGAAGAGAATTCCTAGAAGCATGGTACTCCTCTAATAATTCGATCAACATGCGCATTGACATCGACCCCGTGTACCATCAGCTCAGAAAGAAAGATCTCCGGTGAATCGAATGACATGGTTCAGCTGCAGAATCAAATAGGCAGAGATCATGTGGCGCAAATCGAAATTGCCATCTTCAAAAAGTCACCTGTCTATGCATGACAGACTGACGATTCCATAAGCACGATTATGCACTGCCTATTACCGCACTGAAGATGCCACCTCGCATGGTGATGAAAACGTATGCAATCTCTTATCAAGCCTCGGGAAAAACGATCAACAGGTGAGCAAAGGTTAACTTGGCAGCGAGAAATAGTCACTGACATAAAACTGGGTGTTGTTGGTCTGTCTCTGCTTCCAGACTGGAGCCTACGTGGCCGACCTCATGTTTGGCTGCAGGTGTTACAAGACATGTTTCACAGTCGGCACCAGTGATATGTCTGCTGTCGTCTTCAAGTGAGACTGCTTGTTTGAAATGTGTTTGCTGCCGGGCTATCTGCATGGTAATGGCTGATTGTAAAACGGGGCAGTGAAGGCCGCACGGAAGCTGTCTCACCGGTGCCTGCTTATCCCTGCACTAATGTCAGCTGTTTATGAGGGTATGTCGTTGACACGGTGTGGACTCCTGGACCCTGAATGTTTGCTTAGGGCGTTTAGTTTCTACCCTAAGTCCCCTTTTGTCCCATAGGTCACAATGGTTGTACGGCAGCGAACCATCCGTTCAAATCGCTTATGTATTGCTGCTGTTGATATTTTCCTCTACAACGATGCGACCACTGTCTCATTTTGAAATAGCTTGAAGACGTTATCGTTGGCGAAGAAGACAGGGTACCGTACCACAACCTGATTTGGTACAGGTTTCTCAGTTTAGGGAATTTGCGAGATTTTTCGCTCAATTCCTGCTTCCGTACTCGTCGAACAAACTGGCGTACATATCCTGTTGCTCATCGTTAGCTTGGTTGGCACAGCATACTAGAGACTTACCGATTTCGCCGGATCAATATCTTCGCATCTTCATTTGCTGAATTAAAACCCGACTTCTAGGGTATCACATGATCCCATTTGTGGGGCTGTGTAACGAGTCAGTATTCAGTGTCAAGTGATTCGTTACTGTGTTCACAGACGTGCACGCGCTCACGTTTCGGTCCACTCGGTGGTCCGTCACGTTCAGTTATTCAGTTGTGATCCCTGCGCCGAAATGCCTTATAGCAGGCTCAACGCAACGCTGTCGTCAACATTATGATTGTACCATATCGGACTAGGCCTCATTGCGTTGATGCTCCTTACCCAAGGTGCCTGTCCCGCAAGACAGTACTCGGCCGATTTTTGCATGCCTTTCGCTTTGTCCAGGCGTGGGTAAAACCCGTGGCCTTACTCTACCGGACAACTGCACTGTCTGTCTAGATTGGCCAGCTGTCAGCATATGCACGTACCTATCTAATCTAATGCGTGCAGTTCCCGTCCAAAGAACAATCCGGCGCTACACCGGGTGCCTCCGTTGCTAACACACCAACGCCCAATCGTTGCTCCCACCCAATGCGAACTTGCATTGACCACCAAAATCCCCTTATCTCCTTCAAGCGCAGTGGCCATGTCTGGCCCACAAGATAACACCAGACGCATTGTGGCTCCATGCACTCTGTTTGCTCGATTAGTTGATATATTTTTAATGATGGAGGCTGCAAGTGAAGTGTGTTTGTTACTGACCCATACTGTTGCATTCACCGCTCTGTCCGTCATAGGCGTGGTGTGGGAGCTATCCAGGTAGTTGTATGAACAATCAGACTTCATTGGAGTGTCCCGGTCGTCGTTTGAATTGGTCGTGTTTTAGCTCACTTTTGTGGCTTATATCTAAGTTCTACGATCTGTTGCTAGTTACAAGCAATGTCTTCTACCCTCAGCTTGACTCTCTCCAAAGCATTCATAGCATACATGTCGTATATGCGAGATAGCTTGGTTGCAGAACTTCAACCTGACATCTCGCACTCAGACCGGATCATATTCAACAATATGGACGCATTGAATACCTTCACTCTGTGCCAGTTATTGGATTACTGTCACTTATATTGGCTAACCAAGCGTAGTGGTGTTTCCCGATGTCATAGATTCGGTGGATCGATAATCCCTTTGGGATTGTTTTAACTAAGAAAGTGTGTCTGACAGATACTTGGACATCGTCCAGAGCGTTGTACGCACGTAGTTCGGACCGTTTAGGAGCTTCTGGCCCGCTGTCACAACCTTTCAAAATCTGCAGCGGTTGTGAGACAGGGATGTCTGCTTCACTTTTCATTTAACTGCTTTTTTTAATGAAATTATGGAGACTGCATTCACTAGGCAAGACTTGGAAGACGTGGAGCAGCTTCCAGGTGATCGCTTCTTGACATATAGTAGCAGATGATATTGTCCTAACTTGTGGCAGTTTACCAACGTGTCAGACAGCGCTGGACAGTTTGGCACTGTCCGTGTTAAATCTTCTCACGTTGTTTACAATTTCCGAAACAGGCACTTAATCTATTCGCACCACGTCAAGTCCAAACAAAGGAAAAAGTCAGAACGATCTTGCCTAAAATAACGTGTTAACCGCAGTCAAACAGGGGCAGACCATGGTCATATTTATAGGTCGCCTCATGACCTTCGACTTCTAGAATTAGGAGGTCAGATACCAAGGTTAGTTGTTCCCCATAGATTTGGCCGATCTTCAGGAAGGTTGTTAGTCACGTGCTGGCCTTAGAACATTCCAGAACGTTCGAAATCGATGCGATAATCGTTAACAATCGATTATTGCTGAAATAATGGATTTTCCGGGAAATTCTTAATTTCTCCCGGACACCCCTCCTGAGATAGGCTCTACGGTGTATGAAGAAAGCCTGGGATTGACTTGTAGTCTCCTGGACGGTGTTCGAATTCTGTCGGTCCATCGCCTCGGCTGAAGTGCGCGAGAAATTGGTCCCGAAGTCTGTCGTGCGTTTTTCGTTGCCATTCTGACAGCCGTCGTCCATAGGCTCCTTGCGCAGGCTGCAGCTTTCTACCAACAAGTCAAACGGAAGGTCGGCAGGCTTTACTTTCTCTGGTTGGCACAGCGTTGGTCGTAACAGGTTTATAGGGCGAACCCAAGTCTGTGTCCCTACGATCACTTCATACATTACATTCCCGCGCTTGCCTTTGATCGTACCAGGGGTCCAAACTTGCGTGACCTGCCCGATACTCCCGCACTAACACTGTCCTGCTCTCTCATGAGACGGTTGTTGCCGAGCCCTATGCCGCTAAGTTAAAATCCCATTCCATTCTGCGATTCGCCAACAGTGAGCAGCGTGTTTCGGTCGACTGGCCTCACATGGGCATACGCAGCTCTCTGTTCATCATGGCCTGTGCCTGGCGAAACCTCCTGTTGAGTTGGTACAGGAAGAGGAATCGGTCAATCACCTCTTCTATACGTCCCTCCCCCGATTTGAAGAGGGCTCACTTGAAAGTATCCACAAATTTCTCTGCCTGACCATTCGATTGTGCGTGACACGGCAGTGAGCGAATTTGCTGGACGGCGCATTGTCTGCAGAACTCCGTAAAAAGTGCCGAGGTGAACTGTGCGCCGTTATCAGTTACAAGTGTCTCTGGACAACGGAATCTGGCGAAGATTTGCCGTAGTTTTGTTACGGTTGCTTGGGTCGATGTGCTGTTCATCAGGAACATTTCAGGCCATTTGCTGTAAGAGTGGACAACAATGAGAAAACTGGCCGTTGATTGATCCTGCGAAATCGACGTGGACACGGCACCATGGTCTCATTGGTTTCTGCCATGTATAGACTTCCGTCTTTACTGGTGGCAATGAAGCCGCAGCGCACTTGTGGGAACTTTTAGCAATTTCTTCCAGTAGTCTGTCCATGAATTGCCAGTACATAAAGCTTCGAGCAAGCGCCTTCATCCGGTCGACCCCAGGATGTCCTACATGGAAGTGCGTAAGTACAAGCTTTTGCATATTGCCTTGGGGATGACAACTCGTTCCGAGAACAAAATACATGCGATCAACGATAGAGATTATATGCTTTCTTTGGTAGTGTTGCTGCAATTCGGCTGAATGAACATGTGCGTGACCAACTCGTCCTGTTGAATTGTGCGACCATCTTGAGTACGTGGTCAGCGAAGCGTTTATGCACGTACGGCTTCTGTGGTCACTGGTAGGCCATGTACTGCGTCACTCACATGAAATCTGGTGTCTAGTTCCAGCTTAACTACGGCAATGATCTTGTCTACATCTTGCTGATGAGAGTCTATGAGGTGTGACAATGCGTCACTTGGCCCATGGAAGCAATTGTTTGGGCAGTTGATCTCAGAATCATAGCTCAGCGGATTGAGAGCCCAGTGTTGGAGACGGTTATCCGTGTAGGCAGGGATGCCCTTCTTCGAGCCGAAGATGATCAGCAATAGTTTGTGATCAGTCATTAGTTTGAACCGGCGACCATATAGCATGTTATGGAATTTCTTCACTCCCAGGAGTATGGCTAATCCTTCCTTTTCGATCTGGCTGTAGTTTTTCTCGGCTTTTGTCAAAGCCATGGTCGCGTGAGAGATCGCTTTCTGGGATCCATCCAGTTACAGATGCAAAACAACTGCTCCCATCTCGTAATTTGATGCTTATTTTTAGGAGAATGATCTTAGTTGGGTCGTAATCAGTCAGCCAACAAGTCTGAGGCCCGTAATGACTTAATCCGTTCAAAGGTACGCTTTCACGTTCATGTCCGTATCCAAGCATGGTCTTAGGTCAAAAGCCTGTTCAGCGGGGTACGCAGGCGCTGAAGCTCAGGCAAAAGATGCTCTGTAATGACTGATAAAGCCACAGAAGGAACCTAGTGATTGAACATCTGCTAGTGGAGTTATCTTCCTTATGGCTTCAATGTTTGCCGGATCTGGTCGACGGCTATTCTATTCAAGGATAAAAACCAAGGTATTTGATGGTCAGAGTGAAGCTAGTACATTTGCCTTCACGAATCCGGAAACCATAATACTGGATACGACCAAGCACCTCATCCAATCGGCCAAATAATCCTTCGTTCTTCGGCCCATTACGATAATGTCATCCAGGTAAGCGGCTGCTCCAGGGAACTCCTGCCAACATGGTATCCATCAGCTGTTGAAAAATGGCTGGGGCCGTTTGTACGCCAAAACACTATCGGTTCTACTAGTATAGCCCACGGTGGGTGTTTATTGTCAATAGCTGTTTCTAGTCCTCGGTAACATCTACTTGAAGGTATGTATTAGACGGGTCAAGCTTGGTAAGGCAACTGCCACCATTCAGTTTTGCGAAGATATCTTCCGGTAATGGTAATGGGTTTTGGTCCTCGTCGACCGCAGCGTTAAGACCAGTTGAGAAATCTGCGCAGACACGTACTTTGCCATTCGCTTTATTTTCTGCGACAATGGGTGCGGCCCATGAAGCGTAGTTTACGGGTGTGGTGACGCCAGTTCGTTCTAGTCACTCTTGCTCAATGACTGGCATCGCTGCATACGTGACCGGACATTTAGTTTTAAAGATTGACTTCGATCCTGGTCGCAGGGACAGCGTCGCTGTGAATTTGGTGCAATGGTCTAGGCCATCCTGAAACGCAGGGTCAAATTTTTGCTTCAGCAGACGCGTCATCTTTTCGACCGACTTCCTTGATGCGTCTGGATTCGCTCGAATTCTATTGCAGATCTGATTCAATGGAACATCGAGCAGTCGCAACTTTTCACTCCAGTCTAGCCCAAGAAGATTCAAGTTCGGCCTATCTGATATGTAAACCGTCCCTGTTCCTTCCACACTGTTGAATGCCATTTGCAAGTAATTTCTGCGATTGAGTTGAGCACTCGGCCGGTGGCCGAGTGGTCTGCGCGCCAGGTTTGCAACCATAAGGTCACCGGTTCGAATCCGCGTAGGGGTGGGCGTCCTCGCGGTATACTCAGCCCGCGCGCGACTGGTGGTGGTCGCGCGGCAGCGAAGCGCCTTTACGGCGCACAGCTGACGCATTATTATTATTATTGTTATTATTATTATTATGTAGTAGTAGTAGTAGTATCACGCCCACTGACGAATCATGGACCACACCGCTTACTACTGCTCCTGCTATGCCTATCTGCGCTAACTCAACCGCTCAACCTCCACTCACAAATCACCCCACCTCCCGTGCTTCACCCACATTTACTCTTATGTCTTCTACGGTCACCGTCACAAACGACCCACGTCTCGCAACTGGTGGAAACAACAGCCAAACTCCCGGTTTTCAATGTCTTGCGATCGCAACCGCCTCTCACTCCACCGAAGCTCCAGCTCTTCTTCGACCTGGTTCTCTATTCATCCTCGCAGCGTTTAATGTTCGAACTTTGATGCAGATCGGACAACAAGCATGTCTGGCCCGTACTCTTGCAACGTTTTCGGTAGGCATCTGTTGCCTTTCAAAGACCAGATTACAAGACTCTAGCGCCGTCATCAGAATGGCCACTCCGGTAAACCCTGACGCCAAATACCACTTGCGGCTTTCCGAAGACCCAGAAGCTGCCGCCACTGGTCAAGCTGGTGTTGGGGTTGTACTGAGTGCCAGGGCTGAATCAGCTCTGCTTGACTGGATCCCAGTCAACAGTCGGCTATGTACAGTCAGACTACGAGGTTCATGTAACGTAAGCAGGCGTCGAGACGTTAAGCGTGCCTTGTTTGTCGTCTCCGCCTACGCCCCTACAGACTTCAGCCCGGATGCAGTTAAAGATAGCTTTTACCAGCAACTACATGAACTTCTGCGTTCCTCCATAAGGACTGATATAGTCATTCTTGCCGGGGACTTTAACGCACGGGTTGGCCGCCTTCCACCAAACGAGCACCACTTTGAGGGTAGCTTTGGTCTCGGTGCCGGTCGATCAAACAATGGAGACAGACTGCTTGCTCTTTGCTCTGATCATCGCTTGTTTCTTTCGAGCACTAGTTTTCGGCAGTCGAGGAGACACACTGCTACCTGGCGCCCACCCTAACATACGCAAGTGTGCTCCCAGCTTGACCACATAGTAATCAGCTACAGATGGCGCGGAAGCGTAACGGACTGCCGATCGTACTGGTCAACTTATCTAGACTCCGATCACGTTTTGGTTCGTGCTAAGATTTGCATGCGTTTCGGAGGATCACCTAAGCGCGCCCACTACCGACCAGACGTCGCGAATCTACAAAACCCTGCGATTTTAACCAGGTACCAAGCCTCACTGTCAACCTTGCTTGGCTCAACTATTGACGGTGATCTCGATTCGCATTGGGCGCATATCAAAGATGCTTTAGTTTCCGCCAGTATCGACACTTGTGGAGTTGCCCGTCACCCACCGAAGCATTGGATTTCCGCCGACTCCTTGTCGCTGATGGACAAACGCCGCTTGATCCCATCGGATCCAGACAGTGAAGAACGCCAATACCTTTGTCGAGAGTTGCGCAGGAGTCTGCAAATGGACCGCGAAGCTTGGTGGTGTGAACGTGCTAGGGAGATGGAGCTTGCTAGTCTCTCTGGTAATACCAGAAAACTTTGCCATCTCATTCGAGTCACCGAAAATGTTCTATCTGGTGTAAGTGAAACAATATGCAAAGAGGATGACACCTTAATCACTAATCTTCAACGACGCTTGGAGCAATGGCCCGAACATTTTGACTCGCAGTTTTATTGGCCCCCAGCTCCATCTGCTACTTCTGGCGCTCGCGCTGGGGCCGAGTGGTCTACCCCCACAGATCCTCCCTCTAACCAGGAAATCGAACAGGAGCTCCGGCACATGAAGCGTTATAAAGCCCCCGGCCCTGATGGTCTTCCTCCAGCTCTATTTAAAGATGGTGGCGCATCGCTGGTTCGAGAACTCACCGCTTTGTTCTCGAAAATTTGGTCGAAAGAGGAAGTTCCGTCATCTTGGGGTGAATCGATAGTCGTCCCTATCTTCAAAAAGGGCCTGCGCACAATCTGCTCCAACGACAGAGGCATAAGTTTACTCCCCGTCGTTTGCAAGTTGCTGGTGTCTATCATACTTCGCAGGCTATCCCCAACACGCGAATCGTTGCAACGAGAAGAACAAGCTGGGTTTCGCCCTGGTCGCGGCTGCATCGATCAAATCTTCACACTTCGCCAGATCCTCGAGCTCCGCCATGTGTATCAGGCCAACGATTGCTGTGTTCCTGGATATCCGTGCAGCCTTCGATTCTGTCGATCGTACAGTACTGTGGCAGTGCCTTCTGAGGAACGGTGTCCCCGAGAAGTTCGTCTCCATACTGCGCGCTCTATACAGTCTGACCTCGGGCAGGGTTAGGGCTTATGGCAAGCTTTCGCCTACCTTTGTGGTCTCCAGTGGAGTTCGACAAGGATGCCCTATCTCTCCGTTCCTATTCAACTTTGCCATTGAGGATGTCCTGAAGAACGCTCTGAGCGATTCGTTGAACGCTGGTGTTGAGCTCCTCCCAGGTAGTCGAGTTGTTGATTTGGATTATGCTGATGATATCGTCTTGCTGGGTGACGATCCACAGGTCGTCCAACTTGCATTAAACCGCTTGGCGATTGAAGCATCAAAGTACGGTATGTACTTTTCGCCATCCAAGTGCAAGGCTCTCCTTCAAGACTGGCAGGTGCCTCTGCCTGCACTCACACTTGCTGGTGAAACACTAGAGGTTGTGGAGAGCTTTGTCTACTTGGGAAGTTGCATCACTGCTGGCGCGGCTGTTGGAGACGAGATTTCGATGCGCATCTCGAGAGCAGGCCTCGCTTTTTCTAGGTTGAGGCATTTGTGGTGTCGCCACGACATTCGTCTCTCCATCAAAGGGCGGGTCTATTGTGCAACTGTTCGTGCTGTACTGTTGTACGGATGCGAGACCTGGCCCATTCGTAAAGATGACTTGCGCAGACTATCCGTCTTCGAGCACCGCTGTCTGCGGTCCATTGCCCGTGTGTGGTGGCAGCACTACGTAAGCAATGTGGTAGTTATACAGCGTGTCTTGGGACGTGGAAGGCACTCGCTCGAGGAGCTCGTCTCACTGCATCAACTGCTGTGGTTGGGACACATATTGCGCATGCATGTCCAGCGTTACCCGCGTCGTGCGTTGTTTGCGGTAGCTGGACAGGGCTGGAAGAGACGGTCTGGTGGACAGCCTACAACATGGAGAAGCCGCATGAAAAAGTTGACGAAACAGTTGACCTCGGCCGGTTGTTGTCAACTATCTGGTTGGGGTCCGAGAGGTGCGGATACTTGCTGGTTGAAAATCTTGGAATCTATGGCTCAACATCGATGTCAATGGCGGACGTGTGCATCGGTTTGTTTCGGTGTCCCTTCTTCCTCCACCTAAGCTGAAAAAAATTTCAAAAACTGTGGGTGGTAAAATAGACAAAAAAAAGCTTTTGTTGTTGCTCTTTTCTTATTATTCATATTGTTTTCCTATTCAGCCATGGTTCCGATGGCGCAATATCTGTACCACAGTTTGTGCATAATATATTATTATTATACTGTGAGCTTTGATCATCGTTGACCTCTTTATATGATTCCAAGTGTTCTTGGAAATGATTGTGATGTCTGTGGCCTTGTCAACTTACAGCTTCGTTGGGATACCGTTGATTAACACGATGATGAATAGTCGTCGTGGCTTAGATTCACTTTGAAATGCGATAATTACCGAAAGAGATTCTGCATCATGTTTTTGAGATTTATTCGTAGAGTGGAACTTCTTCGTGTTGTTCGACCGGGCCTGGCTGCAATATTCTTCTTTATGGCCATGCTTATGGCAATTTTCGCTGATGTGACGTTTAAAGTGGCAAAAACGAACAAAGTGCCCTTCGCCGCACGACCAGCAGGTTGAAGTTAATTTGTTCGGAACCCTTTGGAACGGTTTGCTTCGGCTAGCATTCCCGGCCTTTTTTCACAGCGTGAACAGCATCGGATGGTGCAGTGCGACACCGTTGGATCAAGGTGGTGTCTTGTTTCAAAGTGAACAATCGCTTGCATTCGCTAACAAAAGACTTTAGTGTCAAAGCTGGGTCTTGATCAAGCTTGGCAAGAAGCCTCGTGCGGATATCAGCCTCACGAGGGGCTGCAGAGCACTGACGAAAATGAGACACTTAAATTGCTCGTCCGTCAAAGATCGGAGCCTAAAACGCTCACACTCACGGTTAACCATGTTTACCAACACCCCATTATCGTTTATTTCCCGTATAACAATCTTAAGGCATTGATAACGAATGCTGAACGCAGAAGCTGATTCACCAAATATTTCACTGAATTGTGACACCACTTCGTCGAATGTCAGATCCTTTGGTTGTTTGGGCAGAATATGGTCGATGGGTCTTGAATGTTCGATCGTGCCCAGTTTGCGAAGTAACAAACGCACTTTCCAGGAATCGTCCTGACGACTGAAGTCCGTCCGGAACCTATCTTCCCAGCCTTTGACCCATACTTCCAAAGTGCAACTGGAATCTGCGTCATGATAAAATTCACTGATCGCATTAGTGCGATCAACAGAATTCACTTGCATGTCCCGTGCTTCTGCTCCTGCAAACTGCAAACAAGCAATTCGTCTCATCCTGAATGAGACGTGCGGCTTTCTGAGTATTTGCATGTGGTTGTGAGTAGACAACTTTAATGTTATCAGTAAAGATAAATGTAACCTCATTTCTTATTCTCTGGAATATATCGTTAATATGTATTAGAAATAGAAGAGGACCGAGGACACTCCCTTGAATCGTTCCACTGGTGATTGCTTTCGGTTTAGAGAAATAGTCGCCTATGCTCACCACCTGCTGCCTACCAATTAGAAATGAAGACAGCCAACTGAACATCGGTTCTCTTATGCCTATAGCCTTCAGTTTGTTTAGTAACCTTCTGTGAAGCAATCAAAGGCTTTTTGCATATCCAGGAACAGGATTATGACACTGTTTCCGCTGTCAATGGCAGCCGTCGTGTGGTTTAAACAGTCAGTCTGGCATGCTGCGCAAGACCGATCTTGCATGAAGCTGTGTTGCGAATTGCTGAGGAGGTTAGCGTTGTTCAAGAATATAAATAGTTTATCTTTCAGTATCCTTTCCACACCCATCGTAACTCGACAGGCAATCTAGGCTAGGGCCCATGCTTTTTCCATCCAACGCATTGGCTTCAGCGTCTTACACTTTTGTGTGCCAACACAACTACAGCTTCTGGATTATTTGATTTTGTGAATATAAAGCAGGTAGAAGCAACCGAATACCGATTGCCTCGGCTGCTGCAAACATACGGAGGTGTAAGTCTTTCTAGTGCAAAGGTGAATCCTGCAGATTACCCGAAAGGCACCGTACAATTCTATTTGTTGCCCAGCGTCGACAAGGTGAGCAGAACTGAAGTTATTAACAGTCCCCGTATCACCTAGACATAATCAAAGGGAGTGGTGATCATTGACGCCCTTTGACAGATGTCGCACTGTTCGACGGACATAAGTTGGTAGCGTTCCACTTGTCTGTAGCGCGAAAATTCAAATTCAAATAATCGACGAGAAAAGAAGAATGACCTTAATATAAATGTTTGTTGTTCTATTTCCAGTAATAAACAATTATATTAGACTACGTTACTGAATTTCAAACTTTGAAATTGTTCATATGCAGATAAACAAGAGAACACCATTTGGTGTGTGAATGCAAATAAATGCTCCGTGGCGATGGGTGAAAATTGGTAAAAGCGAACATTCTAGATGGATACCCATCTGCAAAAATGAAAGATTTGGGTGCATACGGCTGCAAACCCGTTACTAGACGTATATACTGCGCTCTAACAGCCGGCATTTGGGAAGTACGGCCGAAAACAGAAGTGTACTCTTTATATACAAATTCTCAGAAATCGTTCATTTAAACAAAAGTAAAGTCTTCCCTACAACTCGAAGGAAAATTAGTGAAATAAGCTGTTGCCCAGATTTTAAGTGTCAATTAATGGTGTTTTCACACCAATAAGTCTAGAAATGTCCCTCTCTTATGTCCGTTTGAAATACTGACTGGTGGAACACTGAAACATACGTTTTGCCGCAGGCGCAACCGAATTGATAAATGATTGTTGAAGTGGTCAGCGTCCGCATCATTCTCATGTTTTGCGCAGTTCTGTGCAGAATCTGGGTCGCCGCCGGGAATGTCTATCGGTCACGTTTCCTTCCTATTACTACGTATGACTGTCCTTAGCCAAGAAGATAGTAGACTGCAACGTGAACGGTGTACTCAACATCTGATCTGCTACAAGTTACCAAGATTGAAAATAGGTGTGCGTGTATGCATGCGTGCGTGCGTATGTGTAAAGGGTCAAGGGTAAGGGAGTGTAGTCAGCAATCGTTAGGCAAACACGTGGCGACCCCATCTTCGTAGCTAGAGTCACAAGCGGAGTGGAAAAAGTTCCATCGGTTTGCGCATTCGACTCGACAGCCGAAGTGGGGTTTCACTTGTATGTTTAGACTTTCTAAACCGTCATTTGTTCTGTACCAGTATGTGCCTCAGTGTACACGCGATCCGATTGTCGGCGGACCATTCGCCCCTCCGGGAGCAAGAATTCACGTTGACCCGTTACCGAGACGATAACGGTTCCTGGCTGTTCACCTTATTCATGCGGTAACCGAGTATAAACTAGTTGGTTACTTGAATGTAACTTCCATCTGGCTAGTCTGACAGATATTTCTTCTGTCGTTCCTCTACTCCAGCACGTGGGTTTGAGAACAACAAGTGAAGCCTCGTTCTAAGTTTCTGTTGGACTTCAGTTACGCTAGTCTCAGTGGGCGTCGAACAGTTAGCGAATAGATTCGTACTAGCTACTTTTTAATCCCTGTATAATGTTGCACGGCACATCCAGTCAGCCCGTTTTATGTTTGGTGCTACTGGTCGAGTTAATGTGCTGATTTCCGTTATTGGTGACAAAGTCATTGAATTCAGCACTGCTAAATTGTGAACCTTTTCCATGCATGACATTTCCGGAATGCCAGACCTAGCAAATGAAGAGTGCATTTTGGCAATGGTGGCTTCCGACATTGCTTACACAACTGGTGGTACATCAATCCACTTAGAATGTGCATCAATAAGTAAAAGGAACATTGTCACGTTAATCGGTCCGAAGTAGTTAGCGTGATTAAGTTGCTACGGTTTTTTCAGCCCAATGCCAAAGGTTCACTGGACTGGGTGGTTTGTTCTGCTGATGAGCCTGACAAAAGTCGCAATTCCTCAATGCGTTCGATGGCTGCGACAACCAGCCACCAGCCACCAGCAGTACCTTCTTGCTACACTTGGGTAAGGGCCACGTAGTTCTTTGTTGCTCTGTGAACGGGCCTTTACAGCACCGACCAACCACAGCCGTCGAATAGACCCAGTTGGATCCTGCGAATCATGAACGGCTGTAAATGAGCTGTTCCTTCAGAGGGCTGTCAAAAAGCATTTCACCATTGACAGTACTAGGTCTCGGTCCGTCCACTAATGGTTATTGCGCATTGTATCGGTGGGTGCACAGCTGGTAGCTTACCGGAACGATGCCCATCCGTTACCGGTAGCTCAGCCAGCTTGCACCAGTCGCTTTTTTTCTCCTTTTTCTCTATGTATTGCGGCACAGTAGCTGAGGTGTTCCCCACCTCTAGCTAACGTGTATGATGATGATGATGATGTATCGGTGTGATGTCTAGATGCTGCATTAAAGTAACCAGTTCAAACGGCGTGTCTTGTTCGTGTTTACTTTCAGTCGTCAGCAGGCGGCTGTGTGGTTGCTGACACTGGTAATGCAAATAATCTTGTAACTGTAATCACCCAATGTTAGAGCCCAACGCTCTGGACTGCCACCCAGTTGAATGCCCTTGGTGTATCCCAATAACTATATTAAGGATTTGTGATCCGTGTGCAGCCCGAAAAATCCCCCCAAAGGTACTAGTGAAACTTCTTTACTACGAAGATTACAACCAAAGCTTCCCTATCAAGTTGTGATTGGCTCACCTCTGTTGTTTATAGGTGCGCGATGTGATTGCTATAGGACGTAAAGAATCATCATTTACGCGGTGGAGCAGGATGGCTTCGACTCCCAAGGGGATGCATTACACTGAAGTGCGGGTTGCTTGTTTTAGTCATAAGTTTGGAGGTGAAGTAAGAGCCTGCTCAACCCTCTTGAAGATGTATCGCTGACAACAGCTTCGAGCCCATGGTACATTTTTGTACAACAGCTCACTTAATGGTGATAATACCGTAAATGCATTATGCAAGAAACGGCGATAGTGAGACAGCATGGCTAAGAAGGAACGCTGTTCTTTGTCCATGGACTTTCTAACATAGATTTCACCTTGTCATTTAAACCATGTAACCAGTGTTGATCGAGCCTGTATCCAAGCTTCCATACAAAAAAACAAAAGAACACACATTTGCTTTTCCTCAATCTAAATCCGTTTCGTATCAAATTCTCGAGTACGACAGCCAGTGTAGGAAGATGTTCCGTCACAGAGAATCCAGAGACAAGAATATCACCCAGCTAGGCAGAAGAAAAAGGCATGTCCTCTACTAAGCCATCAATAATTCTTTGGAAGATTCCAGGAGCAGTATTAATGCCGAAAGGTAAACGAGTATATTGTTATAGTCCCATTTGTGGTGATCAGACCAAATAAAGTAGAATGAATTTTATCCACATTAAAAAGACCTAGTATGTTCGGCGTACCTGATAATCTTCCCCTAACTTGCACACGTCGCTCATGCGAATTGTGGTAAACTTGCGTAATTTTATCGCGTGGTGTTTTTTAAATAGTTTTCGGACATTTTGTACTTATCGCGGATTCACTTATAACCAATTTCTTCCATATGCTCATTTAGCGAAGATTCATGTCGTCATATGCGTTTTTTATTCGATATCGGTATTTCGAATGATTGGCTGTGTTTTGACATCCCAGGTGTGGCTGCGCTTGATGTGCATGTTGACAAGGGGCCTACCTGTCTATTACCTACTACCTCGTCCATACTGGGTCCAGGAGACATTTGGTCGTTGCTGGAGGGGACGGGGTGCACGGTCCTTGTGGCCGTGCTAGGCTCGAAGAGTGGTTCCATGCACTCAGTGTGGAGCGGACTACGGTTCAACCACCGCCTTGTGTGCACTTGATTCCCCAAATACAGCGTGCTTGTGCTTGCTCGTAAAGGGGTGTGGGCCGGCTCCGTTGATGAAACGTGGTTCCCATCCACACGCCTCTCGGTCTTATTCCTCCGGGTTTACACTGGATATGGGATGTGTGGATGGAGGTGTGGGTGGTGCAGCGCAAGCTACCCATGATCCCTCTGTAGGCGCAGGTGTCCTGTGGCTTGCCACAGTGACAGGCAAATCTGAAACCGGATGCCGCCAACCATATGTGGTAATCGTAGTAAAATTCTTCGTACGCTTATCGAGCTCGGTTTGTAAGTAGGCATGGTTCATTTCCCACCATCTGCCAGTGTTACGTATTAAAGTTTAATGAGTGGTAATGGGTATCTGACTAGCATAGAGAGTTTATTGGTGATTATACTGTAACCACCACAAATCCATACGGAGCCGTCAGGTTTGGTCACATGCACAGTTGGTGTTCTCTAGTCTGAAACTTGTACGGTAGTACTAATGCCCTGGGTTTGTAAGCTATTTAATTCCTCTCTAACTGGCGGTTGAAATGTTCTCTATGCTTAGCAATTTGTCAAGCTCAACGAACAGTTCAATCGCCATCTGAACTACCTGAGCTACCAGTCTTCAATTCTATATCCCCTCTAACTTTAGGTCTCAATCAGGATAGCTCTGTGTACGATTTAATGAATTTTGCCCGAGCGCTTTCCATTAGTTTTCTCGTAGCTTGAATTCATTTTAATTTCCACAGCTCCTCGACAAAAGTAATCGAATTTTGTATTTGTAATGCTTCAGGTCCCAATACCTCATTGACTGTTTGTACAACCTTCAGAGTATCTGGGAATGCGTGTATCCTGTATCTTCTAATCAGATTTGCGTGATCCCCAGCGATCACATATATAAGTAGCTGGTGCCTCTTGTCGCCTTATTGTGCCTTCGCGAAGCATTTACCAAGAACACAGATGGTTCACCGTTTTACGTACGAAGAACGGAATTGCAAGAGGATAAATGCGGCAGATTTTTTTTTACAGCATTTGCCCTACGTATTGTCACAGATACCCCTGCGTCGATCTCCATCTGTACTTTCCGTCCTCCAATCTTAAGCTCCAGGGTGTATGGTGCTGGCCACATGTTAATAACGGTAATCAATCATAATTAAAACAATTCAGACTCGCTTCCATCCGATTTGCCCATGCTTTCGATTGTTTCTGGAGCGCTCTTTGGCCAACCTGCACACTCGTGCCAAGTGGCTCACCTTCCCGCAGTTCTGACAGACGGTGTTTTGGTGTCGACAGTCAGTTGGGCAACTGTGCCGTTCACCACAACAATAGCCCACAAACGAATTGGGCTTAGTGAGTGTCATCTTTATTGTTTGAATACTGTTTCTCAATCACAACTCTGCAGAGTCTTTCAAAGTGAAAGTGTGTAAAGTTCGCCTTCTGTCTGGCAATATAACACTCCGTCTCCCACGTCAGCGAACAATCAGTTTGTGAAAGGAGATTCTGCCAGGTGTTCTGCTCTGAAATCTGGAGATCAGGCACCAGAATAGCACAGTTTCTTTAAACCCCGCCGGATCGAGTTCATTGCATTTACAATCAGGTTCTGCTGGCAGCACAGGAGTAATTCACTCGTTTAAACTATCATATGGTTTTTAAGAGGGCTTGGAGAAGAAACACCTAGACGTAAACACATTATGACGTACATGCTAAACAGCACTGAATGTCCAGAGCGCTACTTATTGTAGAACAGATTTTGTCAATAGGGGGGGGCGTCGAAATATCTTTGCCCCTCATCCCCAAAAAATTGTCGTACAATTCACTTTTTTGCGGCTCAGGAAGAGGTACTGCTAGATTCAAGGTTGGAAGCAGTTCCAGGTTATGAGTAAATGTTTTCCGCCATCGAATCCAAGTATCCAAAGGTTTGATGGTAGAATAAGACCAGAAGACCAGTGAAGCAGTTGCCATGGGCATCTTAACCTCCGTCGTCAGTTTTCACGTCTGTCTTCTGTACCATTTTCCATTGAAGTTGGACATTCGGGCAAAACATTCACGCCTGGGGGGTCAACGGGGTTGCTCCTCCGGGGCAATCAAGTTGAGTCTTCGCTATGCGGAATAGAACCACTCACTGGCATGGTAGGGGCTGTTTCATTGGCCAAGCGCCTTCAGCAAATAGGACCTCAGACGCTTGGCCCCTACCATACCAGTGAGTGGTTCTATTCCGCATAGCGAAGACTCAACTTGATTGCCCCGGAGGAGCAACCCCGTTGACCCCCAGGCGTAAATGTTTTGCCCGAATGTCCAACTTCAATGGAAAATGGTATAGTAGTGCGTATAACGATGCTTAGCCAAGAAGGGAGCAGTTTGCGACGCGAACGGTTTAATAACATCTGACTTGATACATTATCAGGACTGAAGGTAGGTTTGTGTGGACGTGTGTGTGCGCGTGCGTACGTATGTGTAGATGACCAATCAGAGTAGGACAGCGTAGCCAGCAATCGTTAGGCAAACACGTGACAAAGACTAACTGCAGATGCGGGGCTTTTAGCTAGACGTACTGCAGCCGCATCCCCTTTGTAATACACTTTATGGACACTTTCTAGACCTTTAAATCCGGTACCGGGTTGAATTTCTCCTGACTGATCTTAGAAATGGTTCTGTCACTGTACCCATTTCCACATAACATAATCGGAACGTATACAACTTCATCGTTCAACGTGTTTTCAGTGCAGATCTTACGTGCCTTTAATGTAAGAGCGAATCAGATTTCACTTGTATCTCATAGGAACAAAGCTGTGGTAGTTTTTCGATTGTTCACTCTAAGTATTTTTCCCGTACACCTGACGTTGGGTGGGGTGGCTTGTTTTTCTGACTAGCAGCACATCAAGAAATGTTAACCGATTAATTTTTTCCTTACAAGTAAACTGCATCTCCGCACTGGCCTGGATAAACCAGTCGAAAACTTTATCTAGGTTGAGGTGTTTATCAGCCACGACAATAATATCATCCATGTAACGGTGGCAGCATTTAAAGTTTTGTCGTCGTTTGTACCCTGGTGTTCTCTAATTTCGCCATGAAACTGTCAGTTAACAGTGGATCGAGTGGTGATCTAATGGTAACACCATTCTTCTGTCCGTAGTACTTACCAGTAAGTTGGAATTGCACGTTCCACGCACACCACAAATGAAGGTTCCTCAGCTCACGCACGGAAACATATATCTTCATTCGTTAATTTTTTTAATGGTCACACTTGTCATCGAGCGTCTCCAGCAGCGGAACGCTGGTGAAAATCTAGACGACAACCAAGGAGAACATTACTATCTCTTTGCTGTTGCAAGGTTTGATGTTTTTAATGAATTGGAAGCCAAACCAAGGCTGCACTGTGTTAGCCGTTGTCTTACCAGATCAAGTATTTCAAAACGCCATTGTGTGAGCGCATGGTAGGGCGCATTAACCACGGACATATAGGACGAAGTGGAATACCCGCCTTCCGAATTTTCGGTAACCCGTAAAGTCTCACAATGTTCGTGTCGCTTGATTTCAGGCTTCCATAAAGGGTAGGTGAAATGGATCCCTTATCCCGTAATTCCTACAGGCTCCTAGTAAGCTATATCTCAGTTTATCCCGTCCGGGCTCTTTAAATCCTGGTGCAGGAAAACATGCTCTCATCGCTAAGCAAATTAGCAAGTTTATCTATGTAGTCTTTTCTGTCTAATAGCACAACTTCAGCAACTTATTCCGTGTCATGCTGCCCTCCGGGAAGCAAGGAGAAAGTCTTCGCCTGGAGCACAAACTCATTATTAAGGATATTCGTGTTTATTTATAGATTACATACAGTATTTCGATGTTGTCTGTTCACTGGCTGGCCCCCATTAACTGGCCTGTAGCGTCAGTCACATCCCATTGGTTTTGTGCTCTCCATACGATCCACGCTTACAGAGCTACAGGTTACATTGGACGTCGCTGTTGCCATCACGGATAAACTGCTCGCTGGCGCCTGATTGAAGTTGCGCTTATTTAGTCGATAATCCCACACAACTGCCTGTGTTGCTTCTATGATCTCAGGCGTATACCATCAACTCGCCGTACAAACGACCAGTCAGCTATTTCATATGCTGACGCCGTACGGCTTCTCCGATGTGATGAGCCGAGTCCATTCCGTGTGGTCACTTCTCCTGAAAAGCGCCTGATTGGTCATTCATCTGTTCGACCAATGCGTCCTCGGTTAGCCATCTGGCACAGTTGCGCGCGATGCTACAATGGTCTAGCCGTATTCCATCCATTCGTCTTGTGGCCGACCAATCCGCTTTTCCGGTTTCGGTTGCCCCGGACCAGTCGCGCGGGCTCAGCTTTCTTCCGATTGGCCCCCAGTCCATCGGTTCCGCAGCAATTCCATCCGCCCCGGTCTCTGGCACCAGTACAGTCCGGTTTGCACATTATGATCTCGTTGTTACTTTTTAGCTCCTTCAGACCGTCAAAATACTTTCGTGTCAGAGTGCCGCTGTTACGGACATTTTACTTGTGACACTGGTAACAGTAGTTAATCTGCGAACATTTGAAGCGCTCCAGATTCACCATGGACTACGGGACTAACTCTTGTCTGGCCAAATAAGTTTTCAAATTGCAAATCACAGTGCACCTGGTTGTCAATGTGCCTAGGGGCGCAGAAGTTTAAGCCAAGAAACCATACTTCAACCAAAGTGGTGCTCATTTTCAAGCTAGAAATCTGTGCGCGTTCTTCTCGGGTCTGTTGTGGAACGAGGCTTGCGGCATAAGCAAACTCAGCCGCCTTGCTAAGGCCAAACGGCTTAGTCGCACACGGTCTTTAGTAACAGACTGAACCTTTTTTCTTCGGCAGCCAGTTCCTCAGTTGCAGGGAGGCGCTGTGCTGAATTGCTTTCGAATTCGGCAATTTTCGATTGCACGGTGTCATGCTGACTTAACTCATGCCGTCTAGGTGTTTTACTCTTAGGCTAAGTCCGATTGCACCGCAACTGCTTCCAACATCTGGTTGGGTATTCATTGCACTGACTGCAATCACTGAAAATTGTACACAGGCATAGGCTTGGGCAAGCCTAGTGGAGAACCTAAGGAACTAATTCAGCTCATTCACCACTGAGAGCTGCTTGGACAATTTCAACCAAGTCGAAAATCCCCATTTGTGTCTCAAGAACATGGGACCAGAGGTGAACAATTGTTTTCAGTGCTACCTCACAAGACTTGTAAATCACACAAGAAAAATAGCAGTGGGATTACAAGTGATCAAATTAACTAAAAGAAACAAATCGCCTATTTGCCACCCCCATGGTTAGTTCGGACGTTGCGACTGCCCTTCGCAGCTACAAGCGCGATGATCGATCCGCACCAGTCAGGTACACTCGTCTTCTTCTTCCTTACCTATTAAGACGATTGAGCTTTCTCGTTAGTTCAAGCTCCAGATACGTTCCTAAATTTATACATAAATAACCGAATAGTTCGTTTCTCGTCTTTGAGAGACACGGCTCAAGTAGTTCGTCCCATCAAATCGTACAAGGGGATAGCAAAATTGTTGTCTGCTCAAATAAATAGACAAATACTTTTGATCCTTAATTGGCTAGGCACGTGTCATTTAACATGGTCATTCATTCACACGAAAAGCACTGATCAATCGCACGCTATTTGGTAGTTTTCGAAGATACAGCACAGTAGCAGTTTTGTGTCAGCGATATAATGTCATATGTTTGGCGTGTGGTGTAATCGATAATTGGAGAGGAATGAGGAGTAGGTGAATGTAGTGCGAAACGTTCGTGTAGAAGGATCGATACTCTAGCATTATTGTATGAAAACAAGGCATATTCGAAGAGTTTTCTGCAGTAGTTACATGAGCCTCGGGGGAAGGGACAGTATGGAGAAAAATGTAGCGAACAGGTTAACCGATCTACAAGTGGAGAGGACCACTATGGTATTGACAGTTTTAGCAAACCTGATGTGTATTAGACACTGAAATATGCTACAAGTATATAACGATGTGTTCAGCAGTGTACAATGAAAATACTACAGGAGGCATGTATGTTAAATTTTTCATCTCATGTTCGTGCCGGTACTTTATTAGAATTGGTCAGGCCTGTACTCTCATAGTTGGTCAGTGGGCCTGCCGATATTTCGGGATTCGCAGCGGAGGTGGTGCTCAAACCTGTCTTAAGGAGGCATGAAACTAGTGACATGTAATATCAGTGTTTAACAATTTTCTGTTCCACGCGTATGTGTACTTGTGAGAGAAGTAGCGATAGCTGTTATAGAAATGCTCGCTGTGAAAATAATTGCAAAAGCACAGCGTAACAGTCTTCGGGTTAAACAAGATGAGTGTCCAGTTAGGCTTTCCGCATAGGCTTTTATGTGGACATCAAAGCCTTGAGGTTGGTATGTCCGGTTAACGAGAGGATATAACAGTGGTCCAAGGGGTGAGAACGAGGAGATGGTTAATTTTCCGCCATTGACTTCTGTGTATACAAACTAGCCTCCAGGTAAGTGTGGCCGAGTAAGGAAAGAGCAGAACATTGATCAGATGAAGGAAGAGAAGAACTCGGTTGAACACTCTTCTTCATCCACCAACATGACATAAGTACCTAGGGGTTAGTACGGCCGAGTAATGAACTTGGTGCACAGTGAAAGAGTGAGCATGGGAATTCGATCTGTTTTCTTTCTTTATTGGCTTTGTTATAATAAAAAAAGCTTTTTTTTAATATACGATCGAAAGGTTTCGCGGATATGACATTATATCCCCTTTGGTCCCTTCAGCTTAAAGAGCTGCATAGCTTTTAGAAATGTGAGTAATTTATCTATCTGTGCACGTAACATGTGAGGAGATATGCACGATGTAATGGAGAGTGGGAGTCGGTTCCAAAGCAATGAAGATTTAATAAGAAAACTTTTGGCACGTATATTGGTGCGCAACTCTGAAACTGCAAGTGTGCATTCATTTTATTACGGATAAGGTAACGTACATTGTGTTATAGTTGGGGGTGTATCAAGGATTACGAAGGCGCCCATGAATTACATCGAAAATTAGCGATATTTTTGGCTTTACCCTACACAACCATGTTGGATCTAGCATCTACAGTTTGCAGCGTTCAGAGTAAATCAGTCTCTGAACTGAACCCAGGATCTGTCTTGTGAAAGCACCCTGAATGCGCTCCGGTGCCGTAATGTCACTGTGCCTTACAATGCTGAATATCATAGAGCAGCTATTCTCAACGGGAGCCAGATGGCATTCCTGGGGGCCATACGGAATTTCCAGGGATTCTAGGATGAGAAGTTTTTAGAGCGGCCATGCTGTGAAAAGTGGGTAGTGATTACATAAATATTAAAATTCGTTTAAAAATTTTCCTATAGTTTCAAAGCCCTAATCTCCCGGGCAGTCAGATGAATCACGCGTGCACAAGTGGCTGTTTGCGAAGGTGTGGAAGCCCAACCGGACAGACTTTCTGTTTCAGAGCTGGCAGAGCTTCGCGGAAGTTGCGCAGATTCCGCCGGGCTCACCTTAGACATACATTCATCATACGGCGATTCGGATTACGCAAGTACTAACCGAGTTTTCCCCATGATCTTGGTGCCTAACCACGGTGAACTAAGTGAGCTCTACTCAGGACACTGATATATCTACTGGGAAAACTGCGGCAGTTACCGCACAAAGCCACGCTGACAGTGAGTTTTCCACAGGACACTAACAATGTATGTGCCGGTCAGTCTTTGTTTCTCGTTGGGTCTCAGTTCAGTAGGTCTAAGTTACACGTTTTCGTCATCAGTCCCAGGTTGCGTGTACGGCTTGCGGCTAGGTTACGTTAGCCCGCAACATTCCGAATTCCAGTAGCTACTCCGCGCGCGTTGGGGGCTACCTTGAAACACGCTTGACGTCTGTGTCCCCACTTTAGCTGCTTTCAAAAAGTGATTACCACATTTTTCGTACTATATTTACTAAAACAGCAGCAGTGCGCCTTATATTCCGGTGCGCCTTATGTATGAATAGTTGTGCTTAGGCCTAGTGACCTCTAAACAATTTCTATGTTCCCACTGCGCTGAAAAATCTGTGAACATGTTTTATTACGACTTTGGTTGTCAAAGTATAATCGCTGATCAGGAATCTCGTGGATCAGCTTTCTAGGTTGACTAGACAGACTTGTTTTGGGAATGTGGAACTCTGTGCAGGAGCCAACTGAATCGAGCTTTTCTGGCGACGATAAACCAAGCAACTATACAATCAGCCATGCTGATATCCCATACTGTGATATATGTGATGGTTACTCTACCCGGCAAACTCACTTGGTCCAGCAATGCACCTTGCAAACACTGTCCAAAACATGCACCTTTATCTTCCTGGTTGCAGGTGTGTTTGTACCCACCATCTGCGTTCACAGTCGGCGACGCCCGTGTGAGCTTCACTCACATCATCGTCCAAACTGAGGTTTTCTGATAGACAACTGCAACCTACATCGTCGTGCATGTACTACGGAGGGATTTACGGTGCACTTACGGAGGAATGTGTGATAACATACCATATACCTGGTCAACATATGAGGTCAAGCACGATAACATTTTGCATCACGAGTCGAATGCTGGCAATCTAGACGAAGGTAGCTCGCTTACCCCTACCACTTGTCCTGATACGTACTGTGCTTCAACATACCGGTAAGTACGGACTCCCAAAATGACACCTGTTAAGAGACCTGCTTACCAAGCAGATTTCAAACACAAGGCCATCAGCCACGCGGTACAACATGGGAATATAGCAACTGCGACACAATTCAACATTAATGAATCAATGGTACGGAAGTGGAAGAAGCAAGAAGCTGACCTGAGGCAAGTAAAGAATAGAACTAAGAGTTTCCGAGGGAACATAGCAAGATGGCCACAGTTAGACAAAATTGAGCGGGGGATTACTGAACAGAGAACAGCAGGTAGAAGCTTCGCTGCAGTCTCCATTCGATACAAGGCAATAGCGATGGCACATGATATGAAGATGAACGAGTTTCAAAGAGGTCCTTCTTGGTACTTCCGTTTTATGAAAAGGCGTCGTCTCTCCATCTGCACAAGAAGTACCAGCTCGCAGCAACTGCCAGAGGATTAGGTAGAAACGTTGGCCATCTTCCGCACTTACTGCAAGAACAAGGTCACCGAAAAGAAGATTCAGCCAGACCACATCACAAACATGGACGAGGTTCCTCTCAGCTTTGACGTCCCCGTGAACCGTACTGTTGAAAAAACAGGGACGTATACTGTATCCATACGCCCCACAGGGAACGAGAAATCATCCTTCACTGTAGTTCTCGGTTGACAGGCTAAGAGCCAGAATTTACCACCCATGGTCATTTTTAAGAGGAAGACTTCGCCAACATTGATGAGGAGGAATTTAACGGATTTGTAGAAGAGGAATGGTTGAAAAAGTGAGTGTATTTTTCAGTGATTTATCTGTTACAAGTGAACAACATTGACAATTATTGTCAATGAGTTGAATTAAGTCTGACCTATCTGACTATTTGTTTTGCTCTATATGCTTTATAATCCAGGGCGCGTTATACATGAAATTAGACCCGTTCGCTGATATTAAGTCTAATAATTCGGTGCGACTTATCATCGAAAAAATATGGCAGATATCATATTGAACGCTCTACACTTATGTGAATGGATGTTGGCTATATTCTGGCTTATTAGTCTCTTGGGAATTATGACCCACATTGACGCACGTACACCTGGGCTGAGTGGTGAGCCTTCTGTCTATTATTTGCATGGTGTTTTAATCTTAACATACTGTTATCTCGTTTCGCTTGTTGCTATCTCACCGCCACAGCCCTCCTTCTATACCCCATTATTCTATAGTTCCACCGACACGCGTTTTATTTGATCCACTTACGTAATCTTTGAATTTCACTTTATTCTATTACTAACCTACGGGACATGTTAAGCCTGTGCTGTTTGCCCGTTATCAACCATCGTTTTATTGTTTCGACCAATAGTCGAAACTGCTGGGACGATTTATAACGCTTTCTTAACTTTCAGTTCAACTGTCTTCAAATTAGCCAGCATTTTTGTTACTTTATATCATGCGCGTGGATATTTGGTTTCTGTGCTAATTATATATAACACCATGTGTACATAAGGAAGCTTCACATATTACTGATAACAATCAGAGGCCTTGCATTGGACGAGATGTTTGGCAATAACCGAGGTACCTTACTGGTTTCGTTGCCAAATCTCCCATGCCAACTTGTCAACTTAGCTGGCATTTTCTTCCGTGTTTGTCGATTCTGTCCTTCATTTTACCTGTTGTCACTGTTTGCTTCAACGTCCCTGTAATGAATGTGTCCACCGTGCAGAAAGTTTTCTTTAGTCCATATAGCAAAACTGCTTTCCGTCTGAAAGACCGCAACAGGAGAGACGTCACATTGCTCGAATCCTAATCAGCATTACCCCATAAATTACAATCATCAGACGTACTTTAAACAAACAATTCGTTTTGATAGCGCAGAAAGCACAACAGTGATGCTTCTCGGCCTCGAGCCGAACACTACGTGGGTGACGTGGACTCTAGCCCGCAAGGCCAGATTGACCTAAGGAACCTAGTTTAATTTACATTGAATTTCTAGCTGCAAAGAATTATATCCCATTCCTCTAACTATTTTCCATATCACAAACAAGTTGAAAGTATCAAATGAAAGTGGGACAGTCACTTTGCCCAATTTTACTCCGACTTACGAAAGCGACTATGCAAACTGGATCAATGAATGGCCACCTACCTCCAACACAATAGCCGGAAAGTCACGTGTTTCCCACACCAATGCATTGAGCCGGTAAATTTGAGCGCACGGAACTGCAGTTGCATAAATGTCTCCCTTATTGATTTATTGGACATTATTTCAGGTAAGGAGTGTGTTCGTCAAACTCAGTGGCCCAGTGCTCCCCTACTTGAAGCGCGTTGTCATGGCGACCACTAAGAATATCTTACCCCAACAGAAACACGTCGTTTCACCGCTTCAGTTGCTTCCGCTATTTGTAACCCAGTCAATCAGGGTGCTGTTGCGTGAAACTATGGCTGAATGCGTGCATGCAGCCGGTGGTGATAAAAGAATTTTACTGCCACCTCACGTCTACAGCATGCTCATGAAGGCGGCTTCAAACAGACACTGGCTTAATAAGGTTAGGATTTAGCGACGTTGGCCACAAAATAAAAGTTAAAATACAATTATGTGAAGTGAAACTGAGCGATTACTTTGAACTGATCAAACTTTCGAGATATCATGTTTATGATAGTTTCCGTTTCCTCAGATTATTGTAAGCTGATGTTTGCCTAAGTTTGTTTCTCGGTTACAACAAGGTGTCAGCTCCGTTGTTTTCCCATCGTACGTCGGCTGCACATCATTGTTGTTGCAAAATTCTGTGGTGGGGATGCGACCTCGCAACAGTATTGATAATCAAGGTTATTGCTTTTGACCTAGGAGGGTTACTAACGAAGCCGGCGACTGCATTGCTGGCTGCCTAGCATAGTTGTGCGCCTCGCAGAGGACGCAAAGGTCATGAATAATATTTGACCGCTATGTGGATGTATGTGCCGCTCAGTTGGACACCTAAGGCCCTAAATACAGGATCCTTTGAATTGCAAGGACCAACACTTGTGGATCTTATTGCTATTATATACGAATAGTAGTTAACTATGGATTTTAGATCCCATGGACGAAGCATAAGGGCTAGTAGGTCAGTCTTCTAACCCGTTTATAGAGTGGGGAGATGGCGGAAGTAATATGCAACGAATACTAAGAGAGTATGTTGTATACTAAGACATAATTTCGTCACAGGTACTGAGGTTGCTAATATCAGTATTTTGGACTGCCTTACTGGTGGAAATCAAAGTAGTCACCATCGGCGAGCTACGTAGTATTGGCCTATTACGTGCTACAAGATGGTCTACTAAGCTCATACAGTTATTGAGATACATAAATAAACTGTTTCCTGTCATCAGGAACGGAAGACTAATTACTTACAGAATCTTGACCATGATGTTTTGCTTCTGGTTAGCCGAACAACCTCCTCCTGGTGCCAGCTGGGTTGTTCGGGTATAACCCGTTCCAGCAAATAGTTCGGCGGCAGTGTACCAGGAGGTGGTGGATTTCGCCTGGTAAGCGTCCTCCCTACAACAAGTCACAAATATCCGTTTATCAACACTGTGACGTGGAGAATATGACTCGCCGCTAAATAAAGTCACTGCCCAGTGGATATCCGGATAATTATAAGCAATCCACGAATAACAATCTTCTATCCTTACATCGACACTATCCAACAGTCACAAATACAACGGTACACTTACGAGCACAAGCACAAGCCAAACACATACACAATTACATACACATCCATACACACATTCAAGTTTACGACAAACATGTATGTTTGTATGTTTTGATTCACCCATTTTTACCATAACATGATCATGCCTATAAAGGCGTACCTCGCGTTGTCGAGACAAAAAATTGCTTTATTTGTTTATTTATTTGTTTAACCTGACCCAGGCTGTCTGGAACAGTGACATCTAAACGCAGCATCACACCAAGGATGCAGCGATGCACTAAGATGTTTGCCTTTGTGTAATATTCCACTCCCTCTAATAGTCTAGATATGCAAAGTGGACCCATTTTACTCAATTTCGCAGACTTACAAACAACAGGCTGCGGCTATTGAGGACACGTGGAGTTTTGTTTAGATAATAAACTTCCATATGCGGCGTTGGCGTGCTCTCAGTATCGCAGTGCACCGCCTCTGCCAGTTGGCGCGCTACTGCAAGAGTTCGGTTCCTTTTTGGACAGAGTACTACATCAAATGGGCCATAGTAAACTACTTAAAGGGCCAACCGCTTGTCCACAAGGCCAAACCGGACTCTTATCGTACAAACTACATGGTACGCCAATATTAGAACACCATTTCGTCACTTTCAGCAGTATTAGAAAATGTGCTACACTAACAGTCGAACTAACATGTATGTCCTCTGTTAAAAGGCTCGTATTTTACATCTTAAATCTATCCTGTTAGGGTAAATACCAACCGTTAAAAATTGGATTGCTGTGGCTTCACAGGTTACAGTCGAATATATTTCTGCATTACAAACTTACCACACAACAGCTATACCAGTTATTACTGACTGATATTCCAAGAACCTAAACCACACAACCCAAGGAGTAGGGGTATGTGATACAACTACGCCGTTAACGCGCTTGTCTCAAAGATAGCTTTTTATACACTTAATGTGAATGCGACCGCAACAAGTTGGCAAAACGTCCTTCTTCGAATTAGAGATTCAAAAACAATAACACTGTTTTGTATGGGTTACGCAAATGAATGAGTGTTCAACTCTTGACCTGATAACGTCTATACACTTAAGAACATCATAGTACAAGTGGACTGTTAGTGAGAGGTAGAAAACGCCGGTTAACTCAGCATATTTCCGGGGCTAACAGTGTACCGACTGCTGATAGCACTCCTTGGGTAATGATGTATCTCTTCTCCTCCGTTCGACTGACTAGTACTTTCATTCACTTTTTCTTACTGGCTTACTCTATCCGCCACACTCCCTCAGGGTGATGACCTACTGAGTGCATGGAAAAAGTGTGAAAACTTCACCGAAGCAGACAAATGACACTTCCTTCTCCATTGCTCCGTCTACCGTAATCAGTTAGGGAAAAGGCACTCTGTGTGTGGGGTGATCCCTATGCGTATCGCACACAGAGTGGTAAAGAGTTCAAACCCATGGGCACCAGCGGCTTGACCGCCAGTCAGCAGCTTGTGCCACTGGGTCACAACTTCAGAATTATCGATAAGAGCATCCTCAGGTATAATAAGATGTAGCCGTGGGTTTCGTTATATACTGCTCTGCCTTTTTAATACTCGTGTCATTTCAGGTATTGGGTTGGCTTTCTCGGGACATCCGTCTCTTCCTTCTTGAGATGAAGAATTCTCAGGTTTTCATTTTTATTATGTCTGTGAGACCTGAATAGTACTGTAAGGTCATTAGTTGGTTGGACTTGTTCGGAAAGACCTCCTTACTTACGTTCGTGCCATATTTTCTGGACTTGTAAATTGGATAGCAATAAGCTGGTCCGTATGCTCACTCATTTACGACGATTCGACAATAAGTAGGATATGATGTTGTGGAATAGCGGCGAATCGACAGAGCGATTACGTTTTATGTACTGGAGAGCGAGCATTGGTGAGCATTAGTATGAGGGTGCCATCATAAAGGGGATAATCCGTGCGTTCATAAAATGTATTACTTAATCGACCATCAGTGAGTCACTATATCTGGGACTGTCATGTGGTGGAGGGTTGGGCTTGGGATTCAGGACAAAACCTTGTGGCTGGATGTGGTCGACCTAGAACAAATGTGTTCACCACTGGGGAACATGGGAGTAACTTCACAATGGCTTGATGGGGCTGATGTATTCTTATGGGGTTTTCACCCACCTGGTTTAATCCATGCACAAAGAAGTACCTCTCGGAGTATGGTGGTAAATCCTACGTACCTAGCCATCCGCAGGTTGATATGAGGTTTAATATATCTAAGGATGACACAGAGTTCTTGACTGATGTCACCCCGAGCAAGTGACTGTCGGGGCTTTGCAGTAATTGACGTGTGTTGCATAGGTCATTGCTAGTATGTGGAGTGAACTTCGTTCGTCCACCCATGGCGGGCACACGTTCTGTGGTAATTCATCGAACGGAATTGTTAACACATTTAACTGGGTAACATGCTGCGGCTGTAGGGAACTTAACAGCAAGCATAGGGAACATATTCGTCTTTACCATCTTCGTGAGTGCAGTAGCGGGAGACGGCAGATGAGCGGGGTGATAGAATCGAAATCCGCTGACTGTTGCAGGGAGGCGGTTGAAGGGCTGCTCCCAGTTTCTAGGAGGGAGGTAGGGAAGCGTTTTGCAGATAACTGGAAGCTGATGTCTGACAGACAGACAGAATATTGTTGCAACTGGTATATTGTTTTCCTCGTATAACATCTCGTTGCACGGGATTACTTGTCTGATTACTATCAGTAAATTGCTGACTCTGCCGGAAAATAGCAATATTGCACTAGCTTTGTTTTTGTTTTGATTCGCTCTCAGTATTTTGTCCGTGATTTCTTGATTAGGGTTCATAATTTAATCTGCAATCTGTGAGAGTAAGTTAGCTATGTCCACATGCTAGAAGGCACTTCGCCGCTTCCTGCGGTTGATTGTGTGTTAACGTTGTCTACTACAATGTGCAATCTTTTGTGTTTGTCAGTCTAACTATGACCAACAACATTGCAAGACATCTCCAAGATCAACTTCAAGGTCGAAGGCATACAGCAATCTGAATTTGAAACGTTGGAAACACACTTGCATTTGGATGAGTTTAAATATAGGGTAAGTTGACCGTTAGCCTTTACATCTGCTGGGCGACGGACAATATTTCAGGGGGTAGCTTTATCATCGGATTGAACCGGGTTTACGTTTAGTTCCTTCTGAAGAAGCTTTTAATCAAGCTTGCTCATGCTAAGCTTGAAATCGGTGTTAATAGCTAATGAACTCCTTTTGTGAAATGTTGGGCATGAGTTTTCTCCGTAAACTTTAATAGGATGAGACAAGCGTAATTAGTTAACTTTTTTCAGGCGTATTCGCTGACCGTCTGTTCAACTCATGCTGCACGCATTAAGCAAGACACCCTTCATGGCTTCCTAGTCTAGTACTTCTGTTATATCAAACATGCCAACATTAAGAGACCGATTTGTCCTATCACGAATTTCTCTGGTGGGCGACGAAAAGATCGGTGCTGCTGTTTGCAAGTGATTTGCATTAGGTTTATCAAGCACAGTCACTATGTTATTGATGTCAGTTTCTCCAGCACTTGAATGACTTCTATCAGCTTTTCGTTAAATACTGTCACCTCATTTTCTAGCTTGTGGATTTTGGTGGCCGCCCGTGTCAGCTTGGGCAATGGAACGGTGCTTTTAGTTTTGGTAGCTCTCATTAACCGGATACTGCTATTTTCTGTGCGGTCTCCTGCAACCAAGTTTGCATTTCAGTCAAGAGAATCGAAGTATTTTTGATTACCGAGCTTAGCAATAATCGGCCACCTGGCGCTTGTTGCCACTTGTTTTCGGGGGAACAGACGGCTTTCTCGGCACCTTGATGTAAGAACTCATATGGTAAACTAACTTCGATGATCAGTTATAAATGCTCTGAAAGATACAAGAACCAACCCTGGATTACAGGATGGGGATGGAACCAAATGTGTAGTGTTAGTAAAAGAGCCTGTGATGTAGAATTATTATGAGACACTATTCAATCGATTGAATCCTGATTCGTACTACGAATTGTGAATACAAGCGCCGAAACTCACCGCTTTCTGTTTCACAGCATTTACTTTCCGCGTGTATGTCGCAGTAATTCGCGATACTGGGTGTGGTTGGCCGAGCAGCTGCTTCAGCCGGTATCGATCGGATGATACCGAGTCACTGGACAGTGCGGCAGCGTGGTTGGAGTGATGAGCAGCAAACTCTGTTACAATCTCAAGTTAAAGTACTCTTGTAATCACAATTGGAAAAGGGACAATATTTGTTCTATTTTCTCCCGCATCCCTTCCTTTAGTCGCCTTTTTTCGCTTGCACACTTCGCACTTGCTCTTCGCCTCATGCATGTATTCTAAATGCCATATTGAACTAATGGCTAAGGAGCTATCAAGTAATAATTCCGGTACCTGAGAGATATCTTGAATGCATAAGTACAATAGATGGAACAGCGGCACAGCCGTTGTTGTCTATGTTTATTTTTTCAGACTTTTCCGATGCACATCCGTTTCTCGGTCTGGTTTACTCAATTTTCGTTCGTTCTTCGTCTGTCCGAGTTCTTCCTCTTTAGGCTGCACCACCAAACCAATCTGGTACTTTCCTGATAGTATGGAGCTCTCAATTGGCTAAGGACGGTAGATCATCTTGCCGACATTTTTACTTACAGTATCCGTAGGATTATTAATTTGCAACTTGGGACAGGTATAATACTTTTTCTTGAGGCCTGGAAGAATGGATTCAGGTGTTGTTATTACGGCCAAAACGGTCATATACTACTTATACTACTACTACTACTAATTATATACTACTTATCTGAGAAAGTGTGGGTTGTGGCTGAATATTCACCCGCCAAAGGGGCATAATGCATTCTTCGATTTGACTTGACTTAGCATCATACCACACCCACAAACTGCAATCAAGAACCAAAACCTACCCACTCCAATTACTTACTGTTTCCTTGTGCTTTCTCGCTGATACAACTATCCTACTCATTTATTGCATATAGACGCTTACTTGGCCATCGACGGATTATCCAGAATATGTAATAACTTGCTCTCACCGGAATATTGCCGATTTTCATTGTCTTGGACGAAGTCGCCAGTGTTCTTTTAGTATTGCTCTTTTTCACTTTCCTGGAATTATCGTGGACTATCATGCATATTCGGAGGATCAAAACTCTCTTACTGTCTATATTCACAGGTCTGCACAAACAATCAAAGACATTCTAATTTGGCGCATCATTTTTCGTCGCGGATTACATCTCATCTAAAAACTCCCGGACAGTAACAGCTCCATTTCCGTGGGCTTCAACACCTATGGAACACAAGTTACGGATCTCTAGCTATTTATAAAATGACGCAAAAAATTTCACCATTCTCATTTAGAAGCACTTATACAAAGCATATTCCTTCTCTCTTGCACCTACGAAAGGAAACAAATCATATCGGTCACCCACCAACACTTCATCTTCGATATTCAATTTGAATTTTTCATGCAACGGCACCACGACGCACTTTGATTCCATCGATTTTCCACAAATATTAGTAAAATATCTGTACCAAGTATCTGCAATGTTTCCAGATATGATGACTTCAAACAATTAGTTGTGCCATTTCTCTGAATCTACGCCTACTGCACTGATATGTGCTTGTCAACCATTTAATCATGCCGGCAATCTCCTTCTTTGCCTAAGCTAGAAGAAACCATTTATTTATTCGTCTGGTTAACACCCATTATCTAACTGCTTCGTCAGTTACTGTCCCAGTGCTCGCATTGACCAAGGTTCACTTTAATGTGAATCGCGGTCCACGCTGAGATTGCGTATCGCAATCCAACCACACAACGAGCACTTCAAAATAACCCGTTAATCAGGTACTAACCGTTTTGCCAAGCGTTGCCCGTCGTGACCCGGTAGATAACAGCTAGAGATCCCAGCTAACATCCCAGTGGTCCCTGCTTGATGCCCATTTTCTCTACCTGATGAGCTCGTAAAAGTTAGGAACCCGTCGTGCAGAGCAGTTTATTGGGACGGGCAACACCCAATATTCATCTGCTAAACCATTTATTTGTGTATTTATTTAGTTGAAATGTCAACTTTTGTTACCTTGCGCAGTTCGACCAAACTGCCTTTGCTGGACAGTGTTTCACTTCACATGGCAGCTAAATAATTTTATGGTCACTACTACTAATCTGCTGGATGTCGGTTGTTGGTTATTTTCTTCTTCTCTCTCAGCAGCTCTACAGATGAGGTGGTCAATTTCCTAAACCTGCTCGTGAATACGCAGCAGTGGTAAACCCTGTCTCAAAGCCTTTCGAGGAGGAGTATTGGAGTAGGGATTAGGTTATTTTCAATCATTAATTCGCTCCCAGGACACGGCTTCAGTTCACCTTGCTGCACTTGTGAAACCACCGTATCAAGGAAATCTTTCCTATTGGAGATTGATGCCCGTTTATATGAAGTATTGGCTGCTAATCCTTCCCCAGATTACCTCTAGATGACCACGGTAGTCTGCCTCCGATTAACAATACACCATGCCATAATCCCCGCAAACAACCGCGTTTTCTAGACCTTCCAATAGGCGCAGCACCAAACGTCGGAATGTAAACAGTGCTCCAGGCAATCCAGAAAACAACATTTTATATTTGATATCGATTCTCACGGACTGCGGTGCTACTATTCCGGTCTTTCTGTTTTATCGCCAATCGTCAATGTCCAAACCTCAACTGCGGTGGTATGGGCAACATCAGTTGCTGGAATCAAATACGAATATTCGCAGCCGATCGCACTGGCTATGGAGTTGCGTCCTCGACTGAAATTCCAAACTCCGAGTTGGCATCGCATTACTGTTATCTTTACCTAGCGAGTACCAACTCGGCAATGGAGTGCCGTGTTGCAACTGGGCAACACCCGACATGTATCTGTGGCATCAAATTCTTTAAACCAATTAAAAATTCTTCCGGCGAAGTCAACAAATAAGACTTGCCTCACCATATTGATTCATTAATAATGTTGCCATGACTTGAAGAAGGCGCCATCATCTATCACTTTCATGAACCCTAAATGAAGGGTACGGCTACATTTTGCCCCTTTTATTTTCCAAATAAATTCGCAGAGACGCAAGCTTTATCAACACAAGATGGGTCATACAAGAGAACATTTTGGCAAGCGAAGACCCGCTTAGGCCACAGAAACAGCCCAAACGTTTTGTAATTATAACGTCTCAGTAAAGCGAAGATGTGCACAATAAACAAGATGCACATCCTTATTTCACAACTATGCAAAGTAGCAAATGACTTATCCGTGTGTAGCTCAACAGATTTCCGAGTCGAACTCCACCCATGGACGGGTAACGAAGTATGTTCGACCTATGCAGTAGAGCCGTCAGAAGAGATTGATTGGATGATCCATCAATTAGCATGCTGTAAAAATTATGTGCGCAGAGAGAGTTAGGTTTCCAATGCAGGTTACGTCTGGCCTTTCGTCTATATCCCCTCCGACTGCTGTTAGAAATGTTGAGGGACGTTTTGCACGACCTGGTTACAAACGCCGCAGTGGACTTAAATTTCATTGTATCTTGTTTGGTGTAAACACCACTAGACAAAGTCCCGGTCAAAAATTGTGTTAGGTCGGTAACAAAAACTCATACTCCTTTGCATAGCGAAGACTTCATAGTTGGCCGTGCACTATGGTTGGCGGCATCCGGTTTCGGATTTGCCTGTCACTGTGGCCAGCCACAGGACGCCTGCGCCTACAGAGGGATCATGGGTGGCTTGCGCTGCACCACCCACAGCTCCATCCACACACCCCATATCCAGTGTAAACCCGAAGGAATAAGACCGGGAGGCATGTGGATGGGAACCACGTTTCATCAACGGAGCCGGCCCACAATCCTTCACGAGCACACACAAGCACGCTGTATTTTGGGAATCAAGCGCACACAAGGCGGTGGCTGGACCGTAGTCCGCTCCACTACTGAGTGCATGGAACCACTCTTTGATCCTAACACGGCCACAAGGACCGTGCACCCCGTTCCCTTCCAGCAACGACCAACTGTCTGCTAGAGCCAGTATGGACGAGGTAGTGGGTAATAGACAGGTAGGCACCTTGGCAACATGCACATCAAGCGCAGTCACACCGGGGATATTAAACAACAGCCAATCACTTGTTTGAAAGATAACAAAGAAAAGAAATCGAGTAAAGCATAAGGGAACGTGACAAAAATTTTAAATTAACGAGCATATGAAATAAGTTGTTTACAAACGAATCCGAGATAAGTTCACAAAGTCGGAAAGTATATTTTACGGAAATGCCACAAACACGAAAATGTTATCGAAATTAACTACAATTGGCTTAAGCGATCTGTGCAAGTTTATAGAAGAGAGTATAGGTAGACACTTACATGAGAAAGAAAGGCATTAGGATAAAATTGAAAACCTACCACCTGAAATAAAGAGACTTAGCATGCAAGCACGCGGTTAGTAAATCGAATGCAGCGTACCTATAAACGCTGCACCGGTTCTGCCTACATTCTCTGCAGGACCCGTCGTCGCTTCGGTAGTGGTCCCGAGTGGCCTCGCTCATGGCTCACTAGGCCTGCCTGACTCAGGCACTCGCGACAGCATGTGCTACAGCACCACGCGCTCGGTGTCGATGGAGTACAACCCATCGGCGCTTGCCGCTTCCGCACTTGCCGCTTCTTCTCTGCATGTATGAGGTCTTTCTCCCGCACTTCCGCAACTGCCTTCGTGATCACATCGCGCCATGCGCGTTGATCAGCCGCCTTCGATTCCCATCACCTGCAATCTAGATTACAACGTGAGAAGCTCACTTTGATCATGTCCTGGGAACGTAACTTTGGTTTCCCCACATGCCGCTTCCCAAGACTCAGCTGACCGTATAAGAGTTGTTTCGGTATCCGCGTTGAATCCATACACCACACATGACCGAGCCACCTCAGGTGACTCAGTAAAAGTATGCAGTCCACTGTTTACATTCCACTAAGGCGTAACACTTCCGTGTCAGCAACTCTATCACCCCAACTGATGCGCAAAATTCGTCGCAAATATTGCTGATGGAACCGCTCGAAATATCGCACATCCCGCCGGTACATCGTCCATGTTTCACTGCCGTTTAGAAGAACGGACAGTACCATGGATTTGTACACCATCAGCTTCGTGCCAATGGTAAGCTGATGGTTGTTCCAAACTCGGTACTCTAGCTTCCCGAATGCCGCCGCTGCCTTCGACACGCGAATACGCAGTTCACTGTGTAGCTGCTGATCAGTCGACATCACACTCCCAAGGTAGCAAAAGCGGGAGGTGGTTTCCAATAGTTCAGCACCAATGCTGTTTCGCGGCAATATTGAAGATTGCACCTCCGGTGAAAACTGAAAGAGACAGACAGTTTTGCTTGTGTTGATGGTGAGTCCTAATTTGGTCGCTGTCGAAGCCAGAGCACTAGTCATATGCTGCAACTCATCCGCGCTGTGTGTAAACAACGTACAGTCGTCAGCAAACAGCAACATACGGATAGTTGTCTCACAGACTAGAGTTCTCGCACCGAAACGACGGATGTTCAGCAACCCACCATCAACACGGTGCTCCACACGAACACCGTAAGCACAAGCCGAATCAAAAGCACAAGATAACATTGCATGAAGATATATATTAAACAGGGCAGGAGCTAAGACACAGCCTTGCTTCACACCAGAGACAACTGCAAAGTCATCCGAGGTCTCGCCACTCAGCTGCACCCTCGCTCGCATACCACTGTGCAGACATTCAATTAAACTTACAAACTTACGCGGGCAACAAAACTTACCCAACACCAGCCACAATGCCTCGCGGTTCACCGTATCAAATGCCGCGGTGAAATCAACAAAATGCGAGTACAATGGCTGGTGTCGTTCTCTGCACTTCTCCTGCAACTGACGAGCAGCACACACCATATCTATAGTGCCGCGACCCGAACGGAATCCACACTGCTCTTCCACCACGTTAGGTTCCACAGCCTGACTGACGAGGCAGTTGAGCAGGATTCGGGCAATCACCTTGCCCACACAGTTCAGCAAGTTGTTGCCACGAGAATTTGTACAACATTGCTTGCTCCCTTTGCCCTTGTACAGTGGTAGCACAAGGGCATCCTTCAGCTCAGCAGGCACCTCCTCCTCAATCCATACGCGTAGCACCAAGTGGTGCAGCGCAGTCAACAACGCGGGTCCGCCGTGTTTTATCACTTCAGGCTGGATCCCCTCGGTTCCGGCACATTTGCCGTTTCGCAGCTGAGCAAGTGCTCTCTGCGTCTCATCCAGTGTCGGCGTGTCCGCCAGATTCGCCTTCACATCGTGCTGCTTCAGGCCGTTCAATGTAGGCTAGTCAATCTCTGAACGGTTGTTCAAGAGACAGTCGAAGTGATTTCACCAGATCTTCATTATGTCTGCAGTCTGTGTGCAGGTAGCGCCTGAACTACCATCGATCAGCGTTCTCAGCGGCTCCAATCTGGGTCCATACACCGCTTTCATGGAGTCAAACAATTCCTTGTGTTGGCGGCGTTTGGGTAGCATTCCATCTGCTTCGCCTTATCCGTCCACCATGCATTTTTTATTCAACGGAGCTCTCGGGTCAGTCGCCGTCGAAGTTTGCGAAACTGACTACTCTTCCCCAAGTCACTGGGACCTGCGACATGTGCAGCAAATGCTGCAAATGCTGCGCCAATCGTCGCATTGTTGTCATCAAACCAATCAGGCCGCCTACAGTTTGCGCGCCCGATGGTCTCCTCGGCAGCAGTTGTCACCTGGTCGCGAATGTGGTGCCACAGGTCGCCCACAGTGACTATGCAGTCCACATCACACAGGCGTGCAGCCATTGCCTTCTCCAGCTCAGTACTTTTCGCCACAATACCGAGGGAGAAGATTAAATTTACGCCGATTCACGGCGGGAGTGCAATACATAGATTTACGAAAATATATGTACTGTTTGGTGAGCACCAATTTGTGTTCAGTGCCACACTCAGCTCCACGCAGTACACGTGTCATGCGCACTTCACGCATATCACGCTGACGTACGATGACATAGTCGAGCAGGTGAGCGTGACCATTCCGGGTGTGCGTCCAAGTTGCTATATCACGCGCACTCAGTGCAAACCGAGTGTTGGTGATCGTCAGGCCGTGATTAGCACACAGTGAGAACAGCCTGTCACCGTTCGCATTCGCCTAACCAATGCCATGCGGACCGATAACATCTGTCCACACCGATGCATTACGCCCAACGCGCGCGTTGAAATCACCCAGCAGAAATAGTCGGTCGCTCCTCGGCACAGACCGTATCACGGAGGATAGCTCAGTGTAGAATTGATCACGCGTCTCATCAGGATAACACATGGTCGGACCGTACGTGCTTATAAAAGTAGCAAACTTACCTCTTCCGAGTCGTAGGCGAACAGTTATCAGTCGCGCGCTGATGCCTGTTGGTTCACCCACCAGCTGGCCATGGAGGCGATCGGATAATGCAAATCCGACCCCATGATCACGTGGTGCTGAGGCGGCGTTGCCCACCCAGTAGAATGTGTAACCAGCACCTGCTTCATGCAACTTACCTTGCTCAGCGAGCCGAGTTTCACTGAGCGCCGCAATATCGATGTTGTGGCACGCCAGCTCCATCGCGACTAGTGCAGTGCGTCGCTCGGGGGGCTCACTGGAGTTCCGGTCCAGTAGTGTCCCGCACGTTCCAGCACCCGATGCTGAGTGCTTTGCGCGAAGGCATACGAATGTACTGGTGGACAATCGCAAGCGAGCTGGTTGTTGTACTTCGCAGCTTTGCTTGAAGGACACCGCCTGGAGCATTTGGATCAATAGCCTGACCCACAAGGCAGTGGGGAGCGGATCCAGCTCGGGAATGTGATTGCACAAACAGATTGGGATCTGCTTGAGGTCTGTCATATGCAGTCTTGGGGGTACTGGAACGATTCATATATGTTTTGCAACCGTAGCAGGATACACCTGCGACCACAGCTAGACGCAGGTGGGTTTTGGCGGGTTTACACCAATTTGACTAGGAGCTGCCTGGCTTGAGAGGTGGGCGGTAGCAAATCATTGAACACCCGGTGTCCTGGATCTTAGCAAGGAGAAGGGCGAAACCCAACACCCACCCAGCGGTTGCCATGTGGAGGCATCCAGGACATGAGCCAATGGCGTAACAGTAGCAGCAGTGGGTAGATCATCTGTCAGGATCTAGCCACAACCAGCCTCAGCGCACCATAGGCTCTCCCGCCGTGCATTATAATTCAAATCGAAAAGACTTACTAAGACACACGCTTTTCAGTGCTGCACCAATTCCTTTTGTTTTAACTTTTCAATATTTAGCTTGCATCTAATGACATGCTCGTTTATACTCGCGACAACTTTTGCGCTTTTCACGCGTATGAACTGTTCACCTTTCTTTCGTCAAGCCATTCAAAACCAGATAAACAGGAGCAAAAAACCAAAAAGAATGCTAACCAAAAACGCCGAACAGGATGGTGGGTTGCACTTCGGAGAAAAATGCTTGGAACTATGAGCCTATAAATTTTACTTAGTGCAAATGTCTCTTTCACTACTTAAACAGGTGGAAGGCATGAAAAGTGTGATGGGGTGTCGTGAGTATTCTCATGTTGACATCATTATGCAGCAGGAAATCTGGCTTCAGGTTGATTCTGAAGATGCAATCGTGCAACTCGACCGCTTTTGTTCTTATCGTGCTGACCACCAATGTACATAGGAACCGCGGTGGTGGCGTTATCATTGACAATAATTATTCATGGTGCAATTGATCAAGAGCACCATTAGTTACAGGTTGCAACGCATCAGTTATTTAATGATGAAATGCAAACCAAGAGTCTTGAATCGTTATCGTTCGTCCTTTTTGGTAAATATTTATATTTTTCCTAGCTGCTCGAGCTCCTAAGTGGAGGTAGTTTCTAACGGATTTACAGCTGTCGTCCTCAAATACCTGCAAATCGCTTTATGCACCGCTGTCCGTGACTCTAACGGATAAGATACAAGCTTCACTGCGAACCGAGGGCAAAAACATTTCGCACGACATCCACCTATGTTATATATACTCCTGACAAGGTATATGCTAACAAATCTGTAATATTTTCTTTATCAAAGTAGAAAGAAGACACAGATGGAGATATGTCAACATTTCGATTGTTTTCCTCAGTCGCATACACAATACAAGCAGAAACACATACAACAAATATAAACATGGGCAAAAGTTGGCACACCAATCAAAACGTCAAAAGCAAGACCAAGGCAATCTACTTGATTGTTTTAAGCTTCTGTGCACATAGCACAGGTTGATAAGCCCTAATTGGCTACACTGCACTGCTTGCCAACATTATCGGGTTCCGGTTGTGTAATAGCACTTTGAACGCAGTCTCTGGGTCCACATTGTGACCAGTTGTCCCGAGGAGCTTGGTGCTAGATGATGACGCAATCCGGTTCATTCGGGGGGCGCTCCGGTTTGTTGCGTCAGCATATTGTTCGCCCACTTTGGTAAGTGTTCGGCCACCCTCTGAGCCAACCGACGGTTACTCCTGCCTATGTAAACGTCAGTGTAACTGCAGGTGAAGTGATAAACCCCATGAGAGGCCGAAGTAGCCGAAGAGTAGCTCTGAAAGGTCATGAAGAACTAGTTTCCGGGTAGTGTGTATGAAGCGCAACTAGCAGTCATGTACGTGCGCGTTGGGCGGACCTGAGCTTGTGTTCGATGTCATTTGCCACCTGGTCTCCCTTGAAGAGCAGAAAAAGATAAGCTGCTTTTTCCTCTGCCGTTAGCACCGGCAGTTTCTTTTTGGGTAGTCGGCTGTGCAATTGGATGAACTTTTCATGATAACCATTCAACACCAAGGTCCTCTGCAGAAACTTCTCTTCAGCTTCCAGCGTTTCCGGATTACAAATTCGTCTGGCCCTGTAGAACAGCGTTTTCACTAGACTGCGTTTGTATGCAACCGGAGCAAAACTGGAAAACTGAAGATACTGCGCATTCTAGGTTGCCTTGCGGTAAACGGTGAGCTTCGATGTACCTCTGTCCCGTCTCTTAATGAGGATATCCAAAAATGCCAGTGAGCCGTGTTGTTCCATCTCGTGAGAGACCAATAAGTTGGGGTGAATCGAGTGCAGAGCGTTTAACAGGAGAGTAAAATGTTCGCTGTTGGTGAACACCAGAATGTCATCCGCATACCTTTTGTATACCCTTGGTTCATCAATACTGACAGCGACTTGCCTTTCGATTAAGCCGAGAAAGATATCTGCCACGACCGGTCCCAGAAGGTTGCCCATGACGACCCCATCGATCGGCTTGTATACTGTCCCCATAAACTCAAAACCTACATTCTCTGTACATGGTAGAATCATAACTCTCAAATATTGCACAGGGAGACGCACCTGGATGTTTTGGCTCAGGATGAAATGATACAGACCATCAACTTTTCTTGAGGTGACACGTTTGTGAATAGAGAGTCCACGTCAATAGAGTACATTAATTCCGAACCCAGTGAGAATTGTTCTAGCGTCTCCGCTTGTTCAAATGAGTCTTTCAGGCAGTGCGTAGTCAGGTGTTTATGCACAGGACCTAAGAGTATCGCCAGCCACCGGGCGAAGTTGTGATAAGGCGAGTTGTTCAAGCACATAATCGGATGCAGTGGGTTACCCGGCTTGTGTATCTTAGGCGCGCCCCCATTATCCGTGTCTGTGTCCCAGTCGGTTTCAGCTGCCTGTACTGCGACACAGTGATGTATCCTTGTGGTAAAAGCATCTGGAGTTTTCTGGCCACCTGTTTCTTCACCAGTATGTTATTCTACGGTGTCGTGTTTAGCAGGACTTTATGTCTGTCCCTCAAAACAGACCCTATTTTTGAAATGTAGTCATGCTTGTTCATTATTACAATGCCCGATCTTCTATCTGGCTGCAGGAAGATTATCTGTGCCATTTCTTTTAACTCTCTGATCGCGGCATAGTGTTTAATCTTCAGGCAACATCTTAAGCTTTTTGGCATAATAAGGAATTGGTTCGCGATATCCACCAATTTTGCCGGAAACCAGCCCGCAACTTCTATGGATCGTGGCGATAGATCACTGAGCTGGTCATGCAGATATTCAAACTGCGCATGCGCGCTGAGCCCGTCTGTCGTCTTTGGTGGCAACCGAATTTATTTCCAAGAGAAAGCACTTCCAACTGCGGGAGAGTGAACTGAGCAGATGATAGCTTATATACGCGCTTCGAGCAATCAATAGGGAAGGAAGCATGCGTAGCCCTTGTAAGCGAACCCTGTAGGCTATGAACTGTTTTATTCGCGTACATTGGAAAACATCTGCAGAAAAGGCCGCAAATTTCAAGCAGCAAATCAAGGATAACTCATTGGGTGTGCCAGCGATTCGTCTCTGTGTTTCGAGGAACTTTCATTTACGTACCCCCATGGCTTCGAGGGGTGCCGACGCGATCCAGGTCAAATTAGTGCTATTTACATGCAACTTATTCTTCGACAATGCCTTGGAAAACCTTGACAGAAAGCGGCCTAATCGGATACATCCTTCAAGAAAGCTTATCTTCCTGCGTTCTACAGCTAGCTTACAACGCAACGGCAACAATCGGTTTAATGCCCTAGAAACAGTAACCGGCAATCTTTTTCCAGAAATGTAAAGGTATTGGGTCGCCTCAGCCACTTTATCAAAGTGGAAAGAAAACATAGATTGCGATCTGTCAACATTTCGATCGTTCTCCTCAGTCACATTCACAGTTTATCTGATTCTGCTCTTCAAGGGAGACCAGGTGGCAAATGACATCGAACACAAGCTCAGGTCCGCCCTAACGCGCGCGTACACGACTGCTAGTTGCGCTTCATACACACTACTCGGAAACATGTTCTTCATGACCGTCAGAGCTACTCTTCGGCTAGTTCGTCCTCTCATGTGGTTTATCACTTCATCTGCGGTTGTATTGACGTTTATATAGGCAGGAGTAACCGTCGGTTGGCTCAGAGGGTGGCCGAACACTTACCAATGTGGGCGAAACATATGCTGAGGCAACAAACCGGAGCGCCCCCCCCCCCGAATGAACCGGATTCCGTCATCATCTATCACCAAGCTCCTCTTGACAACTGGGCACAATGTGGACCCGGAGACTGCGTTCAAAGTGCTATTACACAACCGGAACCCGATAATATTGGCAAGCAGTGCAGCGTTGCTAATTAGGGCTTATCAGCCTGTGCTATGTGCACAGAAGCTTAAAACAATCAATTAGATTATCTTGGGCTTGCTTTTGACGTTTTGATTGGTGTGCCAACATTTGCCCATATTTATATTTGTTGTATGTGTTTCTGCTTGTGTTGTGTATGCGACTGAGGAAAACAATCGAAATGTTGACATATCGCAATCTGTGTCTTCTTTCTACTTTGATATATTTGCTGAATGGCAGCCAACGTTTTATGTAATTTTTTCTCTTTTTCTACGGATATCGCTTGATGGCTGTGATCATCGTAAATGTATCTCCCATTGTTTGTAGCAATATGAGTCATAAAGATCTCGCCTGTTTCAAAAGTCGAAAGTTCATGCGGAGACAATGAATTCCCAAAAACCATCAGCAGTGAAACCATTTCATTCACACGTATCGAAGTATTGTAAGCAGTTAAATGGTTCCTTAAAATTCTGCTTCAACACCTGCTGTCCATTTGAAACAATGTCCCAGACACCTGCCTAATCTTAACGAACAGGCATTTGGAAGCAACGCCATTACATCAGTATACTTTCTATCGATGGATATGAACATCGAATTGCATCGCCTCAAACATTGTGCATTAAGCCACACTTGGAAACAATAATCATGGTGAAATATGTAAAGTGTTGAAGCAGTTATGCGGAGTCATTCGCGAGGTCACGCAGTAAATGCTGGATGTGAAGAGACCGAATGACAATTTTGTGACCACAGTAATACTTTAATCTTTGGTAGATCCACTGCTGAGTTACAACTATTCTCTGATAACCCATCTGTGAAAAGAGTAAAAGTATACAGAGAATTAAACAGGTGGCAACTGAACGAAGCATCTGTCTCCTATCGGGTTCAATTAGCATTTAGGTTACTTGACACGGCCTCTCGCAGACTTGTCCACAATGAGCTTCAAGTAACACATGCTAGCCGGTTCCAAAGAGAAGAAGCTTCAAATACTGGCCACTCGCTTACACGTCGATTGCATTGAAGACCTATGAGAGGCATATTCTCAAAAGAAGATCAGCTCAGACGCAGTTGTATGACTCTCGTTAGTTTGCCTATCGCAGCCCAAGGTTCACCTTAGATGCGGTAGCGTGTCTGATACATACGGTGCTGGATATTAACAAAAGTTCTTCAGCATCTGCTTCCTGGGTTGTACCAACGTTTTCGGTTTTGACAACTGTGAACCGTGGTCATGCGATTTCCTAGTTACTAGAGTTCCAACTTCCTTTGTCCATCTGTTGAATGATTATTTTACAAGGCCTTCTCAGTTACCAGCGATTTTGTAAAAAAAACTCTTCAAGCACCATGAATTCTAAGTTTCTCCGTCAGCCATGTTGTCCCATTTTTTATTCTTCCCTTACGTTAAATCAATCCCTGTCCCTGAGAAGGCCAGCTTGCTGAAATATGCAGATGAACTAATTCTTGCGGCAATCATCCAAGCCTACAGTAGTCGGACAAAGTACAAGCCTTCCGATACAACCTCATAAAATTATTCAAATCCCGATGCCCACTGTTAAACATCAGATAACCCAAGGATGTCCTTTTAGCTGTACAAAGGAACTCGCTACCAGCAAATCCCAACTCACTACACGCAAATTTCTATCAATGGTAAATGTTTAACTGGTGTCCCGTCCGTAAAATCCCTTGGAGTGACACAGACCGGTGGACTTACATGGGCCTTTCATGTGATCGGAACATTCACTAAACTTAGAAGACTAATTCTGTGTTACACATTTCAGATATTCTTACTTACCCCGTGTTCTGGTCCAGCACTTGCTGTGTTGCCCTACTAGACCTATTGCTCTCCCGCGATGTTTCCTTGTCTCCTGAGTAAGAAGCTCAAGGTAATTGCCAGATCAGTGAACCATCTGTCCCGGTGTAGTGGCATTTCAAAGGCGGAACTTGTTAACGTCAGTGCTTCCAGCCATGATAGCTCCTGCAACAAGCCAACATCTACAATACCCACTGATGTTGGCCACCCCCTCCACAGAGAGTCTCCAGAATAAGTATCAACCTCCTCGATCAGACAGAACTACAAAACTATATGGCCAGCACAAGAGCGTAGATTACATCAGTAGTTCCTTGCTTGTCACCTTTGCTGAATGATAAAAGTTGGCCATCCGAGAACTGGTTAGTAAATTAGTTCAGTGAGGTTAACAATGTCAAAGTTCCATTATTTGATTAGTGTGGTATTCTATTTTTCCTCAAGTAGTAAACTATGTTATTATTTATCTATGCTTGTGGTGTGTGTGTCAGAACTGAATATTCACACTTCATGGGTGCATAAATTATATTCTTTACTTACTTTAACTTGCTAAGTTCCGAGTGGTGTGGTCAGAAGCTGATGTGGTCTGCGATAGTGTAAACGTTGAAAGGGAACCTATTCTTGTCCATAAAGCCTATTTTGACCCAACTTAATTAACAATAACTGCACATTAAGGACTGTGCATGTAAACTTCTGCCAGTGAAATGGCTGCTTAAACCTGTTCCGCTGCACGTGCGTTAAGTAGGCAAACAGTCAGGCTGGTGGCTGGAGAGTGCAAACGCACGGTCTGACACACTGTTCGTGGATAACCGCTGACTTCTTGACAGAAGCGTCAGCGGTTAGGTAGGAGACAAACAGTGGGGTGAGTCATCAGCCACATGAGTCGAGCTGGCTGCCTCGACTGGAATATGACGTAAACGATCTGTCACATTTCAAAAGGTTGGATAGAATCGACCGCAGCGTGTCCTTAAACAAATAGCCTGTGCTTGATTTGACTGCGGCAAAGCTGGATAGAATATGCACGCAAAAAACACTGCGCAGATGGATTCTCTTGGTCGACTGCCTTCCAAATGCTAGGTGTTTTCAATTGTAAAGCAAAAGGATTACAGTAATCTTATTTAGCGCAGCAACCAACGTTGAATCCTTGTGCTGCAGTTTAAGTAGAGATTGACTTTTGCGACCTCTAAAAGATAAATGACTTAATGATTTTGAGCAACGTGTAAACCTTCTTGGTCAAACCAAGACAAGGCCGGAACAGAACTTTTGTTGGATACTAGTCTGTAGCGATGACAAGTAGGAGACGTGTCAATTACGGAACAGTAGAGAAGATGGAGGCAGCTGGCCCGAACCTATATTGAAGATGTTACAAGGAATGGCGAGCAAACCATAAAAGCGAGGAACGTGCAGCGCGGTATTCAGGACAGGAACCGTGGAAAAGGATGTACGCGCAGGTAAAACAGTGAAGACTGAGAAGGTGCAATAAAAATGCGATCCAATGTTATGAAACTGTTAAGATTGAGAGACGCCTGATAAGATTGTCACTGGAACGGTTGGAGCACGCCTACGGTAACGGCTTGGAACGCTGGCCAATCGAACGGATTTGCGCTGACCTGATGGCGTTAGCTTAGCCCGGGTAAGCGCTGATGAGACGGAGAATTGAGCAAGCGTGAAAACATTCCTAGCCACACGTAGTCGGGTAGACGCTGAGCCCTAGTAACGGACGGGGCTACGCACACAAGAGGGGTTACGGTAGATGCGCTATAATGGCTTAGATGCAAACGTTGCCCGGCTATCGTCGCACACAAAATCATGTGACCCGACCTACTCCCAACTAACCGCGAAGAGAAAGAAAGGCAACTGGTCCTATGAATGCATTAAATCAGGGAAAACAGTTACAACGACATGGTGGTAGTTTGAAAAGAACATTGTCAACAGGTGCGCAGTTTTGCCGCATCTCGGAGTGGCTGGAAACTGCTAATTTGTGGGGAGGAATTGGATCCGCTTCCCACAGCTATTAGGCCGGAGTTTCTGGCACGTTCTTGCGGGGATAATTAACGGGCTCGCAATGCCTTCCTTGGAAGAGAAATGTTAGGCCTCGAACGGCCTGCTCCGAGGAAAACGGCGCTGTCTGAGAATCAAGTCGAGTTGGCGCCACTGATTCAGGCCAAATTTTGTAACTTGCATGGAAACACAGCATTTCACACAGAAACGAAACAAACTGACTTGTTCGGGAAGGTAAATGCGCATTTTCCCGCAAGTAACCGTGTGCCTTAAATCAGAACAGTCCCAGTTACAAGCAGACTAGTGTTTTCCGTGTTGCAGAACATTTGTTACTATCGCTTGTTTCACACCACTCACACGTCCCTTGTTTCTTTGAAACCTCTAAAGCAACCGATCACACATCCGTGATTTGAACTGTATCGGTATGTTTTCATCCCACATCGGCCTGTTCTGTGTTCGCCAATATACTACTCGTCTGGTGGTTTGTCTTTTGAATCGCGTGGCGCAATCTAAGAAGCTGCTAAGTTGAACCCCTGAGGACACAACAGATTCTGGCGACGAAGGTGTTGGACGACAATGGCCATTTCATTTGAGCAGATACAGCAGCTTCTCCATCAACAGCAGCTCCAGTTCGAGAAATCCTAGAGGCATTTGTTCGGGTTGGTTGCGCAGAAGCTGAATGTTCAGTCTGAGCCCCAAGCAGCTGGCACCCTGCCTTCAGTAGACGCGGTCACGACAGCAATCACAAAGTTAGTCTTCAATGAAGTAAACGGAGTAACTTTTGATTCCTGCTTGAAGAAATATGAAGATATTTTCCGTGTTGAGTTGGCGGCGCAAAATTATGCATGGGAACGTCGGTTGTTGCTGCGTAAACTCGGTGCAGTTGAGCATGAACGCTATACCAATTTTGTGCTGCCAAAGAATCCAAGGGATTTCCGCTTCGATGAGACTGTTCAAACTCTGCCGTCCATTTTCGGTGAGCAAGCATCTTTGTTCAGTATCCAGTATAATTGTTTAAATTTGCTCAAACGTGATAGCCATGATTTTATAACACATGCTGGAGTTGTGAACCGAGAGTGTGAACGTTTTAAACGGTACGATGACACCTGATCAGTTCAAATGTCTTATATTTGTTTGCAGTCTTCAGTCTTATGCCGATGCTGATGTGTTCACACTCATCCTACACAAGTCAGAGCAGGAACCCCATTTGACATTACAGGACATTGTTGCTGAATGCTAGAGACTAACTTAAAGCATGGTACCAAAATGATTGAAACTGATGATCCCAGGAGTGAACCACAGATTTACCGCACGGCTGTTGGAGGTAAAAAGGTGAGCCATAGAGTACCCAACCTGAAACCCCCGACCTCATGCTGGAACTGTGGTGGATGGCATTTTGCGCGATTCTGTACTTACAAGAAGCATCTCTGTCGGAAGTGCAAACGTCTGGGTCACAAAGAATCACACTGTCGAAAAACGTACGATTCAAGGCCTGTGTCTACCCTAAACTTGCACACGAACCTTAAATCCAAAAAGACTTTCAGGGAGCAAAGACAAAAGTAGTTCTCGCGACCTGTCGCACAGAATTTGCAGGCAAACGAAAGTACCTCACTGTCAAAATTAATGATGTTCCTATATCCTTGCAACTAGATACGGCATCGGACATTACCATCATTTCTCGATCATCATGGACGAGACTTGGCAAACCTCCATTGAGGCGCACCAATCTGACTGCCTAAAATGCATCCGGCGAACCACTGAAGTTAGATGGTGAGTTCACATGTGACATTAAATTCAAAGATCTGAGCCTCCGTGGAACCATCTACTTAGTTTCTTGTGTCGACATTAATCTTCTTGGCATTGATTGGATTGATAGATTGAATTTGCTCAATGTACCACTGAATAATGTGTGTTCTGAAACGAACGTCATGGTGCATCATACAGCCATACCACCTATTCCAAGTCAAACCATTGCTGAACAGTTTCAGGCGAAGTATGCTTGTGTTTTCAAACCTGAACTTGGACATTGTAGCAAGATGCAGGCAGAGCTTACTCTGTTACCAGATGCTACACCAGTGTCTCGACCCAGGCGCCCGGTCCGGTATGCATCACAAGCACTTGTTGAAAATGAGCTTGACCGATTGCAGCAAATTGGCGTGATTCAGCCAATAAATTTCTCACCATGGGCTGCCCCAATCGTCGTGATTAAGAAGTCGAACGGTTCTATTCGCTTGTGTGCAGATTTTTCAACTGGTCTGAATGATGCATTGCAACCCCATCAGTATTCACTTCCACTTCCTGACGACCTGTTCGCGAAGCTGAATGGTGGTAAATATTTTGCGACCTTGGATCTGGCGGATGTTTATTTACAACTAGAAGTTGAACCTGAAAGCAGAAAGCTTCTCACGCTCAACACTCATCGTGGTCTGTACCAATACAATTGTCTGCCATTTAGAGTTAAAACCGCAGCCGTAATTTTTCAGCAAGTCATGGATGCCATGTTGACTGGGGTAAGTGGAGCTGCAGCCTATCTGGATGACATCATCATAATGGGCACCATACATGACGAATTATTTCAACGACTGGATGACGTGATTATGCGAATCAAAGATTATGGATTCCGTTTACGCGCAGATAAATGCGAATTCTTCTTGAAATCCATTAAGTTCTTGGGATTTGTGATTAATGAACACGGCCGACATCCCGACCCCGAAAACTTGAGGTAATAGATCGGCGGCCCACCCCAACGGATGTCACAACTCTGCGATTCTTCCTCGGAAGGGGGAGTCACTATAGCGAGTTTCTGCCAGCTATGCATCGTCTACGCCAAACTTTGAATCAGCTGCTGATGAAAGATGTCGAATGGAGATGGTCCAGGCAGTGTCAACAGACATTCGAGAAATTGAAATATCTGCTGAAGTCAGACCTATTGCTTATCCATTACACTCCAAATCTGGATATCATCCTGGCTACGGACACTTCGAGCTATGAAATTGGTGCAGTCATTCCACACCGATTTCCAGACGGTTCAGAAAAGGCTGTGGCGCATGCAGCACGAGTCCTGACCACCTCTGAGAAGAACTACAGCCAAATCGAGTAAGAAGCTCACGCTATCGTCTTTGCCGTTCAGAAATTCCACAAAATGATTTACGGTCGGCGTTTCACATTAGTGACGGATCACAAACCCTTACTCGCTATCATTGGATCCAGAAAAGGTATTCCGTCGTACACGGCCAGTCGACTTCAGAGATGGGCCACCTTGCTCTTGGGATACGATTTCGACATGAGGTATTTGTCAACTGACTCTATTGGGCAAGCGGACGCCCTATCCAGATTAATCGATACTAGTCGACGTGAGTCTGAGGATGCCGTTATCGCTTCAATCACAACGGACACGGATACCAGCCACATTTACGCGATGCCGTAAGTACCTTAACGGTAGACGTAGGAATGGTTCAGCAAGCCACGAACCAATACGCGTTGCTACAGGATGTATTGACATCTACGAGACAAGGCTCGCCAAAACAATGCCCTAACGAGTCCCTTGTACAGTTTTTCACGCGACGCGGCGCTTTGTCCGAAGTCGATGCCTGTCTGTTTTTCGCGGATCGCCTTGTCATTCCCGAAGTACTTAGGCAACGCGTGCTGAGGCCGTTGCATAAGAGCCACCCAGGAATCACCCGCATGAAAGCACTTGCGCGCAGTTACATGTTTTGGCCCATGATGGATAGCCAAATAGAAGACATTGGACGATCCTGTTCTAAATGCTGCAGTGGTTCCAACTTACCGGTGCGCACAACATTGCAATCCTGGCGGAATCCCGAATCACTCTGGTCGCGGATACATGTAGATTTTGTAGGACCAGTTGAGGGGACTTACTTTACCATACTTGTTGACTTATACAGTAAGTAGCCTGACGTTATTGTGATGCGAAAAACATCCTTGAACCCCTGATGACACAGCAAGTGAGCATACCCCTTCCGACGAGGATTGACGTGGAGGGATTTCGCTCACCTTTGGATTCATCCTGATGGTCGGCAAGGCGGGTTCTGCAGACGCGGCGGCGATTATGCTGCTTCAACCTTGTTCTCTCGTCATCTAGCCAATCAAAAGGCATCCAAAAGGAAGTGCAGCTGCAGGCACACAGGAAGACTGGTTGGCTTGGAGGGTTCTCCGTGACGCAGTCGAAGTTGATTTTGATGGCGAACACACGTGTCATTACCCACGGAGGCATCATGCAGAATGTCTCCTCGCCTGGTCGTCACTGTTGCTTTGATCCAGCATGGATGACCTGCTCGATAATCGCGAGCGTAGACCGGGGCTCCAACGACGAATTGTTTGTGCTTGGTGGAGGCACTAGAGTGACTAGGTGGCTTAGCAGTCGGAATGAGCGCTTCGTTGGTGGTGTGTAGCTTGCGGTCCATCAATGCTTAGCTGGTGACTGGCATTCTGGTGTAGCTGGATTCGGTGTGGACCGGTACGAGAGCAGGAAAACTTGAAGACACTCATCCACGCTCCCCTTTCCGCGAAATTTCAAGAGCTCCCTCTTGAAGTATCGACAAATATCGCCGCTTGACCATTGGACTGGGGATGGTAATGCGGTGAGCGTAGGTGTTGGATGCAGTGTCGGCGACATAATTCTCCGAAGATGGAAAACGTAAAGTGGGAACCGTTGTCGGATACCAAAACCTCGGGATGGCCAGGTTGATTGAAGGTGCGTGGGAGACCACCCAGAGTGGCGGCTGAGGTTTGTGGGTTGACGGCAACCACTTCTGGCCATTTGGAATAGGCGTTGACCACGACCAGTTAGGAAATGCCATCGCTGGGACCAGCGTAGTCAATGTGCACTCGGAACCACGGTTTTGCTGGCGGAAGCCAAGGAACCGGTGGTTGGTGTGGTGGCATCTTTGAGGCTTGTTGACATTTTGAACAGCAGCAAACGAAATCTTGAATGTCGTTGTCAGTGCCAGGCCAGTACACATAAATGCGGGCAATTGTCTTCATTCTGTTTATGCCGAGGTGAGCAGAATGGAGCTGGCGGATTACAGCTTACCGGAAGCATGAAGGAACGACAACTCGACCTGCAGTCATGAGGCCACGAAAAGGGAGTCGCGGCGTTGATGTAGTTGTTTGACTTCACCAGACATGGAAGTGTTTGGCCAGCACGTCTGAAGGTAAGTGACGGCTTTCTGCAAGACAGGGCCTTGAGCAGTTGCACGACGTATGTCAGCAGCAGTGATGGAGAGACTTCGGATGACGTACGAGAGTTGATAACGAACGTCGTCCTCGACGGTAACAGCGGCAATCACTGTGTATTCTACTGCAGCATGTTTGGAAATGAAGCGGGAGAGACCATCGTATTGACCAAAATCCTGAGTACGGCAGTAGCGGATTTCGAAGTCGTAACCAAGAAGGATGACTGCCCAACGCTGAAGTCGGCTAGCCGAGTATGCGGGAATGCCCTTCTTTGAACCGAAGATTGAAAGTAGGGGCTTATGATCGGTCAATAGCGTGAACCGCCAGCCATACAGCATCTTGTGTAACTTGGTGACGGCAAAGATGATGGCAAGGGCTTCCTTCTCCATCTGACCATAGTTCTTCTCCGCAGGCGTCAGGGTGCGGGAAACGTGCATAACAGCTTTTTCGGAACCATTTGGGAATCGATTGGAGAACACCACTCCGATGCCGTAGGCAGAAGCATCAGCAGCGACCAAAATCGGCAAGGTTGGGTCGTAATAGGTCAACAGTACATCAGAACTCAGCATGGCTTTCAGGCGGACGAAAGCTTTCTCGCATGTAGGGGACCAGTGCCAAGGAACGTCCTTCTGCAACAACTGATTGCGCAGGACTCGAACATCGTGTAGCGATGACAGGAAGGCGCTGTAGTAGCTGATGAGACCCAGGAAGCACCGCAATTGTGACACATTCGCAGGAGCTGGCATCTGCTAGATGGTTCTGATGTTCTCAGGATCAGGATGACGGCCATTGGTATCGAAAACGAAACCAAGGTATTTGATTGCCAGAAGGAAAAATGGGCATTTCTCGACTTTCAGGCGGAAACCGTACTTCTGGACCCGTTGCAGGACAGTAATCAGACGCTCTCGAAGCTCTTCTCGGGTGCGACCAACAATGAGTAGTTCGTCCAGTTACGCGGCCGTACACGGAATGCCGGAGATCATAGTGTCCATCGTCTGTTGGAAAATGGCTGGAGCGGTTTTGACACCAAACGGGAGCCTAGTATACTGGAAATGACCACGATGCTTATTGATCGTCAGGAGGGCTTGTGACTCAGGGGCGGTCTCGATCTGCAGGTAGGCGTCTGATAGGTCGATTTTAGTGAAACATGTGCCACCATTGAGTATTGTGAAGAGGTCGGCTGGGTTCGGTAGCGGGTAGCAATTTGGCTTTAGTGCTACGTTGAGACCGGTGGAGAAATCGGCGCAGATGCAGAGGGATCCATTCGCCTTCTTGAGCACGATGACCGGCGCTGCCCAGGCGGAATAGGACACAGGCGCCAGGACGCCCATGTCTTCCAAACGTAGTGTAGCGAGAACGACAAGACAGGGGGGTAGACGTTTATTGCACACCGAAAATGGGCACATGAGGGTCTCGCGCGCGCCCTCGAATATCGACTAGATTTCCGTCTCACAACGCAACACAGGTACGGATGTTAGAGACGAGCCAGTCCTTTCGCCTCGGGAGCTCTGACTTGGAAGATCCGCCTTCCTGTTTTCGCCTCGATCTCCGCTTCTCTGCACCCGATTTGGATCAGCCAGGAGTCGTTCGAGAGCTCTCGACTTGCTTGTTCTGGGCTGTGTCAATCGGCTCGGCCTCGGTCCTGTGGGCTGCGCTAGCGGCGTATTTGTCTGATTTATTGCACTGTCCACATATTCCCGCTCCGTAGTTCCGGGCCCAGGCTCGTCGCTAGCCGTCTTTCGCGATCCGCTCTCAGCTAGCTCCGAAGAGCTCCCCCGAGGCATTCTTGGAAGCGGCTTCTCTACAGTAGGAGTTCGGCACCGACCAAGAGGAAGGTTACATAGGGGACAAACCTTTTGGGACGGAATACCCGCAACAGAGACACTGTAAAGTGCGTGTTTTCAGGTTTATACCCTACGGTGATACTCGTATGAATATAAAATGAATATAAAATGGATAAGACGCACTATATCGCAATTAGGGCAAACCTCACAAATATCCTCTCAGAACGGAGGAAAACAGGTCTTTAAATGGTACGTAACCAGGGTGAAGAACATCATGCTTGCGATTGCGCCACGGAACATAAGGGCCAGATTCGATGAGCGAAACTACACATTTCACCTTCTAGGCAGGTGTACTGTACCTAAAAGCCAGAAAATTTACCGGTTGTGATTCATTGATATAGTTAATCAAAGTTAACAAATGATACTAAAATGAATGGGCAAATTTCCCCTTTTCATGAAATATGTTGAGGGCATTCAACGGTTAGCACAATTTCTGCTCTCTTGAAAGGATAGACGAAACAGGCGCAATGTTCTGCAGGTAGCTTTGAGGCAGCTTTTGTGACTATTGTTCGAACTTTCATTTCGCAGAGACAGTTTATTTTCTCTACGTTAAATTAAGTAATATTTTAAAGTCAATTTACTTTCACCCACGTTTGCGCCTGCCTAAAACATCATTAACTAAGGCAGGTGAAATAGCACTATGAACTGTAAAGGCCGATTCACCTGCAGGTATTCACATCATGTAAAGCATTTTATACTTATATTCTGGATTCAGTTGTATTAAATTTCTGATACTTTTGCTTCATGCACAAGCCACTGTTGAATTATTTTGATCTTGGTTTGCTCATTCCACTCAGATGAGGCACATAAATCAGGAGGTGAAAATAGACATTTGGGAGCATGCTTATTGCCTTTTCAAGGAGAAAGCGTGCTTTTCCCCAGTGACTTTTGGAGCGCTCAATTTAACTCCCTGAGGTGTTAAACACGCATTGTTGCCTGAAGCGGTTTACTTTTTGGATAAGCTGTTGGATTGCGCAAGAATAGAACTGAAAATTCTAACCCAAATTGTAAACGCTGATGTGAAAATGGCGGACTTGATCATCCCTAAATTGGACACATGATGTCTTTGGCGCTACATTGAAAAGAAAATAACTGAAAACGCGCGTTAGCGCAGTAGTTATGGCATAGTTAGCATGAAATTTAAGGACGATGTTCGTCGGTGGACAGAATCCAACGCGATAGCAAACCTATTCAGTCGAATACCTGACTAAACCTGATTTACCTATGGTGATAGTTAAAGTGCCCTTGTGTGTTACAGGCTGTTTAACATAGCAGATATCAAAAATTCAAAGAACAGCCATCCCGAAAGGAATACCTCTTGACCCCATGGCCGATAAATGATTGGCGTCAAGTGAAGACAACATGTATTCCAGGTATATATATATATATATATAGATATATATATATATATATATATATATATATGTATCGCCCTGCCTTGGGTATAATCGGCATGAAAACGGGTCTACGGCTTGAGCCTATGGGTCGTTACTGCGATTGACGAGTAGTTTGCAACGTAGAGAATAGCACACCGCCACACTTAGTGAGTCGGTTGTAGGGTAGGAGTGC
>OX104065.1:93214023-93263906 GCA_944474145.2 Dicrocoelium dendriticum | reverse complement strand
CACACAGACTGTGAGTAGAGGTAACAGATGGAGCTGAGGGCCAACAAAACTGCTAGCCAAAATGTTCAGCCCATCGCTCCAACCGTCGTTGAAGATTGGTGAGTAAGGTGCCATCCTATTCGCATACCGTTTCATGTATACCAGATCGCACAACTTCGGGGACTCGACTGAGATGGAAAAGTTTTCTGGTATTACCAGAGAGACTGGCAAGCTCCATCTTCTTAGCATGTTCACACCACCAAACTTCGCGGTCCATCAGGGTGGCTTTGCCCTTGTTTTATTCCTGCGACAGTGGTATATGGGGGGATGAGCTCACTTAAATGACATTTAAATCTGTCCTAAGGCGTTTGAATATCGTCACTTTCCAAAGTGACGCAAGGGGGCTTTGTGGGCTTAACTTTCACTGTCTGAAAGTCCACGCGCCATATATTTGGAACTCGGTCGGGACGATCATTAGTCTGACGACTAAGGGCGCATTTAAATGAGAGATATGCTTGGTCGCTAGCATTGAGAGGTGGGTTGTATACAATATCCGTGACATCAATGGATTTAGCGAAGATCAAGTCCAAGTGGGACGGGTTTTGACCCATCATGAATCTAGTGGGCATATAGACAAACCTGAACTTGGACACTATCAAGATGCAGGCAAGGTTTACTTTGTTACCTGGTGCTACAACAGTGTTTCGACCCAGACGCCCGGTCCCGTATGCATCACAAGTACTTGTTGAACATGAGCTTGATCGATTGCAGCAAATTGGTGTGATTCAACCAATAAATTTCTCACCATGAGCTGCCCCAATCGTCGTGATTAAGAAGTCGAACGGTTCTATTCGCATGTGTACAGATTTTTCAACTGGTCTGAATGATGCATTGCAACCCCATCAGTATCCACTTCCACTTCCTGACGACCTGTTCGCGAAGCTGAACGGTGGTAAATATTTTGCGACCTTGGATCTGGCGGATGCTTATGTACAACTAGAAGCGGAAAGCGGAAAGTTTCTCACAATCAACACTCATCGTGGTCTGCACCAATACACTCGTCTGCCATTTGGAGTCAAAACTGCACCCGCAATTTTTCAGCAAGTCATGGATGCAATGTTGACTGGGGTAAGTGGAGCTGCAGCATATCTGGACGACATCATCATAATGGGCACCAGATATGACGAATTATGTCAACGACTGGATGACGCGATGATGCGAATCGAAGAGTATGGATCCCGTTTACGCGCAGACAAATGCAAATTCTTCTTGAAATCCATTAAGTTCCTGGGATTCGTGATTAATGAACGAGGCCGACATCCTGACCCGGAGAACCTTGAGGTAATAAATCGACTGCCTACACCAAGGGATGTCACAACTCAGATCATTCCTCGGAATGGTGAGTCACTATAGCGAGTTTCTGCCAGCTATGCATCGTCTACGCCAACCCATGATTCGTCTGCTGATGAAAGATGCCGAATGGAAATGGTCCAGATAGTGCCAACAGGCACTCGAGAAATAAAAATTTCTGCTGAAATCAGACCAATTGGTTACTCATTACAATCCAAATCTGGATATCATCCTGGCTACAGATGCTTCGAGCTATGGAAATGGTGCAATCATTTCACACCGCTTTTCAGACGGTTCAGAAAAGGCTGTCGCGCATGCGGCACGAGCCCTGACAACCTCTGAGAACTACAGCCAAATCGAGAAAGAAGCTCTCGCTAGTCGTTGCTGTTCAGAAATTCCACAAAATGATTTACAGTCGGCGTTTCACATTAGTGACGGATCACAAACCCTTACTCGCTATCTTTTGCGGCACAGTAGCTGAGGTGTTCCCCACCTCTAGCTAACGTGTATGATGATGATGACTCGCTATCTTTGGATCCGAAAAGGGTGTTCCGACTTCAGAGATGGACCACCTTGCTCTTGGGATACGATTTCAACATGAGGTATTCGTCAACTGATTCTATTGGGCAAGCGGACGCCCTGTCCAGCTTAATCGATACTAGTCGACGTGAGTCTGAGGATGCCGTTATTGATTCAATCACAACCGACACGAATACCAGCCACATGACACGCAATGCCGTGAATACCTTCCCAATAAACGCCAGAATGGTTCAGCAAGCCACGAACCAAGACGCACTGCTACAGGAAATATTGACTTATACGAGACAAGCCGGGTCAAAGCAATGCCCTGACGAATCCCTTGTACAGTTTTTCACGCGACGCGACGCTTTGTCGGAAGTCGATGCCTGTCTGTTTTTCGCGGATCGCCTTGTCATTCCCGAAGTACTCAGGCAACGCGTGCTGAGGCAGTTGCATAAGGGCCACCCAGGAATCGCCCGCACGAAAGCATTTGCGCACAGTTACGTGTTTTGGTTCATGATGGATAGTCAAATAAAAGACGTTGGACAATCCAGTTCTAAATGCTGCAGTGTTTCCAAGTTACCGGTGCGGACAACATTGCAATCTTGGTCGAATCCCGAATCACCCTGGTCGCGAATACATGTAGATTTTGTAGGACCAGTTGAGAGGACTTATTTTCTCATACTTGTTGACGCACACAGTAAGTGGCCTGAGGTTATGGTAATGCGAAACACATCCGCAAACAGCACGATCCTTGCGCTGAAGCATGTTTTCATTCATTATGGTCTGCCGGAAACAACCGTATCGGATAACGGATCACAGTTCACATACTATCAATTCGCTGAGTTTTGCGCACACAACGGAATCTAACACATGAGGACTGCACTGTATCATCCCCAATCAAATGGGCAAGCAGAAAGGTATGTCGACACCTTAAAAACGTGCATTGTTAAAATCGAAGGGCGAGGGAACGCTGGATGAAAGATTGGAAAGATTCTTGTTGAATTATCGAGTAACTCCGAATCCCAATGCACCAGATGGGAAGTCACCCGCTGAAGCCCTCATGGGCCGAAGACTGAGAACCACCTTAGATCTGATGGCTCCAAAACGCCCATCGATACGTCGTACGAATTCGGATATGGAAGCCCAGTACAACAGACGGTACGGAGCACGGCGCAGAAATTTCAGAGTTGGAAACGCAGTGTTTGCTGCCTCTCATCGAGGGCATCGAATAAGCTGGATACCAGGTCAAGTCGTGGGACGACGTGGCAAAGTAATGTAGGATGTTCGCGTTGGTAGGCAAGTATGGGTTCGTCATGCCAATCAACTGCGACCGCGGTTTGCAAGGATCCCAGAGACACGCGACCCCAAAGGATTTGATTTCAAGGAATTATGCACTTTGCACCGAAGCACCTCGACCGGACAGGATACCCAACTCGTAGAACGGACTGGAAAGGTACACACACTAAGCCCATAACCAGTAAGAAAATGCGTGCCACCCATGCAGGTCGATCCCCGAAGGAAAACCTACACAACTACAGGTCTAAGTAATTCAATAAGGGGGTGTTAGGTCTCAAAAGGCCTGCTCCGAGGAAAATTGCGCTGTCTGAGATTCAAGTCGAGTTGGGCCACTGAGTCAGACCAAATCTTGTAACTTGCATGGAAAATCAGACTTTCACACAGACCAAAGTCAAATGCGCACAGAAATGAAACAAATCGACTTGTTCGGGAAGGTAAGTGCGCAATTTCCCACAAGTAACCGTGTGCCTTGTATCAGAACAGTCTCAGTTACAAGCAGACTAGTGTTTCTGTGTTGCAGAACATTCGTTACTATCGCTTGTTTCATACCACTCACGTCACGTGATTCTTTGAGGTGGATAAATTCAAACTAGCATACAGCCGTGATTTGGACTGCATCGGTGTGTTTTCATTGACCACGTCGACCGGTTCTGTCTCGCAAATATACGTCTCGTCCGGTGGGTTGTCTTTTGAATCGCGTGGCGCAATTTAAGAAGCTGCTACGTCGAACCTCTGAGGACACAACATTAGCTAAACACCTTGTGACAGCGTCGCAAGCAAAATGATGCCAGTCAACTCCGAAGAGAGTAAAGTCCCCCATCACTAAACACCTATTTGCCGAATGTTCACAGATGAAATCAACCAGACGCTTAGCAACGCTGTCAAAGGGCTTCTATATACCAGCAGAAATTTAAGTTGCGCGGTGGCAACACACAGGTTAACTGCGAGTGCCTCAACAGCACCGTCTAGTGATGGGAAACTATAAGTCTTAAAGACAGTACGTGCGAAGCTAACGTACAAAGCAACGCCACCTCCGCGCCGATCAGAGGTGTGGTTACACCACAGCAGTGCGCAGTCTGGCAAGCGCACTTCACTGTCCGTGACGACGGTGGACAAACACGTTTCAGTGAATGCGAGAACATCTGGACGGCAGTCGTCGACAACGGTGTCCGCTTTGCACAGTTTGTTTCGCAGGCTACGCACATTGCTTAAGAGCACCTGAAGGGATCCAGCGTTGTGAGTCCGGGACCGTGCGCCACCAGAACCGGCTGTGGACCGCCGGCTCACCACTCGAAAACCCACCAAGTGGTGACCCTTTTCTCTTGCTTCACGGCGGGCTTTAAGATCTCACAAAGCTTCCCGCAATTTCAGCCTACCCGCCAAAGGAAGGTCTGGGTGCACAACGACACTAATGCCCTTAAGCTTAAAGGCAATACGAAGAAGTGCTTGGCGCTCCTCCGGAGTGGACAGAACAACTCGCAACAAGCGAGGGCGAGACTAGTCAGCTGGCAAGTTTCTGAGTCTGGTTAGTTTGCACGCAGTCACGCCGAAGAGGCCGAACAGTAGGAGTTCGGTAACGCATATTCTATACCACTGATGGTCATCTAGCATACGGTCTTTTGGGAGAACAGCAGATGACACGGTGGCGTTTCTGAAAATAACACTGCATTCGGTATAAGAGTCTTTGCGACGCGAAGTATTTACCGAACGCCCCGTGGACGTGGGTGGTCTCAGTTTAGCGTCCGTTTTTATATACCCTAATGTCGTAGGTGATCCCAGCTGTAACGATTCAGTAGCAGTATAATTTGAGGGGAGTGGGGGTAGGGCACCTGACGCACCTCTCACGTCTGTTTGGGCACCGCTGGCTTTCTTAACCCTCTTTCGCTTTCGTTTGACAAGGGCAGAAAACTGCTGCTCCCTCGCTAACAGCCGAATCAAACACGCTATCCGAGGTTTCATTACTAGTAGGGTCGTTGCTAAAAGGTATCCTGACATCTGACGGTGAATAAATACATGCAGGGTCTGACAACTTGCCAGTGTCTTCTATTGTCTCCTGTCTAGGGAGGCAATCAGACGGCAAGCTTTCCAGAAAAACAGGACTACTCTTTACTGGCGCGTAACGCTCAGTCCTGCGCACACAACAGTCACTACAACGGTAAACTCTCGCTACTGGACAGAAGAGCATATAGTCTACGATCCAAACCAGTACATGCCTTATGGAACCAACGGTTACAGAAATCGCACTGAATGCCCCCGAACGAATCTGCAACCGCTTTTAAACACCCCGCTTTGCCACACATGACCAGAGTCGTCATAAAAGAGGACACGGCGAGTATAAGCAGCGCTTCATGACCAAGCGACGAGGGGTTAAGAGGGCAATCGTACCCCGAACATCTACTTAGCTTGGGTATGTATTCAATACACTACCGACGGCTTCGAGGAGACCTAATCCTTACTTACCGCATTTTAACAGGGAAGGTTGGACCGGACTTGAGCTGGCTATTTAGCCCGGCTAGGTTGCCTTGTCTTCGCGGTCATCCCATGAAGCTACACAAGCCACGTTCTGACCGGATCAGGGCGGAAACTCGATTATCACGTAGAGTTATCGAGCGCTGGAATTCGCTTCCAGAAAGTGTAGTCAGTGAACCTACGGTTAAGGGTTTCGAGCGTCAGCTAAACGCTCTTGGGTGGCAACACGAAACCTTTCCCTTCTCCTGACCATATCTATCTGCAAACTTTTAGTTCTTATTCTGTCATTCTCTTCACTCCTTGGTGTTATCCTTCATTTAAATGACTTCTTTCCCTTTATATTCCATTTACTTTCTACTTGTTTCTTACTTCACGTAACCTACACAGCGCGGATTGCTAGTGCAGGGAACGTGGGCAGTAACTGGTTGATCAGGGTGTTTCGGGTGTTTCATCATCATCATCATTACACGTTAGCTGGAGGTGGAAAACACCTCAGCTATTGTGCCGCAATACAAAAGGCAAGAAAAGAAAAAACAGACAAACAGTGGCACGCCCGCTGAGTCCCCAGTAACGGATGGACATCGTTCCGGAGAGCTAACAGCTGGCTGCCGTAAAAGAAAGTCATATTATGCCTAACGATTGAGATCGTGATTGGAGGGGGATGCTAAACAGGAGGGGGATGGACAAAGGAACTCACAACACAAACGCCATTGGGGCCGGCTCCTAGCCATATCAGCAAGTGTGTCCAGCCAAACGTGTTCACCGTCCTTAGGACCCCAGCCAGGCAGTCGGGATGCACCAACCGACGCCAACTTCGAAGTGAGGGTTTTCATTTCTCGCGACCAAGTCATCACTTGGCCTCCCCTCCTCCTCTTCCAACCGCACCCACAACGCGCAAACAATGCACGTCGTGGGAGTCGGTGTGCTGGCATGCGCAAGACGTGGCCCAGCCATCGGAGCCTGGTGCGTGATATAATCGTGCTGAGCGGTTCACTCGCTCTTCCTGCACCAAATACGCGACGTCGAACACGCTCATTGCTCACGCGGTGTTCCCACCAGACATGAGCTAAGCTGCGAAGGCAGCGATGATCGAACGTGACGAGTCTCTTCATGTCTGTCGACCTGATGGGCCAGGTTTCACAGCCATATAGGAGAGTTGAACGGACGGCTGCGTTGTAAACTCTGCCCTTGAGGGCGAGAGTAATGTCGCGTCTGCGCCACAGGTGGCGGAGATTGGCAAAAGCACCTCGAGCTTTTGCTATACGGTTCGTAACCTCATCTTCAATCCCACGGGTGCTAATATAGCTGCCCAGGTACTTGAATTCCTGAACGACTTCTAGCAGATCACCACCAAGCGTTAGCGCAGGATTGGGTCCCTGCCAATCTTGGAGAAGTACTTTGCATTTTGATGGAGCAAAGCATAGCCCAAAACGACTGACAGCCAGTGCTAATCGGTTCAGTGCTGTTTGGCATGTTTGGGAGCCGTCACAGATTAGGGCAATATCGTCTGCATACTCCAAGTCAAGAAGTCGCTCACCAGGGAGTAGCTCCACACCTTCTAGGTCGTGTCCAGCGAACGCTGTTTCCATGACTTCATCAATAGCGAAGTTGAAGAGGAAAGGTGACAGCGGGCATCCTTGTCTCACACCGCTGGTGATACTGAAGGGTGGCGAGAGTTTGCCATAAACCCTCACCCTGCCCGAACTATGTGCGTACAGCGCTTTGATAATGTTTACATATTTATCAGGCACACCTTTCCTCAACAGACAGTCCCAAAGTGCACATCGATCGACTGAGTCGAAGGCACCTTTTATGTCAAGAAACACGACAACGGTGGGTCGCCAATAAACATGGCGGTGCTCCAACACTTGACGCAATGTGAAGATGTGGTCGATGCAGCCCCGACCTCGACGAAATCCGGCTTGCTCTTCACGAATTTGGCTTTCACGAGTGCCAGTCAGTCTGTGGAGAATGAGAGAGGCAAGCAATTTAGAGGCAATCGAAATCAGACTGATCCCTCTATAATTACCACATACCAAACGGGAGCCTCCCTTGAAAATTGGGACAATGACAGAGCGGTTCCAGTCTGTCGGGACTGTCTCCTGCTCCCAAAGTTTTACTAGCAACTCGTGTAGATCACCTATTAGAGCAGGTCCACCGAACTTGAAGAGGGCTGGAGGAATAGTATCTGCCCCTGCGGCCTTATGCAATTTCAACAGCCTGATCTCACGTTCGACTTCAGCGCGTGAGGGCGGATCCAGGGAGACGGCCCAAGGAGAAGGGCGTTCAATGCCCGAAGAAAGTGATAACTCAGGTTGGTTAAATTGCATAGCAAAGTGTTCAGCCCAACGCTCCAAGCGTTTTGACAGGCTGTGGATCATCTGCCCACTCTCGTCGCGTATGGTCTCGCTAACACCAGGTCTCCTGCTGCCTGTTGCCCGTATCAGACGGTATAACTTACGATGATTACCAATGGCAGCGGCTGTTTCCATCTCAGATGCACGATGAGACCACCAGGTTTCGCGGTCCTTCTTTAGGCTAGCACGTAGTTTCGCCCTGAGATTTTTGCGAGATTCATTGTATTCGCTTCCAGCCGGAATACGTCGGCGAGCATCCATAAGTTCCAGAGACTGTGTAGAGACCCAATGTCCGGTTTGGCAATTTGTTTTGCCACATGAAGACATGCCTGCTAATAGCAACGCTTGACGAGTGTGCGACCAGTGATCTTCAACGGTGTTTAGTGGGCGCTTACTCAGCCCAGATGTCAGCGCATCTTGGTACACATTCAGAACATCTGGCTTCGCCAGCTGGCTAGTGTCAATCCGTTCACATCGACGTTGCGGACGTCCACCGAAGCGCATCAGGAGGTCGGCACAGACAAGTGCGTGGTCAGAGTCCACGCTCGTGCTCCAAATCGAGCGACAGTTTTGGACACAGCCTCTCCAGCGGTAACTGATCGCGATATGATCGATTTGCGTCCATGACTGGCCCGAGGCTGGTGGCCGCCAAGTCACACTTCTGCGGGTGCTGTGTCGAAAATTAGTGCTCGCGAGAAACAGGCGAGCATCTTCACACAGCTGGAGCAATCGCTCACCATTATCATTACGGGAGCCTACACCATGTTGGCCGCCCAGATGAAGCTCATCAGAGGACAATTTTCCGACTTGGGCGTTTAGATCGCCAGCCACCACCACAGTATCCGTGCTTCTTCTGTAACGAAGGAGCTCGTGAAGTTGCTGGTAGAAATCATCTTTTATCGAATCAGTGCTACAGTTTGTAGGGGCGTAGGCCGCAATGACAAACAGGCACCGTTTGTCCCCGCGCGACTTCGAAGCACGGAACGAACCAGCTAATCTAACGGCGCACATCCTACTGTTTACTGGGATCCAATCAAGCAGGGCAGCTTCAGCCCGGGGACTCAAAACAATGCCGACGCCGGCTTGACCGGCATTTGAAGCTGCATCATCGCCAGATAGGCGCAATGAGAATGTGCCGCCAGTGTCGCATGTGGGGGATCTCAGGGTAAGCACGGAGCTCGAATCTTGCAGGCGGGTTTCTGATAAACAGCAAATATCGATCGATAGGGTGTTTCGTTTTAGATCTATCAAGAACTAGCACCTTAACATTTCCTGGCTCAACGGTTTGCTCAAGAAGGAACACTCAAGGGATTTTCCCATCGTTCCAGTCCATCTGAATCTGAGGGTTCAGAGAAATTGAATGTAATAGATAAGCAGCAAAGATGTGGACCGGTTTACGGTGACAAGCTATGCAACCGAAGAGAGCACCAGTCGGAAAGACCAAGTGCGACACGAGTGTATTAAAATGGACCCACCACGTCACAAAGCCGAAGTGGACTCCAAGGGTAATAACAACACGATCATTGCGAGAGAGCAAACACCGATACAAGGGTAAGTAAAGATTCACTGATCAGTTCAACCACACGGAGCGGATCACAGGAATCGACTCAAGTAAATCCACCTTTGCCGAATGGAAAACGGTACACAAGAGGCGAGTGGTAGCTGGATAGCGTCCAGTGGTCCAAAGGCAGGTAATGATCCAAGACCTCGGTGACAACGGATAAATGGAAAATTTATGCGCAGGAAATTTCGCCAAAAGCAAGTTTCCAGCGATGTTTTGGACGCGAAAACTAGCGACATGGCAGATTCCGATAAATTGGGCACTTCCTAGCTTCTTTTGATCACACGGATATGGACTAAACAAATATCCTCCTCAGTGTTCTCAAAAACAACGTTTCAAAACAAGGCGATTACAGTAAATCCGCCTTTGCCAAATGAGAAACGGCACACAAGAGGCATGTGGCAGCAAAGATTCGTGTCCGCCAAGAGCGATCAATGAGATTTTGACAGTGTGATTGTGGTAGTTTAAGTTCAAGCTCAAGTTCAAGCGGGACTGGAACGATAGGATGATCCCGTGAGTGTTCCTTCTTCGGCGGGTCGTTGAACCAGGAGTTAGCGAACTTTGAAATACCGATGGACCTAAAACAAAGACCGCATCACACCCTGTCCAACCAATTAATGCCCACGTATCCTGTCCTAGCAGTCCCTGCTGGGTCGGTTACGTGAAGTAAGAAAAAAGTAAACTCAGAAGGCAAAAGAGAAAGTGGTAAGAGCTAAGCAAGTGGAATATCAAGATATTTGAGTCAATAAAAAAACTGAAAAGTGAAGGTGAGTCAGCTAGGAAAAAGGAAAGGTTTGCTGTTGCCACCCAAGAGCATCGAGCTGGCGCGCAAAACCCTTAACCGTGGGTTCCCTAACCACGTGATCTCGAAGCGAATTCCAGCGATCTATAACTCGGCGCGATAGACGAGTTTCCGTCCTAATCCTATCAGACCGTGGTTTATGCAGTTTCAGTGGGTGACCGCGGAGACTAGGTAACGTAGCGGGACTAAAATGCCCTGACAAGTCCGGGCCAATCTTACCCGTCAAAATACGATAAGTGAGAATCAGGTCCCCTCTTATCCTTATCGGTAGTGCGTGGAGTACATACCCAAACTGAGCAAGCGTTCACGATACGTCTGTCCCCGTAGACCCTGCACTAACCGAGTGCCCACTCGTAACACCCTCTCCAAGTCCATTTTGTCTCGGTTAAGACATGGTGGACAAGCCTGAATACAATATTCCAGGTGGGGTCGGACGAATGCCGAAAATAGCTTCACAAACAACTTGGCCGTTAAGATTCCGAAAGAGCGGCGAATAAACCACATCATACGAAACCCTCGACAAGCAGCCTTCTTCCAATTGTCTCCAGAATGAAGTGCTGATGCGTGTGCGACTCCTAAATCAACCTGCTGAGTGACAACAGGGAGTTCACCACCGCCGACAACATATCAGGTGGGAGGATTTGCAGCTCCGATTCGGAGAACAGAGCACTTCGCCCTATTTATGGGCATCAACCATAAGATAGACCATTCCCAGAGCCTATCCAAGGCACGCTGAATTGCCTCAGGACCCCCCGGGATATCCACGATATCCCAGAGCTTAAGGTCGTCAGCAAACATTAATGATGACACCCCTAGCTCTCCCGGCAAGTCATTTACATAGATCGCGAACAACAATGGCCCCAATACCGAGCCCTGCGGAACGCCACTAAGGACAGCTTGCCTGAGCGAAAGGCTACGCCCCACCCGTACGCACTGTTCCCTCCCCTCAATGAAGGCAGACACCCATTGAAGGGCGCGACCAGATATCCCGTAAGATATCAACTTTAGTGAGAGCCGAAGATGTGGAACAGTGTCAAAAGCTTTCGAAAAATCTACGAATAGCACGTCTACAGCGTGGCCACTGTCTACCGCTTCGGCCCAGCTTTCACGAGCTACAAGTAAATTAGTCTGACATGAAAATCCTTTGCGGAATCCATGTTGTGCAACACTGAGAAGGTTGAGTCGATTCAGGTGGTTCTCCGCTGAATCCCTTATCAGCTTCTCGAACAACTTGACTACTACGCTTGTCAAACTGACAGGCCGGTAGTTCGCGGGTAGAGCGCTGTCACCGCCCTTAAAAATCGGACAGATGATTGCCTCCTTCCATTCCGAAGGTAGGCTGCAGCTGTCCAGCGATATTAAAAATACGCACGTGAGCGGACCACTCAGCTCAGTGGCCAGTTCATGCAACAGCTTCGGATGAATTGAATCAAAACCGGAAGCTTTAGAGGGATTAATGCCATGCAGTAGCTCGAAGACCTGAGTCTCCGTTATGCTAAATTCAGCTAAGCAAGAATCCTCTGGAACTCTTGAAACCAATTCAACCTGTGGTAAACAGGTCTCCCGAGCAAAGACCGCAGTATACTGATCACACATATACCAACCTACGCGCATGACGGCGCGTTCGAACCCATCGTGCCTTGATTTGATGGTGACAAATTGCGAACAGCGGTTGCATGACATACGAATCCAGGAGCCCCTAGCTAAAAGCGACCATTCCGTGCTGATAGCCACTATGGAACTGAACTTGCCGAGTGTATCTCCGGCGGAACCAGCTTACAACTACTGGAAAACTGATTTCGATGGATTAAATCGAGCAGCGAGCCAAATGGATTGGTCTCTACCGCATGTTACATCTGCGGAGGACGGTTGGACAGTAATAAAGGAAGGATTGGCTTCGCTTTGTCCTCAGTTTGTGCCGTTGAAATTTCAGAAAGTCGGACCAATCAAACCACATTGGTTCGACAAGGAATATGGTAGGCTGGCTCGGTTACGGCGAAGAATGTGGGACGCATTTCGCCTCTGGCTCCGCCACTGATTACGAAGCATATAAAAGACAGCGAAATATTTGCAACAAAGTGAAATTGTGTTATGGTTTCGGCTGACCTACCGATGACCTGCTGCTAGCGTGCACTCTGATCAGCCCGACTTCCCAAAGCAGGAGACCGGCGTACGGCTGGCAAGTATATTTGCTTAACGTCCAATTAACGGTACATTCAATTTATGGCCAAATCAATAGCCCTCAGCGTAAAACGCTCTCATTGGCTGGTTCCGTCCCATTAACACCTTCCCCCGCAAAAGTTGACATAAGACTTCATTTTGGATCCAACTGCATTCTTACGACAGGTCTCCGTAGTCGATCAGTACAGCGCCGGGTCTGGACTTTCGGTTCCTCTGAGACTTCTGTGCGGGATGCATCCGAATTGCTTTGGGGATTAGATGGCATGTCGAAACTCTAGTAGAATATCTAACGGTAGTAACAGAGCGCTTGTGCCCGCAGGGATGCTAGTTGGTCGCAGCTGATTGGAATGCCTGGTCCAAATCAAATTACCCACATTAACCTCATATAGCACCTGTCCAATAGTTCTCCGTATCGATCCTACCACCCATTGCGGGTTTCCCGCGGGATAGTCTCTTACTAAGACACGCTGTCCGGGGTAAAAGCGGCGTGCTTGAGTTCTGTGTCGCTCGTTGTAGTACTGCTCCATCCGAACGTTCCTTTCTTGCTCATTAGTACACCTCGGAGTTAGCAGGGAATTCACAGTACGGAGTTTTCTTCCCATTAGTGCTTCTGCCAGCGACAACTGGTTTGGTACTTGGGGATTTGAAGTTGATCTGTACACGAGCAAAAATGTATCCAGTATCTCCTGTGTGGTTCCTTCCCCCCGCATCTTTAGTAGCGATCGCTTAAACGTGTCGACGAAGCGCTCTGCTTGTCCATTTGACTGAGGGTGAAACGGTGGCGACCGTAGATGCGTGATACCATGCTGTGCGCAGTATTCGGCAAATTGGGAAGAAGTGAACTGAGAACCATTGTCAGTGACCAAGGTTTCTGGTATTCCGTGTTGACTGAAAAGTCTCCTCAAAATGTTAATTGTTGCATCACTTGTCGCACGCTCCATACAGAAGACCTCAGGCCATTTACTATAGGAATCAACAACTATTAGGTACTGCTGACCGTTTAGGGGACCAAAGAAATCAGCGTGCACGCGTTCCCACGGTTTTGTTGCCAACGGCCAGGAAGCTAAGTCAGCTTTTCTCGGTGCCTTACTAGCAAGCGCGCATCTGGGACATGACTTTACTAGTTGCTCGAGTTCCGAATCAATGTTTGGCCAGTAGACAAAACTCCGAGCAATGCTTTTCATTCTGTTAATTCCAGGATGTGCCCGATGAAATTGCTGAAGGACTCTTTGGCGAAGTTCTTTGGGTATGACAATTCTATCGGCCAAAAGTAGACACCCATTTACGATCGAAAGTTCGTCCTTTCTCCGAGAGAGAATTTGTAGCTCTCCGGATAGAGTATCACTTGGCCACTGCGTAGTGTGAAATTTGATTACCTGGCGCAAGAGGGGATCTCGCACAGTTGCGTCACGTACCATGTCAAACGTCACGGGAAGCTTCCTAAAATTCTCCATCAAGACCTGGTTGACCTCTGATTCAAGGGAGATTTCTGCAATTATAGATTCTTCCTGCTGATGCTGTTGTAGCTCCAATAACCGGGAAAGTGCGTCTGCTTGACCTATGTCCTTTGTAGCCGTGTACTTCACCGCAAAATCATAGGCGAGTAAGGTCGTGCCCCAACGCTGCAGTCTGTTCGCGGTATAAACGGGTATACCGGACTTTGATCCAAATATGGCTAGGAGTGGTTTATGGTCGGTAAGCAGGGTAAACCTCCTGCCATACAACATTTTGTGAAATTTCCTTATTGCAAAGACTATCGCTAATGCCTCTTTCTCTATCTGCCCGTAATTCTTTTCGGCTGGCGACAGTGATCGAGCTGCGTGTGCGATCGCTTTTTCCGATCCGTCAGCAAACTTATGAGAGATAACTGCACCCACGCCATACTTCGAAGCGTCTGCCGCCACCACGATTTCAAGTGTAGGGTCGTAATGTGTCAGCATAAGGTCAGAACACAGCATTCGCTTCACCTCCTCAAAGGACTTCTGACAATCTTCGGACCAGTGCCAACGTTTGTCCTTGGTGAGTAACTCATTGAGTGGTCCACGCACGCTGTGCATCTGTGGCAGAAATTGACTGTAATGACTGACGAGTCCTAAGAAGGACCTCAGAGTAGGCACATCTTTGGGAGGTGGCATCTTTTTTATAGCATCAATGTTTGACGGATCTGGACGTCTACCGTTCTTGTCAATTATGAAGCCAAGAAAATTAATGGAGTCCATGAAAAACGTGCACTTTTCTGGGCGAAGTCTAAATCCGTACTCTTGTATGCGATCAAGTACTAAGTGCAGCTTTCTGAAAAGGTCATCTGGGTTAGTTCCGACGACAATGATATCGTCCAAATATGCGGCAGCACCATCTACATCTGTTAGCATAGTATCCATGATTTGCTGAAAAATTGCTGGCGCGGACTTAACTCCGAATGGAAGTCGATGATACTGATACAAACCTCGGTGCGTATTTATCGTCCGTCGCAACGTGACTGGACCTTAACGTGGTGCGACGGTTTGCGTACCTCATTGACCCATTGAGCTATACTGGGTGATGCCTCCGAGCATCTTGAGAGCTACTCCTACCAGGTTAGTCAATGGTGAGAGGTCAGACAAACTCAGTCTCCTGGTCCTCCAGGTTGGGGGTTTGAAATGGGATGGCGTCCATTTCTGTAAAACTAAATCACTGCCACCCCGCTGCCTTGCGGACAGGCTTTTGAGCCAAAGGCTTTGGATGAGGACCCTAATCGTTCTCCTGTCTAGGTCTGGGCGCCCTGGCAGTATCCCAGCCCACATACAACCATGACATTTTCTTCAAACATAAACTTCATCCTGCATCGGCCGTCACGCAGATTATCAAGGGTCGCCTTATCTGCTGCATACAGCAGGGCGGATAAGCGAAAGCATGCTACTGCTGGCGCCTCCCTTCTTTCTTTTCCACTTTTTTCTCTTACTCCCATCCCGGCCCCCATTACTAACCTTCCTTCTATAATTCTCAGCTTAATTGACAGCAACCGAAGTGCTACTGGAGTAGAACCATCTGCAGCCACTATCCCACAGCACCTATCGGACGCCTATCGGCAAAAGTCCCTTATAAGACCACGCTGTCCCGTTTCCATGGCGACCTTCAACGTCCGCACTCTAAGACAAACAGGTCAGCAGGCTACACTCGCACGCACCTTGGACACACTGGGTGTTGATGTGTGTTGTGTGTCCGAAACTAGGATTAATGACCCTAACGGGGTTATTGAATTGACTGCACCCGACTTATCCTCTCGTTATTGGTTGCACGCATCCGGTGACGCCGATGCGGCACTCACCGGTCAAGCTGGTGTAGGTATCATTCTCAGCTCCAAGGCTGAGTTATCGTTGGTTGATTGGATTCCGGTGAACAGTCGTTTATGTGCAGCCCGTTTGACGACATCAGCTAAGGTGAATTCGCGAAGTAAAACAAAATGCTGTTTGTTTGTGATTTCTGCTTATGCTCCCACGGACTGCAGTTCTAATGCAGTCAAGGACACTCTATCACGAACTGAACACGCTGCTACGCAGCACTACTAGTTCAGATATTATAGTACTTGCAGGGGATATGAACGCACAAGTAGGGCGTCTGAGCTCTTCAGAAGCTCAGCTGGGTGGTAAGTATGGACTTAACTCCGAACGGACTGACAACGGCGAGCGTCTGCTGCAACTGTGTGCGGAGCACCAGTTGTTTCTTACTAGCACTGCTTTTAGACACAGTGGGCGCCGAAGTGCCACTTGGCGTCCACCTGTAGCTGGCCAGCGATGGACCCAAATTGACCACATAGCCATAAGTTACAGGTGGCGCGGTTCCATCCTGGACTGCCGCTCGTACTGGAGTACCTGTGTCGACTCTGATCATGCCTTGGTGCGCTGTCGTTTCTCCATGAACTTTACCGGAAGGCGCACAAAGCGTCTCCCCCGATTGGCAACGGAGAAATTGTCCCAGCCCTCTGTCAGGCAAGCCTATCAAGAAGCACTGCATAGCGAACTCTCGCTGTCTTGTCCTAATGATGCTGAACTTCAGTGGAATAAGATCTCGGCCACTATGCACGACGCAGGAGCATCTGCTTGTGGCACTATCAGTCGTCATCGCACCAGTCACTGGATATCCGAGAGGTCCGTGAACCTTTTGGAAGCTAGAAGGCACCTCCCGGCTGGTTCTGAACACAATGTGACCAGACGGGCTATTAGGCATGAACTAAAGCGGAGCCTACGTGCTGACAAGGAAGCCTGGTGGACCAGTCGGGCTCAAGAAATGGAGGAGGCAGGAGCAGTAGGCAATTACCGGAAGCTTTTCCAGCTAATACGCACCACTGGTCCGAGAAAACCAGGCGTCAGTGAGACAATCAGAGAGAGCGCGGGTGCGCTGATACACAATAATGAGCGCCGTATGGCTCGTTGGGCTGAGCACTTTGAACATCAGTTCAGCTGGCCCCCTGCTCCCGGACCTCTTCCTACTCAGGTGATGCAGGACGAGCCATGGACGGTTAGTATAGAGCCTCCGTCGGAGGCCGAAGTCCGAAACGCGATCACAGCCCTCAATCGTTTTCGTGCCGCTGGGCCGGATTCCCTACCACCTGCACTATTTAAGGATGGAGGTGAGGTCCTCTGCAAAGCACTGACCTCCCTATTCGAACGTATCTGGAACGAAGAGAGTGTGCCGGCTAATTGGTGCGAATCGATTATAGTGGCAATATACAAGAAGGGCAGTCGCACAGACTGTGCGAACCACAGGGGTATTAGCCTAACGAAAGTTGTGACAAAATTACTGGCCTCGATTATCGTTCGTCGCCTCACTGCAGAACGGGAATCTCGGATTAGAGAAGAGCAGGCCGGTTTTCGCCCAGGATGTGGCTGTATAGACCATATATTTACATTGCGGCAGGTGCTAGAGCAGCGCCACGCATACCGCATACCGACAATAGCTGTGTTCCTCGATTTCAAGAGTGCGTTCGATTCAGTCGATCGATCGATGCTGTTCGAAATACTTGCGCGGAAAGGTGTTCCCACGAAATATGTGAACATCCTTCGTGCTCTATACTCGAACACTAGAGGCCGCGTCAGGGTCTATGGTGTCCTGTCAGATAGCTTTTCGACTACAAGTGGCGTTCGACAGGGTTGCCCGATTTCCCCATTTTTGTTCAATTTCGTCGTGGATTCTATCATGGAGTGTTCCCTTGCGGAATCTCACGATGTAGGTGTTGAAGTGCTGCCTGGTGAACGGTTAGTTGATCTAGATTATGCGGACGATATCGTCTTGCTTTTCGACAATGTTGAGGCGGCACAATCAACCCTGAATAGCCTATCCAGAGTGGTCCCATTATTCGGTATGCACTTCGCACCTTCAAAGTGCAAAGTGTTGCTGCAGGACCACCAGCCACTCGATGACCCCTTGACGCTTGCTAACGAGGAACTCGATGTGGTTGATCAATTCACTTATCTTGGCAGCTGCATCAGCAATGATGGGCGCATAGAAACTGACGTTAGCTCACGCATTGCAAAGGCCAGAGCTGCCTTCTTGAACCTGCGGCATCTTTGGCGACAGAAGGGAGTTTCCCTCCGTCTGAAAGGCCGTGTATACAAGGCCACAGTGAGGGCCGTTCTGCTCTATGGTAGTGAAACTTGGCCCCTTCGGTCTGAAGATCTGAGGCGCCTTCAAGTCTTTGATCATCGTTGCTTGCGAAGCATTGCTGGTGTCGGATGGCACCAACGTGTCCGCAACGATGATGTGCGTAGGCGAGTACTAGGGGGTGATGATCATGCTAGCTCCCTAGAACAACAGATTGCACTGAGTAAGTTACGTTGGCTCGGGCACGTGCTACGTATGCCTGGTCACCGCTTACCTAGGAGGGCCTTGTTCAGTCTACCAGGTGTCGGATGGCGCAAGGCTCGAGGTGGACAGAAGTTGACTTGGCAGCGGGAAATGAAGTCACTGACGACCAAACTGGGTGCCGTTGGTCCGTCTCGCCTTCCGGGTTGGGGTCCACGTGACTCACCTTGTGCTTGGCTCGAAACTTTACAGGACATGGCTCGCAACCGACACCAGTGGCGCGTCTGCTGCCGTCTCCTAATCGGATTGTCTGTTTAAAGTGTGTTTGGTGCTGAGTTATCTGCGGGGTAATGGCTGATTATGACGCGTGGCAGTGAAAGCCGCAAGGAAGCTGTCTCGCCGATGCCGCCTTATCTTTGCACAATAGCCAGCTGTTTGTGACGGTATGTTGTCTACACAAGGTGTAGGCGCCTTGACCCTGAATGTTTGCTTAGGGCATTAAGGTTTTTAGGTAAGTCCCCCTTCTCTCCCTCTTCTTATTCTTTATTTCATAGGTCCTCATGGTTGTATGGCAGCGAAGCATCAGTTCAAATGGCTGATGTACTGCTGTTGGTGATGATGATGATGATGCGTATTTATCGTCAATAATTCTCTGGAAGCTTCATCAACTTCTATTTGTAAGTACGCATCCGATAGATCTAGCTTGGCAAAACAATGACCCCCATTTAGTTTCGAGAACAAATCATCTGGGACTGGCAGAGGATACTGATGCGTGTTTAACGCTTCATTCAGCCCAGTAGAAAAGTCGGCACATATTCGGATCTGGCCGTTGGGCTTCTTGGCAACCACAATTGGAGCCGCCCAAGAAGAGTAGTTCACTGCATAGATAACCCCAAGTTTCTCCAAACGATCAAGTTCCTGGTCAACAATTGGAACTGCTGCGTAAGGTACTGGCCGCTTTGCACGGAAAATAGGAACAGCATCGGGTTTTAAGGACAATGAGGCTTGCAATTTTGTACACTTACCAAGTCCTTCACGGAAAACAGGTGCATATTTCTCTCAAATTTGTTCGATTGCCATTGCCTTGGGGACTTTTGGTTTGTGTAAGTGTACACTTGCACAGATTTGATTAATGGGAACATCTAAGAGGTTGAATCGCTCAATCCAGTCTAATCCAAGGAGGTTCAAATTCTTGTGTGTTGTGACGAAAATAGTTCCCCAAGCGGTGAAGTTGGCAAAGCGACACTCACATTCAATCTGACCGATCAAGTTTAGACTCGTACCTGATGCGCTCTTCGCTTTATGGTTAGTTGGTTTAATGTCAGGTGAACCGATAGCTTTCCATAAGTTTTCCGTAATGACTGTAATATCGGAAGCCGTATCAATCTGCAGACGCGCTACTCTTCCGTTGATGGTAATAGTGACGAACTTTCTTCTATCTTTAACATCGTCCGTATAGTTAGCGTTTACTCTTGTCGCGAACCTTCGGTAACCTGCTTTTCGAGTATCACATGACGATCTAAATGATGTTTTGAATCTGCAGTGGGTCTCCTTGTGCCCCCGTCTAAAGCACCTTTGACAAACATGTTTGCTGAAAGGACACCATCTCACAAAATGCCATCCTCCGCATTGCCAGCAAGGTGATGGGGGTTTGGATTGTGGATATCTGCTAGGTTGAGCGGTTGGTGGGTTGTTTCCTGAAATTTGCTGGACAGATATATCTGCGGAATGTGCTCTCGAATCTTCCACCATAGCCGTATCGTGCTTTGAATTCATGATTCTTTGGGCTTCAGCAATGGCGTTTTGTAATGTAACATCTGTGTCGCGTTCCAACATACCAAGTATTCTCGTTCGTATCTCGGCGTCTTTTGGGGACTGTAGACGGCATACTAGTATCAAACACTCGAACTGGTCTTCCGTGAGCGACTTCAGTTTGAATTTCTGGCATTCACGTTTGACTATCGCCGCGTGAGCATTAAGACTGTCATTGTCCTTTTTGCATAGCTTTAGACAATTGTATCGGTTATTGAAAAGAGACGACTGGTCTCCAAACAACACTGTGAGTCGAGCAACTGTATCATCAAAGCTGAAATCATGCGCGTTGTTTGGCAAAATGTAGTTAATGTATCTGTCATGTTCAACCGTTCCGAGTTTTCGTAACAAAAGGCGAACTTGAGATGCATCATCGAGACCTGACAACTCTGCCCTGAAAACATCTTCATAGCGCCTGAACCACGCATCGAATAGTAATCCTGAGTCAGGATCGAATATGAACTCATTAACACTACTGATCATCGCATCCGCCGAAGGCTTCCCATTGTTCTGAACGACCGTAGGCTGCACAGATAACATTTGGGTGAGGGTTTCAATCATACGCAGCTGTGCTGTTTCAAATTGCTGCTGTTGCTGCAACAAAATGATTTTCAGGTCTTCCGCTGAAATTGACATCTTGATCCACTACCTTCCGTCGCCAAAAATATATGTTATGGTTTCGGCTGACCTACCGATGACCTGCTGCTAGCGTGCACTCTGATCAGCCCGACTTCCCAAAGCAGGAGACCGGCGTACGGCTGGCAAGTATATTTGCTTAACGTCCAACTAACGGTACATTCAATTTATGGCCAAATCAATAGCCCTCAGCGTAAAACGCTCTCATTGGCTGGTTCCGTCCCATTAACAAATTGATAAAGCGCCGGAAGTTCGAAGAAAAGCTTGCAACTGACGCGAGGATGGCCCCGAAGAAAATCTTTGCTTACGTGAAACGCCGTTTGAAGCCAAAAGGTGACGTGTCATGTCTGGAAGACGCGGACGGATACCTGCTAACTTCCAGTTCCGATCGCGCGTCCGCACTGGCCGCTCACTTCGTTTCCGTGTTTGCAAACGACGCGGCGTCCATACCCAGCTCAGCGAGTAACATTCCTGTAGAACTCAACAGTTTGGTTTGTGATGTCGACGAGGTGCGCCTGCGACTTGCGAACCTTGACGGTACCAAGCCTGCAGGGCCTGACGGGCTTTATCCGCTAATTATCAAATCACTAGCTGCCATTATCTCGCCTGCTGTTACGGATCTATTCAATAAATCATTGTCTGAGGGCTCATTGCCAAACGACTGGAAGCGCTCGGTGGTGAGGCCGATCCCGAAAGGTGGCGACCCCAGTAAGGTGGATAACTACAGGCCAATTTGTCTAACACCCGTTCTGGCCAAAGTGATCGAGAAGATAGTAAAAAAAGTGTTTAATACATCGGTTGCAATCGAAAGAACTTCTGACACCGGCACAACACGGATTCAGGATGGGATATTCTTGTGTTACAAACTTACTTGTGACGAGACAGGAATGGTTGCAAGCACTGAACCGGGGAAAGTCCGTCGACGTAATCTACATCGACTTCAGCAAAGCATTCGACAAAGTCAATCATGAATTGCTTCTAGACAGATTAAGGTCGTGTGGTGTCGGAGGATCGTTACATCGATGGATCCACGAATTTCTCGTTGGAAGAAAGTGGAGGGTACAGGTGGACGGCCATCTAACCGATTGGTATCCCTCGACCAGTGGTGTACCTCAAGGTACGGTACTGGGACCTACTCTGTTTCTCATCCATATCAACGAGCTGCCCCAGCTTCTACGGTCGCCGTGTGCACTGTTTGCGGATGACCTCAAAATTTGGCGAGAAATTAATACTCTCGATGACTGTGACATTCTCCAACAAGACCTCGACCGCCTCGCAGTATGGTCTGCTGAAGTCCACCTACCGGTCAACCCGGCAAAGTCCCTATTCATGAATCTCGGGAAGGCTGTTCACGGACGAACGTACACCCTAGACGGCCAACCACTGCATCCCACACCTTCCGTGAAAGACCTAGGTGTACTCTCACGCTGCGACTTGAAGTCCGTCGACAACGCCAACAAACTGTATCGAAACGGACTGCGCATGCTCTGGGCGCTGAAACGCAGCTTCTGCACTTGGTCTGAGGACGTCGCCACTCGCCTCTTCTCTTCCATCGTCAGACCAATGCTAGAGTACGGCTCGCCTGCATACTGTCCGATCACTCGCGGCGAAGCGCAAAAAATCGAACGAGTACAACACATCGCCACCAAGTTGATCCCCAGCTTGAGAGGCTTATCGTATGAAAACCGGTGCATGAAACTTGGGCTCTACACCTTGTCATATCGCCGTATTCGAGTGGATCTTATCATGACCTACCGTATTTTACATCTCGGTCATTTCCCCATGCTAAGGTCGTTACTCCACTTGCGAGTACCATGCACCACACGTGGGCACAGGTACAAACTCGTGGTACCTGATCTGAAGAAAATCCCACACCCCCTGTGTTTCGAGCGGAAGGTTGTGCACGCCTGGAACAGTCTGCCAGAACACGTCGTCGAGGCCGAATCTGTGCAGAAATTCAAATCTTTGTTGGATTTACACTTCGCTAACATACGTTTCAGAGAACGGTTGCCACTTGACAACGATATCACCCACTTGTGACTCACAGTGTAAACACGCATTTTGTGTGCTACAGAAGGAGTTGATGAACCATCTCAGGATAACCACCGGACGTGTTTATTATTTCTAAAATGTTTTTTGATTATCACCCGATAGAGTTGTACAGAATTATTTTCTACTTGCTCCGAAATACAGTATTCAGTATACAAGCCTTGTCATAGTCAGTTTGCGCACGGGTCCCGTCTGCTCGCAATAAAGTTGGTATAGACAGTTTTGCCCCGCTGCGTCTTTTAACGTAAGCAAAAAACTTCTTGGGATTAGCTGCGACCGAGTCCGCTAAACCCTGCTCGTATTGGAGACGAGCAGTTCTGAGATGTTGCATACATTTATTTCTATTCTCTCGATAACTATCATAGGTACTGGCTGATGGAGCTGCTTGGTAGGTTCGCCAGCATCTAGACCGTTTCATGAGTAGGTATTTGCCTGTGGTATCTATCCATGGAGGCTGTGCCCTTAACCCACTTTTCCTAATGAGTGGAATATAGGGAGCGGAAACCTCCGTAAGGTATGGCTTAAATTTATCCCAGGCTAACTGGACAGAGTCAGCCATCGAGATCTCACAGTTCAGAACTGAAGCCTTAGTTCGCATTGCACTAAAGTCCGCCCGCCAAATATTCGGAAGTAATTCAACAGCGGTCTCTTGGTGCCTTGAAAGAGCACATCAAAAGGATATGCATGCGTGATCGCTGGACCCTAGAGATGCACCGCATGGAACGTCAGTCACGAAGTCCAGGGACTTAGCGAAAACCAAATGCAAAGTAGATGGTATTTGGTTGTCCATATACCTAGTGGGAAAGTCAACGAACTGGTGCAAAGGCACTTGGAGAGTCAGTTCAAGGAAGTCTGCACCGAATGTTCCCAATGCCGAATTGCAAGAAAGATCGGACCAACAGACTTCCGGGAGGTTGAAATCCCCTGGAACTAAACACTTATTCGCAGACTGAGTGCGAATAAAGTCAAGTATCCCTTTGGAGGAACTTCCAGGACTTCTGTATATTACTATAACTGTAAACTGGGTAGAGGAAGTGCACAAAACAGCCGATAGGGCTTCAACAGTCTGATCCGACGACTGGAATGTGCAAGTCCTCAACACATCTAAGTTACAGCTCACATACAGTACAACGCCTCCGTCTTGGCGACCAACGGAGCGGTCAGTTCTAAGCAGCGCGTAGCCAGGTAAATATACCTCACCGTCCGTGATATCCGAAGACAACCACGTCTCAGTGAAAGCAAGTATGTCGGGACGAGATCTGTCTACAAGTAGACCCAACTCGTGCACCTTGTTCCTTAGGCTACGCACGTTGCTAAGTACTACCTCAAGGAAGTCGGCACGACCATCCCTGGGTCGTGCGCCATCAGGATTGGTTCTGATAGGGCGGAAAGTAACTTCTGGCTGACCACCTGAAAACCCACCAGACGGAGGCCTTGCTCACCAGCCGCCCGTCTAGTTTTGAGATCTTTGATAGCCTCCTTTAACTTCAGTCTATCTGCCAGTGGAAGGTCTGGCTGAACGCTGACAACACTACCCTTAAGTTTGAATGCAAATCGCAGAAACGATTTGCGTTCCTCCGGGGTAGAAAGGACTACGCGAAGTAGTCGGGGTCGTGGATTTGGCGTAGCGATAGGAACGTTCCCCAATTTGGTCAGCTTTCTGACAGTGACACCAGGGAAACCAGGTGGAAGCAGCTTGCTGACACACAGTTTCAGCCACTTGATTTCATCCAAGATGCGTCCCCTTGGGAGAACGGCCTCAGATTCAGTAACGTTACGGAATATAACGCTACTATCCGTGAAAGAGTCGGCACGACAGGGAGTGTTTACCCCACGTGCCTTGGAGTCGACACCTATAACAGCTGTTTTCACCACTGGCGGTGGGACTGTCCCTGGCTTTCCAAACGACGCCGAAGCAACGGTAGCGTAGGTTTTCCGCTCTATTGCCGGCGTCTTACTGGTTCCTGGGTCTTCAAGCCCATTCGAAGTTTTACGAGCAGATCTTGTCCGCTTTTTCTTTTGGCTCACTGGAGCAGGGGCCGTTGACTTTGTATTGCATTGAGCAGTTACCAGCATTTCATCAGAACAGGCTGGTTCACTGGCGGCCGAGACAGTCAGCGTCTGTGGAAAGTTCTGTGTGCAATCGTCAGACGACTTTATGACTGTCAAAGACGGCATCTCTTTCGATGCCGTGGCAACTACTTCTCTGGGCTTAGCAGAGGGCTTTTGGTATTTCCGCACCCTATTTTTCTTCACTTTGATCGGATCATGAGGACCGCCAGCAATGCTACCTGGATTGGCTGGTAGGATGTGCGACTTTATGACCGAGTGACAGACTGCAGTGGATGGATCGTCAGCAATGCTGCCGGCTATTGCTGTGCCTTCAAACGAAATATTTAGGGATTTTAAGGTCAAATCCATTTTCGTATAGAGCGAAGCAATAGAGGCGAGTTTAGCTATCGCCAACTCAACATCTGCCAACCTTGAAGCCAACGCTGAAAGTTTAGCACCGGTGACAGCCGGGCGCGTCGATGTTTTAGCGCAGCATTCAGCGCAGCTGAAAAGACAGTGGACGCTTGATGATAGCATTTTGTACTGGTCAGCTTGTAGGCCGGTACAGCTTTCGTGATACCAGCGGCAGCAGACGTCACACTGCATACCACCAGATGCATCTGTTACTGGCTCTGAACAGATAACCTGTCCGCCAGCTGCAGTAGACTCATCAAATGAGGACCCCATAGGTCCATCCGTCTCGGTGTTTAGCGAGACTGCCATGTTCATGTGGAACACAGAATAGAATTACAACACGTATACAATAGGAAAACGACCGCAATAAAAAGGCAAAAACAGGGTGAAAAACGGGATTAAAACTGGGAACAACCGAAAATATTACCAGTAAGCGCCAAAGACAAGTTCAAGTTCAAGTTGGACAGGAACGGTAGGAGAATTCCCATGTGTGTTCCTTCTTCAATGCGTCGTTGAATCAGGATGGAGTTCACGGGAGCGGTTTGAAGCCGAGAGGAGCCAAATCAATACACATGGCACATAAATCAAACATGTTTCACATGTTTAGTTGAGCATCAGTACAGGCATCATGATGATTGCGGCTAGCAGGGGTTCTATTGAACTGCAAATAGGCAGCACGCACTCGAACACAACTTGGAGTTCCCAAGTAAACGCCCTATACAGCTGGGAAATCATTTCAGACCATGCTAACTCTTGCCACTGTCTGATCACAAGTATTTTTCTGGGGTTCACTCTAGCATCCTGTACCAGATTCATTAGCTATTTTTGGCAAACCTGGGACCAATCATTTCAAAGCTTATCACTGTTAACCACTGTCTTCGTCATTTCAGATGTCAATAACTGATCAGTAGTAGTATATTCTGATCAGGCTATGATCGAAGTAATGTACACTAATGCACCTTTATGATCATGAATATAAGGGCGTGCTACGCATTGTCAAGAATAAACTCTTGTTAATAGATTAATATATTGTTATTTGAGAGTAGCAAAGAAAGCGTCAGTATTTTTATTTCATGCTTAGGTCTTTCGAAAAGTTCGACGCCTCAGTCTTTGAGGAAGTGCTTCTCGTGTACGTGAGACTGCACGTGGTAAACGTTGTGCAGGCGTGGTAGCGCTGGCGGAAGCAGTACTTCAATGCGCTCGAGACCGCACAACGCAGAGCGAGAAAAAGTCGAAGATTCGTCTCACCAAAGTCGAAGATTCGTCTCACCTTCCCTACCAACTCACGCTGGAAACATTAAGAGTGCGCGGTGGATGTTATCGGCGTTTCCGTACAGCGACCTCTGGTATGTATTTCTTGATGTTTTGATTTGATGGCCAGTGAAAACCACTGTCGTTAACAGCTACGATTTACAAAAGTTTTCGATAGGCAAAATTTCGTGTAATTACACCAGGCGAGTGCAACGTAAACAAACAGCATATGTGTTATCAGAGACTTGGCTCCGCAAAGCGATTAAATTATGAAATAGAAAGTAGGCCAGAGCGATACTGCAGTGGAAAGATGTTTGGTAGCTCGTGTTGCCCAAAAATTGGTAAGACAAAAGGATTCTATCACATATACGATTGATTTAACCATCCGTGATATTAAAGTACCCTTGGTGATGGATCCCGTTCGCAAGTCGATTACACGAGTTGAACGTTTGTGTCCCAGAAACTTTTGTCAAGGTTTGTGAAATGACACTTTGACCTGTAACGTGCTTACCCTTCTACGTACTTCTCGGTCCCAATGATTATCGACCCAGCTAGTCAAATATGTTACGCCAATCACCCACTGGTTAAATTGGCTTGTTGAAGCTTTTGTGTCAAAAGTGAAACGTTGCCCTCCAAATAAACCAACTGGTTATTTTCAAACCTTTCTGACATCATGAATTATCGCTTGGTTCCAGTCATATTTCATGATGTTGAATGTTATTTATATTTCGGATAAAATTTGATGGCTTAGAAGTGTATATGTTGTAAAACATGTAAAGTACAGGTTTCACCGGATGTCCATCGCCTTTAGGCGTATTTCGGATGGCATCATTTTGCACATTTTACGCCACATTTCGGTCGCCTTTTCTGCTATGGATGTAAATTGCATGTTTCCTTCGTCATTTGGGAATAACTCGTTTTGTAGTTGTGAAATAACGCTAACTTTGATGCAGAGTTTCCATAGCGCTTTTGAGTGAGTGCACTTCACGGATGAAGCGCCATTCATCCTAGTCATGCTCATTGGCGTCTAGCACGCTTGTATTCTGAACCTCAAATAGCCCATAGAAAAGCATCGCTATTATGTCCTTTTGTATGCGGAACTCATCCGCATTTTATTTGCGTTTCTGACGTTCGGCTCTAAGAAACATTCGGAGAAATACGACTAGTGCATGGGGTGGTACGGAGACGAGTGGCTGGTAAAAGAACTGCCTTTGCATCCTTTCCTAGCTGAAGCGTTACTTATAGTGACTGCGGTTAACCTTAGCGTATTGAATTTGAATGACGGGTAAGTCTCAGCATGTCAGCCTACTTACCTTGGACCCCCATTAGTTAACACAGAGAATCCCACTGTTTCCAGTCAATTAAGAGCTTGTCTTTGATGGAGTTGGCCTCGGATTCAGGCTCACTGGAGGATATGGCAATAAACGAAATGTTTGGTTTGGTACTCTACTTTTTAGAATGATGTGCGTCTTTTTTTCCTTAATCAGATAACAGATGGCGTCTTAGCTCTCACGATGGTATTGGCAGCGGCCGGGGCCACTATAGACGGTGCCCCTGTCAACCGGATGTCAACAACGGACGCGTATGTTATCGGTCCTCCAAAAGTATTCAATGTGACGCATGACTCTTAGTAAATATGTGCTTCGAAAGTATCATTGAAAGCATGCGCTGACATCAGGGTGCTTACTTCTGGATAGTTGCTCTTACGTCCGGTCTGGCGTCTGTTCCTAGTTTTAGTTTGATGTTTGGTATCGAGTTCCAGGTACTGATTCGTTTGGTTTCGGTGGGCCGGCTCTCCCGACTGCTGCTTCCCCTACAAGTTGTACTAGTCTGTCGGACTTCTGCGGCAACACAGCTGGAAATCGGAGGAGTGGAACAGCCGTACCCTGAGGGCAGGACCAAGCAAAAATGATCATTTCATTATGCTTTTTATTTTGCTGAGAGTAAGGCGAACACATTTAGGATTAAAATATTATGCAGCCGTTAGAATATTTTATCCCGAATCGTGCGTATGTAACGCAGCATTCTACGGCACACTTAACGCTCAGTTCTAAAGCTTTAGGCTTGAGTTTCCGTGAGTATGTACTGTGTGCACTTGTGCCATTCAATTCTATGAAACTCGCCTGCCACAAGTCCTATCCAAACAGGCTGAACCCAAACGGTTTCAGTCAAACTTTTGGAGAGTGACGCGCTAGATCACTTTTCTGGGTGGTAAGCAAGGACTTATACGTCGAGTCACGTCTGCGGGTTGTTATCGGCGTGAGGGCATATTCACATAGTTTACGTTCGACTGGGGTAACTACGAAGCGATCTCCCTAGGCGATCGCTGACGTGTCGGTAGAGTGCGGTTGTGTCCGTTCTTAAGTCCCACGATGGAATGGTAAACCGATTTTCAAGCTTGGTCAGTTGATCACCCGCGGTCAGTTTTAGATGGCAAGGCGAACTTGCTTGGAGCTGAGTGGGCTTCATTGCGCGGAAAACGTAGACTACTGCTGGGTGGAGCCTGCGATACTAGTCGATAATCATTGACACGTGTCAAATACGGGATAGTATAGAAGTTAGAGGCGGCTGAACCCAAGGTATATCGTGCAGGCTAAAAAGTCGGAAACGAATCAACCAGAGCGAGAAATGGTGTAGCAAGGTACTCATCAAGACGATTTGTGTCAACGGATGAGCCTTCAGTAAAACAAGTGGACGTTTTGAAGGTTAAAACAACCGTAAAATCCAATGTTGCAAAATACTGAAACGGCGTGTTTTCCCGTACACTACAAGGGCCTCCCCTAGAAGGCTGAAGGATGGAAACCTTCGATGGAGCTGGTAGTGAGGGAAAACGGAAGGTGAGGATGGGTGCGAATAGTTGCATGGGCTTGAAGAAGGGCTCCCAAGATGGGGTATGTAGCAGAGTTCGCTGGGTCCAAGCTTTTGTTATTAATTATTTATGATGATCGTGGGGACCAGAGTGCATCATCGGTGGGCCGTCGGGGCAGGCTGGTAGGACTGCAAAAAATTGGCTAGTCCAGAAAAAAGGCCGACATAACATTCCGTCCGCTGCAGACCCGACGGTGCGCTTGGGAGGTGTCACTCCCCCACCGCACTTCAGTCCACGGTCCTCTTCCCAAGAAGAAATCTGGCGTCCTCATCCGCAACATCTAGCCAGACGTTTGGGGACCACACCGTTCGTGGCTGTCTGCCGCCGAGGGCGACTGACTGTTCTTTGGGCGAGGAAGGAGGCCGTGGGTCCGCTGGCGAGTCACGCATGGATTGCGTTGAGCCGGTTGGCGAGTCACTCGAGGGTTGCCTTGGCAGTTCTGGTGGTTGAGTTTCTGGAAGGTAGAACTCAGAGGGGGTGGGCAAGGGTAGGGGAAGTGGTTTGACGCCGGAGAGGGTACATGGCATGCATGATGAAAGCAAATACGCCTTTTAGGTTTTTAAAATGTTTTAGGTTCATCTTGTCCATTTTGTAAAGCGTTTGTGAACAAGACGCACGATTGCCACTAAAGAGGAAAAAGGCGTGTTAATGGAGATAGCAAACGTTTACAAAATCTTAAAAGCGGACCGGACGTTGGACCTGTCTACCGCGTCCGTCGCTTATCTGGGGTTGAGGCAGGGTAGGTTGAGGGTCAAGGGGAACGGAGGATTTCGGGATATCCAGTGTTCGGGAAGTCACCGCAGGTGCGGGTGCTTGGGTGATAGCATCAGGATAGGATGCAAGTGGTTCCTCAAAGAAAGCCACTTTGAGATGATCGATGGACACCGTTGTTCGGTGACCATTCTGGTCTAAAGTGAAATATTTCGGGGTCCGTTGCAGTACTCTGAAAGAACCAGTGTAGGAAGGCTGGAGAGAGCGCCGCACTGCGTCGGTGCGGAGAAAGACGTGAGTGCAGGTAGAGAGTCCGCTGTGCATTTGCACATCTCTAGTCTGCTCGCGGAAATGAGTGCGACGTAGTGAACGCATACGTTGAGATAGGGAGGACGCAAAGTTAGGCGGAGACATACCCAACGATGCGGCATGTTAAATTCTCCTGGCAACTTTAGCTTTGTGCCATAAACTAGCTCTGCTGGTGCATATTGTAAGTCAGCTTTGATGCTGCTACGAATGCCTAAGAGTACGAGCGAAACGTTTTCGCTCCAGCTAGGGTCGGAGGAGGCGCAGAGCGAGGCTTTAAGCTGTCTATGGAAGCGTTCAACTAACCCGTTGGCTGCTGGGTGATACTCTGTGGTACGAATGCGGCGACAGCCTAAAAAGTTGCAGAAGATATCGAATTGTGAAGATTGGAAAGGCGTTCCTCGGTCAGTTGTAATGGTGGTTGGGCATCCGTAGTGCGAGACCCAACGGTCCAAGAAGGCCCGGATAACAGTCTCAGCTGTACAGTCTGTTATGGGAATGGCTTCTGGCCATCTGGTGAAGCGGTCAACACATGTAAGTATGTATACGAATCCGCGTGAAGAAGGAAAGGGACCTACCAGCTCTAAGTGTACATGCGAGAACCGAGATTCCGGGGCGGGAAATGAACCAAGAGGACTTCGGGTGTGACGATGTATTTTGGAGCGCTGGCATTGAAGGCAGGCGCGAGCCCTGTTACGAAGATCTTTGTTTACGCGTGGCCAAACGAAAAGTCCGGTGACCAGTTTCAAAGATGCAGGGCTACCGGGATGTGATAGTAAGTGCAGTGCGTCAAAGACTGTGCGTCTGAAGCAGACAGGCACGATAACCTATGGAAGTGTCACAGAGAATGTTTCCTTCCGTGATTTGGAGAGCAGCTGGTTGCACATACAACGAAGTGAACTGCAGAGTGCGTTGTATGTTGTCATCTTGAACCTGCGCCGATGCCATGGCGGCAAGGTCGACGGTAGGCAAAGACCGGAGAGTGAGGTTGACGCGTGAGAGAGCGTCAGCGATGGGATTGTCGAGACCTGAGACATGACCTATGTCAGCAGTGAACTGCGTGACAAAGTCTAGGTGTCTTGTTTCCCGTGGTGAATATTTGTCGCATGCAGAGTTGAAGGCAGAGATAAGGGGCTTGTGTTCAGTGTCGACCGTGAAAGCGCGGCTTTCGAGTGTGTGCCGGAAGTGACGAATGGCTAGGTAAATAGCGTGCAGTTCTCTGCCAAACGTGCCGTAGCGGGGTTCCGCTGGCTGCAGCCTCTTGGAGAAGAACCCAAGGGGTTGCCATTGCCCACCAACGTGTTGTTGGAGGACGGCTTCTACCGCGACGTCTAAGGCATCAGTCGAAGTAGAAATGGGTGCAGTCTATTCGGTATGAGTGAGCACGTCTATGTTACAGATAGCATCCTTGAGCTCGGTGAAGGCTGTCTGTGCTGTGTCAAGGAAAGCGAACTTACGTTCATTCCCTCTGAGCAGATCAGTCAGAGACTGCATGAGTTGAGCGCATCGCTGAATGAAGCGTCGATAGTAGTTGACCAAACCACAAAATCGACGGAGGTGCTTGAACGAAGTCGGAGCTGCGAAGTCCTTGATTGACTGGATCTTATCAGGAAGGACTTCGATATCAGACGATGAAACGGGGTGGTCCAGGATTTCTACCGTTGATTTGCCGAGTTCGCACTTAGTCGAGTTGACTGTGACATTGTGTTGCGTTAGACGCTGGAAGAGAGTTCGAAGATGTTCGAAATTCACTTGTTCCGATGAACTGGCTACTAAAATTTCATCGACGTAGGAATAAGTGAAGTCTAGGGGTCCGTCGTGCTAGGTTACACTACAAACGGGTGCACGTGCCGAAAACTTTGAAACACCTGCGTTCAAGCTTTCAAGCACGAGCGGAGTTTTGCAAGGGTTATGGTGGGTACCGCCGACACTCACTTAACCAGAGAGTCGACGCGGCTCTCTGTCATCGCACTGCGACGAGCACACCCGTGTTGACCTCCTGGTTCGGTCGACTCCAGCAATTTTATCCAATTGCGACAAGTGTTCAATTTCACGTGAAGTAAATTGGCGAGGTGCTTCCAGTCGTTTCCTTTTTCGTACACTGTCAGTATCCTGTTCCTCACTTCGAACGAGTGACGCACATACGGACCTCTTCGTGTCATTTGGTGTTGGCACAATGAGCTTTCCAGGACGACCTGGGAAAATATGTCATCACGGCTATTTAAACCAAACATCAAGTCCTCCATGCATTTGACCCCATTCGGTGTGGTGAATTCGCTTGTCTTGTTGCGACATAATTTGTCCCATGATTGTGGCCGTGCCCGTGTCTGGTCACTTCACCCACATGTCCGGCACTTACGAATTCGGCTGTGGACACTTGCACCGACAGTGTGTGGGGCCTCAGTGGATGTCACCTGCACAAGCGTAGTGGGAACAGTGTAGCGCACAGCTCAGCCGCGTACTATGCCTGTACTATGGCTGTGGTTTGCCTACCTGAAGTGCCAGTCTGCGAATTCATGCCGAGTATCGTAGGGGAGTCACAACGTCGAAACATGGAGGCTTGCTAGTGCCCTACCTTCCGGACAACCGAGACGTATCCTCACCTTAACGAAGCGACCCGAATCAACTTGGCTATGCAGCGGTGAGCGAGTGCTACAGACGCACGTCGTGTATGGGACCTAGGGTGTTACTGAATCAGTGCTCTGATACACGGTGGTGTGACATCCACGACTGCCTGAGGTAAGGTGTACGCTCGATAATTAGCCTCGATTCACGCAGTCCAGCTTAGTGAAGCGTGATGGCAGACGTTAGGTGTGGCAAGAATGAGGAGATTGAACTACTCGTCCGCTCACAAAACAAAGATAAGCTGACCATGCTGACCGCCTCCATGCTTATTTATCAGCTCGAGTGTGCCTGTGAAGCAACGTATATCGGTCATGCGGCGCGGCTCTTGTCCAACCGCGTGAATAAAGACTGCTCACGTTAGTTGCAGCAATGTGGCCCTGGAGCCATTGACAGCTCCATTATAGCTCATATTATCGATAGTGGGCATCAGGAGGATACAAATCTGCCTTTAGAATAGTATACGAGGTTCGACAACACAGATAGAAAGGTATAGGTCCTCCTACACTTGCGACGGCCAAAGCTAGTTGCAATCGCTTATTTCAACCGTCCTTATGCTCACAAAAGATGCTAATCCGGGCTCTTCAGCTTTCTTGGCATGCGAAAACGGAGGCTACTGAGGTCAACGGCCTTAGGTCAAACTCCGTAACAGGTAATTAACTTGTTTCGCCTTTTCACGTACTTAACTTTTATTCACTGAGTCCATTTTGCCCCTTTATTAGCCCTAAATATGGTTGTAATGGTCCGAAGATGAATCCTTTAGAGTAATTTCTCATCAAATGGTCGCGTTGTTCTCGCTAAGGAAGCTTGAAATACGCCTAGACCGTAAGTCATTGTTGGAATTCAAGGTGAATCAAAAACAATACACCGAATGCCATCGTTCCGTATGCTTCGCTGGGCCTGAATACCTGCTGGTAATCAGTACCAATTAAGATCTCCACGGTAAGGAGAATCAGTGTGCAACGCTGTCTACTGACTCCCGTTACGAGAAGTTTCAAGCCACATATCAGTTTTGAGAGAAATGGTGCAGGTGATATCTTGGTTGCATGATTTGCCACTGACAGCAATGGAAATAACATCGGAAACACGGAGTTATCCGGAACTGTCAAATGTGTGTCATTATATCATACCTTTTTGGCCGGATAGAGTAGATGAGGGTCGGAGGACATTTTCACAGTCCAAGAAATGAACTGTGCATTCAGGATGGATGTATAATTTTGGACTAACTACATAAATGTGTATATTTCCCGACAGGTGGGATACGCTCCCATTTGGGAAACGATCAGTAGTACAGCGAGTTTTGTCATTAATTCATGAAATCTGTATTCAATATGGATGAGTAACGCAATGGTTTGTGAAATATGCAGTGAGTAACGGACGGAAAAGCAATTTGGTTAAATAAATAACTGAACAAATGCATCGTATTTCGCGCCGATGCGAAAAGCCGTTCCCTGGAAGGGATGGATCAAACAACAGCATTATACTGCAATCGTTTCGCGCCCTCACATAGCGAGCTTGAACGACTGTGAGCATGAATTTCATGTGTGAATGAGTTGCACAATTGATCCTAAACCTATGCTGATTTTTCAAACAGGAAATGCAACACTTTAGTTTACAAGCAAGTGACAGATGCAAGGGCGGGAAAAATATGTGGCTGTGCGCCAGAGCGTGCTATGCGGGTGATTATTTAGTTTACACGCATGATTTATACGGAATATTTGTCAAGCACCATGAATACCGTTTTCAAATGCATCATCCAGGGATTGAGATACCCCAAACATATTAACTGCGTGTTGAACGTACAGATGCCTAGTTATCATAAGCTTGAACAACATGGTCTGATGTCTTTTGAATATTTGTTACATATCTTAGAATAATGGGTTAGAAATAAACATTTACTGAGTTTCACGGTGCACATCGGAATAGTGACATTTGATTCCTTGTTGCGAATACGGTACCTGTTGTTCTCAGACATGTGAACAACGTTTTCTGCACTGTGCGAATGATGATTCATGATTTTAAAAAGAAGGGGCTGGTTCACCTTCGATCGCGGAAGCCAGACTGGGTCAAGCCCAAGTTCGACGCAGCGCGCTCTGTTTGTCATTTTTGAGGAATAAGTGCATAATTTCTTCGTGAAGCGTCGCTGGACCCTCTCGAGAGCATGGTCGTCTGACTTTCGAAGATTCCACTGGACCATTGAACAGTTTTCTTGATTTGGAATGCATATGCTTTCTATAGCCAGATTCTAGAATCGTTGAGAAGAAAGTGGCTACTTGTATATCCGACGATTTTCATTGCCTTCGACACTTGGAGGTCGCAGTGTTCAGAAAAATAATATATCGCACACCCAGTTCGCGAACTGTCCTGTATTGCGAGATGCGTGTGCTAACCAGTTTGACGGTAATGGACATATAAACTTTCACATATACTTGGACATATATACTTGGCTACAGCGAATGACATCTGCCTCAAGTAGCACTAGGAATCAAGTGTACTGAGGTCTTCCTGAGTGAGACGTATGGCTCCTTCTGTATTTGCACTTCACCATCGCAATGAGGCTGGACCTTACCGTGGTGCGATGGTTTATGTGCCTCAGAGATCCATTGAGCTATGCTGGGTGGTGCTATTTTGCACCTACAGAGCCACTCATACCAGATTTGTCAATGGTTAGAGGCCAGACAAACTCAGCCTCCTGGTCCTCCAGGTTGGGGGTTGGAATGAGGGTGGCTCCTCATTTCATAAAATGGGCTCTGTAGTCCAGTGCCAAAACCCGCTGCCTTGCGGTAAGGTTTTTAAACCAAAGGCTTTGGTCAAGAACCTTAATCGTGCTCCTGTCTAGGCCTGGGCAACCTGACAGTATTCTGCCCACGCAATACAATGAACCTTTCTTACAATACTTTCTTGATGCTCTGACTGTCGCAGAGGATAATAAACGGCGCCCTATCTGCTGCATCGAGCAGGGTGGATAGGGGTATGGATGCTACTGCTCAGGCCTTCTCGTCTTCTTATACCACTTCTTGCGCTTTTTCATCCTTATCGTCCCGCTCCAACTCTACTTATATCCCCCCATTTTCAATCCCTCAATTCTTCGCCTTCCCTCAGCTTACTTTAATAGTCGCTTGTCTTCTAATTTCAAATCACACACAATCGCAGGGCCTCGCTCCAATCCAGTCGACAAGTCCATGTTCAACCAAGCGGACAACGTCAGTTCATCCGTTTTCCTTTGGAGTCCTCGTGTCTCGCTAAGATTGGCGTGCCTCAACGTGCGCACCTTGCTGCAGATTGGCCAACAGGCAGCACTTGCCCGCACACTAGAGATCCTGTCGATCGATATTTGCTGTTTATCAGAAACCCGCCTGCGAGATTCGAGCTCCGTGCTTACCCTGAGATCCCCCACATGCGACACTGGCGGCACATTCTCATTGTGCCTGTCTGGCGATGATGCAGCTTCAAATGCCGGTCAAGCTGGCGTCGGCATTGTTTTGAGTCCCCGGGCTGAAGCTGCCCTGATTGACTGGATCCCAGTAAACAGTAGGATGTGCGCCGTTAGATTAGCTGGTTCGTTCCGTGCTACGAAATTGCGCGGGGACAAACGGTGCCTGTTTGTCATTGCGGCTCACGCCCCTGCAAACTGTAGCACTGATTCGGTAAAAGATGATTTCTATCAGCAACTTCACGATCTCCTTCGTTTCAGAAGAAGCACGGATACTGTGGTGTTGGCTGGTGATCTAAACGCCCAAGTCGGCAAATTGTCCTCTGATGAGCTTCATCTGGGCGGCCAACATGATGTGGGCTCCCGTAATGATAATGGTGAGCGATTGCCACAGCTGTGTGAAGATGCTCGCCTCTTTCTCGCGAACACTAAATTTCGACACAGCACCCGCAGAAGTGTGACTTGGTGGCCAGCAGCCTCGGGCCAGCCATGGACGCAAATCGATAATATCGCGATCAGTTACAGCTGGAGAGGCTGTGTCCAAAACTGCCGCTCGATTTGGAGCACGAGCGTGGACCCTGACCACGCACTTGTCTGCGCCGAACTCCGAGTGCGTTTCGGTGGACGTCCGCAACGTCGATGTGAACGGATTGACACCAGCCAGCTGGCGAAGCCAGATGTCCTGAATGTGTACCAAAGTGCGCTGACATCTGGGCTGAGCAAGCGCCCACTAAACACCGTTGAAGATCACTGGTCGCATATTCGTCAAGCGTTGCTGTTAGCAGGCATGTCTTCATGTGGCAAAGCAAATTGCCAAACCGGACATTGGGTCTCTACACAGTCTCTGGAACTTATGGATGCTCGCCGACGTATTCCGGCTGGAAACGAATACAATGAGACTCGCAAAAATCTCAGGGCAAAACTACGTGCTAGCCTAAAGAAGGATCGCGAAACCTGGTGGTCTCATCGTGCATCGGAAATGGAAACAGCCGCTGCCGTTGGTAATCATCGTAAGTTATTTCGTCTGATACGGGAAACAGGCAGCAGAAGACCTGGTGTTAGCGAGACCATACGCGACGAGAGTGGGCAGCCGATCTACAGCCTGTCAAAACGCTTGGAGTGTTGGGCTGAACACTTTGCAAGGCAATTAAATCAATTTGAGTTATCGCTTTCTTCTTCGGGCATTGAGCTCCCTTCTCCCTGGGCCGTCTCCTTGGATCCGCCATCACGTGCAGAAGTCGAACGTGAGATCCGGCGATTGAAATTGCATAAGGCCGCAGGGGCAGATAGAATTCCCCCAGCCCTCTTCAAATTCGGGGGACCTGCTCTAATAAATGATATACACGAGTTGCTAGTAAAACTTTGGGAGCAGGAGACAGTCCCGACAGACTAAACCGCTCCGTCATTGTCCCAATTTTCAAGGGAGGCTCTCGTTTGGAATGCGGCAATCATAGAGGGATCAGTCTGATTTCGATTACCTCTAAATTGCTTGCCTCTATCATTCTCCACAGACTGACTGGCACTCGTGAAAGCCAGATTCGTGAAGAGCAAGCCGGATTTCGTCGAGGTCGCGGCTGCATCGACCACATCTTCACATTGCGTCAAGTGTTGGAGCACCGCCATGTTTATGTGCGACCCACCGTTGTCGTGTTTCTTGACATAAAAGGTGCCTTCGACTCAGTAGATCGATGTGCCCTTTGGGACTGTCTGTTGAGGAAAGGTGTGCCTGATAAATATGTAGATATTATCAAAGCGCTGTACGCGCATAGTTCGGGCAGGGTGAGGGTTTATGGCAAACTGTCGCCACCCTTCAGTATCACCAGCGGTGTGAGACAAGGATGCCCGCTGTCGCCTTTCCTCTTCAACTTCGCTATTGATGAAGTCATGGAAACAGCGTCCACTGGACACGACCTAGAAGGTGTGGAGCTACTTCCTGGTGAGCGACTTCTTGACTTGGAGTATGCAGACGATATTGCCCTAATCTGTGACAGCTCCCAAACATGCCAAATAGCACTGGATCGATTAGCACTGGCTGTCGATCATTTTGGGCTATGCTTTGCTCCATCGAAATGCAAAGTACTTCTCCAAGATTGGCAGGGACCCAACCCTGCGCTAACGCTTGGTGGTGATCTGCTAGAAGTCGTTCAGGAATTCAACTACCTGGGCAGCTATATTAGCACCCGTGGGAATGAAGATGAGGTTACGAACCGTATAGCAAAAGCTCGAGGTGCTTTTGCCAATCTCCGCCACCTGTGGCGCAGACGCGACATTACTCTCGCCCTGAAGGGCAGAGTTTACAACGCAGCCGTCCGTTCAACTCTCTTATATGGCTGTGAAACCTGGCCCATCAGGTCGACAGACATAAAGAGGCTCGTCATATTCGATCATCGCTGCCTGCGCAGCTTAGCTCATGTCTGGTGGGAGCACCGCGTGAGCAATGAGCGTGTTCGACGTCGCGTATTTGGTGCAGGAAGAGCGAGTGAACCGCTCAGCACCATTATATCACGCACCAGGCTCCGATGGCTGGGCCACTTGTTGCGCATGCCAGCACACCGACTCCCGAGACGTGCATTGTTTGCGCGTTGTGGGTGCGGTTGGAAGAGGAGGAGGGGAGGCCAAGTGATGACTTGGTCGAGAGGAATGAAAACCCTCACTTCGAAGTTGGCGTCGGTTGGTGCATCCCGATTGCCTGGCTGGGGTCCTAAGGATGGTGAACACGTTTGGTTGGACACACTCGCTGATATGGCTTGGAGCCGGCCCCAATGGCGTTTGTGTTGTGAGTTCCTTTGTCCATCCCCCTCCTGCTTAGCATCCCCCTCCAATCATGATCTCACCTGATAGGTATAATATGACTCTTTTACTGAAGCCAGCTGTTAGCTCTCCGGAATGATGTCCATCCCTTACTGGGGACTCAGCGGGCGTGCCACCGTTTGTTTTCCTTTTCTTATCTTTTGTATTGCGGCACAATAGCTGAGGTGTTTTCCACCTCCAGCTAACGTGTAATGATGATGATGATGATTTGCACTTCAGGTGAGTCGACGCCTTTGATGTCGTGAGCAAACGAAAAGGCAGTACCATGCGATATGCTCTGGAATACATCGTTTGTATACATGAGAAAGATGTGATTTGATGTGATGTAATATAAGTCTGTGCCAACCGGATCCTCGGTACCAGTGGGTAACAGGCGGAAATTCAACAACATTAACCTTCGTTTGGGATTTATGGAGTCCAATAATTGTCCACAAGGTGACTTGTGTAACAAAGTTCTTCTGAACATGGTGCCTATTAAAATGCAGCGGCATTTTGGAAAATTCATACTGACTGTAAAGACAGAAACAAGTACTTACAGCGCATGCGAGATGAACTATTTAACACACAAACGTACACGCTTCATGCGTCACAGACTGTAAAAAAACTACGGAAGCATAGTTAGTTATCGTAATGCGCTGACAGCAGAACCGAGGAACGTATCCGGCCATGCATACAAAATGCATGGAGATGACCTAAGACTGTTCCTTTCAAAAAGCTTTTCACAGATTCTCTCTGTGCGATTTCTGATGCAAAGCGAACGATGTGTACCTTGTCCTGGTAGCTATCGTCGTGTTTCTTCCATTTGCCACAACTTAACTGTGTGAGGTTGCATTCGTGTAGTAAAAAATCCCATTGATAGAAGAAAACTCAGTTTTCAAGCGAACATATGTTTTCAATAATTCCTCTTCAGGCTTGTACAATTATATGCAAAAAAAAACAAAATATAGACACAGCACAAGGACCGGTATAGCAATCAGTTCAGTCACTGGTCACTGTCAATCACTGCCCCCTAGGACACAGTTGTATCACGTGCACAAATCCTTGGTTTGGACGGAGCAGTTCGTCTGGGCCAAGTCAAGCACAGCGTGTGAGTGAATCTTTTCTGGACACACAGTTCCGGCTCGTATAGTCTGATCGCTAAACTCTCCGCCGATTCAAGTAAGCGCTTTCGAACGCACTTTGATCGATTTTCAGGTAGTCGATAGATGACCTTAAATGCCTCGGCTAGATTGGGGGAATGGTCTGTGTCGGCAAGATGCGTGGCGATGGATGAGTTGGTTAGCTTTCGGCACCCAGTCGCAAGCCAGGCCGGATGGTGTTCTCTCACCCTGTCAGACAGGCGCCTCGTCGTACGGCCAATATACCCTGAACCACAAGAACAGGTGAATGAGTAAACACACATGGAATTGGCGTGGACAGGCCTTTTGTCTTTTGGGTTAGTTTTCACCATCGGGCTACTGGTGAAGTGAATCTGCATTTTGGCTGCTGGGAAGGTGTGCCTGAGAGCGCGAGAAATACGACGAGTTAGAAGTTCCGCTACGATTTCCTCTTTGTACGGTAATTGTAGAAAAATGGGTTTCTTTCCGGCTGTGAGGGTTACAGGAGATTTCCTCCTTGGCTCCATGTTGGCCTTAATGAATCCATCCGGGTACCCATTTTCCTTCAGGGTTAAGCGTATGCGCTGTAGTTCCTCAGAGAATGTGTCATTCGAGCAAATTCTTTCCGCCCGACTCGTTAAACTGAAAATCAGGTTCCGTTTTGATCTAAGTGGAACAAAACTGTAGAAATTCGTGTATTGTCCGTTCCAAGTACGTTTCCTATACACACGACGCTGTAGGGAACCATCATCGAGTCGCTTCATGGCCACATCGAGGAAATGAAAAGAGCTATCTTCTTCTACTTCCGCTGTAAACTTTAGCCTTGTGTGTGCCTGGTTAAATGTGGTAATAAGGTCCTTGATGTTTTGGGAGGAATGGAGCAATATAAAGATGTCATCGACGTAACGGCAGTAGAGGCTAAGGCTTTCGATGACAGATCTTAATTTTCTCTGTTCTAGCATACCCATAAACACGTCAGCAAGAAACGGCCCCAGTGGCGAGCCCATAGCAACACCATCGTGTTGTCGGTATATTTCTCCGTTGAACAAGAACTGGATATTGAAGTTGCATCGGAGCAACAGTTCCTTTAGGCCAACTGCAGGAATGCCAATGGTTATCTGCTTCTGATCAACATAATCACAAATGTAACGTATAGTTTCAAATAGTGGCACGTTAGTGAAAAGTGAAGCAACGTCGAGAGAACCTATGGTTAGATCCGTAACACTTCGATCACGTACGACATCTACGAACTCAAAACTGTCCTTTAGGCTGTGTACAGCAACCTTCTTTCGGACGGGCTCCAAAAGTTCAACGAGCCACCGTGCAGTGGAATGGTACGGAGAGTTCTTCATGTCCAAAACTGGTCTCAGAGGAACGTTGGGCTTATGCGTTTTAGGTAGACCGTATAATCTTGGAATCGCGGTGCCTACGGGACGTAGGTTTACATAGTCACCTTCACTAATAAAGCCCCCATCACGAAGCTTTTTAAGACAGTTGCAGATTTGCTTTTCGATCTGCTTTGTTTTGTCTTTTTCGCCCAATATCTTTGAAAACTTGGTGTCATCTGCCAATATTTCATGCATTTTCCGAAGATAGTCTGCTTTGATCATGACGACTATTCGTGTACTATATCTATACGAAACAAAGTACCGAAACAGACCTGAAGCGTAACCGGATACGAGGTTATAGCTTTCCTCAATAACACCTAGCATCAAACAAGTCAGCGCTGCATGTGGGAACGAATTTTATCCAAGGTATTAAGCGTTAATATAGTTACATTTGCATGTAAGTTCAACAGCCTTCACTTTTGCCAACATAAATGAACAGTTGTGCAAATTCCGTGTACAGCGATAAACTCCACCTCATTCTTATGTTATTAAAGTCTAGTTCTGTGGATAAGAAAAGCTCAGGGGTCCGTCGTGCTAGGTTACACTACGAAGGAGTGCACGTGCCGAAAATTTTGAGAACACCTGCTCTATGGTGACACACGGCATCCTGTTTGCCGACGTCGTCTGACCAATGAGGAAGCTACTCGAAGGTGCGCGTGTGCACCGAAGCCAAACTTTGAAACGCACCAACTTGAAAATGCCTATGAACCAAGTTAAAAATGCTTACGAACCAATTTGTTTCCTCTATTAACTCACTTGACTCGGAACTGGTATATTCTGCTGCTTTTTCGGGGTACAACAAATTGGCGTCGCGTGTTACCGATGTCTCTGCATGCTACTGCCCCTTCACCGTTTTGGACTGACTCTGCGGTTACCCCAAATGCAGAATGCTGGGAAGACCGGAAAATTAGTTTTTCAGATTAGATTTCTGTGCTCCCAGTTCTCAATCCAGCCGTGAGGTTGTAAATGGAGGATATTTTACGACTTTTGTGCTTGCACCTCGACTCAGAGGCTCGAAGTATAGTTGATGCTCTAAAACTGCGGGAGAAAGGCACGATGACAGAGGCCTTATCGGTCCTCGATAAACATTGGGGTGTTCGAGTGAACACGTATACTTCCCAGTACAATTTTTCGCAGCTGAAACAAGCACCTGGTGAATCAGTAGATGCATTCATTTCCCGTCTTGTTTGTTCTGTTTGAAAGTGTGGCTACGACAGTATTCACAAGAAAAAATTGGAAGAAACTTTGCTAATACAACAATTGATTGCTGATCTAAGGATTCTCGGATCAGAGAGCGTCTCTTAATGGAGAACATAGAAAAGCTCACAGGGGACAGGACCTGTGACGTGGCTCGCGCGAAGGTCGCAGTCATAGAACAAAACAAAAGTTTCCTCGCAAACATAGGAGCTACTGAAATTGATCGTTTGGATTCTACTCTCTCCCTGACGTGATCCTCAGTTAGAAATAAATGTTACCGTCGTGGAACTGCTGAACATCGTGTAAATGATAAGTTATGTCCTGCAAAGAGTGAAACCTGCCGGAACTGCGGTGAGACCGGTCATTTTGCACGGGCTTGTCGTTCCCGCGCCACTTCTTTAGTTGATTCTGCAAATGACTCTAGAGCTTCACCGGTAACCATTGAACAATCCAGATATGGCGTTAATGAATGTGAGCATCCAGTTTCGTCTCCAGCTCAAGCACTTAAACTACCTTCGCCAGATATTCGTTCTGTGTTTTATGGTTAGAGACAAAACCATTTGTCTAGACATGGAACTAGATGCTACGTCATCAATCACAGTTGTGCCATATTGCTTTTACAAACAACATTTTGGTCAGTTAATTGTACATCTTTCAGCTTACACTTTCAGCAGCTACTCAAACGCTGATGTCCACATACTCGGGGTGTTACGGTTTCAATGTTTTCATAAACAGCGGGAAGCGTATAATTGCAGATTACGTCTATAAAACTTATAGTAAATCTCTATTGGGAAGTAATGCCATGGTCTTATTGAACGTATCACCATGTGTCAGCCGGATGACCATTGCCAGTGTCAACCTTCACTTGTTACATCCCAGTTACCCAAATCTCTTTCTTCCGGATATTGGTAGAGTCCCAAAAGCAAGGCACCGCATTCGGTGGAGCGCGGATTAAAAATCGTTCAGCATTTCAGAACCTAGGCCTGTACCTTTGGTCAATCATGAGGATTTGTCGCAAGCTTCGAAAAATATGGTCACGGAAGACTTGATATAACCCATACAATTTTTTGAATGGGTTCATCCACTAATTACCGTTCAAAAGGAAGATGGTTCTATTCCTGTATGCACCGACCTTCGAGCGTTTAATCGACATATAATTGTGGATAAGTTCCCTCTGCCTTCTCTCGATGAGTTGGTGGTTAGGCTTTCAAACGCCAAACTTTTCTCAAAGCTGGATATTCGCAGTTCATACTACCACATGCCACTGACTCCAGCTTGCCGATAATTGACTGTTTTCCTTACGCAAGACGGTTGGTATCAATACAAAGTGCTACCAATGGGCCTTAGTAGTGCCCCAGCAGCTTAGCAGAAATTTACTACTCCATAGTTAGTAGATCTAAAAGGAAGTGTTGTGTGTATGGATGACATTTATGTCTTTACTAGTAACCCCACCGAACATCAGGAAAACTTCATACTATACCGCATAGACTGAATGAACTAAATCTCCTCCTGAATACCAGCAAATGCCAATTCGCTGTAACGGAGGTCGAGTTTATTGCACATGTTGTTTCCACTTCGGGTATTAGGCCAAATGTGCAGAACACCAGTGCCATCTTCCATTGTCCAAAACCATGCATTGTTACACATGAATCATTGCTTGGGATTGTGTTCTTATTACCTTCGGTACTTACCGAATTTCGCGACTGTTGCCGAGCCGTTGCGGAGCTTGATGCGCCAAAACCAGGAGATTCGTTGGGCCACTGAACAAGACAATGCTTATATGACCATACGAGCGATGATTGAATCTACTTCCACGGTAGCGATCTTCAATGAGCACTGTCCAACGTTGTTTTAACGGATGCTTCAGATGTTGGCTTAGGTGCAGTTCTGTCTAAACTGCACGATGGTGAGGAGAAAGTGATTGCGTACGCATCACGTACCTTTTCTGACAATGAAAGAAATTATTCCATGGGCGAGAAGGAGGCCCTAGCATGTGTCTGGACAAGTGAGAAATGGCACTTTTACTTATTCGGAGGATGATTCACTTTGCGCACCGATCATTCTGCTCTTATAACCCTACTAAGTCGCGGTAATAAAGGCCAAAAGCCGGTACGCTTGAGTCGCTGATACTCACGTTTACTGAACTAGGATTTTGAAGTAAAATACGTGCCAGGGTGCTTTAACCAAATTGCAAAGGCCCTGTCGAGACTCCGACTGTCCAAATAAGGGGAAACCGAGGACTTAGAGGGGGTAAAAATGATGTCGCAGCTTTCAGACGGAATACCTACAATAACACTTGACTTGATGCGAGAGCACGCTGATAAAGACCCTGTTCTAGCGAAGCTACGGGAGTACATATCCACTTCATGGCCTAGTCGTACCAAGATCCAACCTGAGTTACTTCCATACTATACCCTACTGCACGAGTTTTCTACTGTGAGCAACTGTATTAGTAGAGGCGAGCAGTTTGTTGTCCCTGCAACCCCTATTCCTCTGGTGGTTGCATGTGCGCATGAAGGTCATCCAGGGATTGTGTGAACAAAAGCTCGGATACGACAATAATATTGGTGGTCGAAGTTGAATGCCAGCGTCGAGGCGGTTATTTGGGGATATTACGCCTGCAAATAATCCGATAAGATTGCGAGGTCTCTGAATGCTCCAGTTCAACCTATCGTGTACTCAGTTAAGCCATGGGCAAAAATTGCCATTGATATTATGGGCCTGTTTGCCAATGCACCTCCGCAGAAGCGAAAGGTGCTAGTGGCTACATGTTTCTACAGAAAATGACCAGAGGCTATTCTATGCGGAGACGTAACCACAGCCGTCATCATAAAGTGGCTCCGTTGTTTGCTTGTAAGGTACGGTTTGCCAGAAGAAATAGTCGCTGATAACGGCCCGCAGTTTCGAAGTAACGAGTATGCTGAATTCTTAAGGCTCAATGGTATCAGACACACGAGAATTGTACCTTATAATCCTGCAGCTAATGGAACCGTGGAACGACTTAATCGTACTTTGTAAGAATCTCTACAAGTCCTTCAGCTTTCGGGAGAACCCTGGGATGATGCCTTGGTATCTGCATTGGAGGTATACAGAACCACTCCACAAAATGCAACGGCAACGGCTCCCTCGGAGCTAATGATAGAGCGAACCATTCGAACTCCATTAAATGCTGTCTTTACATGCGAAGAAACAGCTGATCACAGAGAATACGAAAGATGGGCTGTTTACCAGGCTAAATATAGACGCGTTGGGAGAACGTATCCATCAGGGACATTTGTTCGTGTGAGACTACCCCATTACTGGAAAGGAGGTAATGTGTTCGGGCCGCTGACCCATGTGGAATCTGTGTGCACGCTAGGAACTTACAAGTCGGCTGATGGGACAAAGATGAATGCAAAACGGCAGCATAGAGCGTTTTGCAAACATGTTATTGAACAGACGAACACACCTACAACACAGCGCTCAGTACAAACTAATACAAACGTTCGACGTTCGGTGGGATACGCCGCCGTGTCTACCCATACACTTTAACGGGTAACATCCCATGACAATTCTTCGGGGTGCTGACATTAAATTAGATCGTTCATGGGCAGGTAATGCCTATATTTTTACGAACAGAGGAGGAGACCATGTCGTGTTCAAATAGTTTTCTTTGTTTTACCCTCGATTCGCTTATCCTATTCACAATTCTATTTAGCACTCATTAGCCAGTCATGTGATTTTACATTCGATTGGTTGCAATTCGAACGTCCATTGATTCAAGTATAAAGCGCGTATATGCACACAGTTCTTTTCCATACATACGTTTCGGTGATTCTCTGGTCTGCTGCTTTTTCGGGATACAACGCAGTACAACGATTAGTTTACTAATAAGGTTCCACTGGTTGAGGTCAGCTAACTGCCTGCCTCTTAGTGAGATTGACTTTGATTCTGGGACATTGGAGCACAGTACGCTCAGTACAGCTTTTGTTTCTTTGCATCTTTCGACATGTCGCGTTTAGTGATTGAAATACTCGGGATGTACCACAGGAAACCGGTGGTACTTGCACCAGAACTCCGCTTCGCTCCTCATCTGCCCTTTTAGTTTGGGGTGATGTTTTCTTTAAATGACGACTCTTCTTAGAAGCAAAATTAACCCAACTTTCGCTAGTTCCGGCTTGTTCTTTTTCTATGCACTCCGTCGGGTGAATAGAAGTATTCTTATGTGTAGTTAAGCCGATCGAACTGTGAATCACGTTAGTCAAAAGTGAGCCACGTATGGTGTTAGAACAGCAGTTGATTTTCTGGGCTATTTAGTGTCCTTTTGCTTACGGTGTTACTAGCCGTGCACCTCAGAATAGGAGCCGCACTTATTGAGGATGCTTGGGTTGCACAGCCTGCTATGCCTACCCCAACCGTGGTGATTTTGGTGGTCACTATTTCCACAAACTTGGCTAGTAGCTGGTCATAATTCTGAGATAATAGTGTAGCGAAAACGACAAGACAGGGGGGTAGACGTTTATTGCACACCGAAAATGGGCACATGAGAGTCTCGCGCGCGCCATCGAATATCGACTAGATTTCCGTCTCACAACGCAACACAGGTACGGATGTTAGAGACGAGCCAGTCCTTTCGCCTCGGGAGCTCTGACTTGGAAGATCCGCCTTCCTGTTTTCGCCTCGATCCCCACTTCTCTGTACCCGATTTGGATCGGCCAGGAGTCGTTCGAGAGCTCTCGACTTGCTTGTTCTGGGCTGTGTCAATCGGCTCGGCATCGGTCCTGTGGGCTGCGCTAACGGCGTGTATGTCTGATTTATTGCGCTGTCCACATATTCCCGTTCCGTAGTTCCGGGCCCAGGCTCGTCGCTAGCCGTCCTTCGCGATCCGCTCTCAGCTAACTCCGAAGAGCTCCCCCGAGGCATTCTTGGAAGCGGCCCCTCTACACCCGCCCCTCCTCGAAGTTCTTTCTTCCTCTCGTACCATGGTCGCAGGAGAGCAGCATTCACCTAACGTTTCATTCCTCCGCAGTCGATTCAGAAGTTGCCCGCTTTCTGGTCGATAATGGTGTAGGGGCCTTTCCAGCGTTCTCTGAACTTGCTCGCTCCCGGCCCGTCATGATCCGGCCGATCGTTGTTCCGTAACTTGACTTGTTCTGCAATCCTGAATGGCCTCCACTTGTAAGCCTTATGCCTGGCGTCGTAATTTCGCTTATTCCGCGCTTGTCGAGCTTTGGTTTCGCTTCTAGCTTTCCCTCGCAGTCGCACTTGATGCCCAGCTGGATGGTCCCGCTCGCCCTGGTTCGGTAGGCAAGTATCGAGCGCAATCCGTGGTTCTCTGCCGAACAGTAATTCGAATGGCGCGACCTTGGTAGTTGATTGCATGCTGGTCCAATACGCGATCAGAACCTGAGGCAAAGCATCTTCCCATGCCAACTTCGTGCAGTTCATCCACGTCTTTAATGTCCGGTTGAACCGCTCGGTCATCTCGTTGGTTTGTGGGTGGTACGGTGAGCTTCGCCGTCTCTGGATGCCCCACTTGTCCAACACTGCCTTAAACGCTTTTGACTCGAAGCAGGGCCCTTGGTCCGTGATTATACACTGTGGGATCCCATACCTTGCAGGCACATTGAATTCGAATACTTGCGATACTGTCTCGCCTGTTTGGTCCTTGATTGGTATGGCTTCCACCCATCGAGTGAAGTGGTCAATCATCACTAGAATGTATCTGTTTCCTGTTCGACTCACTGGTAAGGGCCCAAAGGCGTCCAGTCCCCAACACTGAAGTGGCTCACCAACCTCCATCGATTGCATCGGCGGTCTCGGGGACTCCATCTCCCGACTCGTTTGGCAGTTTGGGCACCCCCGAATGTATGCCGCGACGTCCTTCCTCATGGTTGGCCAAAACACGCCTCCGCAGCAATTCAAAGACCCGCTCGAATCCCATATGGGCGCCATCATGAGTTATACGCATCACATGTTCTCGCTGATTTGGTGGAACAAAAGGCACTGTCCGTCCGTCTATCGCCACCACCACGTTATCGTTTTCGACCTTCAACCTGTCCCAGATCTTGAGGAGTTCCTCCACCTCTTCCGATGTGGCCTCCGGTTTGGTGCCAGCCTGTAAGTGAGAGTACAACACATTCACGAATTCATCTGTCCTTTGGTCTCCCAGCAGGTTCCTCTCCCCCATCGCGATCGCACACACCGGTATGGCATTGTCTGGCATGATGTCGTCCAAACACGGGCGTGACAACATATCTGGCAATACCTTCTGCGTTCCATCCACGTGCTCAATGGTGAAGTTGAATTCCTGCAATCGGTAGGCCCATCGCGCAAGCCGTCCCCGCGGGTCTTTCACCGTCATCAACCACGAGAGCGGTTTGTGGTCAGTGACGACCCGGAATTCATTCGCCAGTAAGTAATTTCTCCACTTCTCTAACGCCCACACGATGGCCAAGCATTCTTTCTCCGTTGTTGAATACTTCTGTTCCGCCCCCGTCAGCACTCTGCTCGTGTACTCCACCACCCCAGCCGGTTGAGACAAAACCGCACCGATGGCCACATTGCTTGCGTCGACAGCCACAGTGAACCTCTCACCAGGGTTGGGTAGCCGTAGACATGTCGGGGCTTCTGCTATGCCTGCCTTTAGATGGTCAAAGGTCTGATACGCTTCAGCTGTCCACACGAACGGCACCTCCTTGCGAAGCAGCTTTAACAACGGGCTGACCTTCTCTGCGAACTGGGGCACAAACTTTGAATCATATGCCACCACTCCCAAGGACGAACGGAGCTGACGCTTGGATTTTGGTTTTGCGAAGCACTTGATCGTCTCGCGTTTCTCCGGAAGTGGATGGACTTGACCATTGCCCACGATGTGACCCAAGCATACAATTGACTTTTGGGCAGTCTGCGACTTTTTACGGCTGAGTTTCAGACCAGCTTCGTCTAGCCTCTGCAG
>OX104065.1:93159081-93213525 GCA_944474145.2 Dicrocoelium dendriticum | reverse complement strand
CTGAGGGTCTCGCGCGCGCCATCGAATATCGACTAGGTTTCCGTCTCACAACGCAACACAGGTACGGATGTTAGAGACGAGCCAGTCCTTTCGCCTCGGGAGCTCTGACTTGGAAGATCCGCCTTCCTGTTTTCGCCTCGATCCCCACTTCTCTGTACCCGATTTGGATCGGCCAGGAGTCGTTCGAGAGCTCTCGACTTGCTTGTTCTGGGCTGTGTCAATCGGCTCGGCGTCGGTCCTGTGGGCTGCGCTAGCGGCGTGTATGTCTGATTTATTGCGCTGTCCACATATTCCCGCTCTGTAGTTCCGGGCCCAGGCTCGTCGCTAGCCGTCCTTCGCGATCCGCTCTCAGCTAACTCCGAAGAGCTCCCCCGAGGCATTCTTGGAAGCGGCCGCTCTACAATAGGAGCGCGTTTTGAGCAGTGGAATAGATGTGCATTCCACGCAGAACCATAGGGAATCTGGTTTTTGTATAACTTGGCCAGATTAGATTTAACTCGGAGGAATCTTGCATGGAAAAGCTTGCGACTATTACTGCACGGAATTCCCCCTTAACAATATGGCACATGATCCACATAAGTCTTTAGACTGTAGCACGCCGAGCATCGCGCTTGTTGAGGAAATATTACCGATCATTAGAATGACTCATCATCGATGGCAAGCAGTTGTTCTGTTTCTGATGTTGACGCCAAGACCACAGCGTTCACCATACAATTGTGTGCTTGCAGGCTGTTCCCGCTGGCGCGCCAGTCGAATGTGTCAGCATGAACGTGGGCAGATTACACAAGGTTGTGACTGAACATTTTCGTGGTCAGGCTTTTGGATCCTACCAGGTGAATTTGCCGTAAGATCTGTAGCTGCGACATACAATGTTGGATTTTAGTATGTGATTTCGATCGAAAGTCGTTGAAATGGCCTACCGAGGGAGACCAAATTGTGTGTAAGATAGTTGGAGTTACTCGAATTTTGACGCTAGAACATCAGCAAAACATTGTCCCGAGTTTAGAATTCAGGGAAATGAAGAATGCACTGGAGTTATGAATGTGGCGGATGGGATATTTGTCTGGGACAGCAGAGCACGGTAATCTCCACAGGGTCCCCAGTCCTCGCTTGGCTTCTTAGGGACTATATGCAACGGAGAACACCACAGCTATTGGACAGTCGTATGATGTCGAGACAGCATATGCTGAAATGCAGCCTTAGCTGTCGAAAGTTTGTCGGGCGGCAACCGTCGAGGTCAAACAGCAACACGAGGTCCGTTAGTAATGAGATGATGCACAAGCTGGTGCTTTGGACCTAATAATTCATTGGATGGCTGATATAAAGCAGGAAATTGGTGAAGCAATTCACTGAATACGCTATTGGTGGGAAGCGACATTAATAGTTAATGTATATTTGTGGGGCCATATATGTACGTACGTGTGTATATGTGTAGCTGTGTGCCCTATCCTGAGATTGATGTTGCTTTCTTGGTGCTTCTTCACAGCAGTTAGATTAAACCAACTTACACTTAAACTAGGTCTTTTTAAGCTGAATAAAATTCATTCCACTTTATTGGGGTTCTTCTGCCTACCTGAATAATCTTCTTTTAACTGGCCGCGCTGCTTGCGCTAACTGCGCTTATCTTAGGGAAGTTTACCAAGTTTGTAGCATTTATTGAATAACTTGTGGACATTCTGTACTTATTGTGGATTCGTTGCGAACCAACTTACTTCATATGATAATGTAGCGAAGAGTTATGCCACCGTATCTCTATGCACTAGTCGATTTATTTTATTTTATCTTGTCGGTTCAGCTGATTGGTTGTTGTTTGATATCCCCGGTGTGGCTGCGCTTGATGTGCATGTTGACAAGGTGCCTACCTGTCTATTACCCACTACCTCGTCCATACTGGCTCCAGGAGACAGTTGGTCGTTGCTGGAGGGGACGGAGTACACGGTCCTTGTGACCGTGTTAGGATCAAAGAGTGGTTCCATGCACTCAGTGTGGAGCGGACTACGGTTCAACCACCGCCTTGTGTGCACTTGATTCCCCAACTACAGCTTGCTTGTGTTTGCCTGTGAAGGAGTGTGGGCCGGCTCCGTTGATGAAACGTGGCTCCCATCCACATGCCTCTCGGTCTTATTCCTTCGGGTTTACACTGGATATGGGATGTGTGGATGGAGCTGTGGGTGGTGCAGCGCAAGTCACCCATGGTCCCTCTGTAGGCGCAGGCGTCCTGTGGCTGGCGATATTGACAGGCAAATCCGAAAGCGGGTGCCACCAACCATATGCGTAGCTGTGTTGCTTGGGTTTGTGTATGTGCCGCTGCATTTTTGACTGTTTGATCGCATCGTCAAAGTGTGAAAAGATGATGGACTTCCGTGGATTAGATGTGCTTATCCGCATAAGCAAGGGGGGCAGTGACTTTATTTTGTGAAGACTCACATCCTCCACGGCGCATTGTTGTTACACAGACATTCGTGACTTTTTACAGGGAGAATGCTTGCAGGTGAAAACCCTCCACATCCTGGAACACTGCCGCCGCGCTATTTGCTGGAAGCGATAAACCCGAACCACTCAGTTGGCACCCCGGGGAGGTTGTTCGGCTAGCCAGCCGGACGACGTCCTGCGTCTTTGCGAATGAATATTTGTGTGCAACTAGTGAGTCCACTGTGCATTCGCGCATTCCTGTTTTGTTCACAAGGGGACGTTGGACGCAATAGACGCCTGCGTTGAGAGAAGGAGGATGCGAATTTTGACGGTGACGTCCACCTAGGCGAGGGGGCGAAATTAACTCTCTTGGCAGCTTATGTGTTGTGCCGTAGACCAGGTCTGATGGTGCACACTGCGGGTCAGTTTTGCTGCTGCTGTGGATACCCAGCAGTACCAGTGAAATGTTTTCGCTCCGGTCAGGGTCAGATGTGGCACAGCTAGAAGACTTAAGCTGTCGATGACAGCATTCGACTAGCCCATCAGTTGCAGGGTGTTATGCCATCATGTGCACACGCTGCGATCCAAGGAATTTGCAGAATGTATCGAGTCGTGTAGGTTTGAAACGCAGTGAGGGTAGTTGGGCATCCGTATCGGGACACCCAAGGATCCGAAAACGCATGGATGATTGTTGCAGCCATGCAGTCTGGTACAGGGATTGCTTCTGGACATCATGTAATGCGGTCGATACACGTCAATAAGGATATGAATCTGCGACCATAAATTAAGTGTCCATTCAGTCTAAAGGTACGTGTGAGAAACGCGAATCCGGAGCGGGGATTGAGCCCAGATGATTGCTGGTGCGTCGATGTACCTTGGAACGCTGGTAGGGAAGGAGAGCCCAAGCCCAGTTACGAATAGCTTTGGTCACACCTGATCACCTGCAACGTAGGTGGCCAGTTTCAAAGTTGCATGAATATCAGGGTGAGACAAAGAGAAGAGGGTGTCGAAGACTGTGCGTTTGAAAAAGACTGGCAAGACCGGTCTTGAGTAACCTGTGGAAGTGCCTCAAAGAATAGTTTTGTCCGTGGTTTGGAGAGGAACCGATTGCACAAACAGTGAAGTGGACTGCATAGTACCTTGGAGGTCTTCAGATTGGGCCAGCGCCGATGCCAGCGAGGCAAAGCCGATGGTAGGCAGAGTGAAAAGTAGGAATAACGCAAGTTTGGGCGTCAGCGATGGAATTGGTGGCACTAGAGACATGACTTTTATCAGCAGTGAACTGTGTGACAAAGTCCAGGTGTCTATTTGTCAGGAGAGGAATAAAGGCGAAGATGATAGGCTTTTGATCCGTGTAGACCGTAAAAGCCCGGCCCTCTAATGTGTGGCGGAAGTGACGGATGGCAAGCATTTCTCTACCGAACGTGCTGTAGCGGGATTCCGCTGGTTTCTGGCGTTTAGAGTATAAATCGGGAAGTTACCTCTGTCCAACAACTTGTCGTTGAAGCACATCTCCTACCGCAACGTATGAGACTTCAGTCGTCAGGGAAGGAGGAGCAGACGGCCCGGGGTGAGGGAGGGGTGCTATGTTGAAGATAGCATCATTGAGCTCGGTGAAAGGCGTATGTACGGTATCGGGGACAGCAAATACATTAGTTTCCGCTGCATCAGCCCAGCGGGGGATGAAGTGTCGGTAGTATTTGTCTAGACCACAAAATCGGCAGAGATACTTGAATGACGTCGGAGCCTGAAATTCTCCAATAGACTTGCTTTTGTCCGCAAGGACCTCGATACCAGACGGCGGGACTATATGGCCTATGAATTATACCGTGGACTCGCCAAGTTCGCACTTATTCGGGTTAACGGTGACGCTGTATTGCGTCAACTGCTGGTAGCGTAATTGAAGATAAGCGAGCTGCCCATCGTCGGATGAATTGGCGCCAAGGATGTAGTTGAATTATGGATACTCAAAGTGAGCCAAGAGTGACATAGTAGATAAAGTACTGAAACCTGTGCGGCGTTGTACAGTCAAAAAGGCGTTCCTGAAAGTTCGAACCAGCTGAAGAAAGTGATGACGGATGATTTAGGTATGTCTTGTTCCTCGACCGGTATTTGGTGCTGGGCTCGAACAAGTTCCATATTGCTGAAGACCGCCTTATCTGTGAGACATGCAGTAAGATCCTGCATGTGTGGAATAGGTGTCTGTCGGGGACAGCAAAATTAGTTAGTGCCTGGTAGTCAACGTAAGGACGCCAGTCTCCAGCTTTCTTTGGGACCTTCTGGAGTATAGAAGACCATGGATTATCTGAAGGAGGGATTATTCCCAGTTCGGGCATACGCTCAAACTCCGCCCAGCTAGGTTGAACTTCTCCGGCGAAGGACGGTACAGGCGTGATGGTATGGGTGGACGGTTAGTACGAATATGATGCGTGAGTTGAGATGCCACTGGCAGAGCTGCTTTCATTGGCTGAACGAGCTTGGGATGGTGAGATAAGCTCGGCGTAATCGGGAGAAGTCTGTAGTCGAACCTAGACCTATGTGATGGCTGAGGTGCCGGCGTTGGTGCCAGGACGCTGAGCGTCGTTACGGGATCGACTAACTTCATTTGTTCCGCATCAGCTAAGAAGTCGAAATGTCTGAGGAAGACTATGTCGATGATGGCAAACGGAACCGAAACAATAATGAACACCCAAGCTAGAACTAAGTTAGTGCTTAAAGAGCGTTGATCGTAAGTAGGTATAAGTGTGCCGATGGAAGCACCAAGACTAACAGTAGACGGCGGAGTCGCCTCCCCAGGTGTGGGAGGAGCCACGCTTACCTCAGCGCCGGAATTAACCAGGAATGAGGTTCCAAATTTGTAGTTCTGAACGTAAAGTAGGCTAGCTTACTCGACTGAGTCTAGGGAAGGGGCAAGGGGCAGTACACTGCTTTGCCTGAGAGCGGACGCGATAGTGATACCAGCATAGTTTCCTGCGTGGTAGGCTGCTGGGCTTGGTTGACTTGAGCTTAGGTACTGGTGAGTCATCGAGTGCTGAAGGAGAATCGTGAGCGCTGCGTAATGCCTCTAGTTCATTAACTACTATAGCAAGTTTAGAGGGAGGGGCTGAATGATGCCTGCATAAAGTAGGTGCCGGCTGAGACACGTTAGGGCTATTCGGCGGATATGTAGCGGGTAGGTGATCTATGATCACGTCAGCCAGTTGCGCTGCTGGAGTGCGGAAAGAGACCTGGGCAGATGTGACGATGGCTTGAATTATCGCGGGTAGGTGCTGAAGCCATGGACCAAGGAGGATAGGATCATCCATTGAGTACGAACCCAGTAGTCTGTTCATCACACCCAATATGGCGGATGGCCTCGCATCTCCTAGACGCAAGCCATAGAACAGTTATTTGATTCACGTATGCACTGGTTGTTTCACTAGAACCACGATCTGCTTAAGAAGCTTATAAGAAAGGTCCGTATTTAGGCTAGCAAGTGTGTCTCTGAGCTGTAATGCGAAGTCTCTAGGAAGGCTACCTGGCAAATGACCACATTTAGATTGGTCGGAAATAACATTATGACGCAAGCTCATACTACAACAAGACAAACCAATAAGAGACTCGTCAAATATGATAGGGGGACAAACAGCGATGCGACACTAATGGATGAACCGAAACTGTTAGTATCTGAGTGCGCCATAAGAGAACACAAAATAGTAGCCGCAAAAGTGCGTTACAGAAGAGAAAAGGAACAGGCTAACCAACAATGATTTTTGCAATGTCGTAACAGTGCCCGCAGTCGGGTCATCATTTGTGGGATGTTACTCAGATATTAATCGCAAGAGGCGTGCTTAGTAAGGAAGTAGGAAGAACCGTTAGATCCTCTGGACCCAACATGTATTGACAAACGCTGAAAAGAATAGAGAGCTGGTAGGCAGAAGCAGACAGCAGTATGGGGTGTGACTAATCAGAGCAGCATGTGATCGGTATGTACAATCCATGAAACAAATGGACGGTTGGAAGATCTAAACAAGAACAAAATCCAATGTCTCAAAATACTGAATGCGTGAATTTTCCTCTTCAGTACACACACATTGTTCATAACCTCCTTCAGCGTAAATGCACCGTGTCATCAGAGAAGGGTCACATTGGTTAATATTGCCTCCCTATGCCATCAATTTTGATGACCCGCCTATAACATAAAGTAAATGAAGGTCAATGACAGCCGCCACACAACCATGAAACGCACTTATAGAACGTACTTTAGCTAAGTGTTTAGTAAATAAAGAACCGTTAGAATTGCACACGTAATCAACTCGGCCGCATGTTCATGTGGAGTACAGCACCCCAACCTGTTTCTCGGCCTTTGCCCATTAGACTGCTGCCCACCTATAAATTGCGTGCAAACATTTTTAATTACCAACACAGAACGGAGGACACGTGTAGGAAGCCACTAAGATACATTAGAGGTAGTTTTCCCCAGCAAGTGCATCGGGTTCAGCCCCTACTCGATTCTACAGGTCAGTGTAACAGCCTGGTTTTGCGGAAGACTGGCTGGTAACAGACAGTTACCACGGCATAATTACCATCTTAGTGTTGACTTAAATGTTTGATGTAGAATGATGAGACGCATGTGTAAGTCGTTTGTCTGACACGTCGGCAACACAAGCAGACGGCATCACGGTTGGATTCAACACGCCAATTCGTTGAGCAGGATCCGGACATCCTTTCTTAGCTAGCACAATTCGCACCGGTTTTAAAAGTTAACTAATGGACGCTACCAATTTTGTGCCTTCTACTCGAGTATCTAGAGCAGATACGGCAAGTCTGCTGTCCTCAAATTTAAGCCGCACTACCGCTAAACAGTTATTAGGTGGCGCTTGGGATACTAGTCGGCAACAATGACGGTCACGTACTTTGAGTTCTACGCGGTAACTCGGTTTTTTTGGCGTGCCATACTGATCGAGTTTTCTAGCTGAAATATTGTGGAAAACGGTGTTTGAATAAACACGGGAAGCGAAATTTGAATATTGTCAAATTTTCTATGATCCAAGATACCTTGGATCGATTAAAGTGCTACTGGACGTAGCGTCTCCTTGACGCTTGCTGGTAATTTTTGCGGTTGTTCCCCTTTTTAATCCCGTTTCACACCCTGTTTTGAATTTTTGCGGTCGTTTTACGGTTGTATACGTGTTTTAAACTCTGCTCAGTTTTTCACTTTAAACATGGTCTCTCGCTAAAAACCGAGGCGGATGAAATCTTTGGGTCCTCGATTGATGAGTCCACTGCAGTTTGCGGCAATTCTGCCTGCTCGAGACAAGTTACAGATTCACCTGGTGGTATGCAGTTTGATGTTTGCTTCCGCTGGTATCACAAAGGTTGCACCGGCCTCCGAGCGAACCAGTACACTATGCTATCATCCAGTGAAAATCTCCTGTTTAGATGTGCTGATTGCTGCACTCAGAATGCGAAGTGCCCGTCTATCATCTGTGCTGAATTTAAGGCACTGGGCATCCAGGTTCACAGTGGTTGAGAAGGCGTTAGTGATTCTTTCATGGATAGGAGCGTGATGTTCCGTAACGCAGTGGAATCCACTGCTGCACTTCCTGCCGAACGTACATTAGGCGACCTTCAGTGGTTTAAGATGTGCGTAACGAAGCTTCTTCCGCCTGGGTTTCCCGGTGTTACTGTCAGGAATATGACTAGATTGGGTAACGTCCCAGTTAACGCCCCAAACCCTCGACCGCGCTTACTTCGGGTAGTCCTATCCACCCGGGAGGAACGCAACGCGCTGTTGCGGTTTGCCTTCAACTTGAAGGGTACTAATTTTAGCGTTCAGACAGATCTCCCATTAGCGGATAGGCTGAAGCTAAAAGAGGCCATTAAGGACCTCAAAACCAGGCGAGCTGCCGGTGAACAAGGTCTCCGGTTGGTGGGTTTTCGGGTGGTCAGCCGGCGGTCTGTTTCTGCCCTACCAGTCCCAGTACTGGTAGCGCACGACCCAGGGCTGGACATTACGACTACCTTCAGATAGTGCTAAGCAATGTGCGGAGCCTAAGGAATAAGATGTCCGAGATAGGTCTGCTTGTAGATGTGTCTCATCCCGATATACTTGCATTCACTGAAACGTGGCTGCCTTGGGACATCACGGACGGTGAAGTACATCTGTCTGGCTACGCACTATTTAGATGTGACCGCTGCGTTGGCCGACAAGGCGGGGGCATTGCCATTTACATTAGGTGTGAACTTGACGTTTCGCGCACCTACATGTTTCAGTCGGCAGATAAAACTGTCGAAGCGCTGTCGATAGTGATTAACACTTCCTCAGCTCAACTTACAGTCGTACTTGTGTATAGAAGCCCTGGGAGTGCGTCCAAAGAGGTGCTTGACTTTATTCGCTCCCAATCCGCAAACAGGTGTTTGATACTCGGGGATTTCAAGCTACCAGAAGTTTTCTGGGCGGATCTTACTTGCAACTCGGCAGAAGGTACTTCCGGGGCAGGTCTACTTGAGCTTAAGCTACAAGTACCGTTGCATCCGTTCGTGGACCTCCCCACTAGGTACATGGAGGCCCAACTCCCGTCTATTTTGGATCTAGTGTTTGCCAAGTCACTAGACTTGGTAGGTGACATCACTTACAGCTCTCCTTTAGGTGCTAGTGATCCTGTTTGTTTATCATTCAGGTGTACTCTGACCAGGCGTCACCAGAGCATTGCTAAGCCATTTCCAAACATATGGCATGCTAACTATCAGGCAATGCGTATCAAGGCTGCTGGGATGCGTTGCGAAATCTCTGTGGTTGATACGGTTCAGGCGGCCTGGGATAAATTTAAATCTTATCTCACGGAAGTGCCTGTTCCCTACATCCCGTTTGCGAGGAGAAAGGAGACACGGACGCGGCCGCCGTGGATATATACCACTGGCAAGCACCTGCTCCAGAAGCGTTCTACGTGCTGGAGGACCTACCGTGCGGCTCCATCAACTAGCACCTATGATAGATACCGCGAGGCTAGAAATAGGTGAAAACAACACTTAAGGAAAGCTCGGCTGGTGTAGGAAAAGGATTTGGCTGATGGAGCTTCGGAAAATCCGAATAAGTTCTTCGCTTATGTTAAGAGACGCTGTGGTTCAACTTCGGTAATCCCAACTTTGATGCGGGTCGATGGAACTCGTGCGTATGCGGACTCAGATAAGGCTCGTGTACTTGGGGAACAGTATGCAGGGGCTTTTGTACGTGAGGCCGCGTTGACTAGCCTTGAACTTGTCCCCAGAGTACCTGAGGGTTCTTATTCAGCTACGTTTACTGTGGTGGAAACGCAAGTCCTTAAACTGCTGCAAGAACTGAACCCTTCCAAAGCAGCTGGACCTGATTCAATTCATCCGAAGCTTCTGCATGAGTTGGCGGTGGAACTGAGTGGACCGCTGACGATGGTGTTTCAGAAGTCACTTGACAGTTGTACATTACCTTCAGAATGGAAGGAGGCTGTCGTCTGCCCTATCTTCAAAAATGGCGACAGGAGTCGGTCAGCCAATTAAAGGCCAGTTAGTCTGACTAGCGTCGTGGTCGAACTGTTTGAAAATCTGGTGAGAGATACGTTGGAATGTCACCTGAATAGATTTAATCTACTCAGTAGTGTGCAACATGGATTCCGGAAGGGGTTTTCGTGTTTGATGAATTTGTTGGTTGCTCGGGAAGCTTGGGCCGAGGCAGTGGACAATGGCCACGTGGTGGATGTGCTTTTCGTAGACTTCTCGAAAGCATTTGATAAGGTATCCCACTTGAGGCTATCACAAAAGCTGAGGTCCCACGGAGTATCTGGCCGTGCCCTACACTGGGTATCTGCGTTCTTGCAGGGAAGAGAGCAGTGTGTATGTGTGGGTCGCAGCTTATCCTTTAGGCAAGCGGTCCTTAGCGGTGTCGCACAGGGCTCGGTCCTTGGACCGATGCTGTTCCCCATCTACGTAAACGATCTCGCTGGAGAGCTTGTGATATCATCCCTATTGTTTGCTGGTGACCTTAAGCTATGGAATGTTGTAAGTGTTCCTGGGGGTTCTGAGGCCATACAGCATGCACTGGACAGACTCTGGGACTGGGCTACTTTGTGTCTACTGCCCATAAATCAGGCTAAGTGTTCCGTCCTTCGTATAGGAGCAACTTTCCCGCCTTCGAGCTACGTACTCGGTGGGGTCGAACTCCCTCTTGCCTCCAACCAGGTAGACCTAGGTGTCGTTCATTCCTCGTCTTTGCATTCTGGTGACAACTGGAAGAAGGCCGCTAGTAGGAGTTTCAGAATGTTGTGGTTAAAACGCCGTACTTTCGGGGTCTTAACTGCCGACATATTTGTGAAGCTGTTCTCAGCTTTCGTCCGGCCCCAACTGTAATACTGTGTTCAGGCTTGCACGCCCTGCCTTGTTCGGGACAAAATGGAGCTTGAGAGGGTTTGAGAGTAGGTACCAAATTGGTCGAGGGGTTACGGGGGCAATCGTACCCCGAGCGTCTACTTAGCTTGGGTATATATTCAATGCACTACCGACGGCTTCGAGGAGACCTAATCCTTACTTACCGCATTTTAACAGGGAAGGTTGGACCGGACTTGAGCTAGCTATTTAGCCCGGCTAGGTTGCCTTGTCTTCGCGGTCATCCCATGAAGTTACACAAGCCGCGTTCTGACCGGATCAGGGCGGAAACTCGGTTATCGCGTAGAGTTATCGAGCGCTGGAACTCGCCTCCAGAAAGTGTAGTCAGTGAACCTACGGTTAAGGGTTTCGAGCGTCAGTTAGACGCTCTTGGGTGGCAACAAGAAACCTTTCCCTTCTCCTGACCATATCCATCTTCAAACTTTTAGTTCTTATTCTGTCATTCTCTTCACACTTTGGTGTTATCCTTCCTTTTAATGACTTTTATTCCCCCTTTATCTTCCATTTACTTTCTACTTTTTTCTTGCTTCACGTAACCTACACAGCGCGGACTGCTAGTGCAGGGAACGTGGGCAATAATTGGTTGATCAGGGTGTGTCTCGGGTGTTTCGTTTTAGATCTATCAAGAACTAGCACCTTATCATTTCCTGGATCAACGATTTGCTCAAGAAGGAACACTCAAGGGATTTTCCTATCGTTCCAGTCCATCTGAATCTGAATGGGACGTGCCAAATGCGGAACAGTAGGGAAGATGCAATCAGCTTTACCCAAAGCATATTGTACAGGGTACAAGGCATTAGAACCGAGTTAGCAAGGGCAAGGAAATGTGTAGCACGGGATTCATGACAACAGGTTAGGAAAAAGGATGTAAAGCCAGTGAAGCGAATGGAGGTTCGGAAGGTTCAAACAACAATAAAATCAAGTGTTATAAAGTACTGAAACAGTATGTTTTCAGGTACCTTAGGGCTTCACCGAAAATATTGCGATATACTTTTGCAGACAATTACCACCGGGTGAAGACTTTGGTTTTCATCAGGACATAATGGTCAACAATGCATTTAACTCTTCTTCTTTTTCTTTATCTAGTGTAAACATAAGAAGCCAAGTATCACGTCGAAGTGCTGGGAGCTCTTCTCGTTTAGTGGCGCACGAAACCAGACACTGGTTAAGCGAAAGCTTATTTCGTCCGTGGGTCCTGCCCTGTCCTGAGAACTGGAATATATCTTTTACAGGAGAACCATCACATAAGTAAATGTAGTGGTGTCCAGGCTTACAATCATTGTATCTTTTGACAGCCTATCATATGTTAAACATATAATTGCTCTTTTCAAACCAACCATTCGTTGTGTGTTTATTCACTGAACGTTTATTCCTTCAAGGTCAGGGACATTCACCCGCCAAAATTAAATTGAATATAGGTTTACGTCACCTACATGTTTCAGCTGCCGACTGTCGGTTGGTTAACTTTGGCTGAGTTCTATTATTTTGCACTATGTACAGTATGTGCTACCGATATTAAGTTGACTGTGGAGCCCTCAGTAAATGTTATCGCTGGTGGCCACTTTAATTTGTCCTGTTGGGTGAACTCCAAAGGCTTTCCCATAGTTTGGACCAAAGACAACAAAGAAATAGGAGAAGACTGTAAGCTGTTCAACATTGATGATAGAATAACTTGTGTTAATCTGGCGAATGCATATATCCTCCGCATAAACCCCGTCACCTGGACTGACCGTGGTCAATGGGCCTGCTCACATGGTCCTAAATGGCGGCAATTGATAACGATGCATATTATTGGTAAGTCTAAGGTTGCTAAAAGCTTGATAGCTTACTGCATTTTCATTCTTTACATTTTTATGCTTTACTGTGGTATCAGCCAAATGAGTTATTTTTATTTGTGATCAGACTCTGAGAATGAGGATAAATGTTCAACACATAGACATGCCGCGTTGCTTTTCGAAAGCAATGTTAAACTTTAAGATATAAGTTATCAGGATTACAGGTATCGTGTAGCTGTTTATTAAACATAACAAATAGTAGCAGCGGGCAGCTGAACACCACACGTTGTTGTCACAACAGACGCAATCTCGGCAAATAGCTCACACACATCCTACTGCACTCAAATTGTGCAGCTAATGTCTACATCTTGGTGTGCCCATTTCACACGGCTTTTAATAAGTAAGTAGGATGGTTGGAGTGAGTGTTTACGCTGGGATGTCAAACTGCAATGTAGGACATACTCTTTCACCTCTTATTTTACTAACTTCTTTTTCCCATTTGACCTTAAATTTGCCTATTGTTCTTCAATTATTGTAGGCATGGATTTGAAAGTATTAGTACTTTCGTATTTACATTTAGTTATCTATCGCTTAAGTATTTACACTTTTATACTGGATCGCTTAGAGTAAAGTAATTTTAAGTACGCTGAATGGTAGACTGTTAGTAAGCAAACTGTTCCTTGTGAATATCTAGAAAGCCGACTTCAATAATATTTAAAAACAAAACATAGACAGCGAAAGCATTTTTTCATTTACGTGATCGATTACCCTAGGGGTGTTATCTTTTGGCTCAACATTTAATCCTAGTTCAAGCTAGAAAGATATCAAAATTTTGTCAACTTTACTTCCTAATTGTGTGATGGCACCAGGCACTCTAAAACCAGGCTGACCTCAAAAAACACTTAAATAACCAATAGATGAGTAACTGCTTTCCATGGAAGAACAACACGCTCATGTTCAACCAAAGGTGAAGATGAGTAGCGTTTAATAAAGTGCTGTAAATACCTTGGAGGTTGAAGATAGGTGTAAAACGAATCGACTTTTCGAAGCTATATTTGGCTGTATGCAGATGACGCTTGCGTTCCTCGACATTAAACCGTCTGATAACACGGGTAAGTAAGTGCGATAAACAAGCTTGCATCCTCATCCAGTTAAACTAGCTTTTACACAACCCTACAAGATTACCTTTGGTACTGATTACTACTGCAAGTTGCGTCAAATAAAACTGTTTTGGTTGATATTTTTCGTCGAAATACAAATGTCATGTGTCACCCCAATCTTTTGAGGGTTCATTGAGTTCCTTTGCATTCATTGATCAATCTGCTGAGTATGTCTGTTCCTAACGAGCGTGGTACTTTTTATAACTAGGGTTAGCGAATTTACCGCGTGATATAGAACATTTGTGGTCGGTTTTTTCTGAGTATATCTAAATTTGTGGGTCTAATGGATTACACCACAGTTAACCCTGGAACAGAGCACTAAGATTTCACTACTGTAAGCTACAGTGTCCGCGGATGAACCACATGCTGTTAGGATGAGGATACATTATTTAAACCATTTTATAGGCATTGGTTATTAGTTAGAAAAATCTCAAATCCTACTCAAGGTGAGCTAAAGTTCAAAACACATACATTATATAGCATAAAGCTGTCCTTGGTAAAAGATAGAGACGGTATGGCATAGACATTTCGCATCACGTACAAGTGGACAGAATAATACTCTCTAGCTGGAGCTCAAATCGCCGTTCTAATAGACAACGAATTAGCATAGCCCACATTAGTTACAGTTGAAGGTATTAGGTTATCTTAGCATAAAAGTAACAGAAGGAATTTGTTAACCAGCGGGAAACAGTTGTGGCAGGGCGTACGGGTCCTTTGTCCAGGCTAAGCAAAACACTAAGCATGTTGCCATCGCTCGATTCCAAAAATGGAAAGCATCACACAGTTTGACACTTCGTACCCAAGTGCGCGATGAAATAGTAATTTTAGTCATACTATGCTGATGCAGACTATACTGATGCAAACATGAAAATCACCGGGCTACCACCTACCGCACCTTTGGTAAGAACTGTCTAAACAATTCTCTGACATGCATGAAAAATATCCGTTACTAGACCGCATTCTGCGATGCCAGGTTGCCGCACATTGCCACTGAATTATCTAGTAAGGTGAACTGCACCTAATGCAAATGCTACGGGCCATATAGCGAACAAATGCAGTAAACTCCTACCCCTATCTATCCTGCAAGATGCAAACTAAGAAAGGTTTATGGGAGTATAGTTAATAAACATTTGAGTAGCTGGCTGAATGTAAGGTACGTTATGGTTTAAGCTAAGGCGCGTTGATCCAGTATAACGTTGCACCTAGACAATTGTGTGCGCATAACAAAGTAATAAAAAGCAATATGAATGCACAGCTACATATACACAAAAGTGTACTCTAGGAAAAAACTACGAAGCTATGTTAGGGATTTCAAACAATTGTCTTATTTTAGATAGTTGCAAAGCTCTTCAGTCGTTTTTCTTGGAATTTTAAAACGCGTCTGTAGGAGAGTGGAAGCAAGACGTAAAAAAGTAAATAGCATGTTTTTTAAAGGGTAAAAGTAACGCTAACGAAATCCAAAGCGTACAATGAGTTTAGCTTTCGTAACATATCGGTTGGTAAAGGGTTGAGTAGAAGTTGAGTCAGTTTTACCTGTTGGTACTGCTGCAGCAAAGTGACTGAGCTGGGATTGTGATACTGGTTGTGGTAGTATAGGATGATCTGGGGCTTGTCGGGTAGGAGAGTTAGCGTTATCAAATATTGCGAGCTCGAGTGGCTAAATATTTACCGACAGTCAATGGTTAAATTGCTTGTCTATTTTGAGTACGCTATGGTACGGTCCTTACGAGGGTAGAGCAATAACTTTCCGGATGCAAATGACTTTTAATTTTTACAAGAAAACATGCATTACGTTTTCTTGTACTACTCTTCACCGGCATTCATCCACAGTTCCACGCGCCCAACTATTTGGAGAAGCAGCTAGACCATGCCAAAGCTCGTGACTCTTCAAGTTACTCAATATGTGCCACTACTTCAGTTTCTGGAGACTCGTAGCAGATTCCACGCCTTAATGCGCTTGACATTTAGGAATCCACAAAGTCACATAGAGCCAGTTCTGGACTGTAGGGTGGGTGACCTAACACTTGGATTTGTTCTCTATCCAGCAAAGCTAGACGACATTAGACCTGTGTGCAGGTACGTTGTCGTGGTACAACAAAGTCTGTCGTGCGCGAGTACTTGAGCAACTCCTGGCTACACCTCCCAGTATTTGTGGCAGGTAGTGAGTGACATACCAGTCTCCGGTGAATGTGCATTGCTGTATGAGCGGTACAGTAACCACCAGATAGGTCATGGGTACAAACACAGTCACCAGCTGTTTGGCCACACTGAGCTCACGCCGGAAGTCTTAAGAAGGCGTCCTACCAACGGCCTTCAACTGCGCCGAATGTTTCTTGGGCTCTGGGTCAAAAGCGCACACCCACGTCTTATCACCATTGAGAAGCGCCCAAAAAGCAGTGAAAGGTTCACCAACAAACCTGGCAATCATGGTGAGACACCAATTCACCTAAACTGCTTTCCAGTCCTCATTGACTTGATGGGGTACCTTGAGTGCGCAAACTATTCTAAGGACGTTGTTCTCAAGTAGAATGGTGCAAATTGATCCCGATGAACTTTCTATGGCTTTTTCCAGCTGTAGAATGGTCATCTGCACGTTTTACTCTAGCATCGCTTGCACACCAACGATATTGTTCGTGGTAGCCACCAGAGGTACACCAGACCGTGCCTCATCATCCAGGGACCGCCTTCCATGCTTGAATTCTGCAAAATACTAAAACACAATGATTCTTAAATTCACATCATTCCCAACTACTGCACGTAATCGCTCAACACGCTGGTGCTACTTCAAACCACCTTTGTTATCATAGAAAATCATTGCCCTCCAGTGACACCAACAGAATTTCATAATTACTGTCAGAGTATGGCGACTATTATAACCTGTGATTTGTGTTGGGCTGCTGACATAAGGTTCCGTGAGTTCGTCACTGAATATGGTTTAGCCTTGGCTATATTTCACACTGTTCTCACCAGGCCACCTGCGCCTAATCTGTGTACATCGTATCTGTAAACTTATTGCTTTGCTATTGTATTAGGGAAGTTAGGATGGCTAGCGTACGCTGTCAGTGCGAAAGATAACATGTGTGAAGTGGTAAGGCGTTCCTCCACGCAACATTTGTGCTCCGGTTTGTGCGGCTTTAAGCTATTACACATTGGGAGGTAGGCGATTTGCATAATTACCGTAGTCAAACGTTGCTGGACCTCTTGGTTAAATAATTTATCAAGTATTTGTGTGTGCAACTATGGCTAGCCAAAACGATGTGGCGTGCAAGCACTTTTAGTGTGTTCCTTGTGATATAGCTATTTATCGGAAGTGCTTTGTGGCAGGTTTTACTGCATTGGACCTAAAGTGATGCATTGAGCTGGCGATAGAAACTTTCTATTAGCCCGTTAGTGAAGTAGGGTGGGAATCAACGTCTTTGTTTTGCTAGCAATGAAATATGCCTAATAGCTTACTAACGGGTATTGCACAGTATGATTCTCGCCCTTTGCTGACTGCAACAACACATCTAAGTAATACTCCAGTGTAATAGAAAGGCGAGTGCGACTGCTTTCCATGGTCAGTCGACTATCCTCATCACTTCTGACTAACGTGTAAACCTGCCGACACTAGTGGGAAGGTACACGTAGTGCTTTTATGTTCATAAGGTTTAGACGAGGTAAACTTGAATGTGTACAAAACGAAGGACAGGATGAGGTGGGTTGCTAAGTAGGCTTTTGGTGCGTCCATAAAATTTGACGCGTTGACACTCAAAGCAAGCATGTGCCCAAATACGCACGTCGCAGTTGACGTTGGACCAAACAGCGCGTTCGGTTGCGGACCTCTAAGAAGCACTTATGCCGAAACAAGACAGGTGGTGCAACACGATAAACACCAGTGGGCGCATTACAAAATGAATTGTGGTATGGGGAGAGGATTATGTTACACCTTAAAGTATATGCCCCTCAGAAGAAATCATAGGATCTTCACTTATCATTAAAAAGATTTTATGTCAAAGTTTGTCTACGTCCTAATCAGCCTGAATGGCTGCAGTCATGGCGGCCAAGTCGATGTTGCCTCCCGGTACTAAGCTGATCTGGTGGTTGCAAGAAACAGGATCAGCGATGTGGTTAAGAGCCCCTGATACATCTTGCATGGCTGTATTGAGTTGATAGAAATACTCCAGGCGTCACGTTTTGTGCGGCGAATACTTTCCTTTGCGTCATTAACCGCGGAAACCAATGGCTCGTGAGCAGTGGTGGCTATAAAAGGATGTTTTCGAGGCAGAAGGAGGTCGGATACTTAGACGCATCCCGAGTAGTTCCCTACCGAAGGTGCTGTAACGCGATTTCTCGTCCTCATCCTCCTCCTCATCATCATCATCATTTTCAGCACCATCGTCAGCAACAGATGTACATCAGCCAGTTGAACTGGGGCTTCGCTGACATACAACCATCACGACTTACGAAGCGAAGGCGAGACGGACCAACGGCACCCAATTCGGTCTTCGCAGACCACATTTCCCGATGTCAAGTTAATTACTGTCCACCTCGGGCCTTACGCCACCCTACATCTGACAGACAAAGCAAGGCCATCCATGGTAAGCAGTGACCTGGCATAAGTAGTACGTGCCCAAGCCACGGTAACTTATGCAGTACTGGCTGTTGTTCTAAGGAACTAGCTTTGTTATCATTGCTTGGTACACGCCTGCGCACATCATCCTTGCGGACATGCTGCTGCTATCCGGCACCACCAATGCTTCGTAGACAATGCTGATCAAAGACTAAAAGACGCCTCAGATCTTCAGAACGAAGAAGCCAAGTCGCACACTCATAGAGTTGTACGACTGTCACTGTGGCCTGGTAAACACGACCTTACAAACGAAGCAAAATCTCTTTTGATCGCCAAAGATGCTGCAGGTTCTAGGAGGCAGTTTTGGCTTTTGCCACGTGTGAACTGACCTCAATCGCTATGCACCCATGATTACTGATACAACTGCTAAGGTAAATAACGTTATACACTACCTTGAATTCTTCGCTGTCTAGGGTTAAGTGATAATCAAGTGGCCGGCGGTCCTGCAGCAACGCTTTGAACTTTTGTGGTTCAAAGCGCGTACCAATTAATAGGACCGCTTTGTAGAGCCTATTCAGGGTTTATTGGGCCGCCGGAACGTTGTTTAACAGCAAGCCGATGCCGTTCGCGTAATCAAAGATAAACAAGCCTATCACTAGGTAGAAACTCCACGCCTGCAGCGTGCAATTCCGCAATGGAACACTTGTTGATCCAGTGCACGACGAAACTGAACAAAAAGGTGGAAATTGGAAAACCCTGACGAACGCCACTTTTTATCAGAAAGCTATCCGGCAGGTCACTGCAGACCCTGACACCGTCTGTCATGTACGAGCACACAGCACGTAAAAGGTGCACATATTTCATGGGAACACCTTTCCGCGTTAGTGTTTTGGAAAGAATGTATGGATCGACTGAATGGAACGCATTCTTGAAGTCGAGGAACATAACTATTCTTGACCAGTGGTATGCGTGGTGCTCTGTATCATCTGCCACAGAGTGAATATGTGGTCCATACGACCCCGTCCAGGGCGAAAACCTACCTGCTCTTCCCTAATCCGGGATTTGCGTTCCTCTGCGAGGCAATGAATAAGATTTGAGAACAGTTATTTTCTCACAACTGTCTTTAGGCTAATACCCCTGTGGTTAGCACAGTCTATGCGACTGCCCGTCTTGTACATTGCCACTGCAAGCGATTCACACCAGTTAGCCGAGACGGTTTTCTCTTTCCAGATAAGTTCGATCAGGGTGGTCGTTGATATGCAGCGGAACTTGCTTTATCCTTAAATAGTGCATGTGGAAGGAAATCCAGGCCAGCAGCATGAAAACCATTGCGAGCTTTGCTTGCGTTTCGGACCTCGGCCACCAGCGGAGACTCTAAACTAACTGTCCGTCCTGCATCACCTGAATGTAAAGTGGTCCGGAAGCAGGAGACAAGTGAACTGAGCTTAAAAGTGATCCACTCAAAGAGCCATATGGCGCAATTTATTGTGAATTAGAGCACCCGCGCTGTCTCTGATAATCTCACTGACGCCTGGTTTATTGAATCTAATGATGCAGATCAGCTGGGAAAGCTTGTGATAGTTCCATACCGCTCCCGGCTTCTCCGTTTTTTGACCTCGACTGGTCTTCTAGGCTTTCTTGTTAGCGCATTAGCTCGTCTTTACTACGCGTCTAATAGTCTGTCTGGTCACACTGTGCTCAGAGCCATCCGGTAGGTTGCTTCTAGATTGTAAGAGATTCTCCGACCTCTCAGATATCCAGTGACTGATGCAGTGACCACTGATAGATCCACAAACAGATGCTGCTTCATCGTACATGGCAGCCAGTAGCCTATTCCACTGAAGCTCAGTGTCGTTAATACAAGGGAGCGAAAGTTCGGCACACAGTGCAGTTTAGTAAGCTTGGCTGACCGAGGGCTGGGATAATTTCTCAGTTGCTAGCCGAGGGAGACGCTTGGTTCACCTCCCGGTAAAGTTCATAAAAAGGCGACCGCGTACGAAGGCATGATCATAGTCAACGCAAGTACTTCCGAAAGAATGACAATCCAGAACGGAGCCACACCAGCTGTAACTTATGGCAATGTGAGCTATTTGGGTCCATCTTTGGCAAGCTACAGCAGGACACCAAGCGGTACTTCGGCACCCAGTTGCAAAAGACACTTGCGGTTTTCCGTACGATCGAAGTTAAGTCCAGACATGCCACCTAGTAAAGCTTCTGAAGAGCTCAGATGACCTACCTGTACATTCATATCCCCTGCAAGCACTATGATATCTGAACTGGTAGCACTGCGTAGTAGCGTGTTCAGTCCGTGGTAATATGTATCCTTGGCAGCATCAAAACTGCAGTCGGTGGGAGCATAAGCGGGAACCACAAACAAATATCGTCTTGTACTACTTCGTAAATCACCTTTGAGCGATGCCATCAAACGGGATGCACACAGACGGCTGTTTACCGGACTTCAATCAACCAAAGACGACTCAGCCTTAGGGCTGAGTATAATATTTAACTCAGCTTGACCAGCAGCTTCCGCATCAGTGTCTCCGGATGCATGCTACCAATAACGAGAGGACAAGCCGGGTGCAGTTGATCCAACAACCCAATGAGGGTCATTGATCCTTGTTTCGGATATGCAGTTTCTGATACTCAGTGTATCCAACGTGCGTGTGAGTGTAGCCGCTTGACCTAGTTTTCCTAGAGTGCGAATTTTGAACTCCGCCAGCGAAGCAAAACAATGTGGCTTTATAATGGACTCTCAGCGATAGGCGTCCAGTGGGTGGTGCGGGAAGGCAGCTGCAGGTGGTTCGATTCCAGTAGCATTAGGGCTGCTATCAATTAAGCAGGAATTTAAAGAAGGAAGGTTAGTAACGGGGGTTGGGAAGTATGTAGGAGTAACACGATTAGGCAGACTGTACACGTTTCGAAAGAACACCGAGAGGTATTCATCACTGGTCAATGAGCTGTTGTAAGTCTGCATTGACGATAGTGTCTGATGCGACAGTTGGAAGTGAAAGTGATGCGGTTGGGACTGGGTGAGCTAGAGCGCTGTCTTGGAGATCACTTATTTGAGCTTCTCAAACGTCTATTTAGGGTCAGTTAGTAGTGAAAAGTGTGTTGTCCAACATGAAGCAAGCCAGTCATTGTTTGCGTAATGCTTGCGCAGTCGTTGGTGAAGTCACAGAGTTGGCGCAGCTATTTGAAAGACTTAGGGTAAGTGTAGATTTCCAGTGCCTAGATGTTATCTGCTAGGGCTTCAGTGTCAGCGGAGGATGTCTTGTGGCCAAGAAACTCAGGGGTATGCTGGCAAATTTCATATTATTCGTAGTTGACCACAGCCCCCGTTTTGCACCAATCATTGAAATACAGCGCCTTTAAGGCGTAGGCCTTCATCGTTAGAAGAGCTAGTCATCAGTATGTCACCTAAGTAAGGTAAACATCGTTAAGTCCATGTGTCAGCCCGTTAAGGAAACGATGAGTTGTTTGAACTGCATTGCTGGGGCCAAAGCGCATTCTGATGCACTCTAAAAAACCAAACAATGTAATTGCTGCTGTTTTAGGCAGATCCTCTGGCGCCACAGGTACCTGCAGATGGGCGCACAACGTATACTTTGCAAATGATTGACTGACCAGTCAGAGCTGTGGTTCAGTCGTGTATTTGAGTGATCGGGTATTTATCCGGGGTAGAAATTATGCTGTGGGTCATAAAGTCATGCCAGGGACGCAAGTTACTGAATTGTTTTCTGTACCATTTGCAGTAGTGATGCCCATGGATTTTAGAACAATGGACTATTCCGAGTTCGAGTCTTTTCCTAGAATTTCGCATTTGCCGCTTTAGGCTTGTTCAAGACCAATCTGCGAGGGCGGAACAAAACGTGTAAACCCCTAGTGCAAATATAGTGTATGAGGTTCAATATCGGAGGAGGTAAGTTATTATGCAAACAAATGTAGTCATACTTCTGATTGAGAAGTTCAGTGAAGTACGGTGCAGCTTGAGACAGGACATGCACGGGAGTGATCGCGGTCACCCTGAGATCAGTTTCGACCACAGTGAGATATGTCCAAGAGCCGATCAATTTATATATCTTTGCATCATCCCTAAGGACAAGTTATTAGTATATCTCAATACCTATGATAGCTGTAGGCAACGCAGCTACAGTAAAAGCTTAGCAAAAGGTGCACCGGAGGCCTAGGTTGAGTATGATGAACTCCTCGCCAGAAGTTGTAATTGGTGTGCCTTTGGCGATAAGTAGTCTGGTAGACGAGGGTGAGACTACCTCATTTGAGATATGTATAACGCTGTCCTCGAATTCGGTGCCCACCAGGAGCTTGGTACCGGAGGTAACGCATCTAACGCGGATGGATAGCTTTGGTTTTGGGCTGTCAAGATAATCGGCATAACAGCCGGTCGGAGAACTTGCCCTGATTTTAGGCAAATGTACAAGACTTGGCGCATTTATACTGTGCTTTGCCAAAAACGTTGGTGACACCAACATTAAGCCTGTCTGTTGGTGGAAATGTCACCTCAGTGTAGCACTCTGGTGACAGGAACTCTGTCGCACCGACGGATGCGCAGAATCCAACGCACGCAGTATTGTTGAATGTACTCAAAATATCAGATGTGTTTTATGTATAACGCTTATTTTGCCCTAACGCAAAGAAGAGCCGGATGGACCACCGATTTGCACACCGGCAGCTGGATCACAACGGTCAGCTAGTGGTTCCTCCACACAAAGTGCTGAATGCCGCACAGGCTTTCATTACACGGGTGCGCAGTTGGCTCGTCAGCTGCATGTCGGCTGACCGTGTGATCCCGAGGTTTAAAAACCTCGATGATTTATCAAAGGCTGTAAGCAATTTGGATTTACCGGCAACCGAAGGACTCCACTTTTGCTGATGGCAAAAATTGACAGTCTTAACTCTGTTGATGATGCGTCCGAAAATGGTCTCTGTCGAAGCACAAGCCGTCGTTATAAGCTACCACTCATCCTCGCGTTCGTAAAAACCCCGCAGTTATCGCAGCATAACAATATCCGCATTGTTGTTTCAAGTGGTTGGCTTATCGCTCTAAAACGATGGATTTTCTGCAACCAACCATGCATGCGGTACTTAAGACGAACAACGTGGGCACAAGCATTAAAAACAGTAGACATCACGGCAGTAAGGTGAATATTAAGCTAAAACGTAATTAATTTACACTAGAGACGACAGCAAATTTATCCGAGGTTTGCCCACATAGTTGCACCTTCACCTGCATATCACCGGGGAAATAATCAATAAGAATAACAAACGCACCTGTGCAAAGAAACCGACCCAACGTCAGCCACAGGGCCTCGCACTTCACCGTGTCACATGCCTTAGTTAAGTCGATGAACCGCGAGTACAACGGTTGGTTTTGCTCAAGGCATTTCTGCTGTAATTGACCAACCGCAAACACCATACCTATCTCACCGCGGCCCGAAAGGAATCCGCGTTGGTCTTCAGTCACGTTCGGTTCCAGGACCTGATACGAGGTGTTTGCGCAGAATCCAGACAATAACCTTCTCCTCGCAATTTAGCAAGCAGATGTTACGACAATTATTGGCATACTGCTTTTCCCATTGGCCTTGTACAGTGATAGCACAAGGGCATCCTTCAACTTAGATGGTACTTGTTTTCCAGACTATCTGCGTTTCACCGAGTAGTGCAGCATATGTATCAGCGCGAGTCTATCGTGTATCAACAGTTCCGGCGGTATCCCGTCGGCTCCGGTACACTTGTCATTTCGCAGCTGAGCAGTTGATTGCGTCTGATCCAGTGTCAGTGGGTCAGAAAAACACTACATAACACTACGTATCTCAATCACTGAACGATTATCCGAGATAGTTGAAGTGATTGCGTCATACCTGCATTATGTCTGCTGTCTGTGTGCAGACAACACACGATGTAGCGTCCAGCAGTGTCCTCAGCCATTGCAAAGTGGGTTGATGCGCCGCGTTCAACGTGTCACCGTACTTCTTAGTGTTGCTGGGTGTAACATTCTGTCTGTGCCGCTTTTTTCGCCCATCATGCATTTTTGATGCCGAATGAGCTCACAAGCCAATCCTCGGCGCATGTTATGAAACTTAGCTTTCTCCTAGTTACCGGGATCCTAAAGCTTTGCACTAAAAGCGGAATTATTCTCTGACACTGATGCGCTAATGCTAACACTTTTGGCATCGAACCAATTAAATCGCTTACAGTATGCGTGTCAGATCAAATCCTTATCCGCAGCTGTCACCTGATTCCTCAGATAGCACCGCAACGCTGTATCTGAATCCATGGAGTCAACACCACCAAGGCGGACCGCTGACACATTCTCCGAATCGCTCGTCATCTCAGCATAACCTAAAGAACGAACATTCAATCTCCTTCGACAAGGGGAAAATGCAAAGATTTGCGAAAATACGTAGACAATTTGGTGCACACCAATTTGTGCTCAGTGGCACACTCAGCTCTACGCAGTACACGTGTCATGCGCATTTCCCGCATATCACGCTGACGTAAGATGAAATAGCCGAGCAGGTGAGCGTGACCACTCCGTGCGTGCGCCCAAGTTGCCATACTACTGGCACCCAGTGGGAAGTGTGTTCGGAATTGTCAGGCCTTGAGTGACACACAGTAAGAGCAGGCGGTCACTGTTACCATTGATCAAGCAAATACCATGCGTGTCTATTAAGTCTGCCCACACCACAGCCTCACGCATAACACGCGAGTCGAAATTACCCGAATGGAATAGTCGGTCACTCATCAGCACAGACCGCATCCAAGAGAACAGCTAAAAGTAAAACTGATACTTCACCTCATCAGAATAACACATAGGTACTAATAAATGTTGAAAACGTACTCTCCGAGACGTAGGCGAGGCGTGGTTTATCTTGGTCTGAAGTCCCTGTTTACATAAGGTGGACATTTAGCCGATCGGATGATACAAATTCGATCCCATGTTCGCGTGGTGCAGTGGTAACGTTTCCCGTTCAGTAGAAGGCATATCCTGCACCACCCTTGTGCAACCTGCCTTGATCGGCTCGCCGAATCTTACTGAGTGCGGCAATATCAATGCCGTATGGTGCTAGTTCCATCGGGAAAAGGACAGTGCGTCGTTGGGGACGCCTAATCGTGCTCTGGTCCAGCAGTTTGCGCGTGTTCCAGCAGCCGATCTTTCGTGCTTTCCCTGAGGTTATCAATGAGCCGGGCAATCACTGTGATGATGAGCTCAGATTGGTGAGTAAAGGTTGAGTCAAATGAAATGGGGACTGATGAGGAAGGGAAAATAGAGGAAGTAAACAGCAACGAGCCAGCGGTGGCGTACTTTTGCCTATCTCTTTCTGTATCCAGCAGATAAGGCGATCATTTCTCCCACTACATGACGGCCGATATAGCATGAGGTTATTTCTAGTCATGCTTACTGTGCTTATAGTTGGACTCAATACTGCCAGGGCGTCAACACCTGAACAGGAGAACGACTCGGCTCCACAGTAAAATGTAGTCCATAAGGCATTGGGAAATGCGTCATGAGTTAGTCGACTACAGCAGATGTGTCTTGGCACTTAGCTAGAGGAAGCGCATAATGCTACTTCCACCTAGCGGCCATCAGGAGCAGGAGTCCGAGACATGAGACTATGACAGGTCCAGAGCAGCGGGCCATTTCTCTGTCAGGATCTCGCCACTATATGCCACTGTGAACCATATATATATATATATATATATATATATATATATATATATATATATATATATATATATATATATCGTAACAAGCCTAAAAACAGGCAAGGGTGCCACGAACACCCGGGAGTCACCACCAATAGAGAGTCAAGCAGTACCAAAAAGCGGATCAGTTCTTTTTAATTTTCTGCACATGCTGTATGGTTTCGTTTTTTGTCGGATATTACCCGAAATAGAAACGTCAGTAAAGCGTTGACTTCACAAATGTCTATTGCAAGCCATAATCTTTAAGGCTTGTAATCAATGAGAGTCCGCAGTACGTGGTTGTTAACCTGAGAGACGGGCTTGCTCCAATACCTTTTTCACAGAGCTTTTCTACTCCCATCCAGAAAGAACAAATAGTGTGCAGTACGTGACCGTACCACTGAACATGTGTTGGACAATAACCTCCTGAAGGCAAGGACTGTTCTCCCAAAGTACTAGCTTTTGACTTCGTATTGACTACATAAGGCTTTCACTACCTAGTAGCATGCTGGTATGCTTGTCCTAGTCCAGAAATGCAACCGCTTGGTGGCAGAAGCCGAGCAGCGAATGAGCACTAAGAGCAACACATGGGAAGAAAGTCTGAACCAGTCAAACCTAGGGACATTTAACTAAAGGCATGGTGCACAAGTTGTTACTTCAGAATCACTATCAATCAGGTCCCGATCGAGGTTGTCTTCCACATCTTTGGCAGAACGCCAGGCGAATGTTGACCGTAACTCCTAGAGTCAAAACGTGTCTGTTGCAAATAAATTCGGGCACTAACCGAAATGTGTGAATAATCAAATCCTACTAGTCTTGACGCCACCTGTATGTGAAAAGGAAAAAGTAGCCGAATAGCAATCCTCTGTATATATATATATATATATATATATATATATATATATATATATATATTCACAGCCTGTTAACAGACACGGTGCCATCAGAACCATGGCAGAAAAAATTGAAGAAGATGGGAACACTAATGCGATTAAAAAATATGGGAAACGATTTTTGGTTTTACACATGCCATTTTGTATTTTTGCTTTGTTTTGTGAGTTTTTGTGTGCAGCAAAGGGATGGTGAAATTGCAGAACAACATTGACACCACTGATGTCTGTTGCGGGCCATGACGTCTAATGTTTCCAACCACTGCGATTCAGCATCGCGTGGTCCCCAACCTGGAAGGCGGACTGGTCCGACTGGCGCCAAACTTGAGATTGCCTTCCTCATACTCCTTCTCCACGTCATCGGCTGTCCACCGCGGCACTTTTTCCAATCGCTCCCGGGGAGTGCAAATAGCGCTCGAGGTGGAAGGCCATGGGATAGCATGCGCAGAACATGCTTAATCCAAAGCATGCGATGTCGGAGAATAACGTCCTGAAGACTGGCACTATTCGCCCCAAGCACGCGGTCTCGGACCTCTGCGTTGCTTACGTGGTGTTGCCACCACACCCTAGCAATCCTCCGTAGACAGCGACTGTCAAAGACTGACAGCCGCTTCATATCTTCCGAGCATCTGCAGTTCAGTGGTCTGTTGTCGTGCCAAAGTCCCCTAGAACATCAGTCACATATACCGTGATTGCTGCAAAGTTCACTCGACAGGCCACCCCTTCAATCTCTTCTGTTACAAACACCACTAACTTGGATGGAGTGACAAACACTAAGCAATCATCACTAGGTTGCAAGTCAGGACAAACGATCTCCAACCTTAAAACTCAAGGAAAAAGGGATCTAACCAGAGTGCGCTGACTCTTATGTGCTCGAACGTATCCAAATCAGCAGCTATCACATTGGAAAGTAGATTGTCCAACCAACTAAACCAATGGTAGTCACTGTGCTTTCTAATGAAAGTAAAAGCCAAACCCACAAACTTAGTACGAATTACTCGTCACCCGAACGCTGGATACTTTGGCGAGCCCAAACTTATCAGAGTAACACTAGAATCCTCAACTAATGTGGGAAACGTTCTGCTCTCTGCAAAGGCGCTACAAGATGGATCGTGTGGGATACGTATCTACCCGGGTGTTCCATGGAACACGCAACAATGGAGAAAAAATAACTCCGAAGAGGGGCACAGCAAGCCTGATCACCCAAACACTATCTTCATCCATGGCGTGCCAGAGCTTCCTTCACACGATAATCAAGAGGCCGGAAACCACGATTTAGAACAATGGCAATTCACCCGCGAAATGCTTTCCTGGGATAATGTTGTGGCACGATCGCTCAAATGATTATATTTCTCGCCAACTTATAGTGGTTGCGGCCCGAGAATTCTAAAACTCATGGTTCAGTCCCAGCAATCAGCGATGGATAGGTTAAATAGTTGGCACAAACATAGAAAAAGCCTTCCATCGGTACTTCGGTTAAAGACTGCAGATGATTCTTAAAGTCCAGTTAGGAAATCAGCCGAAGAAGCAGACGTACCGGCGATGATTGCTGCTTTACCCTACTGACGTAGGTCTAGATAAGTGTTTGGATGCACCTTGGTCAAAGCAAAGTATCAGTATCTCATCAATATCAGAATCTCATCAACAAATGAATAACGGCCGACCTCACATTGGTCGGCAGTTCCAAACACCTGACTTCCTTTACCCACTGTGGTCTACTAGTGACCGATAAACTAACCTGCTTGTACACGGAGGTTCAGGGCCTCGTCTATAAGCTGGCCGAACTGAAAGATCGCCAAATCTCCCAGAAATATTTGCTCATCGGCATCACGGAGACGTGGTTACGCACTGAAATGACGGACGCTGGAATTTCACTACCTAGCTTGGGTGGCAACAAGAAACCTTTCCCTTCTCCTGACCATATCCATCTTCAAACTTTTAGTTCTTATTCTGTCATTCTCTTCACACTTTGGTGTTATCCTTCCTTTTAATGACTTTTATTCCCCCTTTATCTTCCATTTACTTTCTACTTTTTTCTTGCTTCACGTAACCTACACAGCGCGGACTGCTAGTGCAGGGAACGTGGGCAATAATTGGTTGATCAGGGTGTGTCTCGGGTGTTTCGTTTTAGATCTATCAAGAACTAGCACCTTATCATTTCCTGGATCAACGATTTGCTCAAGAAGGAACACTCAAGGGATTTTCCTATCGTTCCAGTCCATCTGAATCTGAATGGGACGTGCCAAATGCGGAACAGTAGGGAAGATGCAATCAGCTTTACCCAAAGCATATTGTACAGGGTACAAGGCATTAGAACCGAGTTAGCAAGGGCAAGGAAATGTGTAGCACGGGATTCATGACAACAGGTTAGGAAAAAGGATGTAAAGCCAGTGAAGCGAATGGAGGTTCGGAAGTTTCAAACAACAATAAAATCCAGTGTTTAAAGTACTGAAACAGTATGTTTTCAGCTACATTAGAGCATCACCAAAAATATTGCGATATACTTCTGCAAACAATTACCACAGGGTGAGGACTTTGGTTTTCATCAGGACATAATGGTCAACAATGCATTTAACTCTTCTTCTTTTTCTGTATCTAGTGTAAACACAAGAAGCCAATTACCACGTCGAAGTGCTGGGAGCTCTTCTCGTTTAGTGGTGCACGAAACCAGACACTGGTTAAGCGAAAGCTTATTCCGTCCGTGGGTCCTGCACTGTCCTAAGATCTGGAATATATCTTTTACAGGATAACCATCACAAAAGCAAATGTAGTGGTGTCCAGGTTTACAATCATTGTATCTTTTGACAGCCTATCATAGGCTAAACATATAATTGCACATTTTAAACCAATCATTCGTTATGTGTTTGTTCACTGAAAGTTTATTCGTTCAAGGTCAGGGACCTCCACCCGCCAAAAGCAAATTGAATATAGGTTTACGCCACCTACATGTTTCAGCTGCCGACTGTCGATTGGTTAACTTTGGCTGAATTCATTTATTTTGCACTATGTACAGTATGTGCTACCGACATTAAGTTGACTGTGGAGCCCTCAGTAAATGTTATCGCTGGTGGTCACTTTAATTTGTCCTGTTGGGTGAACTCCAAAGGCTTTCCCATAGTTTGGACCAAGGACAACAAAGAAATAGGAGAAGATTGTAAACTGTTCAACACTGATGATAGAATAACTTGTGTTAATTTGGCGAATGCATATATCCTCCGCATAAACCCCGTCACCTGGACTGACCGTGGTCAATGGGCCTGCTCCCATGGTCCTAAATGGCGGCAATTGATAACAATGCATATTATTGGTAAGTCTAAGGTTTCTAAAAGCTCGACAGATTATTGCATTTTCATTCTATACATTTTATTCTTTACCGTAGTATCAGTCAAATGAGTTATTTTTACTTATGATCAGACTCTAAAAAAAGGATAAATGTTCAACACGTAGACATGCCGTGTTGCTTGTCGAAAGCTATGTTAAACTTTAAGATATAAGTTATCAGGAGTACAAGTAACGTGTAGCTGTTTATTAGACATAACAAATAGTATCAGCGGCAGCTGAACACCGCACGTTGTTGTCACAACAGACGCAATCTCGGCAGATAGCTCACACACATCCTACCGCACTCAAGTTATTCAGCTAATGTCTACATCTTGGTGTGCGCATTTCACACGGCTTTTAATAAATAAGCAGGATGGTTGGAATGGGTGTTTACACTAGGATGTCAAACTGCAATGTAGGACATACTTTCAAAACCAAACCACTTTCATCTCCAATTTTATTAACTTCTTTTTCCCATTTGACCTTAAAGTTTCTTATTGTTACTTAAGTATTGTAGGAATGGCTTTAAAAGTATTAGTACTTTCGTTTTTGCACCTATCTATCTATGGTTTAAGTATTTGCCCGTTTCTCCTGGATCGCTTCGAGTAAAGTTAGGTTGAGTATGCTGGATGGTAGACTGTTAGTAAGTAAACTGTTCCTTGTTGATGTCTAGAAAACCGACTTCAATAGTAATTAAAAATAAACATAGACAGCGAAAACCTTTTTATTTACGTGATCGATTACCCTAAAGGTGCAATCTTTTGGCTCAACATTTAATCCTAGTTCAAGCTAGAAACATATCAAAATTTTGTCAACTTTCCTTCCTAATTGTGTGATTGCAACAGGCACTCTAAAATCAGGCTGACCTCAGAAAACACCTAAATAACCAATAGATGACTAACTGCTGCTTACAACACTAACGGTTTCTCTTCAGCCGTTTTCCGTGAAAGAACAACATGCTCGTGTTCAACCAAAGGCGAAAATGAGTATCGTTTATTAAAGTGCTGTGAAGTACCTTGGAGGTTGAAGATAGGTGTAAAACGAAGCGACTTTTCGAAAATAACTTTGACTTTATGCAGCTGACGCTTGAGTTCCTCGACATTAAACCGTCTAAAAACACAATTAACCGGGTGCGCTAAACAAGCTTACATCCTCATCCAGTTAAACTTGCTTTTATACAATCCTAAAAGATAACCTTAGGTACTGATTACTACTGCAGGTTGCGTCAAATAAAAATTATTTTGATTGATATTTTCCGTCGAAATACATGTGCCTTGCTTCACCCTAATCTTTTGAGAGTTCATTGAGTGCATTTGAATTCATTCATCAATCTACTGAATATGTCTGTTCCTAACGAGCGTGGTACCTTTTATAACTAGGGTTAGCGAATTTACCATGTGATATAGAACAGTTTTAGTCGGTTTTTCTGAGTATTGCTAAATTTTGGGGTCGAATGGATTACACTTCAGTTAACCCTGGAACAGAACACTAACTTTTCACTACTGTAAGCTACAGAGTCCGCGGAGGAACCATACGCCGTTACGATGAGGATACATTATTTAAACTATTTTATAGGCATTGACTATAAGTTAGAATAATCTCAAAGCCTACTCAAGGCGAGCTAAAGTTCCAACCACGTTCATTATATAGCATAAAGCTGTCCTTGGCAAATGATAAAGGCGGTATGGCATATACATTTTGTATCACTTACAAGTGGATAGCAAAATACTCTCTAGCCGGAGCTCAATTTGCCGTTCCAATAGACAGCAAATTAGCAAAGGCCACATTAGTTTCAGTTGAAGGTATTAGGTTGTCCTGGCAGAAAAATAACAGGAAAAATTTGTTAACCAGCGGGAAATCGTTGTGGCAGGGCAAACGTGCCCTTGGTCTAGACTAACCAAAACACTAAGCATGTTGCCATTTCTCGATTCCAAAAATGGAAAGCACCTTGCAGTTTAGCAATTCGTACCTACGTGCGCGATGAAATGGTAATTTTAGTCAGCCTGCTAAACACCTGACTGCTGCAAACCTGAAAGTTACCGGGTTAGCATATACCACACCCTCAGTAGGAACTGTCTTAACAATTCTCCGAGAAGCATGAAAAATATCTGTCACTAGTTAGCATTCTGCGATGCCTGGTTGCCGCACATTCCCATTGAGTCATCTGGTAGGGTGAACTGCAGCCAATGCAATTTCTACGGGCCATATAGCGAACGAATGCTGTAAGCTCCTACCCCTGTCTATCCTGCAAGAAGGAAACTGAAAAGGTTTATAGGAGTATAGTTATTAAACATTTGGGTAGCTGGCTAAATGTAAGGTACGTTATGGTTTAAGCTAAGGCGCACTGATCCAGTAAAAGTTGCAACTAGACAATTGTGTGCGCATAACAAAGTAATAAAAGCAATATAAATGCACAGCTACATGTACACTAACGTGTACTATAGGAAAAAACTACGAAGCTATTTTGAAATTTCAAACAGTTTTATTATTTTAGATAGTTAAAAAGCTTTTCAATCGTTTTTCTTCAGATTATAAAACGCGTCTGTAAGTGAGTGGAAGCAGGACGTAAAAAAGTAAATAGCATGTTTTCTAAAAGGTAATAGTAACGCTAACGAAATCCAAAAGCGTACAATGAGTTTTGCTTGCGTAACATATCAGTTGTTAAGGGGTTGAGTAGAAGTTACTTCGGTTGAACCTGTTGGTTCTGCTGCAGAAAAGCGACTGAGCTGGGATTGTGGTGCTGGTTGTGGTAATATAGGCTGATCTGGGGCATGTTAGTAATGAGAGTTAGCGTTAGCAAATAATGCGAGCTAGAGTGCCTAAATATTTACCGGCAGTCGATAGTTAACTTTCTTGTCTATTTTGATTACGCTATGGTACTGTCCTTACGAGGGTAGAGCAAAAACTTTTTGGATGCAAAAGACTGTTAATTTTTACAACAAAGTATGCATTACATTTTCTCCTACTACTCTCCACCGGCATTCATACACAGTTCCACGCGCTTAAGTATTTGTAGGAGCAGCTAGACAATGCCAAAGCTTGTGTCCCTTCAAGTTACTCAAGATGTGCCACTACTTCAGCTTCTAGAGACACATAGCAGATTTCACCCATTAATGCTCTTGACATTTGAGAACCCAATCAAGTCAAAATAAGCTTTATGAACCCTAATGGGTTCATTTTTAGAATTTACACAACCACTGCGGACACCTGGATGATAAAATCAATATATATGCTTGGGTAGAAGCGTGGGAAAAAATAGAATTGTTGCCCCAAAAACAGCTCGCGCAGCAGGTTTGTAACTTTTGCTGGGTCAACAAGCAAACATAAGTGGTAAAGCGAAACACTATTACTATACAATGACGTATGGGAGAATAAAATTATGAATTTCGCCCGGGTAGAAGAGACAGGGAGCGTTTTGGAAAGATAATTGTGAATTGGATGAAATCTATCAGTTAGTATCTTAGAGGCAAAATCATTGTAGGCATCAAAATGTCTAGAAATGATCAAATCAACTAATGAATCTCTAGACAAGCTGCTGCATCTAGAATGCTGCTTTATAGATCGCACCAATAAGATGTAGTCTTTCTGAAGCAGTCCATGGAAAATGAGAGTAGAGCAGTATAACCAGTGGAGGATAATGCAAGAGGTCACAAAGTTGAATATTAAAGCACGTGGTACTGAAAGCATCTTAAGTTCGAGGGCATAATGAGAAAGTTTTCTGACTTTTTGAAAGTTTTACAGACATGCGTGAACCAAGTAAGGTTCCGGTATAAAAAAGCGCCGAGATTGACGGTGGAAGAGCTGGGTATGGGATTTTCATTGAAAGAAAGTGTGCGGAAAAACCAGTGAGGGACTGCAACTTATGGCCACGGAGAAAAGAAAATATTACAGCACATTGCTTACAAAACCCTTGAAACATAGATTACCCTTGTTGACCCGTTCAGTACTCTTTTATGCATATTCTGCCCCTGTGGTGCACAATACTTGGGTAGCACTACGATGCCTCTATCTCGGTTGTTTCGTGAGCAAATCCCGGCGTGATTTTACAAAGGAGAAATGTAGTCATCAAACAGCTCGATCATATCGCATCTCGTTGACTGTAACCATACAGCTTCCGAGAATGGCTTCGAAGTCACCTACTCACTGTATGAACGCTGCTCGCAGCGACTCCGCAAGCAGCTCTTATCCATTGTCGAGCCTATCTGTATCCATGATCTGAAGCCGGAGTTATCTGTTCAAAGTGATGCATACAGACAATACTACTACCGTGACCAGCAGACACTGATACGTAGTTATCTGGTTGTTACCTTAGTTATCTACTTCGGACTGCTGGGATTGGTGTATTTATGTTACTTTGCTTCATTTGCCTCGCCGTTTATAGCTCTGTCATAGGTTATCGATTTTTAAGTTCAAACCACTTAAGATTCAATCCGCAGCCCGATTTGACCCTTTCCACACATAATCAGTGCAGTGTAAATGTTTGGGTCTGAGGAGAGCTTACCGAAAACTATGCTTAACGCTGAACAGATGTCTGATGAGATGGTGAAAATAAAAGAAAGTAAGGCGGATTCTTGCTTACATTCTTCCCGGTTGAGCGGCTGCGAAATTAACCAATCCGGTCACTAGAATTTTCTTTGACAGCATGTAATCAAGGACTCAGTGACATTTTCTAGTTGCCACTTTACTTCCGACTCAGCGCCCCCAATTGGTTATTTAAATTCAACTGGTCTACTACTACTGAATTTAGTTTTTATTCCTCCTTTAATTTTGCAGGAACTTTAATTATTATTAGCAGCATTACCTAAGGTAGCTGAGCCGACAACAGTAGGTGTCAGTTGATCCTAACATTGGAAATCGTCCTGTTTCGTCTCTTTGTAGTGACACATCTAACGGCTACGGAACTTCGAATTTACTATACTTGCTTCTACGAGTCCGGTATTAAACATGTTAGGCTGCGGAGGCTACTGACTGCCAGTATGACCTAGTAAGCCGCTGGTATGTAGCTCAGCCAATGCTCACTCCCATATAACCTTTGTAGGGAATGATCCCAGTGACGCTATTCCATCAGCAAACTGCAATGTTCTTCATCACTTGATGAGCTATATGGTGCACTACCGTGTATACTAGTATGATAAACGCTGCTTACAATACAGATGACTTTGTGTTTTCCGTTGCAAATCAGCAACTACGGTCCGATGCTTTTGCTTATTTTCCGAATTGTTCTCTCGTACCTATGACATCACACAAAATGATGACCTGCAACTTTGGAAAAATACGCAGGAGTCATTTCTTAGGCCGACATTTGGCTCTTTCCATTTTTGACGTTGTAAGCTCATTCCTAGAAACCGAAGCATCCTCCCCAACTGGACGATTGTCGGTTCACCTAATATAGACTAAATGAAACTTCTTTTATTTGTTAAACCAGGAGTTTACTGAGTTGGGCAAGTTTGCTTCTAGTTTTTATGGGTTTGACAGGGGTGCTGATGAAGATTCTGTTTTGTATCGAGTGAATATTTGCATTTGTACTTACTAATAAAACATATTGTTATGTCCTTCCGCGTTTAGTTCCAGCATTTGTACATCCTCCCTCAATACTACCTGTCAGGCTACCCGTCATACAGCCAGCAAACCGCGCAAATTCAAATGATCCAACTTCTCTTACTGCAGAGTCCCAGGATCTAGCTTTGCATGTTGTCGGAAACGGCACACGTGACGACCCAGTTGACCTTACTGGTCAACAGGTGGACGCAGCCAAAGCAGTCATCGTTCGCTGCCGTTCTTCCTGCGCGTCTGTCAAGCACTACCTGCAGTGGAAACACCGGAACTCGGTGAGTCGTTCAGTTTCGATACCTAATTCTGCTGAGCCATCTGAGACGCACAGCTTGTATACAACTCTAAAATCATCAACACAGGCTTAAACGTGGTGGGCAGCTCTTGTTTGGATGGCGCTAGATCACATCAAATGCTGCGGTTAGACTCTATCCACTATAATGGAGTCAAAGCGAATAGACCTTTTTGTCTGTTCCGTCAACTTGCTTAGAATGCCGGCTGGAAAAGTATGACTGCTTACTTGCACTCTAAACTCGTAGCCTCAGGTCCCTGACTATAGACTAATTTCTCGAAAGTTATCGAAAATACGCATCTAGAATGATACCCTGACTGAGTTGAAACTTCACACTGCACATCACAACGGACGGATGTAATGATAAATATTCCGGCACCGGAGTAATGAGTTGAGTAAAACGTAAATCGAGAAAACGGCAGTTCGGGATGTGCACTCTTACACACTGGATATGAGGCACTGAACGATGAACAATTATAACGGATAAAAAGTGACTACTTATCAAGTCCCGTAGGTTGACCGGGTTGGGGATTATAAAACCAGGTAAAAATGATAAGAAGACGGGGGAAATTCGGGTTTTAGGTGACTTATGAGGATGTTCACATGGAGATAGATGGCTTCCACAATATAGAGATGTTTCCGGAATATGCGCGTGAAACGCGTGTTTCTCACACATATTTCGGAAACATCTCCTCTTTATTCACCTGGACAACGACACAAGTCCCCTCACCAGTACTTTACGAGGAGGGTTGGTGAGCACACTGTTTGATCCCCGTTGTTTGGCAGCTAGCATGTTCCGCCCGCCTCAACTTTGCCATATCCAACTTAGCCGTAGCTTATTTGGCATTGATCATCAGTGAAAGTACATATTTCATTGAATTGTTGTAAACTTTTCGACGCAGATCGCCGCTTATATCACACTGTAAGAATGCTTTTTCCCTTATATGGCTGGATCTAGGAATAGAATTTGAGATGCGTAAGTTTCCAGCTGATGCTTAACTAACTAAGCTTCCTGAGAAACAGTTGTCTGGCTGACACTGATGCATTGTTCAACTTTGAAACGCTTGTTTTTATAATAGTGGTACCACCTGGGTCCAGCTAACACCATGCTAATATCTCTCGTTTTGACTTCTGCGAATGATTGGAGGGCACCGACTCCGAAGTGATCAAACGGCTACAAAATGCACATCTATTTTAGCAGTACTAGCGGCACTTGCAATCACTGGATATTCTCATGATTCGGAAGTCGTATTGCTCCGGGTCGCGCGGAGGTGTAAGCTGGCCTCGAAAAAATCGGAGTTGCAACTCTTGAACCACCCGGTTTTAACCCTCCTGGTTTACGTCGTATAGTGGAGATACGAATCAGGCCAACAAGGTTGTAAAGCAGGTCATTGCATGTCTTCCTGTAAATGTCCACGACCTTGATGTCAAGCTGCTTCCAAGATGGATGCCGACAAATTATCGCTCAGTCATCATATTCTGAATGGTATGACATTTCAGATGCTAGATGTACCGTGGTTTTTTCTAGTTGGCTCAGATAAATTGGCCTCTCATTGATGCACCGATAATCAAGTTTTGATGAATGAACGTAATTGATCAACTGTTACCTAGGTGTTTTCCAAACTCAACCGTCTGTTCCAAACAAACCAACTCTTTCAGACTTGGACAAGTGCATTGCGCCCGCAAGTAATGCACTTCTACCCCAGTCCGGTCGCTGAACAAATGAGAGTGGATGAGCCACCAATTATCGAGAGGTGTCCTGAAGGATTACAGTCTGTGTCGGGGCAAGTCCGGATAGCGTGTGATTCAGTGACATCCAATGCAGTAGATCTGAACAAGTTGGTTGGGCTGAACCGCATCACCTGCAGAGTCCACTACAACGAGGAACAGCGATTTGTGGATGACTTGTTGGTTGACCATTCACCGGCGCTGCCAAGTTCACCTGTTGGGCGGTCACCAGCGTGGGGAGAGAATCCGGTGGAAGAGTGCTCCCCGATCGGTCAACAGCAATTCACCTGTATCTATCTTCTATGCGCAGGTGGGTTTCCGCCGCAGTGACATCGCTTAACAGTAAGTCTGTTTTGAAGTTAGAACAATCCGGAACGGTAAAACAATGGCCCAAATATGGGCAAATCAACCAATCAAGGAAAAGGTGTTTCCTGTGTTCAGACAACAGTGACACACAGTCCAAGATATGCTCGTGATATATGAAAAGATTAATAAGTCCAGCACTCACTACATGAAGTTGTATTAGCACGAGAAATCCACGTTTGAGAAATTGGGAGCCATCACTAATGCGAACTAATCGATCACTGCTAAAACCACGCTGCAGTAAAACGTGAATTATCATGTTACCTTATTTCACGAATGTTACTAATCCTGCTGCATTGATAGTTGAAAACACGTTGGGAATGGAATCACCAAAGTTGTTGCACAAATCGTTCAATATGATGTACAACTGGAGGTGTCTAATAGTGGCGACAATAGTTCATCACGGTACACTCTCAGTTAGCAGGCTGTTAGTCTGGAAAACCACCAAACACCGGTGTTTCGACCTTTTGAGTCTCGCCAAAGGTGCGCCTTCCAGCGTACCCCTACCGGGTTCCGTACTCATGACTTCCGGATGCCAGCAGCTATTGTCACTTCATCATGGGTGACAGCCGCGGACCTGCAGGTTTGACATTTGACTATATAGCCCGGCTCATCTTCTACTGCCGCATATATATATGTATATATATATATATATATATATATATATATATATATATATATATATATATATAGTGCCCCATGCTGAGGCTGATGTTGCATTCTTGATGCTTCTTCACCGCAGTTGGGCTAAATCAACTTACACTTAAACTAGATCTTTTTAAGCTGGATAAATTTCATTCCGCTTTATTTGATTTGTTCTGCCTCCCTGAATAATGTTCTATTAACTGGCCACGTTGCTTACACTAATTGCGCTTATCTTCGGTAATTTTGTTGCGTTTGTATCATTTGAAGTAACTTGTGGACATTTCTTACTTATCACGGATTTGTTGCTAACTAAATTACTTCATATGATAATTTAGCGAAGAGTTATGCCACCGTATCTGTATGCATTATTGGATTTATTTTATTTCAGCTTGTCGTTTAAAGTGAATGGCTGTTGTTTGATATCCCTGGTATGGTTGTGCTTGATGTGTATGTTGACAAGGTGCCTACCTGTCTATTACCCACTACATCGTTCATACTGGCTCCAGGAGACAGTTGGTCGTTGCTGGAGGGGACGGGGTGCACGGTTCTTGTGGCCGTGCTAGGCTCAAAGAGCGGTTCCATGCACTCAGTGTGGAGCGGACTACGGTCCAGCCACCGCCTTGTGTGCGGTCGATTCCCCAAATACAGCGTGCTTGTGTTTGCCTGTGAAGGAGTGTGGGCCGGCTCCGTTGATGAAACGTGGTTCCCATCCGCATGCCTCCCGGTCTTATTCCTTCGGGTTCACACTGGATATGGGGTATGTGGTTGGAGCTGTGGGTGGTGCAGCGCAAGCCATCCATGGTCCCTCTGTAGGCACAGGCGTCCTGTGGCTTGCCACAGTGACAGGCAAATCCGAAACCGGATGCCGCCAACTATATATATATATATATATATATATATATATATATATATATATAATCAGCAGTCTGTAAGCTAGACATAGAGCCAGCGAAAACCATGAAACGGAAGTAATAAATATAGAGACCATAACGAAAAGAAGGAAAGTTGCAAAGTGCTTTTGTATCTTTTCTTTATTTATTTTCTTTTCACCCGCAGTTTTAACTTTTTTGTTTTATGTTTGCGTTAGAAATCAAGCAAATCAAGACAAACATGTGTGCACATTTTCCACTGGGCCCAGTTCTGTGTCATTTCCAAAAATGTTTCCAGCCAGCGGTGATCTTCATCTTTGATCCCCCAGCTCGGAAGACGCACGGGACCTACGACAGCCACACTGAAAGTCAGCGCTTTAACCGTTTGTCGCCACGTGATAGGCTTACTCACGCGCGATTTCTCCCAGCCTGGTCCTGTACGAGCGAAGAGAGCGCGTCGGGACAGCCGTTCGCATGACATGCGTAAAATTTGGTCCAGCCATCTCATCTAGCGCAGCGGTACCAGTCTGTTACGTGGAAGTCCCGTGTTACCCAACACGCGACGTCTAACATCATCGTTGCGCACGTGATTCACCCACTACACTCGAGCTATTCTCCGCAAACATCCATTGTCAAAAGCCGAAATCCGACGCAAGTCATTCATACGAATCGGCCAGGACTGACTGCCATACAGCAGCACTGCTCGAACACAGGAATTGTAGACCCTTCCCCTTGCCAATGGTGAAACGTCACGGCGCCGTCACAGATGCCTCAAGTTGGCGAATGTCAAACGGGTTTTGGCATTGCGGTGGGAAATCTCTTTTCCAATGTCACTATCAGCAGAGACACAGCTTCCCAGGTAAAGAAAGTTGTCCACTTGTTCAAGCTGCGTATATTGTAGAGTGAGCACTGGAGCAGCTGGATGCTAACCCAGGACCAGGGCTTTGCATTTCGTAGGGGCAAAGGTCGTTCCATACTTTGATGCTTCAATCGCCAAGCGGTTTAGAATGGCTTGTGTACTCTGTGCTTCAGCACCAAGCAAGGCAATATCATTTGAAAGCCAGATTCGTGAGGAGCAAGCCGGGTTTCGTCGACGCCGAGGCTGCATCGACCACATCTTCACCTTGCGTCAGTTTTTGGAGCATCGTCACACAGATTGGCGGCCCACCGTAGTCGTGTTCCGCCACATCAAAGGTGTCTTCGATTCGGTTGATCGATTTGCCCTTTGGAATTGTCTATTCAGGAAAGGTGTGCCCGAGAAATATGTAAATATTATTCAAGCATTATACGCGCTTAGCACGGGCAGAGTGAGGGGTTACGGCAAGCTCTCGCTGCCCTTCAATATATCCAGCGGTGTGAGACAAGGATGCCCGCTGTCACCATTCCTCTTCAACTTCGCTATTGACGAAGCCATGGAGATAGCATTTACAGGACACAACTTGGAAGGTGTGGAGCTACTTCCAGGATAACGACTTCTTGACTTAGAGTATACAGACGACATTGCCTTCCTCTGTGACAGCTCCCAGCTCCCAACCCGCGCTGGACAAATTAGCACTGGCTGTCAGCCGCTTCGGGCTTTGCTTTGCACCATCGAAATGCAAAGCTTTCCTCCAAGATTGACAGGGATCGCCTCCTGCGCTGACCCTTGGTGGGGATCAGCTAGAAGTCGTTCAGAAATTCAACTACCTGGGAAGTTGTGTCAGCGCCCTTGGGATCGAAGACGATATCACGAACCTTGTAGCAAAAGCTCGAAGTGCTTTTGCTAACCTTCACCACCTATGGCGGCGGCGCGACATCACTCTCGCCCTGAAGGGTAGAGTGTACAATGCAGCGGTTGGTTCGACCCTACTGTACGGTTGCGAAACCTGGCCCCTAAGATCGGTGGACATGAAGAGGCTAGTTACGTTCGACTACCGGTGCCTTCGCAGTTTGGCTCACATCTGGTGGGAACACCGTGTGAGTAACGAGCGTGTTCGATGCCATGTTTACGGCACAAAACAAGGAACTGAACCGCTCAGCACCGTCATTTCATGCACTTGTTGCGCATGCCAGCCCACCGAATTCCACGACGTGCGTTGTTTGCTCACCGGGGATGTGGATGGAAGAAGAGGAGAGGTGGCCAAGCGATGACTTGGTCCAGAGGAATGGAGGCCCTCACTTCGGAGCTGGCCTCGGTTGGAGCGTCACGGCTCCCTGGTTGGGGTCCGAAAAGACGGTGAACACGTTTGGCTGGATACACTTGCTGACATGGCAAACAGCCGACCTCAGTGGCGTTCCTGCTGTGAGTTTCTTTGTCCCTCCCCATCCCTTTTAGCCTCCCCCTCCACCTGCGATCTCATTTCGTAGCGTAAAACATAATAATAATTTTTCTTTTTGCCTAGTAGTCGGCTGGTAGCTTATCGGAACGATGCCTATCCGTTGCTGGTAGCTCAGCTGGCATGCAACTGTTGTATTTATTTTCATTTCCCTTTATGTGTTGCGGCACAGTAGCTGAGGTGTTTCCCACCTCTAGCTGACGTGTAGAATGATGATGATGATGATGCTGATGAAGACAATCTCACCAAGCATAGTCTAAATCGGTCACGCGGTTGTCAGGAACAAGCTCTACACCAAAACCCTGAAAGTCCTCGAGAGCATTGGAAAGGACATCCTCGATCGCAAAATGGAAGAGAAACGGGAACATGGGGCAACCCCGTTGTACACCACTAGTGACGGCGAAAGGGGAAGAGAGCTTACCATAAGACCTCATTTTACCTGAGGCATTGCAACCTAATGTTTGAAGGATAGCGATATATTTCTCGGGTACTCCATTCCTTTGTAAGCAACGCCGTAAAGCTGGCCGGTCGACGGAGTCGAAAGCGGTTCGGATGTCCAGAAAAACAACGATAATGGGTTGGCGGTAAAGATGACACGTTTTAAGGAGTTGACGGAGCGTAAACAAGTGGTCTATACGCCCACAACCGGGGCGGAAACCAGCATGTTCTTCACAGGAGCGCAATTCTCGAATCAGGGTTAATCTGCGGAGTAGAATGGATGTAAACAGCTTGGAGGCAACAGACATTAGACGGACTTCTCCGTGTTTAGCGCATAGGGTACGGGAAACTTTCTTAAAGATCGGGACGCTAATTGACTCGCTCCAAGTGGGTGGAACTGTTTCTTCCCACCAGATCTCAGAGAACAGAGCTGTTAGCCGGTTAACACTTATTTCTCCCCGGAACTTGTACAGCTCAGTAGGAAGTCCGTTTGGGCCAGCATACTTGAATCGCTTCAAATGTCGGAGCTCAAGGCAGACCTCAGCTTCAGTGCGTAGTTCCAATGAGATGTTCCAAGGAGCGCAACTAGGTATACTCAACAGACTCGCCGGCGGAGGAGACGAGTTGAATTGAGTGCGAAAGTGTTCAGTCCAACGGTCCATAGGCCTGTGTAAGTTGCTTACCGGCGTTCCGTCAACTTCGCAAATAACCTCACTGACACCAGGTCTTTTGTGATCAGTGGTCCGAATGACCTGGAAGAGCTTGCGGTAGTTTCCAGAGAGGGCTACTGTTTTCATCTCTGAGGCGCGCTGGGACCGCCAAGTTTCGCGATCCGCACGCAGGCTTTGCTTAATTTGTTGGCTGAGAATGCGACGCAAAACACTGCTATTTGAATCGGCCGGGATAGCACTAAGACGATCAAACAATTCCAGTGGGTGCGCGAAAACGCAGTCTCTAAGAGAGCGCCTTGTGATTCCACAGATTGAATGACTGGAAGTAAGCATCGATTCACACAGGAAACTCCAATGATTTTCGATGTCTCGAAGTGGAGCACCAATGAATGCATGCGATAAGGAAGTTTGCTAATTTGGTTGAGTAGAGTGGTCAGCCAACTTGTTGGTGTCCAGCGTATGGAGCTTTCGTTTTGAGGAGCCGCCGAAGCGCATGCAGATGTCCGCGCAGACCAGAGTATGATCTGCATCGAGGTACTTAGAGCAAATCTGTCTACAACCCCGGACGCTGCCTAGCCATCTAAAACTGATTGCAATATGATCTATTTGTGCGCACGCTTGCGTTGGTGAAGGAGGACGCCAGGTGGCTGCACGTCTTCTGGTATGCCGAAAGTCTGTACTTGCGAGAAACCGACGGTGGTCTTCGCATAACGTAAGAAGTCTACCACCATTGTCAGAACGGTTTTCATCAAGCGCGTGACTACCACCAAGATGACATTCGCACTGAAGCAGCCGACCTACTCGTGCATTGAGATCTCCGGCAAGGACGATGACTTCTGACTTTTCGACCTTGTTCTAAAGGTTGTGGAGACCACGATGGAAGTCATCATTACCCGATACACAGCTGCAGTAGGTTGGAGCGTAGGCAGAAGCGAGAAACAAACTGCACCTCTCTTCACGATGTCTGTTGATTCTACATGAGCCTTGAAGTCGAACCGCACACAGCCGACTGTCGATTGGAAACCAGTCGAGTAATGCAGCCTTCGCTTTGTCACAATGCCATACCGACACAACCTAAGCCGGCTGCAGCTGCCTCCATGTCACTAGACAGACGTAGGTAATATGTGGCCTCAAGAGCAGCTGGGGATGACAACTTAACCGCGATGCTGGGATCTTGTAGTCGAGTCTATGAAAGGCAACAAACATCGATAGCGAGGGACCCTAGAGTGCGCGCCAGGCCAGCCTGTTGTCCAATCTGTAGGAGGGTCCGAACATTGAAGCTGCCAGACGGAATGAATTACGAGGTCAAAGAATAGCTGATAGCTGGATGATTTGGATACCAGCGAGACGGGCATTGGAAATCGATTCAACTGGTTGTAGATTCTTAACAAGAGCAAAGTTGACGTGTGATGAAGAAGTACGAGTAGCAGCGAAAGTAACAGCAGAAGTAATCGACGCAGCACTAATGGCAAACTCCATGTTTTTCACAGTGCAAGATACTACCCGGTTGCCCAAGCCGAAGTAGGGAATTGTCTTAGGGGACTCCACTCTGAACCTTTGGCTCAATAGCTCACCCGCAAGGCAGCGGAGTGAAGTCAGGGATTCGCCTCCATAGGGAGCCGATGACTGATTGCTCAGTTCTTTCGTTTGGTGAGTATCCAAATAGGGGTCCAAGTGGCAGCAAGGTGCTCGGATACGATGCTTCACCAAAGTGAAACTAGGGGCAGTGACTTTACTTCGTGGCGAGTCACATCCGCCACGTCGCAGTGTTGTTAAAAGGACACATGTGACTTTTTATAGGGAGAACGCTTCCCAGGTGAAAACCCACCACGTCCTGGAACACTGCCGTGCCAGTTACGAACTGTGCAGGGGACAGCAGTTAACCCCACGAGACCCAGAAGGTCGAAACATCGGTGTCTGGTGCTTTACCAGACTAGCGAAAGCATACTGACTGTAAGTGGACTGTGATGAGCCATCTCTAATCATACCAAATCCCCACTAATCATTGGTCATGGCAATAATCTCCAGTTGTTATGCAGCATTTATGAGAGAAAGTGTATCTACACCATATCATTTCTGCCCAGGTAGTAAAACGATTGAAACTGCCTACCACCTGCTAACAGGACAAAGAAGCCAACTCCTGTCTTTTAGACTATGCATGCACTGAGTGCTTTTAACCTTCAGTCCCGAAACGAAGCAGTTTTTCCTTAGATGGAAATTGGGTATTGCCCACCCGAAAACACTGCACAATCACGACGCGTTTCGATGTAATTTCATCTCATCAGGTGGAGACAGCAGGATTTGAACCCACGACTATTGGAATAGCAGCCCACAACACTCCCCCTTTGGCTACCGGGTCACGATGGGCAACGCTTTTTGTCACAACGGTAACTGACTAATTGGAGGGTCAAGTTTGGATTACACGTTGTGTGATTGGATTGCGACGCGCAACCTCAATTTAATGGACTTTGATTCACATTGAAATGAACCTTAGTCACTGCGATCGCTGCGACCGCAATGTCGCAATCCAATCACACAACGTGTAATCCAAACTTGACCCTCCAATCAGTTTTTCCTTAGTTTACAGTACGATAGTTTGGATGGCTTTCGATAAACTTCCAAATTTTTTTAGAAACACTGTCCGTAAATTAAGAAACGTAAGCACCGCATTCATGATTACAGGCACTTCGTTGATTAAGAGCTATAACGTCTGACAAGCTTTGCCTCAAGTATACACTTTTGGATGTGATCCCTCTTGTGCACAGGAAATAATACTGTGCGCACCAGTCAGCCGAATACCAAGCGGCAGATTTAGTTCGAGGCGTCCGAATGATTTCGAACTTCGGTTTTTCCATTTTGTATTCCGATTATGCAGCATGTTGAGATTGTGGCATCTAACGAGGCGATGTAATCCCACCTACCTGGTCAACAAAGTTTGTACACCAGAATAGTTTCGCCGAATTTGTTACCACCAACATAGGTCTCTTGTGTACTGCGAGTGCATGACAGAACACCATTTATGGAAACAGAGAAAACCACTCCTATCCAACGATTTCTGGAACATCTTAGCTACTCTAAATCACCGGCACTATGGTAAAACTAGTATACCCAGGGAATTTCTGTTAACGCTGAGGGGCTTGTAACTAAAATGAACCTCCACCGACAGCTCTTTGTCATGTGCATGCGTGCACAAGCAGCATCAGTGAACTTCTGTTGTCTCATTAACTGTGCTTGAATAGATGTGATGAATGAGAGTCTAAAAATCGATGTTGTGTGCTTTGTCCATTCCTGTGAATCGGCTCCGCAGGCCAACTCACCAGGGCCCACATGCACCATGCCGAATGCCGTAGTCCGCAGCTTAGTCTTACGAACGATATGGCACACCCACGGAGACCAAACCCAATGTCGTGTACTACTGGCAGGAGCCAGCACTTATACGCAGGTGAATGGTCGCGCCAGGTCACAGCAGTCGACACGTAGCACCCCTTCAATCAAGCATGTGCACACATGAATCCGCGCGTACATGAAGCACAAACGAACTGACTCACGCCGTATGGGCTCCAAGATGACAATAAAAAGAATATGGTGTGGTGCGTTAGCTACGTCTTCCACACCAATCCGATGTCATGGTGACCACAATGGTTATGCTTGTTCGTCTACTTTCCCCGCGGAACCAGTGAAAGTGATCAGTGTTTTGCTCCCGCCATCCGAGTTGACATCAATTGGCACCGGACGTTATACCTGTCACCGTGGTACCTAGGGTCAATGACCGTAGTTTTATGGTTCGCAACACAACAGTCGCTGAGATTTCGTTAGATTTGCTATGAACAGGTTTGCGATGCTCGACCTCCATGGTTTCAACATTCGTCGGTTGTTCTTTATCCTACCTGCTCTCAGTCGTTCCTTTTGTCGAGAACTGTCCACACCTCGACTACGTGCAACAAGCCATTAGTGAAAATCCCACCCAGGTCACAATAGCCGGAAACCATTGACTGCGGATCTGATGCACGCATGGATGTTCCTAAACCAGATAGAAATATGCCCGCAAAGTGAATGGTAACATCGGTTTCATGGCTTCACATGGGAAATAGTCGTCGCGTATGAAAACCCAGTGTGTTTTACTATTCACTTCAATACAAGAAAGTGCTTTGTATACCCAGAAGGATGAATATTCACCTGTTACACAAACGTCCTCAGCATCGTAAAAAGAATAAAACTTAAAAAACGGTAAATACACAAGTATGTGAATAGCTGGCGTAGTCAAAAATATAGTTACAATGCAGACTTGCTTGCAAACTACGGAACAATTGACGTTTGGTGACACAAAACGTGCCAAATATGGAATTACAGATTAGTGGTAAGCCGTCGTACGAACATTAATGGACCTATAGTTTTGTCTTGTTGGGAAGCATTTACACGGTCAGACAGTGCACCATGAAGAGGGCGACTTACCTCGGTGAGTATTTTTGTAGAAGGCCGTTTACATGAACTGGTATGAGTAGTTACAAAGATGTCAACGAAGATCGACTTTGGAATGCCACTACATCGAGGCGGTTGTAACAGTGATCGATCCAGGATTTTGAAATGATTTCTTAGGAAAATAGAAAATGTCGCAGAGGAGCAATAGGTCAAGTAGGGTAAGGCACAAGCGATGATAAATCACAGCATTAAATAGCGTGAGACAGAGAAGCATCACAAAGGAACAGCGTAGAAAGAAAGCCTCCTCACTTTGTGCAGATTTCATTCACATGGAATGACCAAGAAAGATCACGGCTGAGTCTGACACCTATATACGTCACTGACACGGTGGAGTACAGCCTCTCACCACCTATGAGAAGTTCAGGGTATTCCATGAGAACCTGCTGATAATCGCGGCCTTTGTGTTTGGTTGTGATCTTTCAAACTGACTTTGCACAGTTCAAGGTCAGGCGTTATTGAGACTAGAAGGTCCATTCTGAATCACTTTCAACTCCCTAACTGGTCGTTGCGCTCGACCTGGAGGTTGGAAAAGTTGGTTCAATTTATTTTTTTAACGAGCAACAGTCTGGTTTGCTTTAATGTCCACTTCAAGCAAATGATATCTGGAGACAGAATTTGCACGTTTCTTAGACAACCCGAGGAATACCCAATAGGGGATGTGCTCGTAAAGCATTGTAGGTAGGCTCCAAATTAAGGAGACCGTTGCACCTAAAGCACACCTGCAACAAATTTGGGGATGACGTTGCACTGTAGCTTTGTAAGCAGAAACACAAATTGCATTGCTTGTGATGTTCACTGGTGTTTTGAGTGGCAGGAATTCGTTTTTCTTCCGCGTTACTTCGTAGTTATAATTATTCTTTGCCGTCATCCGTTTCCGGAACGGTTTGTCGTTGGGACTGCTATGAGCTACAGCCTCATCTGCCACAACAGCAATCATGAGTCCTCGGGACTGTAATCATGGGGGAGACAGAACGGGTGTGCGTTCGTTCAGACCAACCGGACACTTCAGACGGGGGTTAGGGACATGCCTACATGAAGCCGCGTTCATTCCTACAGGATTACATCGACTGCAACAAAAATGATCAAAATAACTCACTCCCGATCCAATGTTAGATATGCGGCTCTCGAGTAAAGACACATCTACCGGAATTTCCGTCAGATCCAGGAATGTATGAATGAATAGATCTTGGGACAGTAGGTATCCTCATAATCAGTAATGCTCAATTATTAACTCAGGCCAACTACGGCCACTCGAAATGCCAACAAAAGTTTAAAAATATGGTGGGATAATATTTCCTTTCTTCCAACTGCGAAACATGGCACATCACTTTCGATCAGCGGTACATTCCTCAAAGTCTCTGTGTCATGAGATAAAATGGATACCACTGACAGGGGAAGCAATGACCAAACGACTAATAATCTGGTGTCGCGTCCTGCTCTTCACACAGAGAATGACGAAGATCCAAGGTAAAGTAGCACGGCAAGGGAGAGTTTGCTGACAGTACACGTTCAAGTAACCTGAACTCCAGTGTCAGTCATGAGTACTTGGTCTAGCAACCGAACTCAAGTTACATCAGGCCACTTTTAACGTATTTGTACGTTTAATAAAAGCCGATGTGTAATGAGATTCTCAATAAACGGGATTCGATGCAATAGGGGTAGTCTGACTTATTGAACCAGCCGGAGTCTGCGTAGGAGGAGGACAAGTTGACCATGATGGGACCAGTTTCTCACGAATTGTGTATACGAAAGCGCGGTGATGTAGCGGTTATTTCAGTGATTCCTTCGTTTATTTGATTGTTTATAAGCAGTGGGGTGTTTGCAATAATATTTCTTCCAACTTCTTCAAGAACCGATCTCATTCACTGTCCACTAACCTTTCAGAAACACTGTCCATTTTCTCTACAAATCCAAAATCTAAATTTTACTTGCCCTCGTACCTCGTCTTGTCATAACATCGTCTGACCTTATCTGTCACGTTTAGTTTCGACCCAACAACTACCATAATTGTACTGCGTGAGCGGTTCTTGCAGTGAAAATCGCGCTAATGTTTCATCTTATTCCTCATTCTTGTATCTTTCCTTGCTATCATTTCTCAGTACATCCGCAACAGTTATGTAACCAATGAAATTAAGTCTAGTCGGGTGCATTATGCATCTTTTTTTCTTAACTTGAAGCCAAAGCAGGATACATCCTGTCGTTTTAAGCATGCAGCATTTGATGGATGTTAGTTTGCTGTCTTCGTGTCTGCAGTATTCATGCAGTGGCTACTATGCCATCAAAATATGACCTCGAGCTTGTTCATCCAATAACCACCGCTGACAGGTTCTGTAAAAATGAAACATGAGTCAATGCTCTTTGGTGACAGTCCGTCCGTGTGGTTTTGACGGATTCAGTTTGGGTGCACCACAGATTGTGCTTAGGGATGAAATATCTAAGCCAAAGCTCACATCGTTTTCTTGAACCTAGCCGCCCTTCACGATGAGTAGCAGCAATGCAACAATGCATTGCAACATTATTATCATTATCATCACAAATTCCTCCAGATAGCCCCTCCGAAAAGTAGCAGCATAATTCCCTGGCGCTAGACAGTTATGTCTAATGCGGAAGATGCATAACACAAGGGCACAGTCCGGCACTGAAGTGAAAATTTGAGGGAAAATCGTACCAACAGCCAGAATTCGCTTGCTACAATGCCAAGGCTTGGCGATAACCTCAAACCATCAGGTGTCAACATAGTGCAATGTTTTTGGGCGGAAAACGCCCCATATCCACCTGTTTCCTAACGCCAGTTCTTTACTACGGCTGTCAGTAGAAGCTTTGATTTCGAGCTCCGCATCCTTATGTTTGCAAGAACAACCATATACTACGGAACAATAGCTTTATCACGTATGTAGAAGCAAACGCTTAACAGTTTTCCGTAGGTAAAGTATGTGATCAAAAATGGATGTGCCAAAAGAATGCGTAGTGGTGAATTTACCGCGAATTTCAGGTGTACACACTGTTTGGTTACGTTGTCGCGTGTCCCAGTAACTCGGGTTAAATCACGTAGTGTAGGTAGTGTAATGTATCATCAATTCTGATTTTGAAGTCAGCTAAAGTAGGAGCGGAGAGGGCAGAATGCAAAGTAATCTGCACGGCTAGGATCCACGGAATGGAGAAAATACTCCGATAGCATTCCAACTGGCTATACTGTGTCACCAAATTCAAATGCTGGCCTCTCCGTGCGGTGTTGTGGCTGAGTTTCAATAAAGGTTGGCATGGTTGGTTGGGATGCTTGGCGATCTGATAGACCAATATGAGATTACCCAGCAGAAGACGCAATTATTCAGTGAGAACTCACAGAGTGTTTAGTCTGATTTGACAAAGGTGTGGCAATCTGCTAACAGTTTTCCGTCCTCCGTTGTGGATCCTAAGGAGCAGTGTGGTCATGTTTTGCCAGGAGTCCTACAACTGAATAAGGTGTGCTACACGCGGCCTCATGTAAGCATTGAGCATTTTCGCAAAGAAGATAGGATCAACCTGGACAAAAGCCTTCCGCAGTAGGCTCGAGTTGTTGCTTGTTTTTTCCCCTGCCATATCAGGTTGCGTTGAGCAACTAAGACCATCGCAATGAGGCTGGACCTTACCGTGGTGCGATGGTTTGCGTGCCTCAGAGAACCATTGAGCTATGCTGGGTGGTGATTTTTTGCACCTTCAGAGCCACTCATGCCAGAATGGTCAATGGTTAGAGGCCAGACAAACTCAGCCTCCTGGTCCTCCAGGTTGGGGGTTGGAATGGGCGTGGCTCTTCATTTCATAAAATGGGCTCTGTAGTCCAGTGCCAAACCCGCTGCCTTGCGGTAAGGTTTTTGAACCAAAGGCTTTGGTCAAGAACCCTAATCGTTCTCCTGTCTAGGCCTGGGCAACCTGACAGTATTCTGCCCACGCAATACAATGAACCTTTCTTACAATACTTTCTTGATGCTCTGGCCCTCTTCAAATTCGGGGGACCTGCTCTAATAGATGATCTACACGAGTTGGTAGTGAAACTTTGGGAGCAGAAGACTGTCCCGACAGACTGGAACCGCTCCGTCATTGTCCCAATTTTCAAGGGAGGCTCTCGTTTGGAATGCAGCAATCACAGAGGGATCAGTCTGATTTTGATTGCCTCTAAATTGCTTGCTTCTATCAGTCTCCACAGACTGACTGGCACTCGTGAAAGCCAGATTCGTGAAGAGCAAGCCGGATTTCGTCGAGGTCGCGGCTGCATCGACCACATCTTCACCTTGCGTCAAGTGTTGGAGCACCGCCATGTTTATGTGCGACCCACCGTTGTCGTGTTTCTTGACATAAAAGGTGCCTTCGACTCAGTCGATCGATGTGCACTTTGGGACTGTCTGTTGAGGAAAGGTGTGCCTGATAAATATGTAAATATTATCAAAGCGCTGTACGCGCATAATTCGGGCAAGGTGAGGGTTTATGGCAAACTGTCGCCACCCTTCAGTATCACCAGCGGTGTGAGACAAGGATGCCTGCTGTCGCCTTTCCTCTTCAACTTCGCTATTGATGAAGTCATGGAAACAGCGTTCGCTGGACACAACCTAGAAGGTGTGGAGCTAATTCCTGATGAGCGACTTCTTGACTTGGAGTATGCAGACGATATTGCCCTTATCTGTGACAGCTCCCAAACATGCCAAATAGCACTGGACCGATTAGCACTGGCTGTCAATCATTTTGGGCTATGCTTTGCTCCATCGAAATGCAAAGTACTTCTCCAAGATTGGCAGGGACCCAACTCTGCGCTAACGCTTGGTGGTGATCTGCTAGAAGTCGTTCAGGAATTCAAGTACCTGGGCAGCTATATTAGCACCCGTGGGATTGAAGATGAAGTTACGAACGGCGTAGCAAAAGCTCGAGGTGCTTTTGCCAATCTCCACCACCTGGGGCGCGGACGCGACATTACTCTCGCCCTGAGGGGCAGAGTTTACAAAGCAGCCGTCCGTTCAACTCTCCTAAATGGCTGTGAAACCTGGCCCATCAGGTCGACAGACATGAAAAGGCTCGTCACATTCGATTATCGCTGCCTTCGCAGCTTAGCTCATGTCTGGTGGGAACACCGCGTGAGCAACGAGCGTGTTCGACGTCGCGTATTTGGTGCAGGAAGAGCGAGTGAACCGCTCAGCACCATTATATCACGCACCAGGCTCTGATGGCTGGGCCACGTGTTGCGCATGCCAGCACACCGACTCCCGCGACGTGCATTGTTTGCGCGTTGTGGGTGCGGTTGGAAGTGGAGGAGGGGAGGCCAAGTGATGACTTGGTCGAAAGGAATGAAAACCCTCACTTCGAAGTTGGCGTCGGTTGGTGCATCCCGACTGCCTGGCTGGGGTCCTAAGGATGGTGAACACGTTTGGTTGGACACACTCGCTGATATGGCTTGGAGCCGGTCCCAATGGCGTTTGTGTTGTGAGTTCCTTTGTCCATCCCCCTCCTGCTTAGCATCCCCTCCAAGCATGATCTCACCTGATAGGTATAATATGATTCTCTTTTACGGCAGCCAGCTGGTAGCACTCAAGAATGATGTCCATCCCTTACTGGGGACTCAGCGGGCGTGCCACCGTTTATTTTCCTTTTCTTATCTTTTGTATTGCGGCACAATAGCGAAGGTGTTTTCCACCTCCAGCTAACGTGTAATGATGATGATGATATTGATGATGAGCAACTGAGATCGGCATGCACAAGCACCGCGTGGTCCTTTTCATGAGTAGCGCACTGCAGGCAGTGTTCTCCAAATTGATACAGTGCATTTGATAAGAGTCTTTCGTTTTTGCTCATTCGCCGCGCTGGTCAGGGGTAGATTGGAACGCACTAATTTGCCGACCCACCAATGGCATGTACGTCTACTGTATTTACTCATCCACGCATGTCTGGGGGTGTGAATACGACGTGAGGACGCATTGCGGTGCATGTGTCCTTGAAATATGTTAATGACCCTCGTCGATTACGACAAAGGCCAGCTCAGATTGGGTCGATGCCGACGTTTTTGGCTGGTGGTTTGCAACATCTCGACAGCAGTGCATAATGCACTGGCTACCGTGTTCAAATGTTGATGGCGCTTCGACAGTTGCTTAATGTTATCCCAGCAAATGATAAAAGGGTTAGTGACAACGCTGTTGTAGACTGAATGTTACCTTCACATAAACCACCTTAGCAAAATAAGAATTCGTAACAATTAGGCGGTGAAAATATGAGATGCTACTTCTGCATAAATGAGTCCGGAACAATGTCTACCAGCTACTGGAGGCTCATCGGATCTATTTGCAAGTGCGCGGCCGCCTAAGGAGTTAATTCCAGCAGAATACAGAAATAAAAAGAAAGCTGAGTGCAGTGCCTTTTGAACAGATTTTATCAAATCTCATTTTATTCCATCAGCTTGGAGAATTAAATCAAAATCAGTTTCGCAATGAGCACGAGAAGGAATTTTACAGTATTGGTATGGTAAAAGAATCCTAAAGTAGATAAAGAAGCGTTTAGGTCAAATCTAATCACCCATTTTAGAAAGAAAGGTGATGGAAGAATCCAGCGCGTACGATGCATTTATTTGATTAAGCCAGTCTGTTTACGGCTGAATATTCAAGCGTTGTTGGTGTATTAAGCATTTTATTGACTTGACTTGAGTTCCCCGCCTTGGCAGACTTGAATGTTTAAATATTCCTTATCGCCCAGATACGTATCCGGCCAATTTGGAAAACCTTAATATGCCATCGTACTAGAATTTTTGGTATTTTAAGTATCCATGGAAACTGTGTAAATAGATCACTGAGGATTCACGTTCAACCGTTTGTTCCACGGTCATGACACATTCAGTAGTTGCGAATGACTTAACAAGCGTAAAAGTATTGCC
>OX104065.1:93142593-93158582 GCA_944474145.2 Dicrocoelium dendriticum | reverse complement strand
TAGGTTGCACTTGGCAGAGTTAAACTCAAGCATGTTCTGGGTCGACCAATCGTAACCCCTATTGAGACCACGCTGAAGTGCTATTTGGTAGTCTGCTAGTTTGACTGCTCTCCAAATCTTGAGCTTGTCCGCAGAGAGTAGAAGGTTCCACGTCAACACTCCCGCGAGGTTGTTTATGAACAATAAGAATAACCGTGATAACAAGCCTTGAGGGATGTTACCTTTCTAATCGGCGGTAGATTCAAGCAACACATAAGACTCCCGAGTCAATGCAAAATTCAAATCCAGAAATACGCTACGGTGCTATTTTTACAAATAATATATCGACCTTGAAATGTCCACCACAACCATACAACAGTTCTGTTCGCCAATTAAAACGGACGTCCAAACAAGACGGAATGCCGACCACAGTTAACTAAAGTCCAAACAGTTACATGACCGACGAAAGCAACTCCGTGCGATGCGCTTTAAAGCAAAGTGATCGACAGTCCAATCAATCAAATCGTAAAGGTGTCAACTGATGTGAGTGCGAAACAAGGGAATAGGTAGCGACTTGGGGCATGCTTCGATGGAATCCAACAGACTGTCATTTGCCCGTTACAAAGGACGCCACCATGAACCTCTATCGGATCAAACATGGTGCTACGAATCCGCACATTCAAGCGTCGTTGGAGTAGGAATGAATGAATCCATCCCAGGACAGGGGCACCGATCGCGTAGCTCCGAAGCTTGTAAAGAGGAATTTGGTGATCATGGTGATCAAATACCTCCGCGAAACCAAGCTGCGTCGACTCCTTCTTCGGTATCGACGGATTCCGTCCAGCTAGCGTGGACTGACTTAAGGTTCGTAGTACATGAGCGGTTTTTCCGGAATCCATGCTGCTGCTGTACGATGATATGGTACCGTTCTAAATATCACACAAGTGCATTCACTACGACGGATTCCATGAGTTCAGCAAGCACTGGATAAAGAGTAATCGAGCGGTAATTTGTGGGAACATCTCGATTGTCTCCCCTGTAAATGGGGTTACAATTCCACGATTAGACACAGTTCGAACCTGCATCTTTTCGAGACAGCGCTAGACAAGCTGTGATAACGGTTCAGCTGAGCTCATGACACATACCACCAATGACTTGGAGTGTATGCTATCCGGACCAGGTGAACTGTACTCGCGTAGTGACATCAATTATTTCAGCACATCCGTGGCTGTGAAGGAGATGTGGCTAAGTCCTGGTGTTGAGGTGATATGTGCGTGGTTGATCTGAGATGGTGAAGTGCTTTGGAAAGTAGCAACGGACTGATGTCCAATGGCATTAGCTACTTCTTGGGCAGTTCGCGCTTGTCCGCAAACGGTGTCTAGAGGAGGGCTGCCTCGCTGTACTTTGCGAAGTTTGCCAACAAATCTGTAAAGTAGCTTAGGATTGCAGCAGAACTTCTCCGCCAAATGTTGTTGGTATTTCAATTTATCTTCGTGAGCCAGTTTAGCACAGTGGTTTCGCTCAGTTTGTAAGCATTCCATTTTCTGGTGTTTGGATCGGATTAGTATACTTTCCAAAGTGTATCTCTCAGAGCCATTCGTTTCCGCGTCCTGCTCCTCAGGAAATAATACTTTTTTAAGCTAAGGACTTTAATCTCTGAGGCGTTCGTTACTAAACTGTTGAAATGATTGACAAACTTTCCCCAAGCAACATCAGGTGAATGTTCCGCTAAAAGACTGCCCATCAGTGATCCTGATGTTATGATATGTTACTATACGGACCTCTTCGATTTCCCCGTTTGACTGTTCAGCGTAGCAGATATAGCGGAGAAGCAGTGTTCCATGATCACTGTGCCCCAGGAGACTACCCACTATCACTATGTTGACCATAAGTTCCCCATTGGTAAAGACGAAGTCCAAAATGGTCGGCTTGTTCCTTGTTTTGGATTCCAGAGCAGAGGTAACGTGAATATGGAGTGGTAGATCAGCGGCTAATTCTTGCAGTTCCGCCTTAAATTGTCCGGCAGGTGAGGTCGGAACATCCATTGCGTGCAAGTTGAAGTCTCATACAAGGATAAGGTGAGCGTTAGGATAAGCCAGAACGGTTTTCAATGCAGAAGCTAGACTGTGGTCTGTTTCCATAGTCTACATGTGCTGACAGTATACCACGGAGACTAAGCATGTATCACCACTTCTTAATTGCAGTGAGTCCACAACTTGAAGCTTTGTGTCGGTAAAGATGTGGAAACGTAGATCACTGCGGCGGTACAAATCACGCCACCTCCCCTACTAGGTCGACCTTTACGTAGGATGGACATACCGGGTAAAGCGATCTCCGTCTTCGTGGTTTCATCATTAAGCCAAATCGGAGATTCAGAGCTGTTACTCGCTATATGGAATGGTGAGAAGATGGTTCATGCTTCATAGCACCGGTCCAACCGTCCAAAGAGACGGTCTCTACGCGAGATGGTAGATCACGACTGGATTATAATTGCTGAAACTAACATGGACATTAACATACGTGATAATAATATGACAGTTGTGGATATAGCGGAGGTAGATATGCTGTGGTCTTGTGCTGCTTATACGCAGCTGAGAATCAGCTCTACTGCAGGATATCGTCTAATGTCACAATTTCGCTGAGGAACGAATAGACGATCTGCTGCAAGTGGTCCGATCCTCGATGCAAATCTAAGGTCTAAACCGTTGATCTTTAAGCGGATGACCCCGTACTAGTTTCAGGGTGTTGAAAAGTTTTGGAAAACCACACTTAACGTAGAACCCTGTGTTTTCAAAAAAATTCGAAACAAGCTGAACTGTTGGTGCGGATATTCAAGAAATCGTGGGCTGTACGGGTAATGCAGAAAAAATACCAATCAAAATGAAAAACCGAACGAACATCATTGATCGGGAATAGCGGAACCCAGTTGTGATATTGAATATCGTTTCGGGTGTATAAACAAAGAGTGGGCCGTTATCGGTTAACGGTTGGATGGCAACCGTCTTCGTACCAAAAAAGAATTGTGATTCTTTTGTGTCACCAGCTATTCGAGATATTTATAGATAAAGTTTTGCTAAGCTTTGGTAATCCTGCTTCAGCCTTTTGTACAGCCATGTGTGTATATGTGTGTATAGGACATGCTTTGTGTTTACAGTATCCCGGTACTAGTTCAGAAGCAGAGTACATTCGGCCACTGAGCAGCTTTCGCACCTGCATACATCGATTCATTCCCAACATCAGATGACGCACGTAAGCAGGCAACTACGTTTCCTTTCGCATTTACATGTTACTTACAATTGGTTTCTCGCGGTTCCTTGCACAAATTTAATCAACCAAAGTTGAGCCTACTCGGGCTAATCAGGTCCAAGCGGCTGATTGGCACCTTTAACCGGCTGTTTTGACCAGATGGCCAAACTTCGTGTAAGACTTCCTGGTTTGTGAGCTGTCAAGATGCACCAGCAAAATATCATCAAAAATCCTCCTACTTATAAGTAATCAAATTCGGAGTCAGACGCCTATCGCGTTCTAACGTACCGTCAATGCACTGGAGCGTCGTTCCTTCGAGTCAAACGTTAGCTATGCGCCCAAATCACTAGCGTCCGCAGCGCATTCAATGGATCGGCACTTCTGCACTTGTTTTGGATGTAGACATTGTTGAATAAGTTTGGTAGGCTAAACAAACCGAGTTCTCTGGCCACGGTGACAGTCAGCCTACTAAGACTGGTTAGATCGCATGCTTTTCTTCACTGTAACCACAACGCAACTTACACCATTTTACACCTTATGTAGAAATGAACCAAATGTGCTCAACCCTGTTACAAGCTAAACCGAATCGGATACGGTATTTTCACTAGTTCAATAGCGTATGAAGGGATAAAAAGCATAATGTTACAAGGTCCACAGGTGGAGAAGGCATAAGAAAATTAAAATCAAAAATGTTCTAAGGTGGAATGTGAATCATCAGTAATGAAGACATCACACGTTATCACCTTTTTGTGTGGCGCTTAGCACTAGGGTGAAAGTCTAGAAGTCTCTCGAATGTCGTGATATCAGGTGCGTTTACCACATGTGATGGTACCGCATTCCAGTGGGAACAGTTTCTAAGAGGAAATATATTTTCTGCAATTCAGACGGGTGTCACGTGATGGCCTCTGCAAAGTTTGTAAGGGGTTAAGTTCAGCAGCGAAGTACATGGGTGATCGCTCTCAGTTAGTATCCGGTAGGTTAGAGTGAGGTCTCCGAGAAGCCATCGGTATTCTGAGGAGAACACACCGAGTAAACGAAGGCGCAGTTCGTCTACGTGTTGCCTTGATAGCTCTTCTTTTGGGTTGCTCCAAGAGACGAATATCTCGATTTAACCATGGGCGGCAGGTCTGAACCGCATATACAGCATCGAGAGGAAGACATGTGTTAATCAACAGTGGCACGAGCCATTGCTCAGACGTGCCGAGAGCTCGCCTCGAAAGCCTCAAGTTCAAGTTCGCCACACTTGCTGCTTTCGAACCTTGGAGCGAATTGCCAAGACTTTCTTGGACGATGATACATAAGTCTCGTTCACTAGTCATCTGTTTCAAAATGTGCTACCCCATAAGATATGTGTTGATGAAGCTACTACGCACCGTCCGCAGGTGGCAGTTTATAGGGTTCAGTGGGAGCTGGTTGCTTTCTGCCTATTCGTTACTCTGCTCCAGACACTTACCGTCTTGTGTGGTGGTATTCTAGTTTCAGCCTTTCTATGGTCTTTCATATACCTGTATAACAGTCTGCTGTTGTGCCCCATGCTGAGGCTGATGTTGCATTCATGATGCTTCTTCACCGCAGTAGGTCTTATTAATGTGGATAAAATTCATTACATTTTATTTGGTTTGATCTGCGTACTTGATAATCTTCTCCCAACTGACACACGTCGCTCATGCAAATTGTGGTAACCTTGCGTAATTTTATCGCGTGGTATTTTTTAAATAACTTTCGGACATTTTGTACTTATCGCGGATTCAATCATAACCAATTTCTTCCATATGCTCGTTTAGCGAGTATCTATGTCGTCATATGCGTTTACTTTATTCGATATCAGCATTTCGAATGATTGTCTATTGTTTGACATCCCAGGTGTGGCTGCGCTTGATGTGTATGTTGACAAGGTGCCTACCTGTCTATTTCCCACTACCTCGTCCATCTGGCTCCAGGAGACACTTGGTCGTTGATGGAGGGGACGGGGTGCACGGTTCTTGTGGCCGTGCTAGGCTCAAAGAGCGGTTCCATGCACTCAGTGTGGAGCGGACTACGTTCCAGCCACCGCCTTATGTGTGCGCTTGATTCCCCAAATGCAGCGTGCTTGTGTTTGCCTGTGAAGCAGTGTGGGCCGGCTCCGTTGATGAAACGTGGCTCCCATCCACATGCCTCCCGGTCTTATTCCTTCGGGTTTACAATGGATATGGAGTGTGTGGATGGAGCTGTGGGTGGTGCAGCGCAAGCCATCCATGGTCCCTCTGTAGGCGCAGGCGTCCTGTGGCTGGCCACAGTGACAGGCAAATCCGAAACCGGATGCCGTCAACCATAACAGTCTGCTGTTACTCGCAAATTTGCGTACCATGTTCTCCTGCCATTCGTACTTACCTGTGACGTGCGGTAGTTTCTGATCGTTTTGTAATTCTGCCATGTAGTATCACATGGGCTTAGCGTATGTTGTCTCCAAATCTCATCCCTTCTGTTGCTCCATTTACGTGTTCTGCTTCGGATAAAAGTTTTGGTCCGGTGCGATACCCATAAACGTACAACTTTTGAGGATTTTCGTAAGACCCAGTTCACTTTACCTTTCAGTTCATTCCATGCTTCATTCTCCGAACTCTGCGTCTGTAAGTTCCAGTCAACGGTATTCGCTAGGTTGTGAAGCTTAGAATAGTCAGTAATACTTCGTTGGGTTTCGCGTACTTTATCAGCCATACTGACATAACCCACATAACCAAGACTTAGAAATGTATAGTCGCTACCGCCTGGTGGAGTGTCATGTGCCACTGACTCAACCACCAACTCTTCATTTTCACTTTTAACTCCAAGAGTGATGGCTTGTTTGAACCGCGGTTTCTGGTTGGTCGATGCATATGGCTATACAAAACTGCCACGTCCATGAATTCAAGAAATTTTGATTTCAATTATGACCCATTAGGGGACACAGACCATTGAAGTCATGTTGGAATCGTCCGTTAGAAGATAATGAGAGTAATGCGCATTCTCTCGGCCCCCTACTGGGGATCAAACCCATGACCGCTAGAGGCAGGTGCTAACTAGCTAGCAGCTCAACCCACTGAGTCTTGGGGACATCGTCTGGGTTGTACAATTTGTAAGCTAACTGGAATATAGCACGACCTATCTTCCACTGCCATGGTGTTTACTATCCTAACAGATGACAGTGGCTAGCCTCCGAAAGTCATGCCTTCCTCTCAATAGACGTTACGTCCATAACATTTGAAAGTAGGAGAGGCTACATGTAGTCGTAATATTTAACTACGTTTGCTATACACAGCATCTACACGAACATGTGGATTTGACTCCTACAACCAAACGCTACCGCGCCATAACACAACTCATCCAGGCATCCATATGGCAGTTCTCGAGCAACATTCCCCTTGACTGCTTTTGGACAGAGTTCATTGAAGGACTCAACAACATGGTCAACTGACCTTCGGAAACTAAACCACATCGTTCAGCAAAAGTGCCGTCAATTCTCAGAAGCCGGACACAAAAAAGCATGGCAATATGGGACGTAGCATGGCATGCCTACGAGGCTAATCCACACGCAGAGACTTCTGGCAACTTCCTGACCTATCGCAACCATTGTAACACACTTGTCCATGAGAACAAAGTAACTTCTCAACAGTGTCTAGCGAAAATGTTTCTAGAGAATTACAAATCTTTGTACAGGCATGTCAACAGTTTTGCAAATAAAGCATGGCACCCACCCAGTTTTCAAATAGACGGTAGGGTACAAAGCGCCGATGAAGCAGCCAATGCCCTGCGGCTACAACGTACACCTACTCTGAAACTCTCAACCTTTTTTGTTACATACCCACATCCACTTTACCGACCCCATGGTTTCCACAAATTAGTTTCAAGCCAGCAACTATGCTAATGAAGTTGCTGTCATTGCGTGACCATAGTTCTCCGGGAGCCGATAAAATTCGTCTGAAGGCACTGATGACTACGGTCAATAAGCTAGCTGAGCTCTTGCCGTGGTTCTTCCAAAGATTCCTCCTCGACCAACAACTGCCCGCTATGTGGAAGCATAGCATCACCACTCCAATGTTTAAATGCAGTAGCCTTTCAGATCCTGTGAAATATTGCCCAGTGACTCTCCTCTTCGTGCTCTCGAAGGTGATGGAAGCGATCGTCGCTGAGGCTTTAGTGGACTACCCGAAAATATGTGACATCCTGACACCGGAACGTCATGGCTTCCGCTAACACCGGTCATGCACCACCAGCCTGCTAATGGCACGAGGCAGTTGGACGGAAGCGGTAGATAGTGGGGCTGGAAGCGACGTGCACTACCTAGATTTTCCCAAATCTTTCGATGGGCTGGATCAGTTCATCCTACTTCACAGGCTACAGTGTTATGGAAATGGGATCCTGTTCTTGAAATTATCCGCAGTTTTATTCGCCAACAGAAACTTCAAGTGCATGTTAGGGAATCACTGTCCAAACCGACTGAGATGGAATGCGGTGTTCCACAGAGCTCGGTGGTGAGACAACGCCTATTCCTGGTGTTTAACAACGGCTTGTCAAGAATTATCGCCTCAAATTTCCTGCTTTTCGCTACTTTTTGCAGCCGCACGAGTTGACGTTACTCAACCAACTACACACACTCACGCGCTTAGTCGAACAGCATTATCACATTGGTCGATACTAACCGGCCTTTTATTCTTGTTATGATTGGCTCGTTTTACTGTTTAAGCATTCTTTTTCGATCGTTATGACAGAATACAATTCCACGTGTGTTATACGGTTGTGCCTTCTCACTCCGAGTTCGGGGCTACGTGTCCAACTACGAACTAGGAACACTTGGACAATACGTATCAGGATGGCGAGGGGTATTTCAAACCCTTTGGCAGGGCTGTCAGTTCTGTGGCTCGAAGGTACAGGAAAGCCCTTTTTACAAGCATGGATGTTGTAGAAGACCTTTCCAACATCATGTTACCCTTTCCCCGTGTTGATCCATTCTAATGAGTTGTCCGATGCTCACTGGATAATGTTATTTCGCCAAGCACCTGGTTCAGAAGGACACCGACATTTTGACACCATGAAATTAATAGCTAAAAAGATTATCTTACATGTGATCCAGTTGTCCGAGGAGCTATGGAGAATTCATCGAAGTGTATTTTCTGCTCGTTACTAGTTCAGTAAATTGCAGCAACAACGCGCGGAAAGCGTAAATGACTTCATTGCGCGCATTCACCAAGCGAGAACAGAATGCCGATACAATACAATTCCCTTATCGCGTTTCAAAGAAGTCATGAAAATTCAGTGCCTTTTCGGTGGTTTTATAGATGATGGAGCTAGAGAAAAGTTACTGTCACAAGAGGAAGGAACCAATTCATAGGAAACCGCTTGCAACCTCGTGCGTCAAAGAGAAAATCTGTAGACAGTTATCCGCATTCAATACTCCTCAGCCTACAGAAGATGTAAGCAAGCTGGCTCCAGGTAATTCCCCTGAAAACTGGTTCCTAAAATTTGTCTGCAACCGGTGCAGTGACCAGCACACTCCCCCCACCCAGTGCCCTCCCATTCGCACGAAGTGCAGGAACTGCGGAAAAATTGGCCACTTGGCACGTGTATGCCAATCCCCACGGTCACAAGTTCGATAAAATTGTTGAGCCAGGATGACGGCTAGTGATCTGATTCCCAGTTACGTTTCATGAACCACATTGCAAATTGCTCCACTATGACTGGACTATCTCCACATAGCGAACGAGTTTTATTTGAATTGGACACCGGTTCCGCTGTGACACTGATTAGCAGAAACGCGCTCAGAGCCGAGTGATAACGCTTTTATACTACTCGTGAGTAGCCGGATACTAATTGTAATTTTAAGGTATTCATGGGCGCTGGCTACCACCGTAAGCGACACAGAAGATCGGCAATTAGCTTGCAAATTATGTAACCCAGCCTCCCCCCCCCCCACGGCTCAGTCGCTTAAGCTTCTGGCCAGTTGGCATCTGCCTCCAGCGGTCGTGGGTTCGATCCCCACCAGGGTAACGAGGGAATGCGCACCACTGAAAAGCCCAATAAGGCGAAACGCACCTGGTGCTTTTCCCCATTTGCGTGTAAACTATGGGATGAAAACCATAAATTAATGCGGTTTTCAAAACCAATGCTGGTGAAGGGATCGACATGCAAGGGGTTTTATAACCTACGTACGAAACAAAGCGCGATTGCGCTCACGTGCTGATGAACCGAAGCAACTGAATTGTCAACTGACCAATCCCACAAATTGCTTTACCGAACGGAGCGATAGGCGCGAGTTGGAACAAAGAGGCAAGACACGTGTGTATATTATCGCAGAGCACACCAAGGGAACCCAGGCGGTTCCGCTGTGAGAAGTGAATCCTAGCCAAACACCACAGCCGCAATCGACGTGTCATGCTTCGATCGATTGGTAGTCAGCATTCACGCAGGTGAGAAAGACAGCAACATGATTCCTGCAAGGTGGTCAGTCGCTCGTTATTGTAACAATGCAGCAGGAGCTATCATCCCTGTCGTCTATGTATCCGCAACCGTAGTCACATAATATGCCGGTCCATCAGCGCGTGGTCATTGTGCAGCCGTATGGTGAGTGTGGGTCCAATGCGGCAGAAACCGCAAGGTGCTATAACACTATGCACTGCGTAATGCAGCCCATTAACGAGAGGTATGTGCGTCGAATGGTGAAGGAATTTGCAGAAACTGGCAGCATTTGCAACCTCATACATGCCGGACAGCCTCGCACCGTCACTGATGAATTAACAGCCTGCGCGGCTGTGCAAGTGGTATGCAGTAAGAGCCATCTCAGCATTCGGCAACTCGCACAACATTGCGAAACCACACCGTATGCTGTGCATCGGATATTGAAGGAAAAAATTCCGGTGGTACAGTGCACTGCAGGTGCAAGTGTTGAACACATGCGATTCACAGAAGCGCCTGGAATTCACCCTTTGGTTTGTAAAGAACTTAAATGTACATTCCATTGTGCTCACCGAGGAGGCGGTTTTTCCTCTGCATAGCAAAGATATGCAACATAGTTCGGCAAAAACAAACCCACGGCAATGTAGCGCCTCACGTGTGCAACCTAGCGCGAAGCTCATGGCTTGGACTGGCTTGACTGGTCAGCAAATCATTGGGCCCTTTTTCTTTTCCAGGCGTGTGTCCAGTAGGTCGTTGTTTAACAGTACTAATGTCTGACATTTCTTAGCATCCACGTACATGGGAATGTTGCAGAGCAGCGTCATACCGCAGCTACAGTCAGAAGGGTTAGTGAATAACGTTTGGTAGCGGCAGGATGGCGCACCTGCACATTCGGTGCAATCGGTTCGTATCTACTTGAACGAGACATTCGGTGGACGTTGGATCGGTCACGGATGACCGATAAAGTAGCTTGCGCAGTCACCGGATCTGAACCCCATGGATCTTGTTCTATGAGGTTAGTTGAACCGTAGAGTTTATAGAACAAAACCCAGCAGGTTGGACAAACGGAAAGAGAACATTGTGAACGAAGTTTTCCGGATCTCGTTGGAAACATTGCAGAAAGTGCTCGCCAACACCATCCGGCGAAGGCTGCTCTGCAGCCAAGATGAAGGAGGGCCGTTCGAACATCTAATTCGTTGATAGTTACAGACGTTGCACAAATTTCACGTAAATATAGATAAAGAAATGAATAAATACATATTCCCGATTGCACACGAGAAACACCATCGAAGACCTGATCAATTTGTACGACTGGCAATTATCTGACTGTGAGGGCAATAGTTGTATTCATGACTGATGGTGCCACTAGTGAGTCGAGGCGGGATGAAATCTATCAAGTCAATTCAAGTCAAGAATTTGTTTTTATGCATCCACTGTAACCTTAGTATATGCTCATGGCAGTATGACTCCCTTTAGCAGCAAAAGCAGCCTTATAAAAACCAGTCATTAAGCAATAACAACTTTTGTGGCGATTGTCTTTTGCCATGTATTGCGATAGCAATACGGTGCCCAGCGCCCGGTCATCACGTAGGGCGAGGCTTTTCTTCCCAATTGCTTGCACAATGAGCGACTTACCACCTCGCATAGATCCTTTTGCTGGCCTTTTCACTTGCTTGAAACCCGACTATCAATCGATCGACGTATGACACGTCGTTTCAGCTGCGGTGTTTGGCTAACACTCACTTCTCAAGGTCGAATGGCCTGGGTTCCTTTGCTTTTGCCCTGCGATCGAAACATGACACGTGTCAATATGTGCATCTCTATGGGAGTCGATTTCACTTCCTCCTTTGCTCGAGGAGGCCCACTATTTGTCGCTTTTTTCGTCCCAACCCAGTTTCTGGAGCTCAACCTAAACGAAATAATTGGAATTACTCGGACTATCCCTAGACCAGTGATGTGCGATACCGTCTCGCATCTTGAAAAATGTCTCTGACAACTCGTTCACTCTATTTGGAGTACCATATGGAACCATATATCATTGGAGTCTGAACAACTGGGTTCAGTGCTATACATTTACTCTGCAACGGAAAACCAAGATCTGGCGTTAACCCACTATTCACACTTCATCCACCTCGCCAGTGGAATGTTTCCAACGAACAAGATTGCAAAGGAAAGTCCAACGAAACTACCTCGCCAGAGTGAAACAGTTTGTCGCTTGCCGATCGTTGTCTCCGGATCCAGCCAACAGCTGCACACTATCAAACGAAATTGGAGACTGTTGACTGCGACTAGTAGAAAGTTGTTTCTGCCGCGAACAATCCCAACACTTGAACAAATCCGCATTCATCGAGCAAATTCTCTCTTCACATGGTCGTCGTTCTACAACCCCGCTAAAATCCATATAGTGGACTAAGTCACACAATCTTGCCACATATTGTCGGAAGAAAGCAAATGGAGGATATTATTTTTTGCTCCATTCAAGCTTCTTTCTGCCGATATATGTTCATAGTTGGCGGAATTCAAACCTTGTTTGACCTCTAACCAATGTATGGTAGGTCTTTGCACATACATAATCTTGCATTTAGTGACATGCCTCGCATGTTGATATATATATATATATATATATATATATATATATATATATATATATATGTATGTATAATCGTCCGAACGGATTAACGACAGTGTTCCAGGACGTGGTAGGTCTCGCTTGGCAAGTGTTCACCCTATAAAAGCCACAAAAGTCCGTTTACAAACACTGCTACGTAGCGGATGAGACTCACCACTGAATAAAGTCACAGTCTATGGCTATCCACACTACGCTATATCCACATGGACGCAAACAACTGCCACCACATCTTTGACGTCTTTCTCACATGTACATCCCCCATTTCTGCATGTAACGCAATGTGCTTACTGCGAAACATTGTCTGTACAACTTTGATTATGCATGATAAGGTAGGTGTACCGCGATGCTTTCGAGAATAAACTATTTATTTATTTATTATGGTTGTGGTATTTGGCTAACCTACATTTCTCACAGCCGAACAGCTCAGTATGTCCTGCGATCGTAGACACACATGTCCCGCCTCTATGTCCCATCTCACCCCTGCCGACACGCGTTCGGCAAAGCAATTTGCACCGTTGGACAGTTAGCAATTCAGCATGCCGAGGTACGTCAGCACGTGAGCGCAATCGCTCCTAGTTTCGGACATAATTAATAAAACATCATGTAGTAAAGGGTTATGAAATCCATCCGCAAACCCCGCTATCTATTGCTGTGCATTCCTGAGGGACTTAAAGCTAAGCAAGAAGAGTAGGTGGAAGAGGCCCCTAACGTACTTGGATGCACTTCGTTGAAGAGTCTCGAGTGCAGCGTGATCTTGCTTCCTTCACGGGTGCCACACCTGGATGGCCTATTTTATGTGCTGGCGCACATAGGCGTTAAGCAATTGTGCGAATATTGCGGGGTCAAACTGACCAACCGAACCCTCTGCGATGAAGGTCGAAGTGGTGATTGCTGGATCTCGACGCTTCTTGGATTGTTCCGAGCAGTCGCCATCGTCCTGGACCAGAATCCTAAGGTCACGCTTATGAACTGGTTTCTGCATAGTGTGTCCACCAAGCTTATACACACTCAGAGGCTGATGATGCAGATGCCCTTGGCAGTGTTAAACTAGAGTAAAGGAAACCCAGGTCACTTTGGAGAAAATCCTGTTCTTCACTGGTTTAGGTCACTCACCACATCTTGATATGATTGGTGATACGTATTGTTCAAGTGTTCCTATCTCGTATTTGGGCATGTAGTTCCAAACGGAGTGAGAAGACACAACCGTATAACACACGTGGAATTGTATTCTGACACAAGGATCGAAACGGAAAGCTTACCGAGTAAAGCGAGCCTTCCTGAACAAACTTAATGCTGTTCCATCCATCGCGTGACTGTGTGTGGTTGGTTGAGTAACGTCCATACGTGTGGTCGTAACACTTCCCCACGCGGCAGCTGAAATAGCATTTGAAAAACGTAGCATTTTATCGGTTTAGGTGAATGTTGTGGTTTCCGAATAGCGATCAGCTGATCGGTTACATGCTTTTGGGTTTTGTTCGTCTTCTCACGCTCTTCTGCCTTCCCGAAGTATGCTGCGACCGAGGGGCGGGGAAGTAAGAAACCATTGTGTCTGCATACTGTTTCTGCACTTTCCAGTTGTAAGTCGGCCTCAGTTTCTGAACATGTAAACACGGTCCCCTGGCGCCGTACCTGCTCGTGCGGGAGTTTCGTGTACACATCTCGTTTTGCTGCCAAATACTGAGGTTTAGCTGGTGCGCGCCCACTCTGCTGCATGCGCTGCCGTGGACAACGTCTGACCTGACGGAGGTCCGGGAAAAGTAGGTCTAACCTCATACGTAGCCGACACACAAACATAGCCTCCCCCTGGATTTTCTGATGGGCTCCATCGGTGTGGTGCTATACGCCAATAGGAATCGGTCATTTTTTGCGTAAAGTACCATGAGGTTGCTTCAGAAGACCAGTCTTCACGGTTTGTACCGTTCTTTCCGCTAAACCGTTTAACGCTGTGTGGTATGGTGGGGAAGTCAAGTGGTCGATGACATTACACGTAGGTATTGTTTGGACGCTGCACCGTTGAACTGTGGACCGTTAATTGGGACCAATGTTTTCGGTATGCCGTGCATGGATGGACTGCAATGTCTTATTGCTTGTCGTTTCCATAGTAGCTTTAACAATGACATGTACATCTATCCACCAGGAGAAGCAACATTTTCCCTTCAATGGGACCGAAATAGTTAGCGCGGACACGATCCCATGGACTGTTGGCAGCTCCTAAAGATAAATGAGACCCTTCGGTTTGTGTTTTCGATACTGCTGGCATGTAGTAGAAGTATTTAAAGGCGATTCAATATCACTACCGATCGCCGGCTAAAGCTTTCATGCAGACGAGCACCGACTGAGCATCGTGTAACTCTCACAGTACAGCCGATCTGAGCCCCGACGGAATAAAGATTAGAGGTCCACGCGAGATACTTACTTCGTGCGGACTTAGCTCAAGTCGACAATTGAAAACGGACACGGATCGTCAGATAATGGTGGCTCCCAAACCCGAAGCATCAAAAGTTTCACTTTCGATAGGACAAGCTCGCGATCTGTAGCTTTGCTAACGCTGTCACTTGGATATTAGGTGTTGTAACAGTTGAACAAACTCGAATGGCTCTCCAGTTTGTTCATCCTTTTGAACAACCTGTACTAATCTACTAAGAGCATCAGCAGTATTACTATGGGAACCAGTGCTGTATCGGATTGGATAGTTGTACCCAAAAAGTAGAAGTGCCCAGCGGAACATTCAAGGTGCGTTTAGTTACGCTATGCCTCTTCTCTCCCTCGGAAGCGAGATCAACGGTTTATTATCAGTCTGTCTATAAAACCGATTGCCCCAAAATACTGATGAAAACGATTGACCGCAAAACCACTGCCAGTGCCTCTTTGACCAGTTGTGTGTAAGTCTTCTCATCAGCCTGTTACGTGCGGGACGCGAAAGCAATAGGACGAATCATTCCGTCGCGAACCTTATGTCCTAGGAATGCTCCCAACCCAAACGGTGAGGCATCACACTGTAAGGTGATGGGATTGTTTGAATGGTAATCTATAAACACTGCTGAAGAAGCAAAAAGTACGTTCGATTTCTCATACGCTTATTCTTAAATCGCCGTCACCACGATCAGTTGGAGTCTTTCTTTAACAAGTTGTGAAATGGTGCTAGAATGGAAGCAAGTTTGGGTAAGAACCAACGATAGTGTGATAACATGTCAAAGAACGAACGGAGCTGTACTTCGTTATGTAGAAGGAATGCAGAAATACTGGGCTGCAATTTATCATTCCATGCGTGTAAACCATGTTTATCCAGCCTGCGATCGTAGACACACAGGTTCCGCCTCTGTGTTCCATCTCATCCCTACGGACACATTCGACAAACAGTTTGCGCTACTTAACCGTTGACAATTCAGCGTGCCGGGATAAGTCAGCACGTGAGCGCAGCCACTCATAGACTCGGAGGTAATAATTAAAACGTCCTGCAATTGGGAAATGTAACGTACGGTCTGCCTCAGCATATAGTAGAAGCGGACACAGTGTCTAAATTCAAGATGCTAATAGACCGACAATTTGCAGACGCAAAGTACAGAGAGCGAAACGATAAATAAAGAGTTCATGTCCGAAAACGACGAATGATACAGCTGCACAGAGCAACCTCTACTCGCTGCTTCCCACCAGTTCTCAGTAGATCACACAATTTAGTATTCATGCTGTGTGCGTTGGGTAGGCTTTGTTTGTGAGTCGGCTACGT
>OX104065.1:92899672-93142122 GCA_944474145.2 Dicrocoelium dendriticum | reverse complement strand
ATGAGCTCTTGACAGTGAGTCCACGATGAACATCTGTGCACCAGGTGTAGACACAATATCCACCTCGTGCTTTGTGAGATGGATAAGGATACGCTGAAGAGGACAAGGAACGATGTGCAGCGGTTTTCTGGTTATCAACACAAGCGGTTTGTGGTCGGTATACAACATTGTCTTTCTTCCGAAAGTATAATCGTTGAAACGCTCCATGGCGTAAACTACCGCGAGCATCTCCTACTCAGTCTGCGCACAGCGCTACTCGGTCATAGTAAGTGCTCGACTGCGGAAATACTGTTTTCTACTTTGGAACAGAACAACACCTATCCCGTCTTGACTACTGTCACACTGTACCTCCAAAGGCTGCGCTGGATCGTAATATCTGAGTACAAGCGCGTTGCTGATAAGGTGCTTAATAGTTGCAAACGCGGTTTCCTGTTCCTTTCCCCAAATCCACTTTACTCCTTTGTGTGTTAACTTCCTGATCAGCGTCATGATATCAGCGAGTATAGGCATAAAACGGCTCAAATAATTCGCCATGCCGTTTAAGCGATGGATTCCCTTCAGGTCGTTAGAAGGTGGCATATCCCGAATCACCTTACTTTTTCCTAAATCGACCCGGACCCCTTGCATTTTAGCAAATGCCCATGGAAAACCATCACGTCTTTCCGAAACTCAATTTCCTTGCATTTAAGCTGGATGTATTTTTGCACAGGACGCCGCAAGAAACGGTGGAGATTAGCGTCATGCTCTTCTTCCCTCGAGTCATAGATCAAAATATCGTCTGCCACGCATACTACACAATTTAAATAGTCTCCCGCATGCACCAATCGTTTTTTGGAAAATTTCATTTGAAACCTTCGAACGGAATGGTGAATACATATAAGGATAACGACTGCACGGTGTTGCAGATGTAGTAAGGAAACGGGATTATTCATCCAGAACCATGTGCCAGAATGCAGAAGACAGGTCTACCTTCGTGAAATACTTAGCTTTGGCCAGACACGGCAAAATGTCTTCTAGGGTAGGTAGTGCGTAGTGCTCTCTACGCAAGGTATCATTCAACGGTTTTGGTTCAATAAGCACACGCAGTTCACCTGTCTTCTTCGTAATGATAGCGATCTGTTTAACCCAATCTGTTGGCTCATCGACTTTGGCAATCACACCCTCTCTCACTAATTTGCTCAATCCAGAGAAGAACCTGCCACGCAGTGCCAATGGAACTCTCTTAGCCGGTGGTGCTGTCGGTCGTATCAAAGGATCTAAGGACAAGTGAGCGGTTCCCTCAACTTTGCCCAAACCCGGGCTAAACACAGCTGGATATTGGCCACCAATATCGGTTTTTTCCTGACAAACATGAACAAAACGATTATGATTGAAAATAACAAAGCCAAGAGACTGGATCGAATTAATGCCGAGAATAAGCGTGAGCTCCTAGATCCACGACCAGGAACACAAGTAAATAAGTTGCTCCGTCACTTTAATTGTAGCCGATTCATTCGCATAAAGTCTAGAACCATTCCACATACGCAGGCAACCTTTATCGAGTCGAATGCACACTCCGGAACAATGCTTCCTGGGTAAAATTTTGACAGTAGCTCCAGTGTCCAACTGCAATCCTACGGTTTTGCCTCCGAGCAAAAGACTTGCGTAGACACATTTTTACGGTACTCTCCGAGACACGTCGCCAACTGAATGTTCTGAAGTTGCGGGGGACTTGTCACGGACGACCGCATTCATATTAGTTGATTACCAGCAACGAGAAAAGTGGTTCCTTTTTCCAAACCTGGCGCATTTCTTTCGCAATGGCGGACACTGTTCGCCGGTGCTGGGATGTCGTGAGGCGTAAAATTTGCAGATCTCCTGTCTCACGTTAGTAGCCTTCGCTGCATCACCTCCGGAAACGGCACACAATTCTGCATCTGTTGGGAGCTTCATTTGTTGGTATTGATGGATGGTCGAAGACTCAAGATTGCAGAGATCAATGCACTGCAAGAGCGATAAGTGGCGTTGTCGCCAAAGCCGCTTCGTTTTATTTTTATCATTGATTTTTAGAACAATCCGATGGCGTATGAGATTGTCGCCCATGCATTTACAAAATTACAGGATCCTGCAAAAATTTGCAATTCGGTGATGTATGCGTCAACTGGTTTGGGGCACTGTTGCGCGAAAAGAAAGATAGCGATGGTAGGTCTCATTAGTTTGACCTACACAAAAGTCACTGAACTTTCCAATGACCGTCTCCAAATTATTGGGATCTTCGCCTTCGACGTAGTGCAATATCTCTTGAACACGGCGCGCGTCATTCGTGGCTGCGTGTCGAAACATGGCCAAGCGATATGCCATCGGTTGTTGGTCCAAAGGTACCAATGTGCAGAAATCTTCCCACTTACTCTCCCATAGAAGCCAATTACTCGCCAGGTTCCGTTCATCCCTGTTCAATGGGGCAGACATCTGAATAGACGCTGGTGATCCAAACAGCATCCGCGCGCCGCCGGTGGGGTTCGTCTTTGTCTTCTCTGACACCATGTTGCATAACTCAGTCCTTCAGGGACAAGTGTTTATTCGGCAAAGACAGCTAAACGGAAATTACAGCATATTTAGCATGCCAAACTCCTCGATAGAAATTGCAGGTTCAAGCCCATAACTAACGGCCCTTCTGAGTCGATGAGATTCCTCCTTCGCTTCAGTTAAACAAAAGGTGAATCACTCACACGAATATTGTCTAATCCGAGTCCAATAATCGAATCCTTCACGTCCGTCTCCCATTGGCTGTTTGGCTAGTTCGGTTGGTCAATCTGCCCACTCTGATCTGATACGACCATCACAAGACCTACATTAAATATTTAGCCATCATAACCAATGATACTAATAGGATCACTTAAAAACAGATTTACGTGTTATGCGTTGCGGATAGCTAAATTTGTGGCGACCATGGGTGGGTGGCCATGAGAAATGAAACGATTCGGTGTGGAGCTACGGTTGCATAAAGATTGAGAATACCTGATTTACATCATAGTACATTATCCAGATGGATGATCACCATCAGCCAGTGGTAAGGCCGGTACACAGGATGCGGGGTGGCTTCGCAGTCAGTGAGTGCAAAGGAGCACCAGTAGTACATCAGTGTTGGAAATGTTCTCTGTCGTTACAGGTACCGGGGCAGGTGCACTCTTCTTGTAGCCGCACACATACGCTTTGGCCATCAGGAACTGTCGACATGATACCGTATGTTGGCACAAAACTTCTAGGACTTCCATCTGTCACTCATCAACACCCTCCTCTTTCAAGGGATCGAGGGACTTTTCCGTACTGTGTTAACCCACACGCCACTACTTGTCTTTTTTTCACAACTTTCACATGTAGACATTTTCGATAGCTAAGTCAATTGGCACGGCTGTTTGCACGCTTTAACAATGCTTATGGTTGGCGAAAAGTATCCAACGAACCGAAGGAGACTTATTAAAAGCGTCAAACAGGAAGTGAGTGCCAGCGTGACCGGAGCTTCTGCCTTCTTCACGTCTTTCTTTTGCTATTCTCACTATTTCAGGTCACAAAACCCCTTGGCTCACGTTCGGAGAACGCGTGGCGTTGGTGACAGCTGTGCCACTCTGCATTCTTTTTGGCGTGCTCCTGCGTCAAGTGAGTAAACAAAGCAGACGAGCGTCACAGAAGAACCTGTTACTCCCACGACAACATGATGCGGTCGAGGTTATGCTCTGAGTGATACGCCGACGGATGCAAGGGTCCAAGAGATGACATGGAAGTTGACATTCTTAAACGCACTCATTATCCCCTCTTTTCTCCGGTTTTATATGTACAATTTTCTGGATACTCATCATGAAACAAGGGTATATTTTTTAGCCGCTTTGAAGTCTGCCCGAACAGTCCTGACCTTCATTGGCAGAGTTGTGTTACATGCTCGTCAGGAACCGTTCAAACCGTCCATAGTTTACGTATGCAGCATACTGGCTTGGATGACTGAGGTTTATGCGTAGCAACAGTAGGGTAGGTTATGACAGCAATGTTTTCATTGGCTGCCTGTGCATGCATACTTGCGCCAGAGTGTGGACCCAAATGCACCAGAAGCTAGGCATACCCTGGTAGGTCCATTAAGTGCGGTCCGGATTATCGATTTTCATCGGGCTTATTCACTAGCACACCAGCTGCGAAACGCACATGCAGCTCGCAGATACATGGATGTTCTCAGCACTTTCATTGCAGTGTATATCCGAGACCATGATGACCGTGGGTCTGTGCAACAGGGAAAATCGATTGAAACCATCAACCAAAATTAGGCATAAGAGCACAGTTATGGACGCAAACTTGTAATAATAAGAAAGGTAAAAGAAAACGAGTTATAGGTGAGTAGCAATACTCTTGTACTTAAATAAACTTGACTGGGACGCGGAAAAACGAACAGGAGCTATACTTGATATAGCTATGTGGCTGCCTGTAATCTCGCAGGTTTTCAGCTGCGGTAACCGAATAAGGTGACGATGTATGCATAGGATGTGGATAGTTAAACAGGGTGAAAGAAATAACCTTTCCCAAAGCTGGAAGTCAGCCTGGTATGACGCAGTAAGATGCATTTCGTGATACAATGAACAATGGATAATGATTTACGCGGCGTGAGTTCTCTGTTTGAGTATTTTTGAAGCAGCTACACCGCTATATAATAGTAGTGTAAGCTGGAATTGGATGCGAAGGACGAGACAACAGGAGGCAGTTATATATTGGAAATTCGTGAGAATATTTATAGCTCGGGATGCGGATGAGGTATGCGGATGTTCTTCGAGCTGGGTGATTTGGCTGCAGACGTTTCATCTTCAGACTAAACGACATTATCCGTGCGATTTATGCAGGCCAGTTACAGATCCAGTTGAGTATTGATCAATTACTGTTTCGAACGTGAGGAGTCGATTGGTCCACTTGAGCTGACCATGGAGTCAGCTCTTGCGTTCCGTTGGCTAGAGTCCGCCTCAGTGACGTTCCTTTGTCCACTTGATCCGGGGCGGGGTATTGGTTTGATCTTCAGCGTTTCATAGATCTAAGTGTCTGTTGCTTGAGTTCTTCCCCGAGTACCAAGCCTCCATGAACTCGCGCGCTTTTTGACTTTTTGTGCTGCCTATAATCCTCACATTCTCCAAGTCAAACTGATGGTTCTCGGCGTCTATATGTACCGACATCAGGGAATTCTGGTCATGTCAGCGGATGGCTAGGCTATGCACGTGTAGCCTAGTGCCAAGCTTCCTTCTTGTCTGGCCCATATAGTATTTGTTACAATTTGTGCAATGGATTTTGCAAATCATACCACTTGTTTCTTCCTTACCAAGCCGGTCCTTACCGTTGAAGAGCTTGTCTCGAATAGCTTTTGTCGGATTTTGAGCAAATCTGATTCCGAAAGGTAGTAGCAGTCTCGCCACTATCTCAGAGACGCCGTTGATGCATGTTAGAATCATTGTCCTTAAATCCGTTTCTGATGTGTGTCCATGCGATGGTCGTTTTATCGATGCTAAACAACATAGAATGAAATGCTTGGGATACCCATTCCGTGTAAAAATTTCGAATAGATGATCTTCCTCCGCTTTCCTCAGCTGCGGGGTGCTGCAATGTGTCTGAGCTCTTTTAAATAGAGTTCTTACGCAGCTGAACTTGTAGCTTTTGGATGATTGCTGCGATAATGCAGGTTTCAAGCCGTATTCCTGTGAACTGTTGTCCCCAGTTGTCCAGCAACATGTCTTGTCTCTAAAACATCCAGGAATGGTAGCTGACAATTGTTCTCCTTTTCTTTAGTGAAAAGAATACCAGCAAACCTCTTATTTATTAGCCGATATGTTTCTTCCAGCTTCGAGCGGTTTAGGATGTCAAAGGTATCATCCACGTAGCTTATCCAGACTTTAGGTTTTTTGCGACCGTTAGTGCGTTTTTTCCAATGCCTGCATCACTACTTCGGCCACTAGTCCAAATAACGGTGCACCCATTAGCGTGCCTGTTATTTGTTCGTAAGTTTGGCTTCTGAAACTGAAGTGCCGCGAGGCATAAATCTAACATCTCCATCATGTGGATGGTATCGATTTGGTTGTTCGTATCTGAGGATCCGCGTTGGTCTAGTAGTGTTGCCATTATTTGCTTTGCCAGATAGATATTGATTGAAGTGAACAAAGCTGTGATATCAAAGAAAACCATTATTTCGTCTTCTATTACTGTTTCCTTGAGCTTGATGTACTCCGTGAAAATATTGAAAACAAGAATACTCACTTCTGTACCGTCTGCTCAGGTTTATGTGAAATATTAATCCGATTTGAAGTAGCACAGTTTAGGCAACGAGGCAAAAGGCAAGATTCAGTGGTTTTTTGAACATTTCCAAGGTGGGGTAGGAAACAACTAAGTTTGCGAGAGAGCTCCAGGGTTGGCAAATCCGTAAAAAACTAATTCCGCCAGCATTGCAGGCGGCTATGCTGTTCACACAATTTCAGAGGGTTATCTCTGAGATTGGTGTTATTGCTGAGTTTCAGCAAGTGACGGCATACGTGATTAGGATCACTCAATATTTGGTAAATTAATATGAGATCGCTGCGCAGCCTTCGATAGCGGCCAATGAAAACATCCAGTGGCCCCTGATGTTCTTTGTGGCCGCGTGTTGTGGACCCTCTAGCACTTCTAAGTCGCGCTTCAACCAAGGTTGCCAAGGTTGGATGGCATATTCAACGTGAGGGCGCACGTAAGAATTTTGCATCATGGGGAGGATGGATGGTTCTAGTCTTCCGAATGCTCCCCGCAACAAACCGATGTGCTAGTTGGCTCTCTTCACAGCTGCTCCTGAGTGCTTGAACAGTTAAATTCACTTGGAATGAGCACACCAATATCGCGTTCTTGGGAAGTTGTTTGCAATACATGTGACCGAAGCCTATACGCGTAGTCATGTCTATGGCGCAATTGATCAACGGGACAATTTTCCACCTTGTGCGGTGGTGTACTCTGAACTGACCAGTTAAAAATCGTGTTGCGGTCACGCTGGAGCTTTCCGTGGTTGTTCGGTTCTCTGATTGCTCACCATAAGTTGTTATCATCCACGAAGAATGGGAAATCGAAGTAGTTTCCCTAGCCAGATCGTTTATAAAAATCAAGAATAGACGGAGCCCTAGCATCGAGCCTTGTGGTCGGGTCGGGTCGGGTCGAGATGCTAGATGAGTTCGGTGGCATACCTTGCATTCTTCAATTGCAGGTGAAGTTTCAAAGTTTGTATGGATGTTATATGGGGAGACGTAAAGCACCTCGGTTGTCTTCGTCTTCCAAAAAATACATGGAATGCGGATTTTCAGGTCGAGATGCTTCTTCAGCGCAGTTAGGCTAAAGCAACTTAACTTAAACTACGTCTTTTTAAGCTGGATACATTTCATTCCACCATTTTTGCTTTGTTCTGCCTACCTGAATAACCTTCTATTAAATTGCACACGTTGATTACCTTAATTGTGGTTATTTTCGTTAGCTTTATCGCGTTTTTAGCATTTTTGACTAACTTGTGGACAAGTTATACTTATCGCGGTTGCGTTGCTAACCGACTTACTTTATAAGCTACTCTAGCGAAGAGTTATGTCGGCATAGGCGTATGCTTTAACAGATATATTCTGTTTGATAATATCATTTCAAGTGCTTGGCTGTTGTTTGACATCCCCGGTGTGGCTGCGCTTGATGTGCATGTTGACAACGTGCCCACCTGTCTATTACCCATACTGGCTTCAGGAGGCAGTTGGTCGTTACTGAAGGGGACGGGTGCTTGACCCTTCTGGTCGTGCTAGGCTCGAAGAGTGGTTCCATGCACACAGTGTGGAGCGGACTACGGTCCATCCACCGCGTTATGTGCGATTGTTTCCCCAAATGCAGCGTGCTTGTGTTTGCCTGTGAAGAAGTGTGGGCCAGCTCGGTTGATAAAACGTAGCTCCCATCCACATGCCTCCCGGTCTTATTCCTTCGGCTTTGCACTGGATATTAGGTGTGTGGATGGAGCTGTGGGTGGTGCTTTGCAAGCCACCTATGGTCCCTGTGTAGACGCAGGCGTTCTGTGGCTGGCCACAGTGACAGGCAACTCCGAAATCGGGTGTCGCCAACCATGGTCGAGCAAAATGACGGGTGGTTTACGGAGTTTGAGAGGTAGAACGTGTATGGTTTCCTTTCAGTCTTCATTTGTAGGTGAAGATTTAAGGTTGGAATGGCAGATTAAATACAGTAGCCATGCTTGATGAAGAAAAGGAGAAGCGATTCGGTTGGCTGTTCCTTTCTGAACCCACTGAATGATACGACAAGTCAGGTAGGCGTAGCGTAGTGACAGATGTGTAAAACGGGAGTGAGAGGCCAGATGCACTCACTGGGGATTTCAAGATTGGCGCTTTCCGGTAGATGTTACGCTGGGTTGTCATGAGCCCGCACAGTTGCTAACCTATTGTTTAGGTCAGATGTTAGTGAGACATTTGTAGGAGAATGAGTATGTATATTTCTCGACTGTGCGAGGTACAGTTCAACTACTTGGACTGATCATATGGATGTCAAAAGTGTCAAAATGATGTCAAAAGTGTCAAACGGATGTCAAAGTGCACATGTTACTTCAGATTTTGCGGAAGCGTTCAAACTCAGGTTTATGAGGAGTTCAATTGGTATGAAAGGTGAACAGAAGGAGAGTTTATAAGCAAGATGAAAGTGGTTATTGAAAAGACCACAAGCGAATAAATACGGGTATCCGTCGCACCGACTCTATTGGACCTACTTCCATGCGGGGTATTCCTCGAATGGTTTCGTCCGCACTCTCACGTCCCATTTGACTTAGTGTCGGTGTGGTATAACATCAAGCCAACCATTATCACATCAGCTCATATATATAGCCGCTCCTGTACATAATGAGTAATAGGCTAGCAAAGATAAGTGGGCACTCTTTTTCGTTTTTAAAATATACTCTTTTAGGCCATTCAGCCCTTTTTGCCTTCTACCTCTTTCAAGACTAACACATTTTCCACTCTATGATTGTTTGCCAGTTTGCCTTGAGTAGGCATATTTTGTCTCCCCAATAGGTTTGTGACAATTCGCCACACATGGGTGTATTAAATAATCCGGAAGGATTATTCATCACTTCAGGAGATCAGCCCTATCGTAGTCAACAAAGGAAAAAAGAAATATAGAGTGCGGCAAAATACAACTAATGATAAATGTGTGGTATATATCCGACAAGTGCTGCTTCAGGTTGTAAATACGGAATACATAAAAAAATAAAAGGAAGGAAAAACCCTTCTAGGAATGAGTTTTCGATAGATGCAACGACTCCAGGCAAAGTAGCTGTAGAGTATTTGTTGTAGAAAATGGACTTCACAGAGCAAGAAGAACTGCCGCAGGTAGTTGAGCTGTATTCTCAGGGAAAGAAGTGATAACAATTAGTAATGCGCAGCAAATGTAAAGACTAAAACGGAACATCAGCCTTGCATGGCAAAAAGCGAGATAACGTGATGTTGGAATGGGAATAAGCTTGCTGGTTTAAAGAAAGCAGGAAGATATTATTCGGACAGTTTGCACATATTCTCGTGCACTTGTCCCTTAGAGCTATACTTCAACCTGTTCTTCATACATTGACTCCACACGGCAGTCAAGTTTCTTAAGTTCCATGACTTGCAAAAAGTGTGGTACGTAACCAACATTTTTCCAAACGATTGTTCAGACTCACATAGTCGCAATTCAGTAGGTAGTCTTCTCCAGATATCCGAGAACGTTGTCTGTTAAATTTCTGCGTAGGCTGGTAATTGTTCTAATTGTGGGAAGCGAATTTCTCTTATTGCTAATGTTATACCCATTCTGAATGAAATGTATACTAGTGTGCGGGGCAACTACCCGTTTGCGTACTTAGTCGAATAGAAACTTCAGGCTCAGTTTCATTCTTCTTAACTACTAGTGCTCTAATTTAAGCATAATACAGCGCTCTGAATAGTTTGGTATTAGGGATTCGGTAAATAGGTCTTTCGTGAATCGACGCTGCACATTCTCCAGCCAAACGATCGCGTTTCCTCCTTTTAGTAAATACCACCGAACAGTATTCCAAAAGAGGGCGCACGCAGATCTTGAACATATACAACTTGGAATCACGCAATATTAGTGAGTTTAAGCTTAATCGCGCTGTCTGGTGGGCTTTGGCTGCTATGAACTCGAGCTGCTCCCCCAAATTGAGGGTGCGTGTATAATGAATACCCAAGTCTCTTATTGTGTTGCGGAATGGAATTGACTTCCCACAGAGGTGTAAGGTGTCCATATCTATTTTGCATTGATATCCTAGGATCCCGCATTTATCCGCAGCGAATGATATTTGCCAGTTGTTATACCATCTTTCGAGAGCTAATAAATCACTCGGCATCTAATCCAAAGTGTGTTCCAGATTTCCAGAGTTAAACGTGTACAATAACTTAATATCCTTAGAGGAAAGGTAAGCTGCATTATATTTAATAGTTTCTGTTATCTCAGTACTATGCATCAAGAATAGCAGTAGAAAAAGAACACTGCCTTGGATCACAAGACTAGTCACAGGCAGCGATGATGACCTATGTATACCGGTTTGCATTTGTTGAGGGCAATCAGTAAAATATGATCTAAACCAAGCATATAAGGGGTCTATAATGCCAAATGGGGCCATTTCCAATGACTGGTGGTGATGCGGCACCCCATCGACCTCATTTTGCATCTCGATGAAAACGATGACAGATGCATGGAGATAACACACGGAGAACGTTACACAATTCAGCACATCTCGTTAGGATGCTTGACATAATCGTACCTGTAGTAAGCGATACTGCGTCTGGTTAATCAGGTATTGTGAGAGTAAATGGCGTATCCAATATCTCGAAATTTGCTTGGGTACGACGGGGAACTCGTGATTTTAGGTGTTGAATACAAACCGGATTGGTAGGCTTTTATTATGACAACATTTCGCTCTTGACGCAAGAGCTTCTTCAGGCCCGGTGAATCGGTACACAATCGGCTTAGCTTTCTTATGGGAAAATAGTGTGAAGATTGCAAGAAATAACACAAATCATTGGGTAATAGTGTTACGGGTCAATGGGTCAAGTGACCACTCAAGTGTAACAACAAGCATCAAGCGTTTCACATTGATCCGCGTCACTGGTCGTTCACATGTGAGGCACTCCTGTTCTCGTCGCTTCTGATTCACACACCGACCTGAGTTCGTCCGCCGACACATTTGCTGACTGACCGGGTTAACACAGCCCGCCACGCCTTCGGTAACTCTATCCCGTCCGTCCTGTTCACACAGTTATTAGTCTTAGTAATCGCAACAGTCTCAGCCACCAAAAGTTTGGCTTGTTGTTCGTAATCCTCTATTAATTATCACGGCACGGTCCCAGTCAGTCACGTGTCTCGCATCTAACGCGTGTACAGCCACCGCTGAATCTCTTAGTAGGGCTCTTTATTCAGGTTCATTTCTAGGTGGACGCTTAACGTGCCTCTTGTGTCCTGCTCTCCTCGTGCGTAGCTCTCTCGATATTTGACATATATACACGTGTTCACTATCCTTGCAACTGATTCTATAAACGCAATTTGTCATCATATCTATCGGAAGCTAAGCCTTCAAACGCACCAGTGCTGAACGGAGCGTTTGACCCCGTTGAAAAACAAATTTTATTTTCTCCCTGTTTTGTACTCGCCTGATTGCTTCTGAGGTTCCCTTTCTATAGGGGTGTCCCACCATCCCAATCCACGCCGTTGTGCGTCGTAGAGGTAGATTTAGAGCTCTCTGCAATTTGGCGTTCCACTAACTGCCTCGGATATCCACTGTCTATTAAGTTACTCACCGTCTCCTTACGAGCAGTCTTCCTGTCCTCTTCCTCTGTACCGAGAGTCTGGGCTCTGTGAAACAGTGAGCAAGCGGTAACGACATAGATTTGTTTTGGATGACCCGAATTGTAGTGGAGTACTCCGTTCGTATCTGTCGGTTTGCGATATATCATTGTATTTAACCGTTCACCGTTCCTATGAACCAGGCAATTGAGGAATGGCAGTGTACCACTGCAAGATTCTAGGGTTGTAGCGAACTTGAACATCATCTTGTGATACGTGGGATTATTTCGAAAATCTTCTTTGTCAGACCACAAGACAACTCTTACACATTAGACAATTTAGTCTTTAACGACAGCAAAACATTCCTAATACAACGGATTTATTTGACGTCGACTCCTGATTGAAATCCGCCTTCATGCTAATCGGCTGAGCTGGGAACTGCAGACCGTTAGAACGCAGTAGACTATGATAGACTTTACAACAGGGTCTCCGAAGTGAAATCAACGCAATGGATAGCTTCGAAATTAAGGCAAATTCGTAATTTCAATCTTTTGATGTGTTTGCATACCAGGACCCCTAGTCTCGGCGAGCAGTCTGAATCTAGCAGTAACTAACGCAAGGTAGTTAATATGTCAGGCAGGTTGTTAAGTGAGACAGAACGTGTATTACGTGAAAAGGGTTTGAACTTTTCTGTAAAGAAGTCTAACCTAACTGTAGAATAAATTATTCCTAGCGTTGAGATCATGGTGATGAAATTACGAATGACAACATCTGAGCATATTCGTACACGTGTTGTAGACATCATCAAATTTCAGAAACCTGGGGAGTCAAATCTTACAACAGCGGAGCGTACCGCATTAAAGGCTCTAAAAGAAGACCCTACCATCATCATCAGGAAAGCCCATAAAGGCAAAATTGTAGTGTTAATGAACAAATTGAATTATGTGGAAAAAATGGAACAGCAGTTAGCTGCAGGGCTCTACGAAGCAATTGAGAAAAATCCGTATCGTCCATAATGAATAAGAGTAAAACAGAGGTAGGAAACTACCTGAGAAGTGGGAAAGACAACCTAGGGCCGGGTAAATGGTATAGCGCATATCCCAAATCCACGATTCCACCAAGGATCTATGGGCTGCCGAAAATACATAAGCCCGAATTTCCCGTTCGTCCCAGTATAGATGATCTCGGTTTTCCAACTCATGAACAAGCCCGACGTTTGGCAGGTTTGTTGCAACCTCTAACGGAGAGAAGAAGTATGTTCGTACGGAATTTTTATGAGTTCGCGCGAAAGGTAGCAGGTCTGACCATTCTGCCAGACGAAATAATGGTTTATTTCGACGTAAGCTCCTTATTCACTAACGTGCCCAAAAATGAAGCATTGGGTATAGCACAGCGTTGTCTTACTGAGGACAATAGCCTGGCGCAGCGAGCGAAACTCATGGTAGATCAGAGTTGAAGTATTCCTTAATGTCAGATTTCAAGTTTCAGTCCAGGCTGTACTCTCGGGAACAGAGACTTGCCATGGGACCACCAATATCCCCCGTGTTCAAATCTCTATGTGGAAGATTTTGAGAGGAGGGCACTGACTAACTCCAGTAATTCGTCGCAGATTTGGCGGCGCTACGTGGATGATATTTTGTGATTATCAGGTGGGACATGAAGGATGAGTTTCCAAACCATCTAAACTCCATTAAAGGAAACATAAACTTAACTCTGAAACAAGAGTCTTGCAGTGGTACACTGCCATTCCTCAATTGCCTGGTTCATAGGAACGGTGAACGGTTAAATACAATGATATATCGCAAACCGACAGATACGGACGGAGTACTCCACTACAGTTCGGGTCATCCAAAACAAGTCTATGCCGCTATCACTTACTTTCTGTTTCACAGAGCCCAGACTCTCGGTACAGAGGAAGAGGACAGGAAGACTGCTCGTAAGGAGACGGTGAGTAACTTAATAGACAGTGGATATCCGAGGCAGTTAGTGGAACGCCAAATTGCAGAGAGCTCTAAATCTACCTCTACGACGCACAACGGCGTGGATTGGGATGGTGGGACACCCCTATAGAAAGGGAACCTCAGAAGCAATCAGGCGAGTACAAAACAGGGAGAAAATAAAATTTGTTTTTCAACGGGGTCAAACGCTCCGTTCAGCACTGGTGCGTTTGAAGGCTTAGCTTCCGATAGATATGATGACAAATTGCGTTTATAGAATCAGTTGCAAGGATAGTGAACACGTGTATATATGTCAAATATCGAGAGAGCTACGCACGAGGAGAGCAGGACACAAGAGGCACGTTAAGCGTCCACCTAGAAATGAACCTGAATAAAGAGCCCCACTAAGAGATTCAGCGGTGGCTGTACACGCGCTAGATGCGAGACACGTGACTGACTGGGACCGTGCCGTGATAATTAATAGAGGATTACGAACAACAAGCCAAACTTTTGGTGGCTGAGACTGTTGCGATTACTAAGACTAATAACTGTGTGAACAGGACGGACGGGATAGAGTTACCGAAGGCGTGGCGGGCTGTGTTAACCCGGTCAGTCAGCAAATGTGTCGGCGGACGAACTCAGGTCGGTGTGTGAATCAGAAGCGACGAGAACAGGAATGCCTCACATGTGAACGACCAGTGACGCGGATCAATGTGAAACGCTTGATGCTTGTTGTTACACTTGAATGCTCACTTGACCCATTGACCCGTAACACTATTACCCAATGATTTGTGTTATTTCTTGCAATCTTCACACTATTTTCCCATAAGAAAGCTAAGCCGATTGTGTACCGATTCACCGGGCCTGAAGAAGCTCTTGCGTCAAGAGCGAAATGTTGTCATAATAAAAGCCTACCAATCCGGTTTGTATTCAAGAACTGAAATCAAAGCTTTTATTGTTTTCGTTTTGACCATTTTCTCCATTTCTCTCTCCAGCGCAGTCTTGTGGCTTATTGGGTCGTTTTTTCTGAGGCCTGGTTCTGGACCGTTTTGTGCCTAGGCCTGAGTAGTGCGACTTTCCATTTGCTTGGTAAAATGTTCGATTCCATGGAAGTTGTAAACAAGTTTATGTGTAAAAAGTTTACGTCATGGACACGCTGTTGGAGCAGGGTAGCTGGTAGACCGGCTAGCCCTGGATAAGAGGATGATCGTAGTCGGTATTTGTGGCGCTGAATATCTCTGTTGTTGGATGTCACGGTGCTCAGTTTTACAACTCCAGTAATTGTCTGGACTAAGGTACATGGGAAATAAATAAGTGAACGACGAGGTAAAGTCATTATTTGGAGTATGTGTTATTATGTAATGATCTGAAGTTAGAGATTTGTCTGGTAGAGTCGTGGCGGAAGCTTTATCAGTTTAGATGTTATTTCGTGTCCGCATCATTTTGACTAAGTCTCCAGATTTGTTTGTAGACTCCAGCGCTGGTTTCTCTTCAGCTTGTAATCTCCTTGCTCTTTTTGACTCAAATTCAGCAATTCTGCCTTAATAATAAATAGAAATCAAGCGTCCATTTAACCAGACTGTGTAATTTCTTTGACTGCTTTAACAAGCGCGGCGTTCTCAATAAAATAATTTTACTCCATTGTTGTTTTATCGGTGCAATGGCATACATTTCAACAGCTGCAGTCTGTGATTCTTTTGTAAAGAAACACTGGTCACATTTTGTTGTTCTCAGAAGCGAACAAAATATACCACAATCTAAGTTCCTAAGTTGTCTGTGGAATCAAAATCGTAAAGGATTTGGTTGCGAGATGTTTACTGGTAATGCAAAACTGAGATATACAACACTATGACCACTGCATGCAACGTGAGGGCACGCTCACTGTGGTGGTCAAAAGTCGTGAGTTAATATGAAGTCCAATATATTGTTACAGATTCCTTTTTGCACGGCTTGGGACCATCCCATTAGCGGAATTTCTGAGCTGAGACTCATGAGTCTAAGTGGTGCAGACCATTTTTCCAAGAGAAATTTCGCATGTTAAAATCTCCCTCCCCGGATTATTTTGTGAGCGAAAGTTAGATCACAAGTGTATTCAAAAGCAGAAGAGAGACAATTTAAGTGGTGGGTGTCGCACTGTGGAGGGATATATACATAACCTACTAGGATTTGGGTGTTACCCAACACCACGGAAATCCAGACGGATTCATTAAGTTTGTTTAACTGTGGATCTGGTATTGAGTGGGTAACTAGCTGTTCGCGAGCATAGACGGCGCACCCACCACCATTTCCCTTATGACGGCTTCTCACGAAGGAGGTGTAGCCCACAGCGTGGTAATATGTATGAGGTACATGGGCTGAGAACTATGTTTCAGTTACTAGTAGGTAGTTGAAAACTAACTAGATAGGAAAGCATCCGAATTGGTTTTATAATTAGATAGCTTCTTACTTTTAATGGGTGTTTGTTCTATAAATGAGCACGCGTTACTAGGAAAAAGTTTGAAGGGATTTGTAACTTCGCCTTTTGTGTGGACGTAGAGAAACGTTTGTTTCGTGCGGGTTAGATAGCAAAATTTTGCAATCTGAGAGCTGTTCCGGTAGCGTGTACCTGGGAATGTCGAATGTAAAAAAGGACTTGGTTGTTTCAGTTGGCACAGCCAGAGAAGGTCTAATTCAAGGGGGTTACTTTTTTCATAGCTCATAGCGGTAGTGCCAAACAAGAATTTTCATAAATAACCGCTGGATATTATGTAGAGTCATTCTATTTCTTTTATGCATGTGCCTGTGGATAATTATGATGTGCTCAATCATAGGTCACACTATGAGTTTAAATATTTCTAGTTGTGTATTGGGTAGAGTAAATGACCTAACGAGATGGACTATTAGATGCCTGCTTTTTGCTATCTGATATAAAACCTGCTCGGAGAATTTCAGTGAAGTACAGCACATTATCCCGAGGTCTGTAACCGTGTATGCACTTGGAATACTGGTATTACCATGGGAGATGGAGTCACGAGGTATACAACGTCCATACCAAAGTACTTGGGCTTTTTCCGCAAAATATTTCAGAAGATTAGTTGCACTCTGCGAACTCAGTGGGGATAAATCCTCATGCATATTCCTGGGGCACAGTTTAAGACTATCAGGTGAAACTGAGTATAGGCGATTAATATCATCGTCAAAAAGGCGGACTGGTCTGTGCTTTATTGGATCACATAAGCTCTTAACGTGGATTACGAAGTTAAGTCGTTCAAGCACACACGGTTAGAAGTTGGTCTTGAGATGCGACAGTTATGACCGATCCTAACGCTTTGTGTCCGATCTTTCGAGTGGCATTTGAACCGGCTTAGCAATGGGTTATCGATCCCATAAGCCTAGTGGACAGGCAGTACTGGTTTGCGTGGTGTGTGATCAAAGGAGTTATACCTACACGGTAAGATGACGATAGCTGGCAAGCCTCTGTCAACGTATAAAATTACGTATTCAAAGGAGTGCAGTTGACAAATCCCAGCTTAAAACAAAAAATCTTGTTTCAACAACGCAAGGAGTGGATGAAAATTGGCAGACGCAAGCCTTTAGTATTCTTTCGTCTGTACTGACAAACTAACCGGCAACTCTTCTCATAGATTTCATAAGGCAAAATGAAGCCAATCACGTTCATGATTGTGGTCATGGTCAATGGTATGAGGACCACGAAAACCGCAGGTTGACAACTAGTTGCTTTTGGACATATAAAGCTGGTCTATTTCGGTTTATCTTGACGGCGTCTCGGCAAATTGCAAAAGACGTGAATTTCATGAATAATCCCCATTTGAGTCAGAAGTAAGCAAGTGCGCGAAGAATATTCTTTTCGATAATTCTCATCAGGCGAGTACACTTATGAAGCAAAACGTTTGGAGAGAATAAAGCCCGTACAGGCCTGTACAGAGAGAAATCAACTCATTAACTGGCAATTTGAAAAATAAATCAATGATTTGATCAATCGGATTGTCGCATTAAGAAGCAGGTGATCAAGGAAGGTCAAGCTCAAGGCCAAGGCAATTTCAGAGCCTGTAGCAGTGTGCGCTGTTTGCACAGCTCTGGTTTTAGAACTTTGATAGCAATGGCTTCAGAAATGCTCAATAAATGTTTCTTCAGCTGTTTTGGGTATCGTTTAGGGATAGTATAAACGACTCGAAACGACTGGTTTATCTGGACTTGGTGTCCAGTGTCGACCAAGTGTTGTAATACAGAACTGTTGATGGATTTTACCGTGCCTTTTCGTAGTGACGCAGGACAATGCTCAGCGATTCTTTTGGACAAACACCTGGTCGTATGTCCAAGATACCTAGCACCACAGGTGCAGGTGAACTGGTATAAGACAAACGATTCGGATCGAACCGGGAGTTTATCCTTTAAGCGCTGAAGAATCAATGGTCTTGTTTCGGCAAGTAGTTTTAGGTTGGCGGCTGGAAATGTCTTGGTCACTGCGGTCGAGATTTTTCTATTCAACAGTTCGAACGTGACGTCACCTTTAAAGGGAACTGTAAGGAATACATCCTTTTTGGGAACTGTAGCGACACATTTGACAGCCTCAAGCTGTTTGGAATGCTTTTTGATGAAAGGTATGGGGTATCCATTTTCTTGCAGCGTGTTAAAGATGAGCTTGTTTTCGCTTTCAAGCGTCTCTGGACTGCAGATTGCTCTGGCACGATGGTATAAGCAACGGACTAAATTCCTCTTGTATCTCAGCGGCACAAAGCTAAGAAAGTGGGTGTATTGACCTACCCACGTCGCTTTGCGAAAAACACTCCTTTTGATAGTCCCGTCTTCACGCCGATGCAATAGAACGTCTAAGAACGCCAAGCGGCCATCTTGCTCAACTTCACTGGTGAATTTTAATGATGGATGCACTCTGTTAAACTGATCTAATAGGGTTAGGTAATCGATGGAAGAGTCACAAACAATGAAAGTGTCGTCCATGTAACGGTAGTATAAATCAAATGAAGATATAAGGGTGTTCAGGTCTCCACGTTCAAGCTTTGAAACGAAGATGTCGGACAAAAGTGGGCCTAGGGGAAAACCCATTGCGACTCCATCCATCTGTCTATAATAGATTCCATCAAACAGAAATTGTACGTTGAAGGTGCAACGCAGAATCAATTCTTTTAATTTATTCACCGGAATTCCAACATCAATGTTTCTCTCAGTGATGAAAGCACAAATGAATGTCACAGTCTCTACCAGCGGCACGTTCGTGAAAAGTGATTCTACGTCAAACGAAAGCATTAATTTATCCTTCACGTTTAGGTTTTCTATTCGGTTGACAAAATCAAACGTGTCTTTGACCGTATGAATCGACAACTCTTTTCGAACCGGTTCCAGCAACTCTGTTATCCATTTTGCGACAGAGTGAAAAGCTGAAGTAGACATATCCACTATTGGTCGCATCGGAACGTTTGTTTTGTGCACTTTTGGCAAACCATAGAGTCGCGGAGGGTGTGAGCCGCATGGGGTCAGCTTTGAGAAGAGAGCATCATCTATGTGCTTCGACTTTCTTAATTCTTTCAAAATGTTAATGATTTTTGCTTCTTCTTGCGAAGTGGTCTCTTTTTGGATTGCGTCTCGTCGGAATTTGTTGGTGTCGTTCAGAATTGTTGTCAGTTTAGAGATGTAATCAGACTTGTTCATCAATACCCAGCCAGATCCTTTGTCTGGTCGGGAAAGGATTAGTTCTGGGTTGGATAACAGCTCCTTGATTGCGTCACGGTGCTTTTTTTGTTAAGATGTTAGATGTTTGAGATTTAACGTTCCGATACTGATGGGCAAGATGTACTAACGGGGTCTTAAACGTGTCAAGTGCAAGTGAAGATGAAGGTGATAAACCAACTAACTGGTTCATTAAATTCTCAAATTGGGTCTCCAGATGAATTTGCCCGCATTTCGGTTGGGAGAGGCAGAATTTTGGCCCAAGTGCCAATGCTTCTAAATGTAGCTGGTTCAGTTGTTGGCTAGAAAGATTATGCACATATCTATCGGGATTGGCAGGGAACTTTGTTTCAGGTGAGCAAGGTTCCAAGCTTTTGAGCAACTTAATGTATCGCCTCTCTTTCGTCTTTTCGCATATATCTTGCAAATAGCCAAGAAAAGATTCGCGGTGCTCAATGCTGAGGCCGTCGATCACCGACGAGTATAGGGTACGCAATCGTTCCAGTTCAGGGAGTCCAGATTGGATGGCTTCCAGCTGACTATGAGCATATCTTTTGAGTGACTTGGCATTTGGACGAATGTGAATTCGTCGGAGCGATTTCCAATAAATCTTTGGATACTGGTTACGTTCTATGCAATCTTGGATGAAACGGATCTCAGTCTTCGCATCGGCAAGCCGGGCGTTAAACCGCAAGCATTTGTTGAGGTCACTAAACGCTTTGGGTTGCTTGCATTTTTTCAATTCATAAATAATCCCCATTTGAGTCAGAAGTAAGCAAGTGCGCGAAGAATATTCTTTTCGATAATTCTCATCAGGCGAGTACACTTATGAAGCAAAACGTTTGGAGAGAATAAAGCCCGTACAGGCCTGTACAGAGAGAAATCAACTCATTAACTGGCAATCTGAAAAATACATAAAGATTTATTGGAAATCGCTCCGACGAATTCACATTCGTCCAAATGCCAAGTCACTCAAAAGATATGCTCATAGTCAGCTGGAAGCCATCCAATCTGGACTCCCTGAACTGGAACGATTGCGTACCCTCTACTCGTCGGTGATCGACGACCTCAGCATTGAGCACCGCGAATCTTTTCTTGGCTATTTGCAAGATATATGCGAAAAGACGAAAGAGAGGCGATACATTAAGTTGCTCAAAAGCTTGGAACCTTGCTCACCTGAAACAAAGTTCCCTGCCAATCCCGATAGATATGTGCATAATCTTTCTAGCCAACAACTGAACCAGCTACATTTAGAAGCATTGGCACTTGGGCCAAAATTCTGCCTCTCCCAACCGAAATGCGGGCAAATTCATCTGGAGACCCAATTTGAGAATTTAATGAACCAGTTAGTTGGTTTAACACCTTCATCTTCACTTGCACTTGACACGTTTAAGACCACGTTAGTACATCTTGCCCATCAGTATCGGAACGTTAAATCTCAAACATCTAACATCTTAACAAAAAAAGCACCGTGACGCAATCAAGGAGCTGTTATCCAACCCAGAACTAATCCTTTCCCGACCAGACAAAGGATCTGGCTGGGTATTGATGAACAAGTCTGATTACATCTCTAAACCGACAACAATTCTGAACGACACCAACAAATTCCGACGAGACGCAATCCAAAAAGAGACCACTTCGCAAGAAGAAGCAAAAATCATTAACATTTTGAAAGAATTAAGAAAGTCGAAGCACATAGATGATGCTCTCTTCTCAAAGCTGACCCCGTGCGGCTCACACCCTCCGCGACTCTATGGTTTGCCAAAAGTGCACAAAACAAACGTTCCGATGCGACCAATAGTGGATATGTCTACTTCAGCTTTTCACTCTGTCGCAAAATGGATAACAGAGTTGCTGGAACCGGTTCGAAAAGAGTTGTCGATTCATACGGTCAAAGACACGTTTGATTTTGTCAACCGAATAGAAAACCTAAACGTGAAGGATAAATTAATGCTTTCGTTTGACGTAGAATCACTTTTCACGAACGTGCCGTTGGTAGAGACTGTGACATTCATTTGTGCTTTCATCAGTGAGAGAAACATTGATGTTGGAATTCCGGTGAATAAATTAAAAGAATTGATTCTGCGTTGCACCTTCAACGTACAATTTCTGTTTGATGGAATCTATTATAGACAGATAGATGGAGTCGCAATGGGTTCTCCCCTAGGCCCACTTTTGGCCGACATTTTCCTTTCAAAGCTTGAACGTGGAGACCTGAACACCCTTATATCTTCATTTGATTTATACTACCGTTACATGGACGACACTTTCATTGTTTGTGACTCTTCCATCGATTACCTAACCCTATTAGATCAGTTTAACAGAGTGCATCCATCATTAAAATTCACCAGTGAAGTTGAGCAAGATGGCCGCTTGGCGTTCTTAGACGTTCTATTGCATCGGCGTGAAGACGGGACTATCAAAAGGAGTGTTTTTCGCAAAGCGACGTGGGTAGGTCAATACACCCACTTTCTTAGCTTTGTGCCGCTGAGATACAAGAGGAATTTAGTCCGTTGCTTATACCATCGTGCCAGAGCAATCTGCAGTCCAGAGACGCTTGAAAGCGAAAACAAGCTCATCTTTAACACGCTGCAAGAAAATGGATACCCCATACCTTTCATCAAAAAGCATTCCAAACAGCTTGAGGCTGTCAAATGTGTCGCTACAGTTCCCAAAAAGGATGTATTCCTTACAGTTCCCTTTAAAGGTGACGTCACGTTCGAACTGTTGAATAGAAAAATCTCGACCGCAGTGACCAAGACATTTCCAGCCGCCAACCTAAAACTACTTGCCGAAACAAGACCATTGATTCTTCAGCGCTTAAAGGATAAACTCCCGGTTCGATCCGAATCGTTTGTCTTATACCAGTTCACCTGCACCTGTGGTGCTAGGTATCTTGGACATACGACCAGGTGTTTGTCCAAAAGAATCGCTGAGCATTGTCCTGCGTCACTACGAAAAGGCACGGTAAAATCCATCAACAGTTCTGTATTACAACACTTGGTCGACACTGGACACCAAGTCCAGATAAACCAGTCGTTTCGAGTCGTTTATACTATCCCTAAACGATACCCAAAACAGCTGAAGAAACATTTATTGAGCATTTCTGAAGCCATTGCTATCAAAGTTCTAAAACCAGAGCTGTGCAAACAGCGCACACTGCTACAGGCTCTGAAATTGCCTTGGCCTTGAGCTTGACCTTCCTTGATCACCTGCTTCTTAATGCGACAATCCGATTGATCAGATCATTGATTTATTTTTCAAATTGCCAGTTAATGAGTTGATTTCTCTCTGTACAGGCCTGTACGGGCTTTATTCTCTCCAAACGTTTTGCTTCATAAGTGTACTCGCCTGATGAGAATTATCGAAAAGCATATTAGACGTGAATTTGTATGACAGTGAACAATGAACAATGATATGTTACAGGTAAAATGCGACAGCTTTACAAGTCGCGTAGGGTGGTTGACTTAAAAGCAAACATAAGTGTAAATCGTCAATTTAATAGTCTAGCGATTCAAATGTCCTACTTCTTTTCAATATGTTAGAATGCGTATTGAATTGTTTCTGTAAAGTAATATGGGGAAGTAACATGGGGAATGTATGTCTTAAGAATAAAAGAAACGACAACGCTTACTCGTGCGCCGCTTTCTTGGATTGATGTAATTGATGAATGCAGTTGTAGTATATCCGAAACTATATTCCACAACAGCAGTGTGTAAGTAGTGAAGCATAAAAGCTGAGAATGAGCGCCGTTTGTTCGTGTTTGGCTGACGTAGACATCACTGATTATATAGTGTAATGTAAGTGGATAAGCGAATCATCCAGATGTCTTTTGAATACCGTTAGCATGGGAAAAGAAACAACGTAAGTGGGAAGAGCGTTCCAGTGTTGACAAACATGAAGGGAAAAGAAATTCCAGCATCATTCCAACCGGCTGTATTGTGTGGCCAGCTTTAGCTGTTGTCCTCTGAGTGTGGTATTGCTATTCAGCTTTAGTAGGTGACGACAAGAATGGTTTGGATTCCTCAGGATCATATAAGTCATTATCAAGTCGCCACGCAGGCGTCGATATTGTCCACTTTAGACCCCGAGGGTTATCAGCCTCAATCGGTATGGGAGATGAAACAGACGCTGTACATTGTTGGTCGCCCTTCGTTGTGGCAGCTCAAGAGCGAGAAGGTCTTGCTTTTGACATGGCTGGCAAGCGTGGATGGCATACTCAGAATGCGGCCGAATGTAGGCATTGAGCGTCTGAGAAAAGATGTAAGGATCAAAGCGCCCGAATGCCCTCCGTAAAAGGCCAAGGTGTTGGTTAGCCTTTTTGGAGGCTTTCTTACCCTGACGGGAACAGCCCATATCTTCTTGCACTATCACACCTAGATCGCATTCCGTCGAAGTGCGCTGCAATATTTGATCCCCCAGTCGCAAGTAGTTTTACGGCGTTTGCTCAACACCTTGCACTTCGTAGCGTTGAACTGAAGCAGGTTCTGAGTCGACCATTCGTAGACCCTGCCAAGATCATCCTGAATTGCTGCATTGTCGCTGGTTGTTCTAATGTCTCACCATAGCTTGAGATCATCAGCGAAGAGTAAGGAGTTGGAGGTGATTACTGTCGCCAGATCGTTTATGTAAATCAGGAATAGTCATGAACCAAATACTGAGCCCTGGGGCACTCCGCACTTAACGAAATGTTAATGTTCCTCTTCTCATTGCGTTCTTCGAATTGATGCAGTGAATTAACTGTTTTAAATCGCTCAGGCGACGAATTCCCACCGAAACTAGCCATCTGCTGCATCGTATTGTCAACCTAAGGTGCAAGCTTGCTTGCGAACGTGTGGAAATATCCTTTTTGCTGTGGTGTTAACCTACGCCGTTGCGCAAAAATGAGTTCGCGTCAACTAATACCAACCTTATGCGTATTGCGTCAGCCCAATCGGATACGACAAATGCCAAGCTAACAAGTCTGATGGACGCACACGCTTACCTGTTGCCAGTTAAGGAAAGTCTGTCCCTTCGCGGCTGTATAGTCTCCTCCATATTTTGCAAGAAATTTATCGCACGAAAGAAAGTCGCATAAAGCACCCAGCTAAATCCCTGATGGAAGCAAATGACCAAACTGTTACACGTGGTCATGGTACGTACGTCTTAAATGTGTCAAATGTATAACATGCTGAGCTGCAAATGGAAGCTATGGGGATCGATTAGAAAATTACTCCCAATGAGCTGAATCGATTGTATGTTGAATCACAGTTTGAGAATTTTTCGACAAAGTAGCTGAACTCCAGTCAACCCGCCTTGATTTTGTTATTTACTATGGAATGAGCTGGCCGCCATTGTTCATGAGGTTCTGACTGTACCGGTAAATGGAAAGTGTGCGCTAACAAGCCGTCATTTGAAAGCGTTACGAGACCTGAAGAATAAGTGATTGGTCGCATTAAAGCCAGACAAATGTTCAGGAGCAGTTGCCATTAACAACAATGATTACGTCCAAAAAATGTAAACCTATCAATGACGAAAGCAAGTTTCAATGCATCGACTGGATAGAAAGCCTCAAGGACGTAGAGACTCGAATAACCCGACACCTTGAAACGTTTCTCTTACATCGGGAAACTGACGAGACCACCTACAGGACGTTGAAGCCGGGTGGTGCGTCGACACCACAGGTAGTCGGTTTACCGAAGACTCAAAAGGTCGGCATTCCACTAAGAACCGTTTTGTAGATGGCAAATTTATCTCAACTCCACCTGACCCGCCGGTTAGTTAGGTGCATTGTGCCATGGTGACAGTTTTTCAGTCTGCACAGCATTAAGGACTCTTTTGAAATAATCGAAAAAATTGGACCAAATCTACCTAGCAGACAAGGTTATATGCTCCGTGGAAGTACAGTCGTTAGTTACTAATGTCCCTTTGCTCCAGACAGTTGATTACATTTGTCACTTTATGGAAGAGGGGAATTTCCATCTTCTAATACCAGAAGACCATCTAAGACAACCCTGTTACTTTGTACGGGGAATATCGCTTTCCGATTCCAGCATACCTCATATCGCCAACCCGATAGAGTGGCTAGGGGTAGTCCGTTGGATCTGGTAATGGCTGATATTTTCATGCTGACGCTTGAAAGGAAATTAAGGGAAAGATTTCGTAGCTGTCGTATTGCAAACGATATGTAGATGACATTTTTGTTTTCGGTTCCACGAGGATGCAACTCAAACTATCAGTAGGCTAACTTAATAGTGTTCCCGGCAACCTGGAGGTGACTTTTGAATCTGCATCGAATGGACGTCTTCTATACCTTGACACTCTAATGAGTCGCAGGTATAATGGGCTCATTAAGTGATCAGCATACCGGAATCCAACATGGTCCGGCCAAGACCTGCACTTCAGCAGTTTCTCACCAATGGAGCACAAGCGCGCGCTGGTGAAAACCCCGTTCACTGGTGCCAGACGTGTCGGCTCGAACGACTGTATAGCTGATAAATTTAAGCCAATCCCTTAAGCACTTATGGAGAATGGCTACTCAAAGCGATTCATAAAAAGTCAGATTAGACCGCCTAAGGAAACGGTGTTGAAGACACTAAAAAGGTATACATCGAGCTGCCATGCAAGGATGACGCCTCAGCAAGAAGGACAACTAAATGCATGGATTCCGCCATTCAGCGTACTTACTATACTGTGGAGGCAGTAATTCCTAACAGAACACAAAATTCGTTGTTACCTTCAGTAAAGGAAAATGAACCCGTTGGCGCCAAATCACATTGTGTTTACCAAATTGTGTGTAACTATGGCGTCAGTTACATCGGTAGAACCGACAGGGCTTCGGATAGCAGAATGAAGAAACGCTTGCCAAACTGCATTTAGAGCGTTTAAGCAATCACCCTCCGACGATACGTACTAGCGCAAGTCGCCTGCGTCATCCATAGGCATGTATATATTTTCGACTTGTTACGAATTAATCCCCCATCAACCCATCGGATCGTGTTGCAACGTACGAAGTCACGTCTTCTGCGATTCACCGAGGTCGTCGCGATAAGTCGAATTAGACCAGCTTTATGTGTCCAAAAGCAACCAGTTATCAACCTGCGGTTTTCGTGGTCATAATGCCAATAACAATGGCCACAATCATAAATGTGTTTACCCTGATTATGTCCTACGACACCTAGGAAAAACTTTCCGGTTATTGTATTGGTAGAAACGAGATAATGCAACATAGTTTCATCTTCACATGTTCGTATTCTCTTGGCGTTGTTCAAAATATCTACAGGCTGAACTAGCTATCAAGTTAAAGGACGCAGAAAACAGTTGGAGAGACTGTCCAGCAGCGAACGATTCTCTAGTGCGAGCCCTTCTAACAAGCGCTTCGTAGGGAGTCAAATTGTGTGATGTTTAGCAGCACTAACCTTGCTAGAAATTGAAAGAGAAGGTCATCAACTATTACCTCTGCAACTTTAATCCCAGAAGGGCAGTCTACTCAAATACCAATTAACAAATAGCCAGTTTATTTTAAGCAATTAGTTCCCTTCCTCAATTTGAAAAATGCGCCAAGAGCACGAAAGCTGGTAGATGCATGTATTTCCTATTGTTTCGTCAGTACCATTAGAAGAGCCGATATGCAACCATATAAATAACTATGGGTGTGATCAAACAAGCTGGAGGTGAAAAATGAATGAAGGAAATTCCACCTCTGTATCCATAGCAGTCTTAAGTTCACAAATAATTGTTTTTGTACTAACAGTGCTGGCTTCACCCGGCTTATTGCCACAGTCTCGGCGAAACGGAGAAAGCGAGGATTGGGGGGGGGACGTAACACGATTGTGATCGCCGCTCCGAGCTTTTTCCGGCAATGCTGGCGGCCTTCGCGAGCACGAAGATTCAGTGGGGCAGGGATGCTGGTCAATTTCACGTTGAACCAACCTCGGCAAGTGTTCCTTTATGCGGGAAGCCAAACGTCGATCATTTCTGCCTATGTACCTGTATTCTTAGTCACACACGAATTAGTATATGCAGTGTGAATTGGTCGCAATCGGCTGAGTTTCCTTTGTCGGAGGAACAGTCAAATTACAAGTGCAATTAATGACCACAACTTCAGCAGCATGGCAACTTCTCTGCATAGCAGCGATTAAACCTCTAGTGCTCCTCAGTCTAGGGAAGTCACCCTTGAAAGGCAACTCGACATAGACCATTTTCTTAGGTTTGGTATACACTAAGTCCTTTGGGTCTCGTTTTTGACTGTGGTTCTCTATGAATCTGCGAGCATAACCACCCGCCCTGAGGGTAGGTATAATTAACTCTAGGCAATCGGCCAGATAATCCGCAGAGCAAATTAGTCTAGCGCGACTAACTAAAGTTGTCAGAAGTGTCCGTTTCTACCGCGCTAGTGTGAAACTAGTGAAATGCAGCTATTGACCGGACCAAGTAGCTTTTGTGTAGACGGACTTCTTAATTAGTCCGTCATTCCTGCCACTGATTAAGGTGTCCAGAAAGAGTAGACAGTTCTGCTCCACCCCACAGGTGACCCACAAATTGGCATGTGCGTTGTTAAGCTTCTGCGCCAACTGCACCATCTGGTGCTCCGATGAACAAAAGGCCACTATGTCATCCACCTAGCGCTTATAGTACAGCAGCTTGGCTATTTCTGTGGATTTACCTCTTTCTATCACCAACATCAAAAAGCGGCAGGTACAGAGATTAACGGCCTACCCATTGCCACTCCATCAATTAGACGGCAGGGGATATTCTGAAAGTACAAGCGTCCATTTCCGTAAAGCTAAATCCTCGCCACTTCGCTTCTTGCTGACAGGCTTTTGAGCCAAAGCCTTCGGATGAGGACCCTAATCGTCCTACTGTCTAGGTCTGGGCGCCCTGGCAGCATCTCAGCCCACATACAACCATGACTTTTTCTTACAACATAAACTTTATCCTGCATCGGCCGTCGCGCAGATTATCAAGAGTTGTCTTATCTGCTGCATACAGCAGGGCGGATAAGCGAAAACATGCTACTGCTGACGCCTCCCTTCTTTCTTTTCCATCTGTTTCCCTTACTCCCATCCCGACCCCCATTACTAACCTTCTTTCTATAATTCCCAGCTTAATTGACAGCAACCGAAGTGCCACTGGAGTAGAACCATCTGCAGACACCATCCCATCGCACCTATCGGACGCCTATCTGCAAAAGTAGCTTAAAAGACCACGCTATCCCATTTCCATGGCGACATTCAACGTTCGCACTCTAAGACAAACAGGTTAATAGGTTTCTCGCGCATGCACTTTGGACACACTGGGTATTGATGCGTGTTGTGTGTCCGAAACCAGGATCAATGACCCTAACCGGGTTGTTGAATTAACTGCATCTGGCTTATCCTCTCGTTATTGGTTGCACTTATCCGGAGACGCCGATGCAGCACTCACGGGTTAAGCTGGTGTAAGTATCATTCTAAGCTGCAAGGCTGAGCCGTCGTTGTTTGCTTGGATTCCGGTGAACAGCCGTTTATGTGCAGCCCGTTTGACGAGATCAGCTAAGGTGGATTCACAAAACGCTGTTTGTTTGTGATTTCCGCTTATGCTCCCACCGACTGCAGTTCAGATGTCGTCAAGGACACATTCTATGATGAAATGAACGCACCGCTACGCAGTGCTACTACTTCAGATATTACAGTACTTGTAGGGGATATGAACGCACAAGTAGGGCGTCTGAGCTCTTCAGAAGCTCAGCTTGGTGGTAATTTTGGGCTTAAGTCCGAACGGACTGACAACGGTGAGCGTCTGCTGCAACTGTATGCGGAGCACCGGTTGTTTGTTAGTAGCACTTTTTTTAGACACAGTGGGCGCTGAAGTGCCACTTGGCGTCCTCCTGTAGCTGGCGAGCGATGGACCCACCTTGACCACATAGCCATAAGTTACAGGTGGCGTGGTTCCATGCTGGATTGCCGGTCGTACTAGAGTACCTGCGTCGACTCTGATCACGCCTTGATACGCTGTCGTTTTTCCATGTACTTTACTGAGAGGCGCAACAAGCGTCCTCTACGATTGGCAACGGTGAAATTGTCTCAGCCCTCAGTCAGGTTAGTCTACCGGGATGCACTGCATAGGGAACGTCCGCTCTCTAGTCGAAATGACACTGAGCTTCAGTGGAATAGGATCTCGGCCGACATGCACGACGCAAGAGTATCTGCTTGTGGCATTGTCCATCGTCACCGCACCAGTCACTGGATATCCGAGAGGTCGGTGAACCTGTTGGAATGTAGAAGACACCTCCCGGCTGGCTCTGAGCACAATGTGACCAGACGGACTAGTAGGCGTGAACTAAAGCGGAGCCTACGTGCTGACAACGAAGCCAGGTGGACCAGTCGGGCTCAAGAAATGGAAGAGGCAGGAGCAGTAAGCAATTACCGCAAGCTCTTCCAGCTAATCCGCACCACTGGTCCCAGAAAACCAGGCGTCAGTGAGACAATCAGAGACAGCGCGGGTGCGCTGATACACAATAAGGAGCGCCGTATGGCTCGTTGGGCGGAACACTTTCAAGATCAGTTCAGCTGGCCTTCTGCTCCCTGACCTCTTCCTACTCAGGTGATGTAGGACCTGTCATGGACGGTTACTTTAGAGCCTCCGTCGGAGGCCGAGAAACGAAACGCGATCACAGCCCCGAATCGCTTTTGTGCCGCTGGCCCGGATTCCCTTCCACCTGCACAGTTTAAGGATGAAGATGAGGTCCTATGCAAAGCACTGACCTCCCTATTCGAACGTATTTGGAACGAAGAAAGTGTCCTGGCTGATTGGAGCGAATCGATTATAGTGGCAATATACAAGAATGTTAGTCGCACAGACTGTTCTAACGACAATGGTATTAGCCTAACGCCAGTTGTGACAAAAGTACTGGCCTCGATTATCGTTCGTCGCCTCACTGTGGAACGGGAATCACGGATTAGGGAAAAGCAGGCCGGTTTCCGCCCAGGACGTGGCTGTATAGACCATATATTCACTTCGCGGCAGGTGCTAGAGCAGCGCCACGCATACCGCAGACCGACAATAGCTGTGTTTCTTGATTTAAAGAGTACGTTCGATTCAGTCGATCGCTCGATTCTGTGCGAAATACTTGCGCGGAAATGTGTTCTCACGAAATATGTGAACATACTTCGTGCCCTATACTCGAACACAACAGGCCGCGTCAGGGTTTACGGTGGCCTATCGGATAACTTTCCTACCACAAGTGGCGTTCGTCAGGGTTGTCCGATTTCCCCATTTTTGTTCGCTTTCGTCGTGGATTCTATCATGGAGTGTTCCCTTACGGAATCGCAGGATGTAGGCGTTGAAGTGTTGCCTGGTGAAAGGTTAGTTGATCTTGATTATGCGGGCGATATCATCTTGCATTTCGACGATGTTGCGGAGGCACAATCAACCCTGAATAGCCTGTCTAGAGTGGTCCCATTATTTGGCATGCGTTTCGCACCTTCAAAGTGCAAAGTGTTGCTGTAGGACCACCAGCCACTTTATGACTCCTTGACCCTTCCTAACGAAGAACTAGAGGTGGTTGATCACTTCACTTATCTGAGCAGCCGCATCAGCAACGATGGGCGCATAGCAACTGATGTCAGCTCACGCATTGCAAAGGTCAGAGCTGCCTTCTTGAACCTGCGGCATCTTTGGCTACAGAAGGGAGTTTCCCTTCGTCTGAAAGGCCGTGTATACAAGGCCAGAGTGAGGGCCGTTCTGCTCTATGGTATTGAGATCTGAAGCGCCTACAAGTCTCTGCTCATCGTTGTCTGCGATGCATTGCTGAAGTCGGATTGCACCAGCGTGTCCGCAACGATGACATGCGACGGCGAGTATTAGGTAGTGGTAATCACGCTAGCTCCCTGGAACAGCAGATAGCACTGAATAAATTGCGTTGGCTCGGGCATGTGCTACGTATGCCTGGTCACCGCTTACCTAGGAGGACATTGTTTAGTCTGCCAGATGTAGGGTGGCGCAAAGCTTGAGGTGGACAAAGTTGACTTGGCAGTGGGAAATGAAGTTAGTGATGACCAAACTGGGTGCCGTTGGTCCGTCTCGCCTTCCGGGCTTGAGTCCACGTGACTCGCCTTGTGCTTGGCTCGAGACTTTACAGGACATTGCTCGCAGCATACACCAGTGGCGCGTTTGCTGCCGTCTCCTAGTCGGATTGCCTGTTTAAAGTTTGTTTGGTGCTGAGTTATCTAAAGAGTAATGGCTGATTGTGACGCGGGGCAGTAAAAGCCGCAAGAAAGCTGTCTCGCTGATGCCGCCTTATTTTTACACGAAAGCCGGCTGTTTGTGACGGTAGGTGAAGGTGTAGGCGTCTTGACCCTAAATGTTTGCTTAGGGCATTAAAGTTTTCAGGTAAGTCCCCCTTCTCTTCCTCTTATTATTCTTTATTTCATAGGTCGTCATGGTTGTATGGCAGCGAAGCATCAGTTCGAATTGCTAATGTACTGTTGTTGTTGTCGTCATCATCTTGCTGGCACTTAGTGCGCTACACAACAAACCGGAATGACCCAAGCGCCTGCCTCGGAGGTCCTACAATAGCCGACTGGCAGCCGACCTCACCCGAAATTAGCATTCGCTAACTCGCTTCCAATCTCCGATGCCCTTGCCTGTTTGTATACCAATGCAAAAGGTCCCCACAACAACCTAACCGTACTTCGTATTCAACAGGTCTCCAAGCCTTGCTGCTAGCCAGAGCAAACTGGACAGAATCAGTCGATGTGAGAGTAGGAATCGACGTTATTTGGTTGTCTTTCTCCAAAACACTCTATTGCCTGGGTCACCGCATTCTCCTTCGCAAGCTTCGAAGCTGTGGGATTGGTGAGGCTAGGTTCGGTCGGATGTGCAACATCCTCATTCAACGTCGGCCGAATGTGCATTCAGCATATCCAGCTCCGACGCAATTGCATTCTAGTGTGACGTGCCCCAAAGATCGATACTGGGACCACGTTTATTCTTAGTATTTATTAACGACCGTGCTAGTGTACTTCAGTGGAACTTCTTACCGTTTGCAGACGATGACAAAATCTGGTATGACATCGAGACAGTGGCGATCACACGGCATTACAGAGTGAACTCGACATGGCCTACACGTGGTCATCCGGAAACCGGCTCAAGTTCAACTTGGCAAAATGCAAGGTTCTGAGCTTGCGCCAACATCTTATCCAACAAAACAACGTACTTTCCAGGATAGCGACCTCGGGGTGATCATGCATGATGACCTAAGCTGCTCGAAACAGACCAATCACGCATAGAAGATAGCTAGTCAGCAGCTTCGACACTTACAAAGCGCTTTCAGAAAGTTTGAGCCCTTCGAGTATTTGCGCAAATGCGGAACGCCTACATGAGGCCTCACGTGGAATATGCGATCCAGACCTGGCATCTCTGGAGCAAGCGCGACCTTGATGCATTTACAGCTCCCCGAAGTGGAGCAACCAGAATAGTTGGGGTGATGTTTCACCTCCCCTACCAGCGCATACTGCAGACCCTGAGATTGCACAGTGATGAATATGGGCCTCATCAGGAGACCTTATCTTGGTCTACGTAATACTAACAAATTCAAATCACAGCTGTCACAATGTGTTGCAATTTGACCACAATACCAACCTGAAGCCACGTACTACAGTCTAATTGATTACTGAAGAGTAGTAGGGGAGTTGAATGGTATAGGTAGAAATTCGTCACCTCTAGACTCACTCAGACAGCCGCCACATGTCCGGAAAAGCACTGTACATGCGTTTCTTCCTTTCGGGAATCGTCAGCAATGCGCATTCCATCGAACCCGCAACTCGTCTGTTGCCAGTCCGTGGTTGAGACCACTGAGCTACGGGGGACGGCAAAGACCATCGTGAATATGTTACTAGATGGGGTACAGCGCCGCTCACTATCCAGTGACTTACACGTTACTGTCGTGCAGAGGACAGGATAGTCCCCCACACCAAGCGACGAGCTTACCAAACTTATACCATTCAACTCCCGCTACTACTCTTCTGTACTCAGTACGCAGACCAGACTGCATATAATGCCATAACTTAATTGGCGGCTGTCTGATTGAGTGTAGATGTGACGAAAATCTACTTGATTGTCGACAAGACGTTTACAGCTTACAAGGTGTCCCTAATCTGGAACGCTCTTCCAACCCATATCATCTTTGTCCCAACATTTAGGTGTTTCAAAAGAGACCCTGATGATACGCTTTCCCAATTACAGTAGTTGATATAGTCCGTTTCACTCGGAGGACGAAACAGTGTGAACCAAACTATGTGCTTGACAGCCCTCTCCTCAACGTTGTGGTGAAGAGACCTACATCAGTGTCTATGTGATTAGCTTCCACGTACCTAAATTGTGTTAACATATCACATCAGTCAAATAAAGCGGCACACATGCGAGCGCTATCATTCCCGTTTTTTTGATTCAGCACGGAGTACGTAAATTATCACTGCTCTCCATATTGTTTTATGTGCACATTCTATTCCTATTTCAGACTATCGCTATGCAGCAACGCAATTAAATCGCTTAAAATGATGATGCGTTTATCCTTTGATACCTTTGGTTTTCACCCAAAACATCCTTCGGGACTTTTCAACCACATGCATTCTTACCAGTGGCAAATCCTCGTTCATTGTTCACGGACGCAATCCAGGTCACGTTGGAGGAGATATTGATATTCATCACTATGAATTTTTCACTATATTTCTAGATCATGGGTGAAACGCAGGAAATTCCAAATGATGACGATTGCAAGTTTGTTGATTGTTAAAATCCAACGGCCACTAACGCAATTCAGTACGAACAGACGCTGGCACGGTAAACGCACAAAAGGAACACAACTTAGCTCACGAACGGAACACAAATTCGGCTTACAATCGATAGCCCCAACTTCAATAAAGCAGAAGACAGGACCTCCGAAAGTGATCTATTTTGATGATAACTCAGACGTCCTTTAATGAAGCACGTGGGTATTAATAGGCTACTAACGGCCTTGGGCGATTGGCCAACCACGGTCCTGGTCTGAGGCGGGAACGAATTTGCACGCACCATTTTAATATCCAAATAACAGCTATTACTAAATTCCCATTTCGTTTGGTTCCAGCGTAATTCTTGGGGACCTTTTCCTAACATCTTACCTCGTACGAAACCTCGTACCTTGAAAGACGTGGATTCAGCTGCATTGACCCTGTTGGACGATATTGCCGGTTAGTACAAGTTCTGTGTGGTATTGAGATTCGATCCGAGGTTGTGCGTGGTAATTCTGTTAATGGGCTAGGTGGAAGCCTGAACGTACAACAGTATTACAAACGGTAGTTCCTCAGTAGCTGTTGTTGTGACATTATTGTGGCGTGGACGAATTTGGTTTTTGTGCCACATTTATGCTGTCCAACCGACACTTCATTCACCACGGAACCACGGCTACCTACAGCCACTGCTGGGGCACATGACAGATGACTGTCTATATTCACTAGCGTAGACCAAATCATAAGTTGAAGATGTTGATCCTGATGTGTGCACCGGGATTGGTAACGATTATTCCGACGGTAGCACTGCATCAAAAATGCATGCTTTTCGTCCCATAAGGCATTCGGCAGGGGAGGATCCATTTGTTGCTGGCGGGTTTGGTGTGTTTCTGTAGAGCATAAGAAAACTTTGGATGTTTTCATATGTAGTGCACTTCTTTCGCGTTTTTAAGAGAATCCGTTTGAACGTGTCCTCAATTTGTTCTACCTAATCGTTTGATTGATGGTGGTGCAGCGGGCCGCGAACGTGGTTAGTAATACTCCGACGGCAGAAGTCCTGGGAAACTGGGGGTGTAAACTTGGTTCCGTTAGCTGAAATCAGGGTATCAGAAACTCGTGCTTGCTGAAAATTCTGCGCAGAGCTGAGATGGTGAAAGAAGTTGACGCTTGTGACAGTGGACTTAACTCACGCCACTTGGACACTGCGTCAAGTACGGTTAGATACATAATACCATTGATTGGGCGAGCGAAATCGACATGCAGGCGCGACCATGGCTTGTCGGGTTGGGTCCCAGATTGTGGTGCTTTACGGGAAGGATAATTGGCGACCTGTCGGCGACGAAAACACTATTGGATCAATGTCACCATTTGTTTGTCAAAAGCCGGTCAGTAGACGTAGCCTCGAACGATGGTCTTTATCCGTCCTGCACTGGGATCGCCTGTCTGAAACTGACGCAATATGATCGGTTGAAGCAAACGACGGATGACAATATGATCGGCAAGCATTAGACAGGAATCGGTTATGGACAGTCTGTCTCGACGGAGATAAAGCTAATGCAGAGCTCCAGGGGGTTCTGTCGTGGCCCATCGGTTTTGGATGCATTTAATTGTTTCCTGGAGTATATGATCGGTGTTCCTTCCTCTTTTGATGTCACAAAGAGTGACCGGAACTGCACGGACGGCCCCAACCAGGTGCACATAAACCTGTGATTCCAGCGAAACTGCTGTGCTGATAGTGCCTCCCTGTTCCTGTCCATTTGCACTGAGTAACCGGTATGGGGATTCTAGGTGTCCGAAGTCTTGCGGTCGCCGGTTCAAGTTATTAGTTCAATAGAAAGGTTTCCAAGAGCTGCAATCTCCTGGTAGAATAAGTCGGGATGCCATTTTTGTAGCCGACAATAGCATGTAATGGTCTGTGGTCAGTTAGCAAATGGAATTGGCGGTCGTAGATTTTATGGTGGAGCTTCCTGACGACGGACACTAGCGATTTGCTTATAATTTTTCTCGGCTGACGTAAGTGTACCAGCAGCATGCATGATTGCTTTCTCCGAACCACCGGGAAAAACGTGGAAGCTGACGGCACCGACGCCATAGCTGCAAGCATCTGCAGCGACTACGATCGGTAGCTTGGGATCAAAATGTGTCAAGAGAAGGTCGTAGAAAGGACCACTCCTTCAAAATGAGCATCTCTTGGATTACATACACATTTTCAGGGTTGCGACGGCGACCATGATTATCAATGATGAAACTGAGAAATTTGACTTCTGGGAGGAAAACAAACACTATTCCGGTTGCGGCCGGGACTCTTATTCCTCAACACGACATAGAACCTCAGATCCTTTCGTATAGCTCCTCACTGGTGTGACCCATACTAATAATACCGTCGAGATACGCTGCAGCGCTGGTTATGCTAAATATCATAGAATTCATTGTGTGTTGAAAAATAGCAGGAGCTGACATGACTTCCAACGGTAGGCTGTTATAGTGAAACAAACCGTGGTGCGTATTGATGCTTAGAAGTTAGCGAAACTGTGTGGATACTTCGACTTGTAAGCAGGCATTCACCAGATCTACCTTATCAGAAAAAGTTCCAACATTAAGCATAGGGAAAATGTCTTCCGGAATATACAGGGAATGGCAATGGTATTCTAGAGAAGAATTTATCCGATAGAAAAGACGGCACCTATACGAACTGTATCAGTTGCCTTTATGACGACAACAATCGGAACTGCCCATGGGTAATAATTCACCGGAGAAATGGCGCTCATTTCTCATAGACGAAGTAGTTCTTGATCTAGCATTGAAAGCGTAGCGTACGACACTGGTCACTTTAGGCGAAACGATGGAACACAACCAGGCTTTAACCGGAGAGTTGCTTGAGTTCCTATGCAATAGCCAAGACTTTCCTGAAAAGTATTAGAAAACTCACAGGTAATAGAATTTGTCATTGTAAACTGAAATCGGCGCCAAATGACGTTCAGTGGGTAAGCGGCAAGACCCAGCTTGTTTATCCAGTCCAGACGAATAACACTGAGACTGCAGTCTGAAATATAATAAACAGCATGGATGGTGGTATCTCCGCAGGTGACAGAGCAAGAATGCTAACCGGTATGGTGAAAAGAGCCACCACAGACACTGGTTGTTTCTTGAGAGGTAGGTTGAACTAGTGGGCTACCCATGGAAGTCCATAGTTCCTTGAAGGTTACGTGATGTCGAACGCAATGTCTGGTGGTAGGTTGTTGTCATGCCCGCAGATTGCTACGGCTACGAATTTTCGGTGAGAAGCGACATCCAGTTTGATTGTAACTAGGAGGCTACGGAAGTGATATGCCTGTGTAGGACGTTTTGATTGCTGTTCCGGTCTCATGGGCTTCCTAAAACTGGACAGGGTCTGAAAAAAGCCGTCCTTATGACCAGCCTTGTTCCCCTGCTGATATCGGTGGTGTCTAAACAAGCAAAAGCGAGCGAACTAATGTTCATCGCATTGCCAACAAGGTGATGGGGGTGTTTTCTATTTGACAGAATGGGATGTGTGGCTAGTGCTTGCAAAACATTTGGGACCTCAAGAGAGTGAATGGAACTGAGGAGGCGGTCAGTATTTTGAACCACGGGTGTATAGTGTTTCTGATTAATCAGGAGCTAGCATCCAGTAGGAACACTCTGCCGTTATCGGAAGATCCTGTTGAACTTTGCTTAAGAGCCGCGTACATATATCGGCATCCTTTGGTGACTAAAGACCGCATAGTAACACGTGGCATTTGAACTGATCGTCAGTGAGAGAGCGTAAATTTTCTCGTACACATTCCAGCTTAACAACCGGGATATGTGAAAATATCGTCCACCTCACGTTTCACAACTTTGGGACACCGGTAACGAATACTGAAAATACTGAAAAATAACCGAGAATTTGTGGGTTTACACTGTATCCTCGAATGATCGCTCGAGTAGGTTCTGGGGTAAGATGAAATTTAAAACAGTTAGTTCCCTTTAGTAACTTGAAAAGCACAAGTAGAAGACGAAGTTCGGCAGATGCATGCATTTCGTATCGTCTCATCAGTGCCCATAACGATAACCGGTAAATTTGTACAACAGTTTGTGGATATAGACATCCATATAAACAAACGCGAGAAAAAGGTGTCTTTCGTCTACAACCAGGGCAGCCTGAGGCTGATCGATAATTGTTTTTGAACACAAAGCACTGGCCTAATCCGACTAATGGCAATCGCCTCGGCAAACCGGAGGAGCCGGGAATTAGTATGGCGAAGCAGGATTGTGAACGCCTTGTTGACCTCAATTCGATGACCTGTTGTTAATAAGTGCCTGCCGATCGAAGATGCTGGCGGCTTGCGTACACACGTAGTCTGATTTGGGCTTGCTTGCTGACTAAGACCGCATTGAACCCATTTTGGTACGTGCTCCTTTATTCGGGAACTCAGTGTTCTATTGGTTCTGCCTATGAAATTGGAATATTTGTTGTGTTCAGTGAAACCGAGTTTACGGAGCAGTAGGCGAACTTTCTATGCAGCTTCACAATTCGCAACCTCAACGCCGAATAAGTTTTCCTACCGTTTGGACAAGGATTAAAATGTTACGTTAGTCGTAGGATCGAACAAAAATTCGGTGATGATGTTCATAGCTTGATCACTAGACACAAATCTCGTACTCGCGTCAACCGATTATATAGAACTGGTGGATTAAATCGGTTACATAACAGCGTCATTAGACCAACACTGGCGTTCAAAAGTCATTGATGCTGTCCAGCCTACTGCTGTGTGGCCGCCGTCAGCAATGTCTTCATGGCTAGACGACACTAGCAACGAACTCCATCTGCTTACATGGAGTGGGTGTCGCCCGCGATTTCGTTACGGCTTCGACAAACTTAAGTTTGTGAGCAATGCCCAGTCCTTGATTGCGGTTTATGAATCACACCCCATTGCGCATGTACGGCGTTTGCGCCTGCTAATCTCAATTAGTGGTCCCATCTAGTATACGATGTTCTGTACGTGGCTGATTCGCAACTTCGACAGGAATGCGGTGCATGTTGAACAAGTGTGTGCCGACGCTGTAGATTAATCTTGACTATCATTCACTTGTCTCTCGGTCTTATTCCTGTGGGTTTACACTGGATGTGGTGTGTGTGGATGGAGTTAAAGGTGGTGCAGCGCAAGCCAACCATAGTAAATCTCTCATTAAGCGCAGGCATCCTGTGCTTTTCCACATGCGGGACACATCATCATCAGCAGTATACACGTTAGCTAGAGGTGGGAAACACAGCTACTGTACTGCAATACATAAAAGAAAAGGAAAATAAATACAGCAGTTTCATGCCAGCTGAGCTACCAGCAACGGATGGGCATCGTTCCGGTAAGCTACCAGCCGGCTACTAGGCAAAAAGAAAAATAATTATGTATGAAATGTACGAAATGCGATCGTGGTTGGAGCGGGATGCTAAAAAGGATGGGGAAGGACAAAGAAACTCACAGCAGGAACGCCAATGAGGTCGGCTCCTTGCCATGTCAACAAGTGTATTTAGCCAAACGTGTTCATCGTCTTTTGGAACCCCAACCAGGGAGACGAGAAGCTCCAACCGAGGCCTAGATACCTCTCGATCAAGTCATCGCTTGGCTACCGTTCTCTTCTTCCATCCGCACCCTCGGTGAGCAAACAACGCACGTCGTGAAAGCCGGTGGGCTGGCATGCGCAACACGTGGCCCAGCCATCGGAGCCTGGTGCGTGAAATGACGGTGCTGAACGGTTCATTGCCTTTTCCTGTGCCCTACACAAGGCGTCGAACAAGCTCGTTACTTACGCGGTGTTCCCACCAGATGTGAGCTAAAATGCGAAGGCACCGGTAGTCGAACGTAACTAGCCTCTTGATGTCCGCCGATCTTAGGGGTCAGGTTTCGCAACCGTACAGTAGGGTCGAACGTACGGCTGCATTTTACACCTTAACCTTCAGGGTAAGAGTGATGTCACGCCGGCGCTATAGGTGGCAAAGGTTAGCAAAAGCGCCTCGAGCTTTTGCTATACGGTTCGTGATCTCGTCTTCGATCCCAAAGGCGCTGATACCACTTCCCAGGTAGTTGCATATCTGAACGACTTCTAGCGGATCCCCAAAAAGGGTCACCGCAAGAGGCTATCCCTGCCAATCTTAAAGGAAAGCTTTGCACTTCTATGGTGCAAAGCAAAGTCCAAAGCGACTGAAAGCCATTGCTCATCTGTCCAGCATGGCTTGGCACGTCTGGGAGCTGTCACAGAAGAGGGCAATGTCGTCTGCATACTCCAAGTCAAGAAGTCGTTCTCCTGGGAGTAGCTCCACACTTTCTAAGTCGTGTCCTGTAAATGCTATCTCCATGACTTCGTTAATAGCGAAGTTAAAGAGGAAAGGTGCCAGCGGGCATCCCTGTCTCACACCGCTGGTAATATTGAAGGGCGGCGACAGCTCGCCGTAAGCCCTCACTCTGCCCGTTCTACGCGTGTGCAATGCTGGGATAATATTTACATATTTATCGGGCACACCTTTACTGAGTATACAATTCTAAAGGGCACATCGATCAACTGAATCGAAGGCAACTTTGATGTCGAGGAACACGACTACGGTGGGCCGCCAATCTGTGTGACGATGCTCCAACAACTGACGCAAGGGGAAGATGTGGTCGATGCAGCCTCGACCTCAACAAAACCCGGCTTGCTCCTCACGAATCTGGCTTTCACGAGCGCCAGTCAGTCTGTGAAGGACTACAGGGGCAAGTAATTTGGAGGCGATGGGGATCAGACTGATTTCTCTATGGTTGCCTTATTCCGAACGCGAGCCCCTTTTGAATATGGGAACAATAACGGTGCGGCTCCAGTTGGTTAGGACAATTTCCTGCTCCACAGTTTCACTAGTAATTCGGGTAAATCATCAACAAGAGCAGCGCCCCCGAATTTGAAGAGAGCTGGATGTAAATCATCTGGTCCCGCGGCTTTATGTAACTTCAACAGTGCGATCTCACGTTCGACTTCTGAGCGAGAGGGCGGATCCAAAGTGACAGTCCACGGAGCAGAGCGATCACTGGCCGGCGAAGAATCGAACAATTCCGGCTGATTAAATTCTGATAAAATTCTCAGCTCAACGCTCCAAGCCATTTGACAAGTTGTGGAGAGGCTGTCCACTCTCGTCAGACGGAATAACTTTCGATGGTTACGAAGGGCAGCGGCCATTTCCACCTCTGATGCACGAAGAGACCATCAGAATTCGTGGTCTCTCTTCAGGCTCGCACGGAGTTTTGCCCGGAGCGCTTTGCGAGTTTCACTGTGTTCGCTTCCAGCCGGAATATGCCGGCGAGCATCGATAAGTTCCAGAGACCGCGAAGAGACCCAATGTCCATGTTGGCTATTAGACTTACCACATGAGGATTTGCCTGCTACTGGTAAGGACTGGTCGGCGTACAGCTGAGACATTATTATTAGTCGGCCGGTGGCCGAGTGGTCTGCACGTTTGCTTTGCAACCATAAGGTCACCGGTTCGAATCCGCGTAGGAGTGGGCGTCCTCGCGGTATACTCAGCCCGCGCGCGACTGGTGGTGGTCGCGCAGCAGCGAAGCGCCGTTACGGCGTACAGCTGAGACATTATATTATATTAGTAAGGACTGGTGAGCATGCGAGCAGTGGCCTTCAATGGTCTCCAGTGAGCGCTTACTCAACTCGCATATTAGCGTACTTTGATAGGCATTCAGAACAGCTGGCTTTGTCAGTTGGCTGGTGTCAATGCGCTCACAGCGCCGTCGTGGGGGTCCGCCAAAACGCATCCGCATGTTAGCACATACAAGTGCATGGTCGGTGTCCACACATGTGCTCCAAATCGGGCGACAGTTCTGGATACAGCCTCTCCAGCGGTAACTGATTGCAATTTGATCGATTTGCGTCCAAGGCTGGTTTGAGGCTGGTGGGCGCCAAGTCACTCTCCGGCGGGGCCTGTGTCGGAAGTTAGTACTCACAAGAAACAAGCGGGCATCTTCACACAAATGAAGTAACCGCTCACCGTTATCATTACGGGATCCTACACCGTGTTGGCTGGCCAGATGCAGTTCATCAGTGGATACTTTTCCAAGTTGAGCGTTCAGATCTCCAGACAGCATAACAGTGTCAGTGCTTTTTCTGTGGGGAAGGAGCTGGGTCACACAGTAACAGGACACACTAACAGCACACCGTAACACACAGGACACAGTAACAGGCAGAACCGAGAACGGACGCCGTCAGTCATGATACAGTCATGTCAAGTCAGTATAAGCTTTATGTATCCAACTGGGTGCATTTTCGGCATTTTACACTATCAAGAGTAAATATGTGGCAGGGTTACCAACAAAAATGTTGTTCTTAAATGATTAGAATGCACTGTCATAACTCGAGTCATGATCGATCGATCAAGCGGCGGTTCCATAATGCGGAACTAAATCTTCCGATTTTGTATCGCATCAAAAACGGAATGGGTTCATTGAAATCTCTCTTCATAATTTGTTTCAGTTGACGTGAAATATTGTGTGCCAAGACGGTAGATCGGAATCGTGCGCGATATCTCGGCGTTTATATTCAAAAGATGGGTAGAGTAGATTGGTCGTTGTGACATTGGAAGTGGAAAATATCCGCCTGCTCATTCTTGCAAAACTGATATATCTACAGTAGATATATGGTGTTCGACGAAAAAGCTAAAGGATGCTTTAAAGGCCCCGCCAATGCAGAGGCATGCATGCGTGGTCATAGTTGTCCATTCGTGCGGCTGTAATATTATTGCAAGGTATACAATTTTGTGGAATCTTGTACACCGTCAAAATGAGACTACTTTTGTCTGTGTTCTTAAAGCCATTGGTAACACGTTTATGTTACCGGGTAAGGCGAGTTATACTCTGGTGGTTGGAAGTGTTAAATTGCTAAGCAGGCATTTGTGAAGAGGAAAAATACAGCTCTGTCTTAAGATCGGACCAAGCGTTGAAGATGTGTCCAATAATTACCCCCGTTCCTTCGGATGCGACGTTGTATGAGCGGCTGTGATGTGACGTATATATATTCCGATACCGAAGATAAGTCTTATTGTTTCGTAGTCGCTACCTGCAACATGTCCAGTAGATCGTTTTATGCGACGTGAATTCCTATGTAAGTATTGAGCAAATTACCTAAATAATGCGGCCATACGTGACTCATGATGACAGCCTGCGAAAATGCGTTCTTTTTTAGTGCGTGCAATCTTCCATGTGCGCATTCTTTCGTGTCCGCTTCTAGGTCTCTGGACATTTTTCTGTTTGTAATTTTCCTGTGCGGTTCCTTCGTTGGCCCTTTCATCATGGAAGCGAAATTTGGCATCATATGCAACCATGCGAACAAATTTCAACGGGCCTAGAATTTAGGCGATGTGACTAAAGCCTAGGCATGCGTTACCCATCACCTTGTTACACTTCTGCTTCACGGCTTGTTAATGCCACTTATACCAATCTAAAGCTTAGTATCTCAGTTAACCTGCAGCTGTTAGGGCTGCCAAAAACCCACCAGGGTGGAGTACCGCTCCAGCCGATTCTTTCAGTGGCGAAGGCACCATAACATGAACCAGTCCATTAGCTGGTGAAGGTACTTTCTCCACTGAGACAGTTGGTCAACCAGTACAGTCGAAAGGACTCAGTTCAACTTATCTCTGACTTCGATACGATCAATCGGTCAGACAAGAACATGTGCTTTCTGAAAGTGGAATCTCTCTGCACAAATGTTCCTCTGTATAAGACGGTGAATTAAGGGTCAGAACTAGCTACACTCCGGCTATTCATTGCCGATTTCAACCGCGTTACAGAGAGATGATTCCTTGCTGTTGTGCACAGAGAATATCAATTTTTCCTTTCAGGAATCGCCATAGCTTCGGGTCGATGGATTGGCAATGGGTATCTCACTGCACCCTTTACTGGCAGATTTCTTTATGCTCATGTTCGAATAAAATGTCCACAGTAATAAACCAGCAACTATACTGTAGGCGCTATATTGATGACATTTTGGTTTCCTGTCCATCAGAGCAACATATCATCCTGTTGGTTGAGCGCTACAACCGTGCACATGCCAAATTCCAATTCGATTGCCAACTAGAAAGAGAGAATTGCCTGGCATACTTGGACATTCTTATTTGTCACAGGAGGACGAACAAGTTACGAGATCAGCCTACCGAAAGGCAACATGGTCCGATTAATATCTGCATTTTACAAGTTTTACATCACTGCGATACGAGCGTATACATGTGGGGACCTTATTTAGTCGGGCAGACGACTATGCTAGGTAGACTGTCTAACTGATGACTTAGAAATGATAACAATGACATTGATGTTAAACGGCTGCCCTCTAATATTTATAGCAAATCACAGTCAATGCCGAATACCCAAGAACTTGATACAGGAGGCAGCCAAGAAAATAGTTTATATCGAATTACCACTCAAGGGGGATTACTTTACTTTGAGGGCCACTAAGCGCTTGATCGCTGCTGCGCAAGGACCTACTGTGTTGCTCAGGTTATCATCCTCAACCAAAACAGCAAGCTGTCAGTACCACAACCGAAAGAGTCCTTGCCAATCGGCGCCATCTCTCATTGTGTCCATCGATTCACTGCGGAGTCCGTTACGTTGGCAGAACAGAGAGAGCATTGTCTTCCCGGACGAAGGAACTTGTGCTGAAGTAGATCTTGCGTGATATAAACCCTGTCTTTGAGTAAGCCTCCGGCAGCATAGAGAGGTAAACACCTACTGACTACTGGTTACCGGATCCGAATCGATATCGCGTTCAAAATTTTGCTGTGACACACTAATCCGAAATTTCTTCTGTTCGCTGAGGCTATCGCGATTAGAGAAATGCAGCCAATGCTGTGCTTGCACTAGCAGTTATTCGTCAGCCTAGGCTTCCGTGGACATAAAGACCGATCCCCTTTCATCCACTTTGATCCCTAAGTTTGTTCTTTTGCTTGGTGACATCCGTCCTCTGTTATTAATTCTCATTGGTTATTGTTGTTGGTGCTGAAGGGACAATACGAATTGCTTGCTTCTACCAACTGTCGCCTTCTTTGGGTAATTTTCAAACTACTGAAGAGAGTTACATACTTTCATATCTGTTACGAATCAATGCAAAGTGTTCCATAAACCACGGCGGTTGCTGCCAAAATTCTCCAATTCTTCCCGACCCATGGGCAAGAACAGCTGTTTGGGATTTCTAAGTAAAATAAGCCGCTAGTTGTCTCCTTACATAGGGAGAACTTGCTGCACAATATCCCGTTAGTTTGAATTTTACAAAAGTGCTGCAATACAATAGGAACAGTGTGGTCCAGTTTGGTGTAATCAGGAAGCTTGCCTAGATCGGCGTTGCCCAACACACGTAGCAAACTGTTCTGCCTGAGTACAGAACGTAGAAACTCTTCGCTCAGTACGGGATCGGGTTGAGACCATTTGGCAATTGAATCGGTGTGAATCTTCTTAATGAACTGTTTCGTGCTGGGTTCATACCTAGAGCAGGAAAAGGAAGCGATGTGCTCAGTGGGTTTATTCATAAGTACACAGTCTCTAAAAATGTTTTTGCAGCTTGAAAATTCCTATTTAGAGTTAGAAAGAACATGAGACCATAGGTGAACAATTGTTTTCGATGATTCTCTTCAAATCATTACAATCATACTTTTGGGTAAAATAAGGAACTGAAATCGACTCATCGACTCAAATTATATAGTTCATTAACGATTCAGTGACGGAGGCTAAAAGTTGACCTCTGACCTGACAGGTCGATTGCATGATACCCAGCATGATCTGTGACAATCGACCTCAGCATCGTTCGTTCTAGCTGGCCAGGGAAGCTGTAAGGCATGGAGCAACTTCTTTTGCGAGCATAATGAACGTTGAGATAACCGGATGAAAATCGATTCAGCTGTCGCGAGCGCACGGAGGCGCAAACCTCTTGATCGATGCTGGCGGACCCTGTAAATTATCCTGAGGGTACGTTTTAGTTCAACTTGGTGCCCTGTGTCGACAATATGGGCCAAAACGGCGTGCTAATGGCCCCAGTTCCTCTTTGACGCAACCAGTGCGGGCAATGCTCCTTCACACTCTATGTACTTTGAGCCAATGAGTCGATTTCAGTTCCTTATTTTACCGTTACATATGATTGTAATGGTCTGAAGAAAAATTTTTTGGCGGTGATCCCATCACAACGAAGTAATGTGACATGAGAAGTCTGTTTGCGTAACGGCGTGGTTAGTGGTTTCTCGATCAGAGTAAAGAATGATTTATACTGCCTAACTTATGGATTCAAGTTTGCCAGTTGTGCCAGCATAGTTTCATACCTTAACACAGAAGCGTCCCACGGGATTTCAAGAAATTCTGCACAATCGAAAGGATGTAGATTGGAGCAGCACATTTCATTTGCGAGCAATCTATCTAATATATAACATCCTCTTTAGTATTCCAAATAGGCATGTCAGAAAAGCAAGTAGTGAGATGGCGCTGTAATTTTGCGCAATTCACATCTGTCATGTACACACAAAATAAGTTGCATAACGCGCTAGCTTGGTTACGTATGTTTCAGAGTGCACCTGTTCGGTGCCGTCACCAAACGCGGCGTCGGAAGATTGTATGAAAAGTTTTTTTTTACCTCTTTTCATCCTAAGCAATCACTTGCGTAAACAAATTAAGTTACTTATTCCTAGGTTACTCAGCTCCACTATTTGAGTGACTCACCGTGATTTCAAGACGATCCACCGGCACCTGCGCCAACATGCAAACGGGTTAGCTGATCTTAAATACGGAGTCCTGAGCGCTCTTTGTACGTTGGATTGGCAACTGAGAGTCATACCCAGCGAATGGGTACACGCACTGTGCACTCCCTAGCACAAGAGCGGCTTGCCCACCGAGCACAATGGACTGTCAGGGAGTCGCAGTGCTGGATCTCATTTGTACGACAAACAATAGTTGCTGGACTAATACTCTAATACGGCGTTAGACTATCAGAAGTAATCATAGCAATACATCGCCTGTTCAGCTGAATCACGAATGGTGGTAAAACGGTGAAAGTTGTAATTTAAAATTGCACAGAATGTGTGATTGTCAAAGATGTATGCAACTCCGTATCATAGTGGATAAAGGGCCGTGAAAACCACCATGTATTCTCTCTTTGGATAAGCAGCTGATGTTGTTTACTTTAGTGCTGGTCAAGTATAGTTGGTATGGCATCTTCAGTTGACAGCTATCATTAGAGCTATTGTGTAGAAAGTTAGGGTGCTTCACATGTTAATTTTATGAGCGTGCATCTCTTCAGTACGGTCTAGTAATCAAACTATGATGACTTTTTATTTGGATTAATCTTTACTCTCATAAGAGGCACGAAGTGGATGTTTTCATTCTTCATCAGGGACGTGGAGAAAAACTAACTCAAGCTTCCTGTGTCTAAACAATTTGTAAACAGTTCTACATTTGTGATTTAACTTTCCTACCGTCATTGTCAAGGCAACATCCAAAAACACGATCAACATGTACACGCGCGAGCGAAGGATTTCAGGAGCATATACTTATTACGATTGCGCATATCATATCAAGTACATGCAGGTAGGATTGCGTAAATTGTCCGCGTCGTGTTGACATTTACTGCCCAGACCTCAGTTGGCGATTCGACGCACAACTTTGCATTGCACTGCATGAGTGTGTGATCAGCTCGATTCTAACCCCCTGTGCAATGCCTCGAAGTGGAGCTTACAATCAAACACAGTGGTTTTTCATTCTTTTAGGTTTTTTCTTACATCCTGACCACGAAACATTTGTAACAGCGGAAGGGCACACAGGTGAGGTTAGTGGCACTCGTTTCCAAGTTGACCTAATTCTGTGGTCAGCAACTGCTGCAAGAGGCAGGCACGTGCAGATGGAACGTGAGTGACCAATGTCACACAGTTTCCAGCTCCATCTGCACACACCACATTCAGTGTAAACTAGAAGGAAGAAGATAGGAAGGAATGTAAGGAGAATCCATGGTTGCGTGGGAGTCGGTCCATATTCCACTAAAGTGCGCGAATCACTGGTAAAATTAGGGGACAAATACTTTTCGGACGCAAACATATTGGTGATTGAAAAGTGGGCTGTTTCATAGGTTTCTATTAGCTGAACCAGGCGCTAGCTCATGGAGCTCCCTGAAAACCTACACCGTAGGTGCATTTGCTTCTCATGTTGCTTTTACCTCTGCAGGTCACTTGAACTTACGCTATGCAACGTACACTTGTTCTCACCATGCAAGTCACAGAAATTGCCAAGTTCGCTCTGTGCATCCAGTACTAAATGCAGCCGCATGGCAACGGATCAGCTTCGCTTCCGTCAACATCGGTCATATACCACTAAGATACTGGGGGCACAAGGTAGTTGGACGTAGGCGGACGATAGCTGGGTCTGGAAGGACGTGGTACACCTAAACTTTCAAATTCTGGATCACCTCATCTTGCTTTACAGTCTGCAGACCTATGAGATGCGGAATTCAGTTCCTAAGCTTACCGGAAACTTCATTCATTAGCATGCACTGTAAACGCTTGTTCAGGGATCAAGTTTTACACCAAAACAGATCGAATGGGGTATTTCACAAGCTTTGGCCTTTGGGCCGCGGTTATTCTGATATTTTGTTGTGGTTTTCATCCCAGTAGTTCACAAGCTACATAGCACAGCCTAGTCCGGAAAAGCACCAGACGCGTTTCGCCCTATTGGGGCTCGGCAATGGTGCGCATTCCCTTGGTCCCCTGCCGGGGATCGAATCCATGACCGGTAGAGGCGGATGTCAACAAGCCAGCAGCTTAAGGCACTGAGCCATGGGGGACGTTACCTGGCCCACATAATTTGCAATCCAACTGGTATGAAAACCTTCACAAACTTACAACTAAAATCCTGCTACTCACGAGTAATAGAAGATATAAATTGCCTCTCTTCATTGTCAAGATCAAAGACCGTAAACAATTGTTTTCGATGATTCAGTTTCAGACCTGTACAATCACATGAGTGAAATAGCAATGGGCCTAAAAGGGAATTAACGATCAGTTCAAATGAGATTGATCACGTGCTTCTAGTTACACGCTCAGCAGCGGCGTCTCCCTTGGAAGGTAGTCGTATGAAAAGTTCTTTTTTCTCTGCCGTCTGAACTTGCAACAGGTCGGGCTTATTTTGCAGTTCCTAAAAATGAAACGATCAGGATATCCGTTCTTGCGCAGCAAATACTGAATGAACGTCAACTCATTATCCAACTTATTTTCAGAACAGATCATGCGGGCCCTTGTAGTTAGACAGCGAAGTAGGTTTCGCTCATATCTCAAGGGAACGAAACTGTGAAAATTCGTATACTGGCCACTGCAGGTTTTTTTCCTGTAGACATCAAGAAACAGCAACTGATCGTTCAATTCTTTCTCGTAGGTAAACTGCAATGATGCGTGGGCCCGATTAAAACGGTCAATAACAGCGTCAAGGTCAACAGGCTGATCGGCCACGACAAATATGTCGTCCATATAGCGGTGGTAACATTCAAAGGCCGCGACCTCCGCATGTAACGGTATTCTATGATTTCGCCATGAAGATCAGCTAACTACGAACCCAATGGCGATCCCATGGCTACACGAGCCTTTTGTTAGTAGTAAATGGCATTGCATAGGAACTGTACGTTCCATGTGCAACGCAAAAGGAGGCTTTTCAAGTCACACAACAGTATGCACATACTTATTTGTGTTTCTTCTATGTAGGAGCAAAGGTAATAGATCGTCTCGAAAACTGGCACGTTGCTGAAATGCGATACAACTTCCAAGGAAAACATTACTTTCTTACCGATGTTGCGGTCGTTGATGCTTTCGATGAAATGAAAGGTGTCACGAAGGCTGTAGTGTGTAAGTCGCTGTCTTACTGGCTCTAGAATTTCCACAAGCCATTGGGTGACGGCATGGTAGGGTGAGTTAACCATTGATATGATCGGGCAAAGCGGGTCATCTGTCTTATGAATTTTCGGTTACCCATAACGCCTCGGGACATTCGTGCCACTCGGCTATCGAAATTTCCCTAAACGATTAGAGAAAAGGGAAGGGGATTGAAAAGCAACTTATTAAAAGCTTGCAAGATCTTCGGAATAGTTGAGAAATATCAAATACACTTTATGATAGGCTTAAGCCGACACAACGTATGAAGGTACTTCAATCAAGCTAGACAAAAGCGCACTTGTTAGAACTCTGGTATGCACTTTGCAGCAGACTACTTTTGAGCTCTGGCTCAAAGTAGCATCCTCCAAGCACGCAACAGACACGGCAAACTGAGTCGCAACTCGTAAGGGGAACAATTCAGATGGCATCACTGAGTCAGCCTGCGCAATTGGCGATTACACCTCTTTCCTTAAGCACAATATCGTTTAGGACACAAAGTCGTCAGCATAAGATAGAAAAAAGGATTGGCAGTCCGCCTCTCAGCGGTCAGCGCAACCTCACATCCAGTTTACACGTCCCCCGACTCACTACTGATATCAGACGTACCATACGCGTGAGACCTCCACCTTGTGTCTGTAACCTGGTTCAACACAAATTACCAATGACGAAGTCACCATAAAGTGACGCCTCTTCGCAAATATGACAAACGGAAACAGACTAATTATAAGTTGTCAGTACAATGATTTCTCCACGTGAATTTCCAACTTCTAATCAGTAGGTACCGGTTTTGTTTGCAGCCGCAATTGTGCTGATGTCGTTCGTTCATCTGAGAAGTCTCTTGATTCTGTGAGGAAAACTCTGACAAGCGACCAGTTTACTTGGTACCTGACAAATACCCAGATGAGGACGCAACCAGTTATCCCGTAACACCATAGCTTTAATATGCGTCCGACATGAGGCTATGGAAATGCTTGCGATCCCTCGTACAGTCGCGACACGCGTTGTTATTCCAACAACTCTAGTACGCACAAATCACCAGTGCTGTATGAAACCGTTACCATTTATGTACGCAAAACATGCGAGTGACTATTCATGCGTTGATCTGGACTGTGTTTTCGTCAATGAAATACGCACGTGGAAAATTACCCACTTATCAATGCGAGAACGGGTTAATCACTTGTAAAAAAAGATTACAGATTGAAGAAAGCGGAAAGTAAGTTGAAACATATTGCTACAGGATTTGGTCCTACGAGTACAGATTTACACTGAGCGAAATTAGCCTAACGCTAGATTTAACACCGACAGAAACAACAAGGGTAATCTTTGAAAATTAGCTAATCGTCGCAAGTATTTAAGTCGGTCACCCCTTGATTCATACCCTCAAACACAAGAAGCAACTGTCGCTTTCAACACATCACATCTTTCCTCCTCACCTCAAAAGGCAATAGAATGCCTTTTGGAGTCAAAGTTGCACACCAGCCAACGGAAACCATTCGCAGAAAAGCATTCAAGGTGAAAGATAAACTTAGCAAAGAAGAACAGACGTGTGATTTATAAGATCTGCTGTCGGAACTGCGACAAGTACTACGTGGGACAGACTGGGAGAACGCTTGGCACAAGGCTACACGAACACAGCCTAGCCATACGTCGCCACGACCAGAACTCCCTGATGTCAGTGCACATGGATACTGAGAACCATCAGTTCGACATAGAGCATACCAGTATACTCGGAAGGGCTAAAAGCCGGCAAGCACGTGAGTTCATTGAAGCCTGGCATTCAAAGCAGAACTCGATCAATAAGCACTTGGACATTGAAGTCGCTTACGAGGCACTGCGAACCAGGCCCCTGAAACCGCACTGATGATGTTGCCTAGTCAGGCAACGAAACGTCTGTACAACAATCACTCAGCTCGGAGAACCTCTCAAAATCCGCATCCACACCCGGAGCTAGGCATATTCTCATTTATTTCAAATCAATTTGGGCGCGACAGCCATATATAGCTGGCCAATTCAAAATCACAAAGGACGATGAATAATACAATTGATAATAAAAAAATAACGATATATGGCGCAGCAAAACGGAACAACACTGGTCTGGGAGCGGAGCGGAGCGGAGTATCTAACGCTTGGATCAAAACCGCCCGAAATTGGGTTGTGTGGTCTGGTTCGGCCGCAGCTTTTGAATCCATTGAGAAAAGAATAATGAATGAAAAGCGATAAATGCTTGCATGTAAACAAGCACATGCATATGCTCATATATTTCTATTATGGCTGACTTGCCGAACTACCTCTTCGTGGTGCCAGCTGGGTGGTTCGAGTGTACCTAGTTCCAGCGAAGTGTTGGGCGACAATGTTCCATCTCCGTAGGGCATGGTACTCCAGCAATGATGCTGATTTCACGGGGATTATTGGCCTCTGTTTGGTGATCTACAAAAGGAGACTTATGAATTGAACATTCAGTCAGCGCCTCCCAATGGGCGCGATTCCCTGAATTCTCCCCGCTGCCTTGTGGGTAGGTTATTTAGCCAAAGGCTCGGAGTGGGATTTCTAAGTCAACTCCCTACTTCGGCTTGTGCAACCGGGTAGTATCACGCCCTCTCACAAAACCATGAACTGTACTACAACGGTGTTGTGTCCTCAGGGGTTCGACTTAGCTAAGCAGCTACCGTTTTTGCTTCTCACATTTACGCGACTTACCTACACGCCAATTGCTTGTTTGCTGACAGTCCTTACTTTCCGTTACCCGATTCATGTATTCAACAATATGGCTGCGATTCCGATTGCGCCGTGAATCACGGAGTTTAACCTATGGCTCTCCTTCGTCCCCGATCCTCCTTCCGTCTGGCGTGCTGCAACATTCGGACACTCATGCAGGTAGGACAGTAAGTTGGTCTAGCGCGTACCCCAGAGTCCTTCGATATTGATGTCTATTGCCTTTCAGAAACCCGGTTGCAAGATCTCAGCACTGTGCTTACATTGACACTCCCCACTGAACACGAAGCCAGATAACACCTGCGTCTTTCTGGAGAGCCAGAAGCAAGCTCAGCGGGTCTGGCTGGTGTAGGTATAACACTAAGTGGCAAGGCCGACGCGGCACTACTGGACTGGTTCCCGATTAACAGCCGACTATGTGCAGTTCGGCTTCGGGGTTCATGTAGAATCAACAAGCGCCGCGAAGAGGGACGCAACTTGTTTGTGATCTCTGTGTACGTTCCAACTGACCGCAGTGGCGGCTGATGCTTTTTATTGTTGTCTCTCAAAGTCTCCTGCCCAACGAGATAGTCCACGCGATTGAGAACTGATAATATATTTCATATCGCTGAGCTACTCCTCACACCTGGCTCATTTTGCTAAGTGTTCATCTAACCTTCTCTAATCTCCGTATATGCTAATACAGAAATAGTCGGAGTTGAGATCTTGTTCTTTCACATTTCGTGCCATCTTGTTAACTTACGTTGCTCTTTCCCATCTCCACTTGCTTACCTTTCTCCCCTTAATCTATCTTGGATCTCCGTTCTTTGACATGTTCACTTGTCTTCCGCTCTATTCAGATCGTTCACATGTGCACATATAAGTAATGTATCGATAGTTGTATACGTGCATTCTGGTTGCAAAACCTTTGTATTCTGATCAAAAGAATTTGCATGGACTACATTACATGGGCCCGCCACGTGTCGTGCGTTTTGATGCTAATACAATATATTTTTAGTTACTTGCAATCCTCACCTTATATACTCAAAAGTAGGGAATTTCTGCTGCAATTAATTTAGAGTTCGTCGCAGCAGTTTCCATATCAGATAGTCCTGAAATGTTTGTAACCTACATAACAGTGGAGGATAAGACGCGCTATATACCAGTTATTGTGTAAACCACGCTCCGGGAGCATCCAAAGCATGGAATGGCGGGAGTATTTCGGTTCGTGTACTTTAAAAGAGCGTTATAGCAAAAATTGGTGCACGAGTTATGTAGATAAATAAAAATGAGAATATCAATTAAATAAAAAAAATGAATGCTACAATAGAGGAAATCCATTGAAGTGATAAGCGTTAAAAGAGGGATTAAAATATATTAAATTTAAAATTGATGTATGTATTTACGTAATCTCAACAGTCTAGCAGCTAGACATAGAGCCAAAAAAACACCATGGAGATTGGCGTACAAGAGGAAGTCATCGCGTCATAATCATCGTGGCATGGTAGTTGAAGGTGAGCAACACACTTCTATACCGTAGGATGATTCACGTATTGGAGATAGTCTACGGAGCAGGATGGATGCTAATAGCTTGGAAGCAACCGAAATAAAACTACTCCCGCGATGATTTACACATGAAGTGCGAGAGTCTTTCTTGAAAATCGGGACAATATCTGATTCGCCCTTAGAGGAAGGTGCTTTCTCTTCATGCTAAATTTTTGCGAACAGCGAGGTCAGCTGATTAATGATCACCACACCACCGTACTTGAACAGCTCTGGAGGAAGTCCGTCGGAGTCGACAGTCTTGAATCGCTTCAAGCGTCGAATCACAAGACAGACTTCCGCTTCGCTGAATGGATTCAGTGAGACGAGTCAGGGTGAAAAAGAAGGTGTACTGCTTGTACTGATAGATGGTGGAGGCCAGTTGAACTGCGAGTGAAAGTGCCCGGTCAAGCAATTCATACGCTTCTGTCGGTTGGTGATCGGAGACTCATCCACCTCGCAAATAACCTCACTGACACCAAGCCTCCTGAGGCCAATGGACCGAAGGAGTTGGAAAAGATTGCGAGTGTTGCCAGAGAGGATAGCGCTCTCCATCTCTAAAGAACCCTCAGACCATCGTGCCCCGTGGTCCTTGCGTAGGCTGTGCTTGAGCAGCCGGTTGGTAGAACGGCGCCGCTCGTTGCAATCTGATTCCGCCGGGATTTCTTTGCGGCACTCGAATAGCCCCAGAGAACGAGCAGAGATGCAAGACTTTAAGGAACATCTAGCTAGGCCGCAGCTTGACTGTGTGGAAATAGTCATCGCTTTCTGTATACAAGTCTAGTGTTGATCCACGTCTTGCGGTGGATTGCAACTGAGTGCGTATGCCAGTGAAGAATGATAGCTCGTCTGGACAGTGGAATTAGTTAATCTGTTTATATCAATCTTGCGGTGCTTCCTGTTTCGGGACCCCCAAACACACAGAATTTTGCGCAGACCAGTGGATGATCTGAGTCAACGAAGGTGGGCCAAAAGGATCTGCAGTCCAGTACGCTGCGGCGCCATCTGAAGCTAATTGCAATGTGATCAATTTGAGACCACGGTTGTGTTGAAGAAGGGGGACGCCATGTTGCAAAACGCTTCTTCGTACGACTAAAGTTACTGCTCAAGCGAAACAGATGGTTTTCTTCGCACAAAGTGAGTGGCCTCTCTCTATTATCAGAGCGATTCTCATCGAGCAAGTGGTGACACCAAGGTGGCATTCGCATGTAACCAGGTGGCCAACTCTTGCGGTAAAATCCCAGCAGCGACAAGGACATCCGATGTCTTAGTATCAGCCAATAGCTGATGTAGACACCGGTTGAATCCGTTCTTGACCAAGCCGCCACTGCGGTCAGTTGGAACGTACACAGAGATCACAAACAAGTTGCGTCCCTCTTCGCGGCGCTTGTTGATTCTACATGAACCCCGAAGCCGAACTGCACATAGTCGGCTGTTAATCGGGAACCAGTCCAGTAGTGCCGCGTCGGCCTTGCCACTTAGTGTTATACCTACACCAGCCAGACCCGCTGAGCTTGCTTCTGGCTCTCCAGAAAGACGCAGGTGTTATCTGGCTTCGTGTTCAGTGGGGAGTGTCAATGTAAGCACAGTGCTGAGATCTTGCAACCGGGTTTCTGAAAGGCAATAGACATCAATATCGAAGGACTCTGGGGTACGCGCTAGACCAACTTACTGTCCTACCTGCATGAGTGTCCGAATGTTGCAGCACGCCAGACGGAAGGAGGATCGGGGACGAAGGAGAGCCATAGGTTAAACTCCGTGATTCACGGCGCAATCGGAATCGCAGCCAGATTGTTGAATACATGAATCGGGTAACGGAAAGTAAGGACTGTCAGCAAACAAGCAATTGGCGTGTAAGTAAGTCGCGTAAATGTGAGAAGCAAAAACGGTAGCTGCTTAGCTAAGTCGAACCCCTGAGGACACAACACCGTTGTAGTACAGTTCATGGTTTTGTGAGAGGGCGTGATACTACCCGGTTGCACAAGCCGAAGTAGGGAGTTGACTTAGAAATCCCACTCCGAGCCTTTGGCTAAATAACCTACCCACAAGGCAGCGGGGAGAATTCAGGGAATCGCGCCCATTGGGAGGCGCTGACTGAATGTTCAATTCATAAGTCTCCTTTTGTAGATCACCAAACAGAGGCCAATAATCCCCGTGAAATCAGCATCATTGCTGGAGTACCATGCCCTACGGAGATGGAACATTGTCGCCCAACACTTCGCTGGAACTAGGTACACTCGAACCACCCAGCTGGCACCACGAAGAGGTAGTTCGGCAAGTCAGCCATAATAGAAATATATGAGCATATGCATGTGCTTGTTTACATGCAAGCATTTATCGCTTTTCATTCATTATTCTTTTCTCAATGGATGCAAAAGCTGCGGCCGAACCAGACCACACAACCCAATTTCGGGCGGTTTTGATCCAAGCGTTAGATACTCCGCTCCGCTCCGCTCCCAGACCAGTGTTGTTCCGTTTTGCTGCGCCATATATCGTTATTTTTTTATTATCAATTGTATTATTCAACGTCCTTTGTGATTTTGAATTGGCCAGCTATATATGGCTGTCCATTTAGGCAGTTATTCTCTCGTTCTATACTACCTGCTCTTTCGCGTCTTGTTTCTGTCTTCGCTAGGCCAGTTTACTTCGTTCTTTACACCGATAACCTCTCTTTTATCTCTGTTCTTGTGCGTATTGCAATATTATTCGTAATTCAGAATTAATTTATCAACGATACGTCTGCTAGTTTATTGTAGTTGTTGCGAGTCTTTATTACCTTGATTCCACCGCTTTTATATATTTAGGCTGACCAGCCTCTTTGGATTTATACCGCAAATTCACGGTCGTAATTCTGTGCAAACCGGTGAGTACTCCATTTTTATTTGCTGCCATCACCAACGATAACAATTTCTTAGCCAGTTTTGCGTCGTACCACTTTATCCCCCTAAAACTGTTATACTTCTACCTTTTATCTCACTGACGCTCCTTACTTCAACCACTTATGTGGTTTGCCAATTTGTTAGTATTTCTATTGCCAACCTGCGGGACTCGTTAAGTGTATGCTTTTTTACCGGTCATATACCATTGTTCCATTGTTCCATTGTACCGTATCGATCGGTCTCTGTTTTTGAAATGACTAAGCTGACGCCCTGTAGTAGCTGTTCTAAGGTGGTTGATCATCGCGCAAACGCGGTTACCTGCACTTTTTGCGGCAAAAGCTTCCATATTTCATGCATCGGCTTATTTGTTGACCAATTTAAACTGCGTGCTATCTAGCATGGTTTTGTCCAAATTTTGTGTAAAAGTGTCAGCTTAAAGTGCGATCATCTGCAGTCGATAGAACTCGCGAGCAAGTACGACGAACGAAACGTTCAATAACGAGGAGCACCGTTGTTTCATCCCGTGCGTCCGAAACTCAGCCACCCCCTAGGTCGAGACGAGCCCACCTGCCTGCCAGCTACGAGCTCTCTAGGGCCATGGCCATCCGTTGCTGGAGACTCATCTGGTCTGTCTGTGTCTGTGTTGCGTCGGACGGGCACAAGCAACCCAGTGTGCGATAACTCAAGCGAAGGAGGCGAATTGCGAACACAACAAAATAAGAAAGAGAGAGCAACTACCAGCGACCAGCGGGGTTGTAACCTTATGACAATTGCCGGCCGACTTGTCTCACCTCTGTTTTGGCGATGGTGCTCGAGAAGATTGTGAGAAAGGGTCTTCTCCAGCTTCTGGAGTCGGAAGATCTCCGAACGCGCCACAGCACGGCTTCATGTAGAGCAGCTCCTGCATCACCATCCTACTGTTGACGTTGCAGGAATAGTTGCAAGCGTTGAATTGTGGGAACTCAATGAGTTATCTAAATTGATTTCAGTAAAGCTTTCAATAAAGTGAATCATGAGGTCCTGTTCCACAAGCTGAGGATGTGTGGTGTCGGTGGCGCACGGCACCAGCGGATCAGTGATTTCCTTATTGGGAGTTGATGGCGGGTTCAGGTGGATGCGCACCTTGCAGAATGGTACCCTTCCACTAGCGGCGAACCTAAACGCACAGTACTGGAGTCAATTGTATTTATGATTCAAATCAACGAAGTAACTCAACTTCGTCGGTCGCCCTGCGTATTATTTGCAGATGACCTGGAGATTTGGAGGGTTATTGATTCTCCCGACGACTGTGACGTCCTTCAGCTGAACCTCGGTCGCCTATCCCGGTGGTCTGCAGAAATTGACTTACCGGACAATCCGGCCAACTCCTCCTTTATGAGGCTTGGGAAAAATGGTAGTGAGCGTGCGTACAGTGTGACCATCAACACGCTGCATCGCTAACATGGACATTGGTTCTTTTCACAGTCTCTAGAACTTATAGATGCTCCCGGGCATATTCCGCCTGGAAGCGAACACAATGAAACCCGCAAAGAGCTCCGGGCGAAACTCCGTGCTAGCCTGAAGAGAGACCGCGAATTCTAGTGGTCTCATCAGGCAACAAAGATGGAAATGGTCGCTGCCCTTGATAACCATCGTGAGTTATTCCGTCTGATACGGGAAACGGGCAGCAGGAGACCTGGTGTTAGTGAAACTATACGTGACGAGAGTGGACAGTCTATCCACAACTTATCAAAACGCTTGGAACGTCGGGCTGAGAACTTTGAAAGGCAATTTAATCGGTCGAAATTGTTAGATTTCTCGCCGAAAATTGATCGCCCTGCTCCGTGGGCTGTTCCTTTGGATCCACTTTCTCGCTCAGAAGTAGAACGTGAGATCGAACTGTTGAAGTTATATAAAGCCGCGGGACCTGATGACCTTCCTCCAGCCCTCTTCAAATTCGGGGACCTGCTCTTGTGGATGATTTACAAAAGTTACTAGACAAAATATGGGAGCAACAAACTGTCCCTACCGATTGGAGCCGCTCCATCATAGTCCTAATTTTCAAAGGAGGCTCACCATCGGAATGCGGCAGCCATAGAGGAATCAGTCTGATCTCCATCGCCACCAAATTGCTTGCATCTGTCATCCTTCACAGACTGACTGGCACTCGTGAAAGCCAGATTCGTGAAGAGCAAGCTGGATTTCGTCGAGGTCGTAGCTGCATTGGCCACATCACCTTGCGTCAGTTGTTGGAGCACAGTCACATATATTGGCGGCCCACCATTGTCGTGTTCCTCGATATCAAAGGTGCATTCGATTCGGTGAATAGACATGCACTTTGGGACTGTCTACTCAGGAAAGGTGTACCTGAGAAATATGTGAATATTATCCGAGCATTATATGCGCGTAGCTCGGGCAGAGTGAGGGCTTACGGCAAGTTGTCGTCGCCGTTTAATATCTCCAGCGGCGTGAGACAAGGATGCCCGCCGTCACCTTTCCTCTCCAACTTCCCTGTTGACGAAGTCATGGAGATCGCGTTCACAGGACACAACTTAGAAGGTGTGGAGCTACTCCCAGGAGAACGAGTACTTGACTTAGAGTATGCTGATGACATTGCCCTAATCTGTGACAGCTCACAAACGTGTCAAGCGGCAGTGGACAGATTAGCACTAGCTGTCCGTCACTTCGGGCTTTGCTTCACACCCTAGAAGTGCAAAGCGTTTCTCCAAGATTGGTCTGGACCGCCTCCTACGCTGACCCTTGGTAAGGATCAGCTAGAAGTCGTTCAAAAATTCAACTACCTGGGAAATTGTATCGGCGCTCTTGGGATTGAAGATGAGATCCCGAACCGTATAGCAAAAGCTCGGGGCGCTTTAGATAACCTTCACCACTTATGGCGCCGGCGCGACATCACTCTTGCCCTGAAGGGTAGAGTGTACAATGCAGCAGTATGTTCGACCCTACTGTACGGTTGTGCAACCTGGCCGCTTAAAGCAACGGACCTGAAGAGGCTAGTTACGTTCGACCACCGGTGCCTTCGTAATTTAGCTCACATCTGGTGGGAACACCGCGTGAGTAACGAGCGTGTTCGACGCATTGTTTATGGCACAGAAAAAGGAGATGAACCGTTCAGCACCGTCATTTCACGCATCAGACTCCGATGGCTCGGCCACGTGTTACGCATGCCAGCCCACCGACTCCCGCGACGTGTGTTGTTTGCGCACCGGGGATGTGGATGGAAGAACAAGAGGGGTGGCCAAGCGATGACTTGGTCCAGAGGAATGAAGGCCCTCACTTCTGAGCTGGCCTCGGTTGGAGTGTCTCGGCTCGCTGGTTGGGGTCCGAAAGACGGTGAACACGTTTGGTTGGACACACTTGCTGATATGGCTAGGAGCCGACCTCAGTGGCATTCGTGCTGTGAGTTTCGTTGACCCACCCCATCCGTTTAAGCCTCCCCTCTAACCACGATCTCATTATTTAGCCTTATATAATTTTGCACAGTAATTTGTTTTGGTGCAGAGCAGCCGGCTGGTAGCTTACCGGAACGATGCCCATCCGTTACCGGTAGCTCAGCCAGCCTGCACCAGTTGCACTTTTTTCTCCGTTTATCTATGTATTGCGGCAGAGTAGCTGAAGTGTTCTCCACCTCTAGCGAACGTGCATGATGATGAGGATGACGATGATGATGATGATAATGATGATGATAAGAAGAAGATCATGATGATGATGATGATGATGAAGAAGAAGAAGGAGAAGAAGAAGAAGAAGAAGATGATGATGATGACGATGATGATGATAATGATGAGGATGATGATGATGATGATGATGATGATGATGATGATGATGATGATGATGATGATGATGATGATGATGATGATGATGATGATGACGATGATGATGATGATGATGAAGATGATATTGATGAGGATGATGATGATGATGATGGTGATGATGATGATGATGATGATGATGATGATGATGATGATGATGATGATGATGATGATGATGATGATGATGATGATGAAGATGATATTGATGAGGATGATGATGATGATGATGACGATGATGATGATGATAATGATGATGATAAGAAGAAGAAGATCATGATGTTGATGATGATGATGATGATGATGGTGATGAAGATGAAGATGATATTGATGAGGATGATGATGATGATGATGGCAATGATGATGATGATGATGATGATGATGACGATGATGATGATGATGATGATGATGATGATGATGGTGATGATGATGATGATGATGATGACGATGATGATGATGAAGATGATATTGATGAGGATGATGATGATGATGATGATGATGATGATGATGATGATGATGATGATGATGATGATGATGATGATGATGATGATGATGATGATGATGATGATGATGATGATGATGATGATGATGATGATGATGATGATGATGATGATGATGATGATGATGATGATGATGATGATGATGATGATGATGATGATGATGATGATGATGATGATGATGATGATGATGATGATGATGATGATGATGATGATGATGATGATGATGATGATGATGATGATGATGATGATGATGATGATGATGATGATGATGATGATGATGATGATGATGATGATGATGATGATGATGATGATGATGATGATGATGATGATGATGATGATGATGATGATGATGATGATGATGATGATGATGATGATGATGATGATGATGATGATGATGATGATGATGATGATGATGATGATGATGATGATGATGATGATGATGATGATGATGATGATGATGATGATGATGATGATGATGATGATGATGATGATGATGATGATGATGATGATGATGATGATGATGATGAAGATGATGATGATGACGAGGATGATGATGATAATGGTTATGATGATGATGATAATGTTAATGATGATGTTGTTGATTGAGGTACGTGAGATGATTCACGTTTGTTTTCGACCACAGTACGATAAGCCACGGCTACCGCGCCCAACCGCAGGTGAGAGTTGTCGGGTTCCTACTGATTCGGCCAGCTGCTGGCCGACCATTAACTCGCGTAATTGGTGTGTAATGTTTTCTCGCTGGCGAACGATGAGACAAACATTTTCTCACGTGGCGGCCGACTCATCCTAGGATAACAACTCTCTAGCACTTTTGTCCGATATTCCCGCAATCAAACATTGAATTTTCATTTGTTCTACAATTTTTCCAGGCAGAATATCATTATACTTACAACCAGGAATAGATTGTTGAATATGTGCAATAAAATCATTGGCACTTTCGTTCGGCTTTTGGACTAGTTTTGAAAAGCAGTATCTAGCAGTGTAAACATTTTGTTTAAGCCCCCATAAACTGGTATAAGTATCCAAAGCAGAACTGAGGGTGGCATAGTTTTCCAGTTGTAGGACATCGTAGTGCTGTTGACCTTCATCGCCCAGCACTTGTCTGAGTAGTGTGATGTTGTGAGCTCCAGAAACGCAAACGGTCGGATTCAGTACAGGAATTAATTCCACGTAGTTAGTAAATGATTTCCTCCATCTTATCCAGTTCGATAAGGTCGGTTTTCCCTCAGCAGATGACCAAAGTATAGGAGGTGTATTCAACATTGGGTTCGTCATGTTCGTCACCACTGAAACCTAGTACTACTAAGCATGTAACGCACGCTTCCGAGACACGTAATCCCAGCAAGCGGAAGACGTCTGCACAGCAGGTTTATCAATCAAGTAAGAAGGTACAAGATTCACGGAAACGTGCCGCGAGACCGGGGGATGTGTGTCAGATGATTGGCTAGCTGGTGTGAGTGGTAACCAATCCGCGCACGGCTGAAGTAAACGGATCGAAGTCAATCGCGTACGTACCAGTTACAGATCAGTCAACAGGTAGCACATACCCGAACATTAAAGACGCTCTCCATCGATAGCTGCTGCTTGTCCGAAACCCGCCTGCAAGACTCGAACCCAGTGCTCGCTTTGCGAACCGCTTCAAGTGACCCCAGCAGTGCTTTGTCATTGCGCCAATCTGGTGACGGTGCAGCTTCGATCACCGGCCAAACTGGTGTTGGCATTGCTCTGAGTCCCCGGGCTGAAGCTGCTCTGGTTGGTTGGATCTTGGGATGTGTGAGGTCCGATTGGCTGGCTCGTTCAAAGTTTCGAAGTCGCGCGGGACTAATAAATGTCTATTCGTCATTGTTGCCTATGCACCCACAAACTCGAGCGATGATTCGGTAAAAGCGACTTTCATCGCCAACTGAACGAGCTCCTTCACCGCAGTAGGAGCACGGACACATTAGTGCTGGCTGGGGATCTGAACGCTCAAGTTAGAAAATAGTCCAATGATGAACAGCATCTGGCTAGCCAACACGGTGTGGGCTCCATTAATGATAACGGTAAGCGATTACTTCATTTGTGTGAGGTTGCCCGCTTATTTCTTGTGAATACTAACTTCCGACACAGGACCCGCCGGAGAGTGACTTGGCGCCCACCAGCCTCAAATCAGCCTTGGACGCAAATCGATCACATTGCAATCAGTTACCTCTGTAGAGGCTGCGTCCAAAACTGTCGCTCGATTTGGAACATATGTGTGGACACCGACCATGCACTTGTATGTGCTGACATGCGGATGCGTTTTGGCGGACGCCCACGACGGCGCTGTCAGCGCATTAACACCAGCCAACTGACGAATCCAGCTGTTGTGAATGCGTATCGAAATACGCTGACATGCGGGTTGAGTAAGCGCTCACTGGAGACAGTTGAAGATCACTGGTTGTTCACCAGACTTTACTAACAGAAGTCAAATCCTTACGAGGTAAGTCCAATAACCATCACGGACATTGGGTCTCTTCGCGGTATCTGGAACTTATCGATGCTCGCCGGCACATTCCGGCTGGAAGCGAACACACTGAAACTCGCAAAGAGTTCTGGACGAAACTCAGTGCTAGCCTGAAGATAAACCACGAACCCTGCTGGTCGCTTCGTTCATCAGAGGTGGAAGCGGCCCCTGCCCTTGGTAACCATTGAAAGATTTTCCGTCTGACAAAGGAAACGGGTAGCAGGAGACTTGGTGTTAGTGAAACTATACGTGACGAGAGTGGATAGCCAATCCACAATTTTTCAAAACGCTTGGAGCGTTATGCTGAGCATTTTGAAAAGCAATGTGCTCGGCCGGAATTGTTAGATTCCGCACTGGCCAGTGATCGCCCTGCTCTCTGGGCTGTCCCGTTGGACCAGTTCTCTCGCTCAAAAGTCGAAAGTGAGATCAGACTGCTGAAATTGTATAAAGCCGCGGGACCAGATGATCTTCCTCCAGTCTACTTTAAATTCAGGGACCTGCTCTTGTTGGTGATGTACACGAGTTAATAGTGTAATTGTGGGAGCAGTAAACTGTCTCAACCGACTGGAGCCGTTCCGTTATAGTCCCAACTTCCAAGGGAGGCTCATGATCGGAATGCGGCAAGCATAGAGGAATGAGTTTAATCTCAGTCGCCTCCAAATTGTTTGCCTCTACCATCCATCACAGACTGACCGGCACTCGTGAGAGATAGATTCGTGAGAAGCAAGCCGAGTTTCGTCGAGGTTGAGGCCGCATCGTTACATAATCACTTCACATCATTTGTTGGAGCACCGCAACATATATTGGCGGCCCACCGTAGTCGTGTTCCTCTACCTCAACGATGTCTTTGACTCGGTTGATCAATGTGCACTTTGGGACTGTACTCTCAGGAAAGGTGTGCCCGAGAAATATACAAATTTTATCCGCGCAATATACGCACGTAGCTCGGACACAGTGAGGGCTTGCAGCGAGCTGTCGCCGCCTTTTAGTATCTCCAGCGATGTGAGACAAGGGTGCCCAGTTTCACCTTTCCTCTTCAACTTCACTATTAACCAAGTCATAGAAACAACGTCCGCTGGACACAGCGTACAAGGTGTGAAGCTGCTTCCTGGTGAGCGACTTCTTGACTTGTGGTATGCTGATGACATTGCCCACATCTGTGACAGCTCCCAAACATGCCAAGCAGCACTGTACAGATTAACACTATCTGTCAGACGCTTCGGGCTATGCTTTGCACCCTCGATGTGCAAAGCGTTCCTGCAAGCTTGACAGGGACCGCCTCCTGCGTTGAGCCTTGGTGGGCATCAACTGGAAGTCGTCCAACAATTCAACTACCTGGGAAGTTGTATCAGCGCCGATGGGATCGAAAATGAGACCACGAACCGCACAGCAAGAGTTCGAGGCGCTTTAGATAACCTTCACCACTTATGGCGCCGGCGCAACATCACTCTCGCCCTGAACGGCAGAGATTACAATGCAGCCGCCCTTTCAACTCTCGTTCACGGTTGTGAAACTTGGCACATCAGAGACAACTTACGTTCGACTCCCGGGGCCTTCGCAGTTTGGCTCGCATCTGATGGGAACGCCGTGTGAGCAACGAGCGTGTTCGACGCCTTGTTTATGGCACAGGAAGAGGAAATGAACCGCTCAGCCCCGTTATTTTACGCACCAGGCTCGGATGGCTGGGCCACGTGTTGCGCATGCCAGCCCACCAACTTCCGCGATGTGCGCTGTTTTCTCTCCGGAAGTGTGGGTGGAAGGGAAGTGGTGGTCAATCGATGACTTGGTCGAGAGGAATGTGGACCATTACTTCGAAGTTGGCCTTAGTTGGGGCGTTTCGGTTCCCTGCTTGGGGTCCGAAAAACGATGAACACGTTTGACTGGAGACGCTTAATCACATGGCAAGGAGCCGGCCTCAGTGGCCATTGTGTTGTGAGTTTCTTTGTCCCTCCCATCCCTTTTGGCCTCCCTGTCCAACCGCCATCTTATTTCTTAGCATAACGTAAATTATGCAAAATGAATTATTTTTGCTGCATAGTAGCCGGCTGGTAGCTTTCCGGAACGATGCCCATCTGTTACTGGTAGCTCAGCTGGTGTGCACCTGTGGTCTTTTAGTTCTTTTATTTTCTTAGGTATTGCGGCATGGTAGCTGAGGTATTTTTCACCTCTAGCTAGGGTGTATAATGAATGATGATGATCCGGAATTTGTCCTACAGCCAACAACGAACAATGAACATATTTTCCATGCATTACCGTCGTAGTCGTAGTGATCTGATTTACACATACGCATTCTGCGATAGATGATGGGGAATGAACTGAAGGCGTTCTTTCAACTTTGTGTTGATAGTTCGACACAGGGTCACTCCTGGAAACTGTTTAGGCCTAGAAGGCTCCAGGTACATTCTGACCTCACATTATCCTCACGTGTGATCAGGGACTGGAACAATTTGCCCGCGCTTGCCGTCAATGCACAGAGCGAGGAAATTTCAAACGATTGTTAGACTCCAATCTGTTAAGTAAACAAGCATCGTGTTGTTTCCGCTACGACCGTGATAGTTCTCTGTGAAACGACGTATCGCAAGCAGCCGCGATATCCTAGCTCTGAAAGCGAAGTGATGCAGCTAACACAGCATCTTATTTCTTCTCTCTGCCACTCTAATGAACTTCAGTTCCAACATAGGTTAAGACCACTACGAGGACGAAGCTCAAGAATAGCAGCCTCATCGATTGCTACGCACTTCCTAAGTACACAACATCAATTTGACCCGAACGTGGCGCTAACGGTTATTTTCCGCAACATAAACGGCAAACTAATCAACTTCGCCTAGACTATGGCTATCAGTCGCAATCGTCCGGACCTGTATGTACAAAAACATTTGACAGTCACATTCAGGCTTCCCTGAAGTCCATGATACTTGTTTTATCACTTCTGATTCCGTTGTAGCCTGTGATGTTCCTTTCTATCAGCATTCAAACGATTGATTCTTTTTCTCAGTGATCATTTAGTCTGTTGCTCATTTACAAGTATTTAGAGAGCACCAAATGATATCATCTTGCAACGTAGGTTTTCTCATCACATTGTTTAGAATAATCTTATTCACGTAAAGGTAGAGAAGGTGGATGAAGCAGTCTGATAAGCTGTGGTTCCCTTGTACATCAAGTCGTAGGATTGCTTTTGGGTTATCGGGTAGATCTCAGTGTCTCTTTTATTTTAAGATCACAGATCGCCTTTAGCAATTGAAAAGTAATACAGTTTCGCGCGCAAGTTCTGGTGGGGAGGTCGCCAGAATTACAGTTTGGTCAAATGTGATAACCTTCACAGTGGTTCTCCAAGAAACTGGATAGCGTTAGATCTCAACGATCCGAATCGAATGAGCATTGCAAGAATGTAGCGGTAAAGTGGTCTCGGAAACGCGGGTTGTGAAGGGAGGCAAAAATAGCCCAACTACATGGTAGCCTGTGGTTTGCGTATGAATGAACGTGGTGTGAACGAAGCCCAACCAGCTGCACAGGTAACTGAGGACTCATTTAACGACGTGGTGCTCGTGCAAGATCGGCGAGTCCCATACACTGATAATTCATGTGAGAGTGTGACAGGCAGGTAATAACAACTCATCTTCTCGAACTCCCCATTTTCCCATTATTCAAACTAATAAAAATGCAGTACTGTAGACGTCGACAGTTTAGCAGCATCATTGTTTCCAGATGATGCTTTGCACCGCACTAATCTATGGGCTTTTAAGGGCTTTCCAAATAACAGTTGTTAGGTGCACCGCCCCAACAACGCACATTGAACTGAAAATAAACCTAGTAGTGAGGCACACGCATACGATACTTCCACCTCCTGTGACTTCTACCAATCACAAACCTAAGCAAATGTGCCAGTAGCTGCAGCTGCGACTTATTGAGCTTAGAACCAAAACAAGTGGACTCATACATGCAGCACTAAGCGCAAATACGAACCCGAACCAACTGAAGGATCTTATGGTTTATCTAAACTCAACCGGAGAGTAGGCAAATGCATCGGGAAGCAACCCCACTGTAGTGTGCTCGAAGCACAATAATTATGGAGCGATCACTGCAAGGAGGTAAGTACAGTCCAACCTGCCATGATGGCCATCTGTCTAAGGCAATCACCTATCTATGGTGACCAGTCAGAAACACGCACAAGGTTTTCTTTTACGGGAAATGTCTATATGCATGAACCTTCCCATGGCGACCACCTGTCCAAAGGGAGCCTTATTTGGCGATCCCTTGAGTGGTCGCCTTAGACACGTTTAGCCATATATTCAACTAAAACAACGGATACAAAAGGCAGGTTTTTAGGCATTCACATGTAAAACCGAGACCGATATCACGATAAGTGACGGAAACCTGACCCATAATCTACCAGAGAAACAATGTTCTTCCTTCTAGAGTGCGGCACACCATGTTTCATCCACTACGCTTTTTGCGACTTGTGTCACTAAATTACGTCTCGTTCAAGCAAGTGAACATACTTACTCGATTAATCCTAACGAGGGCTTTCTAGCAATCTCAATCATTTCGATATTCTCCTTACGGAGCATTATCTCTCGATAATTCGTACTTTTCATGCTGAAACTCACGAGGCCAATGTCATCACGTCTGAGAACAATAAGTCTACTTTTGGTCACAACTGGAACTTCTCCCACTGCATGGACTTATTGCTCCCACTTTATGACTACTCTAAAATCGCCCCGACGAAACCCTGACATCTTTACAGTACGAGGTAAAGCCCATCACCATCAGATGATAGCATTAGTGCAGAACAAACATAGGACGGTGTCATAAACCTTAAACTCCAGACAGGAATACTCACATCTGTGCCACTGCAAATCTCTTTGTGAGTTTTGTATCTTGTGTGTTGTTCTAATGGCTGCTTTTATTTTGCAATTCTGGGGCTCTCTTTAAGCCTAAAATCGTTTCAATCGATTGATGCGCAGTGCAGTTATTGGTAAATTCGCCCTACGTTAACAGTCACCGCCACATTTTTGTAATCCGTGTGGGACCAATTTCACTTGAAAATCATCTGAGTCTCTCATTCACCCTGACCCAATTGATAATTACGCGCATAAGGCCACACGCACAACTGTGCCCACCCATGACTCATCCCGCCACCCACATCGGACTGTGTGGTTGGACCCTAGTGGTTACCTGAAAACGGTAAGCTCTAATGGTCATAACTTTTGTCTGGTGTCTCTATACATAGTGACTCTATTTTCGTTATCTCGCAACTCTTAGTTCTATACTAGGTATGTTCGAAAAGAAACCGTACTCCTGCTCACATCTTTACTGATCATTGTCAAAGTAGTCCCATTTTGCTGGCGGTACATCGTTCCAGACGGTGCTTACATTTTTGGAAAACTCTCTGGAATGCACACTCCGGGATGATGAGCAGGTCCCTTATCACATTGTCCTAAATCTCTTCTATGGTTTGGAAATGACGTCCTTTCAAAGTGGTGTTAAACTTGCGAAACAGGAATGTCTTCTGTGGATAAGTCTGGTGAATACGGTGGACGGGGCCCAACGGTATAATGTTCTGCTGGGTAGCTGAGGACAAGAAGCCACGCGTAAGCCGGCGTATGTTGTCATGACGCAAGGTCCAAGTCTGGCTTTTCCATAGTTCAAGCCTCTTCCTGCGCACACCATCCATCGATTGCGCTAAAATTCCCTGGTAGACTTGTTTTCCACCAGACTATGTGGCAGAAATTCCTGATGAGCAAAGCTTTTGCAGTCAAAAAACACAATTATCAGCTCTTTGATTGTTGACCAACTCAGCCGTGCTCTTTTTGGACGATGAGACCTCACACTCCAATAACGGCGACGACTGCATCTTTGTTTCAATTTCATAGCTCTGAACCCCTGTCTCAACGCTACTATGATGTTCGCAAGGAAGTTTTCATCGTCACTGACGGTGGCAAGCTTTTCCTGGTTGATTTCAACACGGTTCTATTTCTGATCGTCAGTCAACAAACGCGGTACGAATTGTGTACGTAATCGAGTTCAGACGTCACCTGCTGATAAACAACAACCCAATCAGTTAAGCGCCTCTAGTTCTGCTCCCACAGGTTCATCTCTGATTTCGCTGAGGCGTCATAATCTCATGGTCTTCCACGTACCGGAGTCAAAAGATGAAAAACCTCAGATACGTTATGATCACGATGTTGAGTTCCTCCAGGGGCTCATCCATAGACTCTTGGATGTCGGCGAGGACAGTGTGACGATTAAACAAGTAATCCGACTTGGCCAGAAAACTAACCAGTCATGTCGACCTCTGAGGATCACCTTTGCAAATCCTAATATGCCGCAGCTCATACTGTCTCGTCTGTCAAGGCTGAAAGGCATAAAAGTTCACATCCGCCGAGACTTGGAGCCCGAAGACAGGGATCGTTTGAAGACTGCGGTCATTGAGCTCAAACGCCGTACAGAGGAAGGTGAGACTAACTTACAAATTGTAAATTTTCGGGTGATCAAGAAGGGTGTACGAACCCGTATCAACCGGTTGCTCTACCTCCAGGCACGTCCCGCAGTACCTCCCAGGACCTCCGTGTCGCATTCGCCAACGCGTGCAGCCTAATGAACAAACGTGACGAACTGTGCCGCTTCGCTGTCTCGGAGCGGCCGGATATTTTAGGACTTGCAGAGACATGGCTGAACTCCGACGTCATACCCCAAGAAGTCGTGTTGTCAGGATACTCTTGTTTCCGATGCAACCGAAAATCAAAGGCTCACGGTGGTGTTCTGTTGTACATAAAATCGTCACTATCTGGCAAACTTATCAGTACCTATCGGAGCGAGGATAGTTTATGCGAGCAATTGTGGTGCACAATCCGCCTCAGGCGCGCAGAACTAATAGTGGGGGTTATCTATCGGAGCCCATTAAACCGTTGCTGCGATTGGATACCACATGTACAGAAGCACATGAGCCGCCCTCAGTTCTTACTGATGGGGGATTTAAATTTACCTAAGGTAATTTGGCCAGATGTTCGACTTCTTCCCGGTCATGGCAACGTTGAGGCTCAATTCGCTAAAATGACTATTGAAATCGGGGCAACGCAACATGTCATCCAACCGACTCGCGTAACTCCGCACTCGGCATCTTGTCTGGACCTAATGTTTACGAGCTGCGAGCAGAAGCTAAAAGAGATCAGAGTCATCGAACCTCTGGCGAACAGTGACCACTGCTCTATTGTAGCAAGCTTAGAACTGTCATTACCATATTGCAATCAACAGAAGCCGACATTCAACTATTGGAAGACGGACTTCAACGGACTCGTCCAAGCCGCAAGTCAGACTGATTGGACACTACCACATGATGCGTCACTTGAGGCCTGGTGGTCATTAATAAAGGGGAAGCTTAACTCGCTCTGTACTCGGTTCGTTCCCCTTAAGTATCCAAAAATCGAACCTGTCAAACCGCATTGGTTTGATAGGGAATACAGACAGTTAGCGCGACGACGTCGTAAACTTTGGGATAGATACATCAGCTCGGGTTGTGATGAAGGTTACACGGTGTACAAGAAACAGCGTAACTTTTGTAACGCCGCAAAGATCAAGAAACGCCGGCAGTTCGAAGAGGAGCTAGCATCCTCGGCCACAACTGCACCCAAGCGAATATTTGCCTACTTGAAACGTCAACTGAAACCTGGGGACGACCTACCGGTCTTAGAGAGCTTAGACGGGAAGACACTCATTTCAAGCGCGGAGCGCGCGGACGCCCTGGCTACGCACTTCCTCACTGTATTTTCCAGTAAACCGGCGGCTGTTCCAGTACTGGAACAGGTTGCGCAAGTCTTGCTCGACAGCCTACAATGTGATGCAGTCGAAGTGCACCAGCTACTCGTCAACGTCGATGGTGCAAAGCCCCCCGGACCAGACGGACTTCACCCACTAATACTCAAGTCCCTATCGATTATCATCTCACCAGCTGTGACAAATCTTTTCAATAGATCGCTCTCCGAAGGATCCGTCCCGAACGACTGGAAATGCTCGATAGTTAAACCGCTTCCCAAGTGTGGTGATCCGAGTAAAATAGAGAACTATAGACCGATTTGTTTGACTTCGGTATTATCCAAAGTTCTCGAGAAGGTTGTGAAAATGTGTCTGCTGTCGTTCTTCGAATCGATGGAGGTATTGACGCCAGCGCAACACGGCTTTACGAAAGGGCGATCCTGCATCACCAACTTGATGTACGCAAACCACCAGTGGGTTCGAGCTCTCAATGAACAGAAGGATGTTGACGTGGTCTACATCGACTTTAGTAAGGCGTTTGACAGAGTGAACCACGAGGTACTCCTTCGTAAACTGAGGACATACGGAATCGGTGGCACCTTACTTCAGTGGATACAAGAGTTTATTGTGGGACGATGGTTTAGAGTACAGGTCAATGACTATCTGACAGAATGGTTCCCATCGACCAGTGGCGTGCCTCAAGGAACTGTACTTGGGCCAGTATTATTTCTCATTCATATCAACGATCTTCCGCAGCAGCTCCAGTCACCATGTGCCCTGTTTGCAGATGATTTGAAAATCTGGAGGATCATTGAATACCAAGACGACTGCGCTCGCCTCCAGCATGACTTAGAGCGACTGTCAACGTGGTCCACTGAAATGCAACTCCCTCTTAACGCAAGCAAGTCGGAGTTCATCAGTATCACCAGACGTCCAGCCACTCGATCCTACACCTTGGACGGCCAGTTGCTCCATCTCAACACATCTGTCAGAGACTTAGGAGTTCTCTCACGACATGATCTGAGATCACTAGAAAATACAGAGAAATTGTACCGTGCGGGACTTCGTATGATCTGGGCATTAAGACGCAGTTTCTCCACATGGTCCGAAGAAACCGTCCCTCGTCTATTCACCTCGCTCATTAGACCAATCCTTGAATACGGTGCCCCAGCTTACCATCCGATAACCCAATGGGAAACTGAAAAGCTGGAGAAAATACAGCATATCGCAACTAGGATGATACCGACCCTACGAAAGCTTCCGTATGAAAAACGTTGTGAAAGGCTCGGACTCTACACACTATCCTATCGCCGAGTAAGAATTGATCTTATTACGACCCATCGAGTACTACACTTGAGCCACTTCCCCATACTGCGGCCAATATTTCACCAGCGGGAACCCTGTAACACCCGAGGACATCGTTACAAACTCAGGGTCCCCAGCATGAACAAAGTATCACATCAGCTTTGTATCGAACGACGAATCGTAAACTTATGGAATATACTACCAGAAGGATTAAAAGAGGCCGATTCTGTGAAGTGTTCTAAAACCCGTATCGACGATTATTTTGGAAACCTGTGCTTTTGTGAAACGATGCACATACAGTGCCAAAAGAAGACATTGTATGTCCGGAAATAATGACGCTAGTACAAATTTCTAACCGAACACGGATAAACGATTAACGGACCAGACACAACTGCTGATAATTCACAAGTAAATTTTGATTTTTCGTAATTCGATAGAGTTGTACAGAAACCTTTCCACTTGCTCTTAAATACAGTCTCAGTCTCAGATTCACAACTTTGTCAGTTGAAAGTTGCTGGCATGATTTTACACGATGCTCATATCGTAAGCAATTATTCGAACAGTTTAAGGACGATTTCCGCGGATCGCAGCAAGAATTCTCTAGACATAATCATGTTTTGGTAATGTCTAACGTCGTCCAGTCTTGAGATCGTCACCGACCGACATTCCCTCACGTTCAGAAAGTTTAAGCCACTGATGCACTGTGTGCGATCGACAGTCCTCTCAGTGTGATTGGCTTAGAAATCGAAATGTCACTGTAAAGTTGCTGCCAAGCTTGTTACAAAATTACCCCCACAGACGTGTTTCTTCATACGCTTTCATCGTCACTGTCACTAATCCGACGAGCAGCGCATGCATGTGCTCACTTCGGTGGCTACAGTTCGACATCTAAAGGTCGGAGCAAAATTCGGCAAAAGACAGTTTGTTGTCTAGACAAGCCTTCATTTGGGGCGCTGTAGCAGTAGAGCGACTGTCGGTTGCCGCATTATTTCAAAAGTACGATTCCATTTAAAATCCAGCAGTATTTGGTTCCAAATTAGATATATCACATATTTACAGGCCACAAACCCGTCTCCTGAAAACACGGTTCATTAGTGTCGACACTGATGGTACTAACTTACTTTAACTACAAAGATGCCTGACGGTACTCGACAAGCGAAAGGTGGTATAACTTCCACTTCGCGAATAACAATTGAAATATAAGACGTATAATGGAATATGAAACACTGACCCCACAACCTCAAGTCCCATTGCATAAATGAGTGATTAGATTAGCGCTTTGCATTGCAGCCAAATGAAAGGAAGCAATGCTAGCTTATACTGGACCTCTCAAGAGTCGAACAGCTAGTCGCCTGTATCACATCGGAGGCTGGCGAACGAACGCGTAGGTAACTAAAAGCTATCACTTTTTATATTTCCACTAATTTGCATCTGTATTAGGAAAAAGCCACGCTATTGAGCGTTTGCAGCAAGTCTGATGTCGAATACAAACGTTCAAGGCTGAAAAAGAAAGTGCCAAAGTGGTGTCAACCGGGTTATTTTCAGATTTCCCAGTAAGGAGTCGGTACATTGTTCCATGAAATGTCGGCACACCATAACCCAGCGTACTCGGTTTAAAGACATGTTGACTAAACCTTATCATACTCCTCTGCAAAGACCACTATTTGAGGCTTTAATACGAACGCCAAAACCAGAGAAAACATGAAGTTCAACACTCCAGTTAGTAACACGAGAGTCAACACAATCGGTGGAGCAACTGACTGCGGCTAACTATACCTGGACGGCGTAAATCTCGTAGTGGCGACATTATGTGCCATTGTTGCCGGCTCGGGCACAACGCTCTGGTCAAGGCCAATGAAGAAAAGTAATGCACCTAATGCCGAAAGTAGCGGTCTCACTGGATCGAACACCCAGCATGTGGTACCTAAGCCAGAACTTCCACCAGAGGTACAGTCAGGCAGCATGCGCCTTACTAAGAGGTCAAGGACAGGTCGAAAGGGTCAAGGCACATCCCCAGGAGGTCAACGTATCGTTCGAAATAAGAGGAGGGTGCTTACGAACAATCTCAGACCTTACAATTGTATAAGTTATTCTATGCCTCCCGAAAAGTCCTCTAGAAAGACTATCACCAGGAAAATTACCTTATGGATGACCTCGTGTGTCATTTTTCAGCATTCATAAATAATACTAATAAATATCAGCGGTAGAAACAACTTGACCACACATTATGGGCGTCACATTCCACCTGAAGGGCTCAGGCTAAATGATGAACAGCTCACGCGATGCACACTTGCATTCGGTGTGTGCTATCCGGTAACGTTTGACTTTTCTGTCCAATGCAATAACCAGATAGCAACAGCTAAATGAACGGTCAGTTTCATAGGTCGATCGTTCGCGCTCCGTGAAGTTAGACTTCAACTATGTATCGCATATGTGCTATCTAAATTCGGCAGACCAAACCCCCTAAAATGTTTAAGAGAGAAATACTGGGCCACCTTACATTTAATACTGCAACAAATAGGCTGAGGACAACAGGAGGAGGAGGTAATGAAGTATTTGAAAGCGGTGTAGGTACCGTATGGCAAACGCGGAGAAGCTGAAAACCACAGATGCAGCCTAATTTTCTTCCCTCACTTGACCATGCCTCCGTTGTGGCCACCATGTGCACACTTTCTTTGTAGATGAGAAACAAACCGAGTTCTTGTACTTTTTGGTCCATTTTGCGGCCACGCGCACGATGCGGCTCCCGTGTCCACATGGAGCCCAAAGGCAAAACAAACCGATTTGTTATCTCCTACTTGTGTTACGTGCAAATGTTACCTGGAAGAGTGATGATACAGAGAGAATGCTCTTTCAAATGTATATCTACTTCCTAATGATCATTGATCAAAGCATATTTTAAGAATTAGCACATAGGTTCATCTATTCTCCTGCCAATGCCATCCCCACCACCACCTGTACCACTTTTTATAATTTTCTTCATGCAAAATACTAATGTGTGATATTTTCATAGCCAAACCGCATGTTCTTGGTGCACAATGAATGCCAGGTCATGTCTACTTTGGTCACCGAAATTCCAGAAGAGTTAACCAAATTGCTATGCCTTTTTTAATCAAGCTTTTGCTTAAGTTCTTACGCCGACCTATGGATATACCGACTATACATAACTTATTTTCGGTTAAATACGATTCTTTCTTCCACAACGTTTACTAATGATACCATCTCAAAACGTAATGAACCTAACAGAAGTTTTTCAGTCTTGCATCAACTTCGGTAGTCCTCAAGAAAGAAAACAAGTTCTAAGATCATAAGGAAATGCAAGAATACATCCGTACTTTCATTATGTTGAAACTCCTGCCCCAGACGTCTTGACGTCTGCATGTGGACATACTTATTTAAAATAAATTGAGAACATGAAACGTCTGTAATACATTAGGACAGATCCCGCTTGGGATCTGCTTCTTGCAAAGTCGCCTTAACGCTAAACTCCCGGTTCAGTCCAAGTCATATTTTCTATATCAATGCACTTGCATCTGTGGTGCAAGGTACATTGGACATAAGACCAGGCGTTTGTCAAAACGAATCGCTGAGCGTTGCCAGGGATCGCTAAGGGGCATAGTCGGAGGATTTAACAGTGCCATAATGGAGCACTTGTTCCAAAGTGGACAAGAAATTCGATCAGCTGACTCTTACAAATTCTTCCACACTGAGCCCAACAGCTCCCCCAAAATGCTTAGATAATGCCTCCTGAGGACGACTGAGGCTATTGCCATTAGGGTAATGCAGCCGGAGTTGTGCAAGCCAAGGGCCCTTGTGCAAGCGCTTTTCTTGCCATGGCCAAGCGCCAACTCCTCAGCGTCGGACAATGGCGGCGGCCAAGTTCGATCTCTTCCTCGTCATCCGCTGATGTAACGCCTGTCTTGAGTCGATTAACAAAACTATGGATCGAATGTGGCAGCACCACTCAACTGATCCCGGCTCACCTATTTGCAGCCCGGGTTTCACTGGCATACTGTGTTGGGTTGCTTTTGTATTCTTATAACTTTATTTGCCTGATGAGAAGTATCGGAAAGAGATGTCTTCGCAAACTTGAGCTCTTAATTTATCTATCGTCCATGGGTATTATTTACAAGTTGAATATCATAATTATTTGTCATTTATTTATACCACATTCCATATGTACGCAGAAGCCCATAAACCTATAGTTTCCGATAGCCACTTTTTATGGGAAGCGCGGATGGCCTCGCAACCAAGACCAACAAAGGCATATCAGACAAAAGCCAACTATATGGTCCCGCTATTCCTACAAGTTGTCCAGATGATAAGGGTGTCTCAGTACTGTCCCAGTCGCAATGTTCACTCAGCCGCTCGACATCTTAGCTGCAGGTCTACCAGAGCTCACAAGTGATGTATTGTCCGTACCTCAGAAGTTGCTAGCATTGGGCACGATTGTTGTAGCACTATGCCCATCTCCCCTGGTCAAGAATCCCTATCCCGGTACTTCTGACATTCCCGAAACGTCACCGAACATGTGTCCGATGACGCACCTAAAACATCAGCACTGCTTCAGCAGGTACTAGGGCTGCCTGGCAAGCGACAGTTTGGGTATGTTCTATTCACAAATGCACGCTTCCTCAAAACCATCATTGCCATACGGAAGCATATCTCCCTTTTGAACCTACTAGTTGTGCTGAGACAAGGTTAATAGAGAACACCGCTGAGTCAGTCTGTGGTGCCTCACTAATGAGTAGTGTGTGTGTGGCAGCGAGGAAACTCAATAAAAACAGGAAGTCGTGGATCGCCGCGAATAAAGGGTGCGCGGTGTACAAAGCTACTTCCACCGATAAGTTGCGAATGAATGCGCGCAGCGGAAGTGAGAGTCGGAATGTTCCCGCGAAAGTAGTGCGCCAGTGGACCAGGTTTTCTACGTTGTGAGCTTAATCGGCACTAGTCTGCGTCGCGTTGCGTTCCCAATATATGGTGCCGTGCCCAGCCAGAGGCGGAACATGAAGTCCTATTGGTTAGAGCCATTTGAGGATGGGGAAGTAAAGAAGTTCCTGGCGGACTTCGAACATGTCGCGGATGCTGTCGGAGTAAAGCACAAATGAGAGAAGTTGGTTGCCCTAGGGAGTCTCATAAAAGAAATGGCAAAGGCGACTCTGGAAGCGGCGCGAAAACGCGTCAAGTTATCTTGAGTCGTCGCGAAGGAGGCGATGATTGTAGCGTTCGGCAGCCCGGCCGACCGCAAGGATGTGATGCGACAATTCAAGGCGGCCAGAATTGGAGTGTGAACCGACCTGTTCGTCTTCACTGTCCAGCTCAGTGACTTACTGGACCGAGCGCTGCCTGAACTGGACGAAGTGTCAAGGCAGTAAATGCTAGTGGGACCTTTTCTAAACGATCTACTTCCGATAACGGACGATCGGCTCGGAACTGCGAACCCTAACTAGCAAAGGGACCTGGCGGAGGTTGTGTGAGTGGCTAGAGAGATTGCAAGGGACGCAGTCAGTGCAATAGGAACGGAAGACTGGACGAAGGAGGAGCGATTGAACAAGATTGATGAGAGGATTTAACAGAGTACGTAAGACCTCGGGGCATTTCGAATTCCCCGTCAAAAGACACGGTTGTAGGGACGATGCTTACTTTGTGGGAGCAACAATACCGATCGTGCCGAACAAAAGTTATAAACCGTATCGTTCTCGTAGTGCGGACTGCATACTTGGGGCGTTGAACAAAGGTGCAATTGAAGCGATAGTCGAAGTGAAATGGCAAACTGAGAAGCGTTTGCTTGATATGGGAGCCCCAGTTTCACTAATCAACCACAGAGTTTCAGTGAAAACAGTCATGTTCCAGGATCATGAAGATGGTTGGTGTTTACGATATATGCATAGATCGCATCGTGGAACATGTGGTTGGTGTCTGCGGTCGGAAGTTCAATCATCTCTTTGCCGTGTCACCGGATACAAAACAGACTATGCTGGGTGCAAACTTCCTCCAAGTCAGCGAATCCAACGTGGACCTAAAACGGGGAAAGCTGAGGACGTAATATGGAGCTATACCACTTGATAGCAGAGACGGATCCACACAGGTATACTCGTCTGTGGCAGTTTTACACACAAATGCAGCCTTGCAATTGATCGTAAGAAAGTACGATATCCTATTCACGGGCGATATTAGTCCTTATGGATTTTATGGTTGGATCGGACATAAAATCCCGCTAGCGGTTGCATGGCCCAGAAGAATACCAAGGTACGTGGAAGCAGACGTCGGAAGGCAGGTGCGGGAGATGCTGAATGCAGGAGTAATTGAAGAGGCTCACAGCCCGTATGACTCCCCTGTTGTTTTGGTGCAGAGGGGAAGTGCTGCTTTTGCATGGACTCTTAGAAGACAGAACGCAACCTCGTCGAGCCGTTTCGTCACGGTGCCATCAGTCGCAGATATTTTTGATATTTTTTGCAGGCGATAAGTAGCACCAACCTAAAAGGATGCTGTTTGGATGGTCTGGTGCAAAATTCATCTTCCAGTGTTTGATGTTGTGCCTGCTGGATTGTTGGAGAATGTGGTCGTGTATGGGAGACGAAATCGCAGTATTTAATGCGTCGCAGGCAGAATACCATCCTTATCTGAAAGCAGAGTTGCCCAAAATTCAGCAGTCGGGATTGTGGATAAATTGGCCTAAATCTCAGATCGGGAAAACGTCCGTGACCCTACTTGGTCACAAGGTGGATCAAGGTGAACTCAAGTCGCTGACGAAGAAAGTATTGGCAGTTACAAGCACCCAAGTCTGACTTCGAAATACAGTCTTCAGGCATTGTTGGGCCGCACCTGCTATTACAGGAAATTCTTCAGGAAATTTAACCGCTTGGCGTCACTATTGTATGAGGTGTTAGGGGAAGGAAAGACATTCATTTGGACGACAAAAACTGCGAGTGTTTGAGAACATTCAAAAGAAGATGAAGAGCAGAAAGTAACATTGAAACCTCCGATCTCCGGAAAAACGTTCACGGTAGGAACAGACGCAAGCAACGTCGGAATCGGTGCTGGGCTGAAGCAAAAGCGGGTGACGAACGAATACTCTAGTAGAATTTTGACATCATCCGTAAGCTAGTATTCCACAGTGGAGAACGAGTGTCTGGCAATCGTCTGGGCTCTGGACAAGTGGCGGCTTGCTTGCTAGATCAGTGATTTCACGTCGAAACAGATCACAAGTAATTAGAATGGATTGGGTCTTCCAGAGACCCCAGAGGCGTTGGAAAGATGGACGCAACGTTTACAAGAATACGTCTACAGGATAAACCACATATCACTGGAAAATGCGATGGAACGGCGTATTATTTCCCACGCACAACGAATGAGGACGAGTTGCCGAGTGTCACATTTTGTGTTTGTGGTTTAGTGCTGGAGCGAGATCCGGGAAAGTTGGCGACTGAACAAAAATAGGACAGGCTCCTGAACAGCGTGATAACAGTACGAATAATGGATCAAACTGCGGTATAAAAAAAGCCAAGGCCAGCAATTCGGGCGGTTAGCGGGGAGTATAGAAAAGATGCACGTCAAGGAAGCGGCAATTCTGATGTGGAAATAAGGACGAGACGATGTCCAGGAGCCAATGATCCCACCGAAATTGAGGACAATGTTGGTAATCTCTTGCCACGAGAGGGCTCAGACTGGGCACACGAGGACAAATGGTTTACTTAGGGAGCGGGCTTGCTGGCTTAAGTGTGAAAAAAGAGGTCAATACACACGTGCCATGTCAGATTTTGAAAGGAGACAATCAAAGAACACCACAACCTATACTCTCGGTTCTAGTGTGCCAGAGTGATGAGTTGTGGTCAATCAATGTAAAGAGGCCGTTCCAGTTAACAAGACAGGGAAATCAGTATATAGTTGTGATAACCGAGCACTTCACCCGTTGGGTTGAAGCTGTGGAAGTCCGGGCTCAACGGTCTGGCACGAGACCACATGCCGTGGTGAAACCTGTGATGGCGAACCACGGGATTCCGGAAATCATCCTGAGAGATCAAGGTCATTGACATGGAAAGTGACATCGCAAAGAGCGAACAGTACCCTATGATCCCCAGACAAAAAAGTTAACAGAGAGGAATAATAGGACGAATAAAGAATGGCTGGTGTCGAAGAGGGTGATTGGGAAGATTTAACATTATTCCTGCTAACTCACTGCGCGTCCAAGTAAGCATGCACTGAGCGATCCTCATTCCATTTAATGCAGGCCGCAAAACTAGACTTTCCGCGGATATGCAGGTGGGGGTTTTGCCGACCGGCAAGTTACCGCCAACAGATGCACAAAACAACATGAAGATAGCGAACTGATGTCTGAGTGCAACTCAGGACCGGGTCATCGAGAAATCGCGAGTTAACATGAGAAAACCGTCCGGAGATTTTCCAATCGGTCCGGAGGTGAAATACGGAGCTTACCAAGTTGCGATCGCACGTGACCCCGGAGTGAGTAAAGACCTGCCGAAATGTAAGGGACCGTTTGACGTAACCGGTCGACGAGGGTTCGTATGCAACATCGTTCGACAGGGTGAGAATTTTTGGTGGTAGGAAGCATGAGAAGAAACAACGGCGCATATGGAACAGCACTGAAGGGCGGAAAGACTGCGTGGGAGGTAGACTGCCGTGGAAACTTTGGTGGGGGAGCAGTGTGGTTCACTACTAATGAGTATTATGCGTGGTAACGAAGAAGCGCGTAAAATGCAGAGAAATCATGGATTCGCCGCAAACAAAAGACGCCTTGTGCATAACTCCACGGGCGAAGGACGCTTAGTGCACAAATCTAACTCCACTGATACGTTGTGTACGGTGAGTCAGAAATCTACCAAGAAGGAGATGTGCAGATATATACACGTTTTATGTTATAATATCTAGACGCGGGAGCTCCAATACATTAATCGTCTGCACCGGGCTGCGGTCTCAACAAGTCTACCAGCTCTCAGGTTACCAAGCGAATTATCGGCGGTTGTAAGTCTGGACTAGGTGGTGTCTCTGTCTTCTATGTCTAAAATGTTATCCATACATAGATATCGCCCGTCCGCACACAGGAGCACTTCGAAGGTTCCGACTTGTTAGGTGCTCGCCTGGATGATTTTTCCATCATTATCCGGTATATCCGTATGTTATCTTATCTTAACTTTTCTGTGATAAGCGTTGTATTATGGGATATTGTTTGCAAAGATGAGAATCGCAAGATAACTGGGGAAGAGTCCAACATGTCTGATCTGTCTTAATCATATACCATGTCCGAGCTAAATTTAAAAGCGTCGTCTGCACTATGTACGTATGTGTATGAACTCAGCATGTTATATCTTTTCCAACGAAGAATCATATCTTGGTAATCAAAATTGAGTTAGATCTTCACAATCGGTCCAACAAACAGCACTTCTCCGATAATGTTCACAGAGTGATACCTTGCTCATTCACTGTTAAGACTCAAATACAAAAACAGATTTGGCGAAAACAAGCGATTTTCAGGTATACTAAAGTACTGCAGACTGGGGTCTGATTACGAACTTTATTAGATCCGTGCAGTGACTCACAGACAGATGAGTTTTAAGACGTCTATTACTTTGTAGGTAGGTCGATTTGCGTTTGGCATAGAAAGTAGCCATTAGTGGCAAAAGAACCTATGTAACACAAATTAGTCATAAACGTCAGAAGCTACACAGGGAGTATCATAAATCCAAATGACTTCTCTTTCTCAGTACAGCACCAGAAGTTTAGCATAAACTTAGGGAGCCAATCAGGCTATGCAAATTGACAGTGAAAAACGAGCGCTTGGTAATCCAATCAAAAATGAAATCTGACTAGATTGTTGAAGCGAAAAAGTGCTAGCAGAATCTAGGCGCTATCTCTCCTCCGTCGAAAGATAACTGCAAAGTGAGTGATCCGATTTACACAAGTGAAGTGTTCAAAAACCATTTCACTGCTACACTCATCCCAACTAATGAAGCTGCGACCGTGGATCTGCAGCATCTCACGAACCGTGAAGTTAACAACATTCGATTCGAACTCTGCGTTATACAGTAGCGTATAAAGTGAACTGAAGTTTCTTAATTCGCAGATTCGGACAATCGCCCATCTGCTGTCATAAATTCCGGTGGCAACGGCAGCCCCCTACTGTTACTGAGTCTGCCCACCTTATCCATAGATTCTGGGGCTCATCCAGGCTCAGAGGAAGGAGGCCACATCACAAATCCGGTTCAATGTTTGAAGTAAATAAATATCAACCGATTAATCACACGTCAGTCTTAGCAAAAGTGATGAAGCCACACATAAAGCTCAAAGCGGCGAATTCTTACTGTCTCGAAAAGTAACAACTCCCAGCATTGGATTCTTGAATTCAGGGTCGTGCATCACTTGCCACTTGGAATCTCCAAATCAGCTTATCAAATCGTACGATCGTGATCTACACACACTTGTATCCTACGAATAAATGTGTCTCTTAGTATTACGTATCCTCTCAGGTCCTTCCCCATCAATCGAGACAATACCAGATACCATAAAGAGTAGAAGAATGACCCAATTGCCAGTTCACTCAAGCCAACACAGTGCGGAACTTAGTGTGAGTCAACTATCTCACAACACACGTGTGTTGTGCCGTAGAGGTTGCACAATTCCTAATTACAGCGACAAAGGATTTCACCAGGCTTACCCCTTTCATTCCAACCTGCGGTCCCTCTAGAAACGGTCAATATCGGCATTCTCTCCCTTCTGCACTATTTGGATTTGCTAGTAACATGTGTATGAAAACCGTGATACTAATATTATTAATGAATCGCGGTGCACTTCAAAAATTAGTGATTCTCGCTAACATCTTACGCTCTCATTTACTCTGCAAATACCGTTCGCATAAACATGGCGGTGGTTGCGCCTTATATCTTCGTAATCATTTTGCCGCAATTTCTGTTGCTCAGGCTGCTCACAGTGACATGAAAGATACACTGTGGCTAGCGATGACATCCATCAAGCCTCTAATGGATTGCTTCTGTCGACCGCTTAGAGCCACTCACTATGAAACTGTCATAACGCGTGCTAGCTGTTTCGTCTCTTAATCGAAACGGAAGAACATTCTTTACAGATAACACACTACGCTTGCAGCGTAGAGAACTGCATTCGCAACGTCGTGGGTTAAATAAACCTAGCCGCCAGACGTAGACGCGAGCCAAAACTGGAGAAGAATACGCGCAACCTAGCATGACTGCACTGTGACCCGTAAGCAAAAGTTCTTTTACTGACAGCCAAGGTGAAGCATGGCATCCACACTTTCATTTTCATAGCTCAATAGAATGGCGTAAACTTTAGTGAAAGGTGGATGTCGGCAAGGCACATAAGTTATCGTCCAGTGATGGTGTCCTGAGGGAATCTCGTTTAGTGTCTGTGAGTTTGTGCGACAACTACCGTAGCAACTGAGAAGCCAAGGTGGTTCACTGCGGCATAGCACGACAGACAATAGTGTCATGAGGAGAGTTCAGTGGGTTCACTGCAGCGCAAACAACCGATGCATTTGTTGTGAGTAGAGCTCAGTTGGTGCATTGTGGCTTGGCCTCTGTCCTGTGGATGGCTTTTTTGTTTTCTTGCGCAGTGAGTCGCCGCATGGTGATTGTGTGTCTGAGGTGAGCCTGGCGAAATCTGCGCAAGCTCGGCGGAGCTATGCCAGCCCCGTAACAGAAGCCCATCAGCTAATTGATGTGGTCAATACTGCTTCCAAATCCAAACAAGTGTGCGGAGATTTCAACCTACCACATGTTAGCTCATTGTTGCCTACGCATAGAGCCTCCATTGCGAGGCTTGATAAGATAATCTACCGTACCTGTTCCAATTGCTGGACCCAATATGTCAGGGAGCCTACTTGAAGTACCTATGCACTAGATCTTGTGTTCACCGTGAGTAAACTTTCCTCATATATATTCAGTGGTACTCAACTAGCGGGTTGTGAACGCTACACGATGTTTTGCAACATGACTGACTATTGAATCAGCTAAGTCATCGAGTACAATGCTGATACCCATTAGGAACATTCATCCATTTGGCCAGATTACATTTAGTGAGCTTACTATCATTATGGACTGTGACACATAATTCTCTACTTATATTTCTACTGTAACTGTCAGCGAGTTTATTAACAACGTCATCAAAAGTGCAGACGCACTGGCACTTGTTCAACAGAGCAACATCTATAGGCACGGTGGTCAACACAAAGCGCTCAATAAGGCCTCGGCCAAATGGAAGAAACTTAAGGTACTATATAGCAGGAATAACAGCTTCGCTACACTACTACGGATACATGAAGCCCAAAAAGCCAAAATCACCGACAAAACCTGGGCATTTAGAAATCGAGATAAAGTACTCCACCTAGAAGAAGAAATCCTCAACCGCATCAAACATTGAAGCAATGACGTTGGATAGTAGCTGAATAACAACATGCGACATTTCCTGCATTTGAGAGCCTACTACCTCCTGCACTGCCTCCTCCTTTGACATCGACATTCAGACGTCTTAGCCCCAATCCCAAGAAGAACGAACGAGTCATGGCCGGGTCTTCAAACTTGGCCGTGCTCGTTTGTTCCGTCTGCAAAATTACTTACACTCACGCTATCGGCAATTTTTGCAGTTGTTGTTTTCTAGCTAATTCATCAGTCTTCAAGGCCATGATGACTTATACTCACGATAATTTAAAATCACTAAGTGTTTCTACTCCACTGAACGACACGGTTTTTTCGCGATCAAGCTGTAAAAGTTAAACTGAAGCAGATCTATAGGAAACACAATAATTCTACGAAGAAGTATCATGCTGGATGGAGGGTTGCTCGACGAAAGAAAACATTGCGGCTTATGAGTGTATACCCATCAAAATAAGCCCAAATGTAAGATAAGTTGAGTAAAATGGAGGAGAGTACAAGCTAAATTTGCTGTCGTGCATACTCGAAGCTTGACGTACACATGCTTCAAGAGACGTGGCTCCATGAAGATGTTGACGATGAGGTTGTAGCGATCGAAAAATTCATTTGCCATCGTGTCAACCGGTCAACTGCATACAAGATCCGCTGCGGAGGTGTCATCACTTATGTCAATCCTGTGTGGTGCAGGTCAACAAAAGTTGGTTTCGCTTTTCCTCTCCACGTATTAACTGTCTGATTTTGAAATGTAAACCAAGATGTTTATGTGGCTACCAACCGATTTTGCTCACTAAAATCTAAATTGCCCCCAGTGGTCCAGCCTCTGAGGATGAGGAATTTTACGGTCAGTTCACTTCAAGTGTCATCGACCATACTGGTTCGTCTCTTTGCATTGTTGCTGGTGATTTCAACAGATTTGACACCCCTTTTCTCACAAACTTTAGGCTGCAAAATGTTGTAAACTCCCCCACCAGACTTGAAGCAACTATAGACCTTATAGTTGTTAACAATGCGAAGCTGTTTTTTGTGTGCAATCAGGCACCGATTGGTAGTTCTGACCACTCAAATATCAAGCGATCTATCGTATACAGCAAAGCAGATCATATGGATATTAATCGTTGTAAACATCGCAGGCGTGTTCGAAAACTGTCAAGTGAATTCGTTCGATTGGCGGGACTTGAAGCGAACTGGGAGAACCATCGCGTTTTCAACATGAGATGTCTTAAGACTAACCTGATCCCAAAATGTCTCACAGTGAAACCACCGGACAGCACGTACACCTATGGAAGGATTGCATTTAATGCTTCCAAGGACTTTCTGAAACAGCGGATTTACCTAGTGACAAAACGTTTAAGCGAGATCCGCACTGACGCGAGTCGGCTGAGCCTGGAGCTACAAACCGCCATAACGCCTCTCGACTACAACAGAATTTTCAATAAGGCTTCAGACGACAAATTGAAACAAGGGCAGGATGCAAAGAAAAGACAAATGCGTAAGTTCGAGCGTTTAATGTCTGAGCATCCTAATTTTACCGGTCCTACCGACAGTTTCGCGTCTATTAGTACCTATTTTAATGTAGTTAATATGTCAGATGGGGTTTTGAATGAAGCGGAATGTAGATTGTTGGAGAAAGGTTTGATATTTACCATCAATAAATCTAAGATATATGCCGAAGAGATTATCCCAAGCATTGAGAGCGCGGTGACAAAGTTGTCCGCTTCGAAGGCAGAGAATATTCGAGCACAGTTAGTAAATATCATTAAGTTTCAGCAACCGGGTGAGCCAAATCTTCCGCAGACTGAACGCATCGCATTAAATTCCTTGAAGGAAAATCGCAGCATTGTACTTGCAAAGGCTGACAAGGGAAAAACCCTGGTTGTAGTGAATAAGTCAGAATACTTAAAAAATGGGACAACACTTGGAGACGGGTCCATATAAAGTAGTTGTTGATAAGACAGTGGCGTCGGTAATGAACAAGAGTAAAACTGAGGTTGGTAACTATTTAAGAGCCGTGAAGGACGATTTAGGGGCAGGCAAGTGGTACAGTCTCTATCCAAAATCGACTTTACCTCCGAGGATTCATGGCTTGCCAAAAGTTCACAAACCCGAAGTCCCCGTACGGCCCATAGTCGACAGTATTGGCTCCCCGACCCATGAACTTGCTACATACTTTGCAAGGCTATTGCAGCCTCTAACAGGGCGAACGAATACATTCGTGAGGAACTCTTATGACATCGCTCAAAAGATAGCAAGTCTCAAAATTGAGTCAGATGATTTGATGGTCAGCTTCGATGTCACATCACTTTTCACCAATGTACCCAAAGAAGAGGCGCTAGGAACAGCAAGACGTTGTCTAAATGAAGACGTCACTTTGAATGATCGGACGAAACTAACAGTTAACCAGATAATCGAGGGAATGACAATGTGTCTTAACATGTCTTACTTCGTTTTTCAGTTGAAGCTTTACAGTCAGGAACAAGGTCTCGCAATGGGATCGCCAATATCCACTGTGCTGGCGAACCTGTATATAGAAGACTTCGAGAACAGGGCGTTAACAAGCACCACTAACTCACCAAAAGTTTGGTGGCGTTATGTAGACGACATCTTTGTACTTGTTAAAAAGGATAAGAAGGACGAATTGCTTGATCACTTAAACTCCATTGATGAGAGAATACAATTTACTATTGAGTTGGAATCTCGTAGCGGTACAATACCATTTCTTGACTGCCTGGTTCACAGGAATGGGGAAATTTAAAGGCGACACTATATCGTAAGCCAACAGATACTGACGGCGTACTCCACTACACATCGGGTCATCCGAAACAGGTTTACGCTGGGATAGCCTCAACGCTGTTCTACAGGGCACAAACCTTGTGCACGATGAAGGAGGACAAAAAGGCTGCGCGGAAAGTGGCAATGAGCAAACAATTATAAAGCAGTTACCCACGGCGACTAGTTAAACGTCAATTGCATAAAGTGTTACACCGGCAGTCAAGACCCACAGCCGAGTGGATAGGGACGGTCGGAATTCCGTACAAGGAAGACCCTTCCGAGGCAATTCGGAGGGTACTAAACAAGGAAAATATAAGGGTGATCTTTCAGCGAGGTCGAACGTTACGTTCGGCGCTGGTACACCTGAAGGACCCCCTTCCCAAGGATAGGACGACTAACTGTGTTTATAAAATTAAATGTAAAGACTGTGCACATGTGTATATAGGCCAAACAGCGAGAGAATTACGCACACGAATTTCGGAGCATAGGAGGCGCATTTCAAGACTACCAAGAAACGAGTTTGAATACCAGGCAATAGTAAGAGACTCGGCCGTAGCTGTGCATGCATTAGACACGGGTCACCAGATAGACCTCGAAAACGTAGAGGTCATTAGGAGGGGCATACGATCAACATCTCAGCGGTTGATTGCCGAGGCGGTGGAAATTGCCAAATCTGACGACTGCGTGAATAGAATTGAGGGGGTAGAATTCCCTAATGCATGGCGGGCGGTTTTAGGCCGGCCAGCTTGACGAGCATCGGTGCGTGAATCAGATTGGAAAGTGCAAACCGACTCCCATTGCCAAGACTATGGGCTTATCCGTCAATGTCATGACGCACAAAGGAACACCTGGACTATTCCCACTGTGTTTAAACCACCTGAGGTGACACCACGAACAGTTGCTGTAATGACATCATGACTCAAGTCTCGGGTAACGCGGTTATCGCCCCTGTTCGCTATAAAAATCCCACCCCAATTGCAATGCTTCACCTGGTCTGACGAAGCCCTTTGGTGAAGAGCGAAACGTTACCAAACTACTATACCAACCGATTGTTTCCAAACCTCTCTGAACTCATGACTACTCGATCGGTTCCAAGTATCTTTCAAGAATTTGAGATCATATGGATATTAATCGTTGTAAACATCGTAGGCTTGAAAGAAGATAATGTCCACCTGAGAACATATATCGCCTCCAGGAAATGATTTCATCCACAGATTTTAGTATATTTTCGACCGATATATCTAAATACTGTGACCAAGTAACGAGCTACATCAACTTCTGCTTTGATACCTGCTGACCACTGAAAACCATCTTCATCCGTGTGGATCGGTTTTCATCTCCAAATCTAAAACGCTTGCCTAGACTCAAAGGGAAAGCGTTCATAACGAAAGACTTGGCTGCGGGGAAAACGCTTCTATTTCTATCGAAACTGCGTTGCGCCGTCTAAACCACCTATATGTCCCGACCATACTGGGAAATAGTATCTGCCAGGATGTCTAGCGTACGTTGAAACAACCTTCTGGAGTCTCTAACCATATGTCAAATCCATATTTAGACCTGGAAGAACTGAACCGAAACTTCTGTTTCTTCAATGCTAACACAACATCTCACCCTTCTTCCTCACGATTGGATCAGCCCACAACCTCCTTACCTTCCAATGACAGAAATACAGTGCGCAATAAACTACTACAGCTGAACAGCAACAAAGCAAATGGTCCAGATGGACTATCATCCGTTGTCCTTAAAGTATGTGTCGATTCATTGATCCAGACTCTTGCTGACCTATACAAGTTGTGCATGAAAGAGTGTAATATTGTTGACTGCTGGGGAAGGGCTAGAATTACACGGGTGCCAAAGTAAGGATCCGATAACAACCGACCAATTGCTTGCACCTCGGTAAACTTGAAGATATTCGAGAAGATAATTCTTGGAAAGTTGCTGAATCAAACTCACTCAGATGATCCGCTACAGTTTGCTCATGGTAGTTTGAAGTCTACTCAAGACGCATTAGCCTTTCTTGTACATGCAGTGCTACGTCGCTAGCCATCAAGGTCAAAGCCTTACGCATGTATTCTCTCGATTACAGTAATGCTTTCGGCAGTGTAAACCGTGAGCTATTTTTGAGTGACCTGCAGAACGCCGGAATTCAGCTCTACTGTCCACCTTTTGAGAGACTACTTCACTGGACGTGCCCAGGTTACTCGAATGGGAGGTAAAATTTCCTGGCAGCTCACCACAGACACTGGCATTCTTCAAGGGAGCATACTATCTCCATACCACTTTTCCACCTACATTGACGTTTTACCTGCACCTGCCGATGCGGTATTGCTGAAATATGCAGACGACGTAGTCTTGGGTATGCAACAACCGACCGCAGCCTCATCAACTAAATTACAAGCCTATCTGGACAGCCTTGTATTATGGTCCAGAGCTCACTTTTTATCACTGAATGCATCAAAATGCAATAACGTCATTTTCTCCCTACATAAAGGCCATGGTTATCAGCAACTTCTCATGGAATACCCCGAACTTCACATAGATGGCGAGAATTTGCACTCCAGATTGTCAGTGAAGTACCTAGGTGTAACACTCAGTCGTGATCTTTCCTGGTCACTCCATGTTAATGATGTTTTTACAAAGGTGAGGAGGCTTTCGTTCTACGCCCTTCGTTTGCGATCCTCCTCTGTCCTCCGCCACTTAATTCTGAGATTTATCACCGCATGTGTCTTACCCCTTTGGACCTATTGCTCCACTGTGATATTTCCTGATTTGCTAAGGAAGCATTTCAAAATCCTAGCTAGGTCACTGACGCAACTAACTCGGTGTAGTAGGATTCTCAAGCCGAGATTTGTTGAAATTCTTGTGTCCACTCACATCAATTCATGTGTAAGGCTTGGTTCGAGAATACCTACTGATATTAGTCACCCTCTTCATGGCGCATTGTCTGTGTAACAATCTACTCAACTAGACAAAAGTCTAGATCCATTTTTGTCCACACAAGGGCTTATGACTCATCCGTTATTTCATAACTGGCACGTTTTTTATGCGACCAGACAACAGTTGTCCTAGAGGTTAAAAGCAACTTTGCATTATAAACATACTGCTGTTTATGCCACTTATTACTCTAATTAGGTATTTAATGCTTACGTTTCTTTTACTATGCTGAAAGTGTGTGTGTAACAGCTGAATACTCACGCTTATGATTGCACAAAGCATTTTGTTGAATTGAATTGAAAATCCTTGAGACATTGAAAGAAGTGAGGAGCGCCATCGAAGACCAAAACCCGTCAGGCCATCCGAACCCAAACGGCATCCCATCAACTGTCGTAAGACTCAGCTACAAAAAGAGCCATTTTGTTGTTAAACATCTTCACACTATCGCTAACTACCGGTTGCTTCTCACCTCATTGGAAACCCTCATTAATACTAAAACACAATGACTGCCCACAAAAAGAGATGTCGACGCACGATACGATAAATCATATCAATACTGCTGCTAAAGCCCACGAAAGGATAGTCAAGTCCAGGGTTGTTCAAATTCTCACACGATTGCACCCGATCAATCACTCACAACATGGCTTTCCTTCACGACGTTCTTGTGCAACATGTAGCTACAATTCTTCGACCATGATTGACAGAGCAAGCGTAGTCACCATAATTTATTTGACATGCAAAAGGCGTTCGACAGCGTGTCACACAACTTACTGTTAACCGTGCCAGAATCATGTAAAGCATTGGAAACCCTTTGCTAATTTGGTTCTACTCATACCTATATGCTCAGATCCAAGGAGTCTGTATGATTCAATGAGGTGCACAAGATTAAAATGGATAATCAACGGTGACTTTCAGGGAAGTGTGCTTGGACTGCAAGTTTTCCTAATCTACAGAAACGACGTATGATACGCCAACAAACACGGACACATTTCTATTTGCAGATGACGCCAACTTGGTCTACTTACTCCCACCAGAGCAATTACACCTATACCTGAGAAGAATACGTGAAGACTATACACAATGACTGCTTTTAGTAAAGTAATTTCAATGAAAGTAGCTGCGAGAAAATTCCAGGTATATGGGTACAGACGCAGCATCCTGGGGGGCCCGTCACTCTCATTGGCAACGTGGTCTCCAAATCCCATCCATATCAGAAGTTGAGAACTATGTAGATTAACTCGTTCAGTTTCTCCGAACATGTGTTCTGCCGTGTCGTAAAAGCCAGATAGCTGTCCTGATGCATTACTAGGAATTTCTCTGCCTAAAATACGAGTCGAGCTATGGAAAATCGTCGTAAATGTTCCCGTGGATTATTGTACCCTCAAACCTTTCTAAGGCGACCACTCAAGGGGCGGACAGAAGGTGGTCTCCTTGGACAGGTGTTCCAACGAACAGGTTCATGCATAGGAAAAGTACTCATAGGAGAAAACGTTAGGGACCGACAAAAAGTGGTCTCCATAGCAGGTTGGACTGCACCAATATTCATAGCCAAATAAGAAAGATTGACATGGGGGCTCCTCAACCCAGAGATACCATGATTATTGTCGTTATCTCCGACTGGATCCCCTTTGGCTGAGACAATTGAGGAACAATCTTCTTCTTTTCAATATTATAGACCAGCGGGTCTTCACAGACAGCATCGCCCATGAAAGGTACAATACTGCGAACTACTCCACTCCTATCGAAGGATAATTACTACCCTCACAGCCTTCAAGTCATAAAGTTCGACCAATCTTCTGCTAGTGAGATTGCCAATCTGTGAAACCAACTACCACTTTAGGAACAATCTAGTGCGTGCCTTGCCACACTCCAAACAACTTTATTTTTATCAACACACCGAATGTATTAAAGCGATTTGGCCAACAGCAATATTTAACTACCTTAACGGAATCTGGCCTATGCAGTATGTAAACAGCTACAACTATACAAACAAATTATCCAGAGAACGAAACTTGTGACTGGGCCACCTACTCTTCCCCGCCCTATCATTGACCTCTCCCAATATTAACTATGATGCAAAGATTATAACTGAGAAAATATTCCTACTGTTGGGGTTATTGATCTGTGAAACAAGTACTATATAAGACTGCAAAAAGGGAGACTGAAAAAATTCAAGATATGATATTTTAGTACGTCGTAATATACAGCAACTACAACGCCCCTTCGGTGTACAAATGGTCGAGAAATACACAAATTAATTCGTTCATTTAATTAATTTGTCGCCACAGGCCCGCTATCGCAGAATGCTGACGTCAGCACACCGCTATTGGTTGCCTGATTCCCATCATTTAAACCAGCGGACACCCATCTGTCGAGCACAACCCGTGGATAATAGCCAAGAGCCGGAGCGGAATGACCTAAAACATAGCATCAACCGCCCGTCGATCAAGCAGGGAGGATAGTTGTCATATGGGCTCGAATCAAGTGCCAGAATTGGGAGTAGTGAAAAAAAACAAATGATTATCGTAAATTTGATGTACTCATGAATAGGGGATCTTGATGTAATTAAGTGAGGTTCATCGTAGCCAGTTTCCAAATCAGATAGTCGTCCACATTCCCGGAAAGCACTAGACTGCAGTTTCAGCCTGTTGGGCATCGTAGGTAGTGCGCATCCATCGGATCCATGATGATTCGAACCCATGACCACCAGCGGCTTGAACCGCCAGTCAGCAGCTTATGCCACTGGGCCACGGGGGACAGCTTCGGACCGTCATGATTTAGAAGCTAACTGCGATATAGCGTGTCTTATCTTCCACTGCCATGCAAGTTACGAACGTTGCAGAGGACAGGGTGGGCCCCGAAAGACACGACATCCACTAACAGTATCTATGTACGACATAGTATTAAGAAACTGTCAGGGCGGATATAATTTGATGTACTCATGAAGCTGTCCCCGTGGCCCAGCGGCATAAGATGCTGACTGGCGGTTCAAGCCGCTGATGGTCATGGGTTCGAATCCTGATGGATCCGATGGATGCGCACTACTTACGATGCCCAACAGGCTGAAACTGCAGTCTAGTCCTTTCCGGGCATGTGGACGACTATCTGATTTGGAAACTGGCTGCGATGAACCACACTTGATTATCCTAAATGTTGAGGAGTACTGACAATCGGTGGTGAGTAATTAGTGGCGAAAATCCGTCATGACTTCTGAGCTCTCAACACAAACCGCCGTACATATGAGTGGGATGCGCGGGCTGCGCGATACGCTGTGTGCTTCTCCGATAGTTAGCCACATGATGCAACATTCCATGTGCTCACTTCGGGGAGCGTTTGCAGTCGAACCGTTGAGCTGCATCGTCTTATACTGCTTTGCTTTAATACTCCAATTAGATGAAGAGTTATTGAATACGGACCAAGAAGGGGCTGGAGGTACGAAACTGCTTATCAACTTGACGCAGAGACATCAACCGTGGTATCTTGGCTTCCCGTCTAACAACGGCGTTAATCTATTCTGCCATTAGGTATATAACATCCATCCACCACTAACCAAATACAACGCTTTCACACATATTACTGTCAACACGCTCTGAATGTGCTGACTTCAAATGCTCAAACATCCCAATAAATAGAGAAACTCTGTCAGCAAACCTGAATCTTGACAATCGTGTAAAGAACGATGGTGTGTGTAGCACGTGTCTGTTGGTTTGTGAGCGGAAATAATATACAGACCCAACACATAATATATGTATACAAAGGGCATAAAAATATTACGCCACGAAATTATATGGTCATATGGAACAAAGGTGTAAAAATACAAATTGCACTTGATCTGGTATTGATAGCAGGCCGGTCTGAACAATGATTCACTGAGAGTATCGCCGCGTCAGGCGTAGGCACATTTCTTGACCGCTTCTTCATCTATTCGAGATGAAGGCGGGGCAGACGACTGGCGGGAGTATGGACGTGATAGTGTAGTTACAACTCCTGGCAACACCTTCACTCTCTTTAGGCGATCTTCTTCCTGTTCCTCATCAGTTACATTCAAATCGCGGAAGTAGTATTTCGTTTTAAAAGTCTTCCACAACTGGCAAACAATATCGGCACATATTAGTTCCCCTGCATTGAGAGCAATCATCCGCAGTAGAAAGAGTCCATCGTGTCGTAGAAACTGACGCATGAACTTCTCTACCATGCCGTGGTCCTTTTTGGTTAGCACTTCGCCCAGCTTTAAATATTTCTTAATGAAACGCGTCCGCGTTTTTTGGTATGACATACGCATGAACCATGTTGGTATACTCACAGCCGTGATAGTGGCGACTAAAGCGATCCAGAACCAAAGAAAGATATAAATACGTTCATTGAGCATGTTGACCGGTAACACACACTGGCCGGTTGCGTAATTGCTCGATGCCATGTGCCGTACCGGTACGAGGCAGAATCCAACTCGTGGGAACACAAGTGTCCTTTGCCAATCTTTACCCATAAGTATGTCGTGGGCGATAGTTAAACCAAAGAAAGAGTAATTTTTTGTATCGAACCCGAGAAAGGACTGCATCATGTAGATTTGTCCGATCGCATTCGTCAAGTAAAGAAGTTTGATAAAGAGATAAATGCCAAATAATCGAGTTCCCATACGTTTGCTGACAACAAACAAGCCACAAAATTTTGATACCTTGTGGAGTGCTCGAACACTGATGCCGGAACGGTATTCTCGATGCTGAGTAAGGGGAGAAAACATTGATGAGAAGCGATACTCAATGCTTATGTGTAAACTAATTCGCAATGCAACGAATCAGGGTATAAATTTATGTGTAAGACAACGGTGTATAGCTCAAAAATCCAGTTAAATTTCGTACCTACGGATGGGCAATATATGCAGACAGTGCATGGAACATACCACTACTCAACTCGCCGTATTTCAGGAAGACTGTTTCTCCCACGCATACGGTGGTGGCCACCCGTAACCCTTGTAGTGTATTTAACGTATGCTTTCGAGCACGCCGTGTTACGTGTACACGTCCACCGGCCCACCTCATTGGCTACTTCTCCATCGCTTCAGTCCTTATGCCCTCGCGTTTAGATATTTCCCATACGGTCGTTCCTGATTTGTGTATACAACAAGCGTGGTTGGTTACTAGTCACGAAGAAATAATCGAATTTCTTCTTCGATGTTCCTAATGCTGAGAAAATTTCTCGCTGTCAAACAACCGGGTCGGACGGAAAGTGATAAACAACACAACGGGCAAGTACGCTGTCCGGATACTCTTAGGTGGACAAGTATCAGTCGGATTCAACATTAGCATCGGTGCTCGAAGTAGAATTGACTTCACGGCGGTTATCAATTACAAACAGTAGAAGCAACTGGTAAGCTGAACGTTGTAAAACAACAGATGGGTGATTGAAATGTGTGGTTCGTGGTCGAGTTTAGCCGTAACGAAGCTTAGTTGTTACTCGTCGAAATTACATAGAATTTAGTTATGCTTACCTTGTCTTCATGAGTCTATAAATTAGTCAAAAGACATGGTAAATGGTGCTGTTTTCACGCTCCCTAGAATGTGGCTACACAGACGACATAACTCTCTTTGAATCGCACCCAACGGCTACGCAAGACCTAGTGATTAGGCAGACGCGTAGGGCTAAATGCTTCTGCAAGCGCTTTGTACCGTCAAAGTGCAAGTGGACCGATACACCACCGGTTTTAATTATCAGTGAACAGCCTCTGGAAGAGGTGGATCGGTTAACTCACGATGATAGCTGTCACCACTGGCGGTCATATCCCCATAGGAAGTTCCTTCGCATATTAACAAGGCCAGTGTGACATTTCAAGGACTCAACCATTGGAGACGGTGGGATTTCAGTCTACCAGTGAAAGGAAGTGGATAACGCTACGACAGTGCCCGGGTTGTTGTATGGATCAGAGACATGGCCCGTTCGTAGTAAAGACATCAAGCGCTCAGCTGTGTTTGACCTCCGATGCTTGCGGAGTATTACTCACTTCTGCTGGGAACATCGGCTGAGCAATGCTGAGGTCCGCCAGTTGGTTGTTGGCAAGGTGCAATCTGGTGCCTCACTCGAATAATTGCTGAATCTCAATCGCTTACGTTGGCTGGGTCATGTCCCCATATGTCCGTTGACCAGCTTCCTCGGTGTGCATCATATGCTGTCGCTGCCCCAGGTTGGGTGAGACCGCTAGGTCGCAGCGGACGACATAACATAAAAGCATGAAGAAACTGACTGAGAGACCCGGCCAGCCTGGTGCGTGAAGTCTTTGTGAAAGGGGCCATTCAGTGGCTGGAGGTCCCATCCGTATATTGAAGGAGCAGAGTAAGTGCCGCCCCTGCAATCGGTTTCTTGCACCTAGCTAGTAATATTATTCCATCCCGGGTCGATTGTGCGCACTACTTTCTTAACTCCGGTTTCTTTACATTGTCTTTGAGTTCTGGGTCCCGTTTTTCATTAGTTTCATCCTAGTGACGCAAGCCGTGGCAACTGGACCCACCGCAATTTGGTACCCGAACCTGTTGTTGAACTGAATTGAACTCCTGAATGTGGGCACCACACGCGCCCGAGCGTGACGACCGCGGTTCGTCATCATTAGACCGACGGAGGGTGTAGACGCTCTGTTTACTAAAACAAAAACCAATGTATAGCAGAATGACTCAGGGACTAGCATCTAAACCGAGAACCCTGAACGCTAATTCAAACATCCGTGGAATCACTCGAAAGATATAAATAGAATTTGACTGCCACATATAAAGCAAGCTTCTGACCGCATCTGGGACAAGCAGTGGGTGTATCTATGGAAGACACAACTGGTTCGAGCCGCTTTTATTCATGTCATCTGGAGCACTACCTACAATGATCCATCTGCATGTCCAACACTGTGGCTGTTCGCACAAAGCATACCTCCAGAAGGATTTACAGTGCGCAGTCAGTGGGTACTTAAGCCTTCGATAAACCAACGAGCGAACTTGCCCCTGTTTCAATCCAGTCTGCCTGGTACTTCGCAGTGGATGGTGACCAGCATGCTTCTCAGATATCCGCACCATCGAAAGATGGTCGCAGAAGCCATTTGTCATTTCACTCTCTCGGGAGTATGATGTCAAACAACAGAAGGATTCCCTATGAGTCGCGATAGGGTTTAGCACCTGTTGATAGCATGGTGAAAGACACAGAACTGATCGACAGGGGTAACATGTATAAAATGGGCTGTATGCTGCTGAAACACTACAAGTCTGTTGATCGTATCAAACCGAAACGTAAAAGCTTATACACTATGACCAAGTGAGCATGGACAAGTAGAATGCGCGCAAACAAAAACTAACGTTAAGCCCCTTTGTTGGAGAAGAATGATGGTTGGCCACCGGTAATGGTGAGACCACTTTGAATCCGCCATCGCACCTCTGAAGCGCAAACCCACAAGAGTGGATCGCCACACCGCCTGTTGCCAAAGTCGCTGGACTACCAGTCGATGTGACTGGTGTACACCTTGTTGGGGCTTTCCAAAGCCTCTACCACTCAGGTAGACAGTAAGGAAGAAGTTTAATGGTAAGGGATGCCGGTACTACGCTATAGATCTGGAATGAAATCGCTGCTCACTGAAGACATGAAGAAACTAATCGTGCTCGACCACAGATACCTACTATGAATGTTAGGCTTTACACACTTACAACACTGGTCAGTTAGGCGAGGCATCAAATACATAACGCCGAATTTCGTCAGTTAGGTTTGGTGACAGACTGCCGGGTGCCATGTTGGAGTTTTACTCGAACGAGAACCGTCTACATTGACCAGACCCTACCGCTTGCATGCCCACCAACTGATTGCCCAACCGTTAGTTTAAAGTGGCGAGGAACACTGAGAAACTCAAAGTTTGAGTGGGTCGGCGGATGGCAGGTCTCAGTATTCACTGCTCAGATGGTGGGACTAGCACATTTGTTCCCTCATTTCTGACTTAAATCTTTCAGTTGACCATCTTTTACTTTTCGTTCATCCGCTGCTGCTGAGTTAATAGTAAGTATTTTTATCGCCTTTTTGATTAACCATTTTTTGTGGCATGAACTTATCCGCCGAAGTGAACTGAACGCCTAGGCGAACGAAAGTGCCTAGAGCGTGGGTGAGTTAGACGCTTGTCATGCAAGCGGCAGCTGTGAGGAGCATTAACCCAATACCTCGACACATTCACTGAGACAGACAGACAGTTGGTAGGTGAAATGGTCAAATATTAACGTATTTAGAGGTGGCTGTTTCCAGATTCCCTTTCTAATCCACACTGATATTGCGTTGGATGTAATGTTGTCTCTTCGGATCGGCTGTAATTGTATCAGTGAGCATATATTGTGATAAGTCTGAATTTGCTTTTCGTGTGTCAGGTCTGTTATGGCCTTGGAATCTGCAGATGTCGACGTCGATCTGCCCTCCGAATGCTGGTTCGAAATGATTCTTAGTCAAGTCGGTCGTGACCAATAATTGCGAGGTGCACAGACGAGCTGAAATTAACTTCCCTTTCCTTCTAATTGAACATGCCCGTGGACAATCTAACGGTACATGGAGAGAAACTACTCGAGATGGAAGGTGGCCAAACAAACGCACGTTTAACTTGGTGTGAACGATGTTGATCCGGTGTACTTAGTCTACAAGTGATTCCCCAGGTAACATAGATCTGTAAAAGTTATCAGATAATTCTTTAATAAAAACGCCACAGAACCTCCTTTTACAGTGGGCTAATTGACAGTCTCCTGCGATACGTCTAGTCGGCTGGGTTAACGTATGCAATGTATCCCTATGTGAATTACAAAAATACTAACGACCAGAGAATTGGATGCAGATGTCTTCAGACTTGCTAGAACCAATTGTTTACACCGGCTTACCCATGGAGGTCACGCATCACTGGGTCGCATGTGCAACTAACTATCAATGTGTCAACTTGGCTGCGACCCTGTGCCTATCGAGGTACAACTTTACACGAAGGGAAAGATGAACACAAAAGTCAGATGAGGGGATGTCTAGAACTGAACTTCAGTGTAGGCTACAAAATTAAATAGGCGGACACATACAAACCAGTGGGTGGTGAAACCCCAACCATATCCGGCTTCGGTGCATGCCGATCAATGTATTATACAATTACATAGAACGAGTGAGTATAGCAATTAGTTAGTAGATTCGAAGAAATACATTCTGCTTCGACCCTACGGAGAAAACTACTGGTATGAACTGTCGGTACAGAAACAATTACTTTCTTAATGAAATGGGACGAAGGAGTCAGTTCTCCGTTAGTAAAAAGGAGCACGTCTTAAGTCGCGCAATAGCATGTTACCGGGACTCGAAAGTAGGCCAAATCGTAATTATTTGTGAATGTAAGTAGCAGGATTTGGGGTGAACAAGTAAATCCCTACGGCTTCAGAGGGCTCCTGAATGGTTAGCGGATCACTTGGAGTTGAACGTCGTACTGTAATGCGAAATGCATCTCAGACAGGGCAGGGTAAAGTACGCTGAACAATGATAGTCCTCTAGTGCTCAGAAGGAGGGACAAAAGGATAGAATTGGTTAAAGGCTCAATGCAACACTCGATAGAACATGGTTGTATCATTTATTCAGTAGGCCGTTTCTGACTACCAAAAGTAAGAAGATGGATATGGTAAACGAGCGATGTAACGGAGATCAATGCGGAAGCAGTGGACGGCACGGCTCCATTTCCTCATTAGAATTACCTCAAGTCGAGGACCGAGAAAATCCAATGATGAGAAAACAAAAGTTGACACACTTATTGCATCCGACACAGACAACAAATATTCTAACGGGGAACCTCTAAGCATAGTGAGCGTCGGCCGCGACGTTCCATGGTGCAGTCGTGAAAGTGTCCTCCGGTAGTCTCTACGTCCCAGATTCCTTTCCTGACACTGCACCTATCCAGGGGACCCAAACGATAAAGAGACTAGCAGTGGGAGCGACCCCAGGTGAGGTCCCAATGATTGCACTCAATCGAGCTTGGTTCAAAGTTAAACCGTGGCCTGATGAAGGTAGCGTGTCGCCGTCGGAGCACTCAGCAGTTGTTCCACATCGCAATAGAAAAGCTTACTCCCCTGAACCGGAACTAGTAAATTCTTAGTCTGCTTTGTTCAGGAAAAGGAAACACAAACAGTAAACTGAATGGGGTAGCATTATGCTTCGTTGTGGAATTAGGGACAGCTGTGACCTGTACTGAGAGAAAGTAGTAGGAGAATGAAGTCTACTCACTGAGGGGATGCGATGCGCCTGCTCGAATCTCCCGCAATGACAAAGATGATAAGGGACAATAGTCGAACAATAAAGAGTAAACCATGTTTTACAACTTAAAACCACTTTGTGATTACAGGATTCGAGTAGAACTTGCGCGGGGAGATGGCAAGCACTTGGATTACACTCTAAGCAGAAATGCAATCGTCCATTGAATATCCATAGCAGGACCGAGATTTACATGTAAACATAATTTGGCTCGCTTGATGAAGAACGACTCCTAAGACAGGTTCCCACAAACCCTGAAAACATTTAGGCAGCGCATATTGTGCCCCGTTGGATCATTGGAATGAGCGAAACAAAGCGATCGTAGATCTCAGTGTGCAACTACAAAACAACGAAATGAGAAGAGGAATATTGGCAGATGCCAGCACTTCGTATTATCTCGTCAATACCAATACAATAACAGGGAAATCCTTTTATATGTCTTACAGGGCACAGTCAAGCCAATCAAATTTACGGTTGTAGTCATTATTGTTGGGATTAGGTCCACGGCAACCGCAGGTTGACAACTAATTGATTTTGGACACACAAAGCTTATCGCGATGGCCTCGGCAAATTGTAAAAGGCTTGTGAAGTGGCTGGTGAGGTGTCGCCAAAATGTATCTACCTATGGAGGACGCAGGCGGCTTACGCGAGCACGTATCATCGGAGGTGGATTGAGTAACTTCGTGCTGAACCCAGTTTGGTATGTGCTCCTTCACTCTGGAATCTAAAGCCCGTTCGGTCCTGCCGATGTACCTGATACCGCAGTCACACACGAATTGGTAGACACAATGTGATTTGGCGCCGACTGCGTCATCTTCCGTTACTGGAGGTAACTGCAACTTTCGGGTTCTGTTGATAATTACCGCCTCCGCAGCACAGTATGTACGTTGAATGGCCGAGACAATGCGTTTGATTATCCATCTTGCTACGGTGTCACCCTTTAATGGTAGCTCGATATACACCTTTTTCATAGGGGCTGTCAACACCATCTCCTTGGGCTGTCTAACTTGGCTATGTTTGTCTATAAACCGCTTTGGGTAGCCATTCTCCATAAGTGTTTTAGTGATCAGCTCAAACTCCTCATGCAGACAGTCGTTGGAGCAGATACGTCTGGCATGAGTGAACAGCGTTTTCACCGGCACGCGCTTGTGTGCTATCGGTGAGAAATTTGTAAAATATAGGTAGTGGCCCGATCATATTTGCTTCCGGTATACAGATCGCTTAATCAGCCCATTATCCCTGCGATTCATGAGAATGTCGAGATACGGAATACGCCCATTCAGACGCCCAGGTCAATCCCTTATCGGCGTTCCGGATCTTGTTACGTCATACTAATGCAAGCCTTTTACAATTTGCCGAGGCCGTCGCGATAAGCTTTGTGTGTCCAAAATCAATTAGTTGTCAACCTGCGGTTGCCGTGGACCTAATCCCAACAATATTGACTACAACCGTAAATTTGATTGGCTTGACTGTGCCCTGTAAGACGTATAAAAGGATTTCCCTGTTATTGTATTGGTACTGACGAGATAACACGAAGTGCTGGCATCTGCCAATATTCGTCTTCTCATTTCGTTGTTCAAACTATTGAAGGGAACTAACTGTTTTAAACTACAAAACTACAAGTATGTCCGGAATTGTGCAGTTCGTCGTGCCTACCCCTGATAGCGGCCGTTCGTGGCTTCCAAAATTCGTACTGTAGAAAAATGTGAGACTTTATAGCTAAGATACACAAAATTTTCATTTATGGTAACTTAGTAATTAACGAATCTGTTACAGTTGTTCGCTTGACATCTGCTGTCCCACCAGGCTCGTGTACTGAAAGTCAACTGCGCGCGCCACTCTTGCCAGTGAGTCATAGCGAGATGAAGTTTCTTTCGACCGCCTCCTAATATTGTTCGTTTCATCGGGATATTGAACAGTAGATGTACATTTTCAAATCACTCCCCAAAGCCTGTGACGGAAATAGGGGGCACCACCAAATGCTCTTCGTCAAAAACCGCGTTTTCTCACCTTTATTATTATGGTTGCATTACATGTTGTCGGTCCCAGGGGAATCACCACTTGGGCTTAACCAACCTTTTCCGAGCTGTTGGGGTGGGGCGCTCGGGGTTAAAAGAAGATCCAACGGAATTCGAGATCCTCCATCTAGTCTACACTTCAGCAACAAGGTGGTTCGCCGGGCCTAACGCCATCCCTTCCTTCATAAATACTAAGCTGTCCGCCCTTCCCACACAATAAAGTCCTTCAGCCCTACTAGTCACCGGCATATCGGCGGGAAGAGTGGATAGATAAAGTCTTATAATTTATGATCCGCCATCTAGTGCACGATCACGTAACTGAGATGCAAAAACAATGCGTTTGGCAATTTTCATAGGGGGCCTGCTCACTAGATTCGGTTACACTGGGTATGACCTCAATGCCTTATCGATCTCAATGCCGAATTTTGCTCTTATGCGCTCAAGGTCCCACTTCAGGAAAGCTCGAAATTCATCGATCGCCGCAGCTTGGGCATCTTGCTAGAGGAAGCGAAGGATATCGCGTGAGAGGTCACACGGTCTCACGAAAGTTTATTCGAATAACTCGCTCCCTATTGCTACTAGCTGTAGTGGGTGTCAGCGGTGGGCCGGCCACTGATTAGCTTTAATACTAGAAAGCAATATGATTGGGAACTTTGAAACATGATGGATGATCAGCTAGTACAAGTATTACCTCAGAGCATTTGCGCCAGTGCCCGTCCCTCTGACCAAGTAGGTAGATAGTAGCATAATTTTTGAGCTGAATGCATTCTAATGACAACGGAAACAACTACGCTGCGTCCGAAAAACCAAACTATCGTTCTTGCTGCTCGTGTAGTAGTTATGCATACACATCCGGAAGTCTTGGCACATTGGAGCAATGGTTTATGACGAGTATAAAAGCGAATGCTTGACATGTCCTGTTGGATGGTGAGGGTAATAATGGAAATAAAAAGGGTCATTAAATGAACGCGTGAAATACGTGACTCACCAAAAGGTTTGGATTAGCACAGGCTGTAGCACGGAGTGTAAGTGTGTCAGCTTATCGTCAAGGTGTTTTCGGAAAAGGAATAAAGTAGGAGCATTAATTACATGTTCCTGGAGGGCGTACCAAGCTTGTGACACTCGGAGAAAGAAGAAGTTTCGTCGAGATTCCAGTCGGCTGTATTGTATGACTAGCTTAAACTGATGACCCTTTACAGATGTGTTTTGACTGAGTTTCAAAAGAGATTTATTTGTATCTGTTACACTAGTATGAGATCACCTCTTATAAACCGGTAATGTCCGCCTAAGTGGGTACGGAAGGCGGAAAAAACCTCTAACGTAGTTTGTCACCCTGCGTTGTGCTGTATCGAGCGTGGTGAGGTGGTGCTTCGGCCAGAGTTGCCATGCTTGAATAGCGCATTACATGTGCCGCCGCACCTACGCGACAAGCATTTTTGGAAAGATTGAGGCGGCAAATTTCCCGAACGCTCTACGAAGAAGGCCGAAGTGTTGGTTTGCTTATTTGAGGCCTTTTCAGTCTGCCTTAAACACCCAAGGGCCTTTTGCACATGCACGTCAAGATGGCACTCATGAGGAACTCGCTGTAGAATTTCTAGTCCTAGGCGGTAGTTGTGAGTACTCTGATGGCCTATGCTCAGGATTTTGCGCTTTGTAGTGTTGAAATGCAGTATGTTCTCGATGGACCATGTGTATGCTTCGTCCAGGTCATCGTGTAGGGCTTTGTGCTCCTCCACTGAGGCGATAGTACGCCATATCTTCAGACCAACTGCAAATAGCAGATAATTTGAAGACAACACAGTTGCAAGATTATTTATGAAAATCAGGAACAGGCGTGGTCCGAGTACCGAACCCTGAGGTAGGCGGCACTGAACTTCGATTGGTTCCGACAGGGTGTTGCGAATTCTCACATTCAGGTGACGTTGAACAAGAAAATCGCCTAACCATCCTAGAACGGGAGCTTCGATACCATAATTATGGAGTTTTTGCAGTAGCATGCGATGGTCCAAGCGGTCGAATGCTTTTGAGAAGTCCAGGTAGACTGCATCCACTCCTACATCGGCGTCCACAGATTCCGTCCAGCATGAACGAGCTATCAAAAGATTAGTGGTGCAGAACCGATTTTGGCGAAATCCGTGCTGCTCCGGAATGAGAATCTTGTTATCCTCCAGCTACTCCATGAGTGCCTCAGCTACAATGGACTCCATGATGTTGGAGATCGCTGGAAGAAGTGTATTCGAACGATAATTCGCTGGTTCCGCACAGCCAACAGTTTTGTAGATTGAAGTGATGATCCCGCTTCCACATCTTAGGAATGTGCATCTCATGAAGACATCGCTGAAAGAGTGTTGCTAACGGTTCAGCTAAGCTCATGGCGGTTACTTTCAATGCTTTCGGGCGAATGCCGTCCGCAACTGGGGATCTGCATTCGCGCAAGGACATTAGCCGCTTCAATACAGCTGCGTTTTTGAAAGTTATGTGGTCGATGCCTGATGGCGGCATTAGCTGCGTAGGCATGATGTATGATGACTGCATATTTTGGAAGGTACGACCAAATTGTTGTCCAAAAATGTTAGCCGCCTCTTGTGACGTTCGTGCTAACCCGCATGCTGTGTACAGAGCCAGATTTGTGCACTTAACGCGATGAAGTTTATGTGTCTGTATATCAGCTTGGGGTTAGAGCAAAACATTACCACAAGGTCTTGTTGGTACTTTACTTTATCCCCCTGGACGAGTTTGGCACAGTGATTCCTTTGTCTTGTATAGACGTTCCAACTATCCTCGCTCGGAGAGGCAATGTGGGTGGGTGCCATGCCAAGTCCCACAATGTCGTGCATTTCCGGGTCCCGCTAATTAGGAACGACTTTAGGTTTATGGGTCGGTGGATTCTGGTTTCAGATATGCCTGCCACGAGCCTGATGATTCTATTGACAAATTCCCCACAGGCCACTTCAGGAGACCATTCAGTTAGGGAAGACCAACTTGTCGCACCAATGAATTCGGACAGGTTGTCATAGTTGGTTATGACGTAGGATTCCTCATTACTTTCTTTGTAATAATCTGCACAGCACAAGTATTTGAACACCAATGTCGCGTGATCGCTGGGGCTTAAAGCAGTGCACGTCGTTACTACGTCGATCATGAGTTCCTCGTTAGTAAAAGAGAGGTCCAAGATGACCGGTTTGTTTCCTGTCCTGAAACGCGTCGGAGAATTGACATAAGTGTACAGTGGAGAATCAGCGATTAGGTCTTGCAAGATCCGCCTTGGATTGTTCACCAAGAGTAGCCGGGGTTTCTAGGCGGTGCAGATCGAAGCCCCTTACCAGGAGAACGTGGCAGTAAGGTCGTTCTAGTCGATTCTTCATAGAGGAAGATAGGGCCTCATTGATTTCTAAAGTGGACACCAGTGGGCGGTATACAATGGCCACTAGGCATCTATCAGCCTGCCTTAGGTGTAGGCAGCATCATAGGGCGTCCACAGTTTGAATCCCATGGTCGTTTACGTGGTCGGTGAGAAGGTTGGAACGGTAGTAGAGAATTACACCGTCTCCCTTTGTCGGTCGGTCGTTGCGTAGGAGCGACATACCAGGTAGTGCGATTTCGGCGTCGGTAATCACGTCGTTGTGACATGTCTCAGTTAGCAAGATGAGGTCCCAATATATTGAGGTTTGACGAGATCGAAGTGCTACCAATGTACTGAGAAGACCTTGGGAGTTTGTATACAAATAAGTGAGAGCAACTGAAGCCAGAAGTGTATTTGAACAGACATATGTTTCCCGAGAATTTACGCCGACCCTTGTGGAACCCGCTGACAGACGTTTTTTGAATATATTTCTTGCCAACACCCCGTGGCAGTTTCGGTCTGTTGCATAGAGCACCCACTACCTCGTCCTTTAGAAGCGATTTGCAACGGATCGTCTGTTTCTTCCACTGCAGACAGCTGGGGACTTTCACTGCGTTCCTGTTCGAAAATACAGACAGCGGGGTTTCGTGTTCCTTCACTCAATACTGGCGTGGCTTCGACCGCCTTCAGACGTGTCTCTGATGGCAACTTAGTGCATAACTTGTGCCAAATTCGGAGCACCCTTTCATCCATTTGTTTGGAGTAGAGCACGACTTTCAACACCCTTGGACCACTTCTTTTATAGTTCGGTGATACGGGCAACCTTAACGCTGAGTTAGCAATCACGTCATGGAGAGAGAGCTTCACGGATGTACCGCCATATTTCTAAGTCATGAGCTTGGGCCTGCGACCAGTCGGATGACTGGATTTCGGGGACACCATGGACAAATATCTACCTTTCGTCGGTTTACTTGCGGTGTTCTCCTGGGTTTTGCTTCCTTTGCAGACGCTCACTCCAAGGGATGTCAGGAAATGCACGAACGCCGATTAGCATATCACGAAGACGGTGAGCTGACAATAGGACGGTCTCCGCTTCGTCACCCGACCGAAATATCACCTGAAGTAACCTGGGCTCGTCACTGTGAACAGAATTTGGGTGGTGGACAATACGACACAAGCTAGCATGTATGGCATATGTTTTCCCTTTGTTCCAACTCGTTCAGTAGTTTGTCGACAATGGAGTTTGCCTTTGACTCAGGCAGGTTGGAGCATATTATCTTCATCGAGTTTTGCACCTTCTTTGAGTTCGTAATTTTGGATAAGATAATGCCTAGTTTTGCTGTTGGCGCGGTAGGCGGTCTTTTCAGATGCGCATTGGCATTCTTGTCATCTCTAACACTCAATGGAGTAGTTGCAGATATAGTCGCTAACCTTGCCCTGGGTTTGTATGCAACGACGACGGATGCGTAAGTTGTCAGACTTTCGACAGTGTTGGCTAAACCTGAATGCAATAGTGTCATGTGAGACAGACACATCCCCTGGAGAAACCACTCTCTGTAAAATTGGGGTTATCGGGGTTGACAAACCCTGGCTGCTAGTTCTCGTGTCTCTACATTTTTAACTACACACAGGTTTTGGATGTTCTGTTCCACGTTTGAACATGTATTTTGGTATCGAGAATCGAGTTCCGATGCAGCTGGTTCCGATGTGACCGTTAAATTAGCCGTCGCATGTTACACAATAGCTGACAGTTTGTCACATTTCTGAGCCAGCACGACGATGCAGCTTACTAGCGGGTCGTTCATACACTCTGCACGGAACTAACTGGAGGCTGGTGTGCACTGTAGTTCTTTTCCTTTCACTACACCTAAATTTACACACATGGGATGGTAGTGCTTACTGCAGTTACTACATTTTACTCCAATTCGAAGCCTTAGAGCACGAGTTCGAATCGCAAAAAACTTTTGTCTGCGGCAGTGCAGATCAGTGTACACACGGCTTTCCTTGTTTCCGTGTTGCGATGCATTGCCGCGGCGTGAGTCACGTGTCCAGCTTGCGGGTTCCGAATGTGTTGTGATTGGCACACAATGTCGGTCGCAATATTGCACGAGTGCGCCCACAATTACAAGCAAAGCCGGCTGAGGTCGGTGCATGAACTTTCTTGTGTGGGCTGTGGACGACTAGATATCGACCAGGTTGGACAGTCTTGGTATGTGTGGCAAAATTCACTATAATTTGGCTAGTGTTAGGATGGTTGCTGCTAAAAGCGTTGCAGCTATCAAACGGAGTGTCCGATTCTTGTAGTAAAGGAATCGCTTGATAGCGCTAAGAGCACTCTATTGAATGAAGTTACAAATGATGATTTGCACTGGAACATAAGGGTTGCTGCGCGACAGAGTAGCTGTGGAAATCCCGTTGAAATTGCAATAACGGATACAATGATGGTGTGTGCTGGACAATCCTGCAGCCGTAGGTCCACTGGATAGCGCTGGTAAACCCTAGTTGGACAAGTGTAAGCACAGTAGGTTTCCCCGATAATTGCGAGTGGTAGATACAAAAACAAAGGAGCGTCGATTCAGCACGACCACACGGCGTAAGACACAAGAATTATGAGAGTTAGGAATCAAGAAAATGCATATGAGGTGAACAATGGATGAGGTCAATAGCAATCAATGGAGGCTCAAGAACTAGATCCTATGGAATCAATGGGTCTATGTACTGCAGTCACGAAGTTACCGAAAGAGCGGCAGACACCAACTGATTAATGACAGTCCGGGTCATATCGGGCGCCACTTTGTCCTTTGTATTAGCTGACAAAGCATTAGGGAACACTAGCGCTTAGTTCTTAGAACAATGGCAATAGGAAGCTAACAAGCACCGAATTCCCCCGATCCTAGGAGTAAAAGCGCAGACAATGGGAAGGGATTCATGCTTTTCCGCGATGTAACGTATGCGCGCCATCACTACCGCTCTGTGACAAAGTTAAAGCAGCCTAGAAAATGGGAGAAGCGAAATTAAGCCTTAATTGCAACACAGGATTTGATTAGTAGCAAAAACACTTCAGGTATGGAAAGAAAACATGACACCAGCAAGTAACAGTTTAGGGACCGCCATCATCCGAAAACTCTGCAGGAGCACTATGACTTCTTTTGGGACGCGTCGTCATCGCACAAGCCTCTCAAACTGTCGAAAAACAAATCCATGAAGTCAAAGACACGATACTGGTTGTGGATGAGAAGAAAGGGCCCACGCGGTAATTTAGTGCCATGCACATTCCGGTAGTGCGGTGCACAGAACTGAGCAACCACGCGTTCAAATACAGCAAGACCCCATAACAATACTAGCCATTAACTACTCGGAATGAGACGAAACGGCCGCCAAAGGATATATCCGGGAGGCAGAATCTGAACTGCTGAGACCGGGAAACAATATGCACAAACAATGCTTGGGACCAGGTAAAAGCAGGAAAACGTAGACCAAAATCGATCATTGATCTGAAAACGCATGTTAGGCCGAGGTCAGTGCGTACGCAATGCGAAATTTGCCCTTAAACGCAACTCACTAATCGGTTCCGTGCTATATCGAGGTACGTTTGCTAGCGGAAAGTATGAAAAAAAACGGTAGTCGCAAGAGCTGCAACATGTGAGGTAATCTAATCAAAAGTAGAAAAATGGGGCTAAATCCATCAAGCTATACTGAGTGGAACTTAAATTTTCTCAGTAAATTGCATTCATAACGAAAACAATGTCACCCTAAAGAATATATCTTCATCGTAGATAAATTAAGACGGTCCGCACTGCTAACAAATTACATCCAACGCGCACCAACGCCCATTGGTGACTATTTTTAAGGAATGACCAATACCAAAACAACCGACAACATTTCAGAAGAGTACACGCAATGGATGTGTATCAGCATTCGACACTGAAATTCAGCAACTATCGGCTACATTGTGGCTTGCAGGCACGTTCATCAAACTAACGGGGTCTGAACTGTGTTTGGCAGTGTCTACGTGAGGCCGTCTGTGGGAGCAATCTGGTAGCCTTTCAGTCACTTATCTGTCGATGTGGCATCTCATATGTACGCGGTGCTCGCGCGCACACCATCCATGAGCAACAGGTGGAGTAGCTCACCATCTACTGCTAGACTCTCATATGAATGGGGTCGAAAACCTAGCCGGTCGGGAGAATGACATGAGTGTCGCTCGCGCACCGTTTTGAAGGCTCGGCTTGCATTGAGTTTGAGCTAGCGGTGCAGGAAGAGCGGTGAGAGTGTGTGATGATATGCTAGCCATTGACTTGCCTAGGAGGGCGCCCGAACTTGCACTTGCCTACTACGCTCATTGCGCCTTGCTTCGGTCCAGTATACGCCTAGGGAACAATTCATGCAGTTGCCCCATGACTACCATTGCGTTGACCAGGGGAAATATATTGTATCCCAACATGTCTTAGTTCACGTTTCCATCGGAGCTAAACATTCAAGAACAGGGTATTACCATGATTTCGACAATGCCCACTGATTTGTACATGACACTGGCAAATTCCGGTAGATAGCCGAAAAGTTGTTAGCACCAAGTAGATAATACAGTTGTGAACATACAACGGGATAATAAATATTAGTTTGCGAAGCAGTTAAAATCGTTCAATGAGACTGTAAATTTCACCACGGAATTGGAATCTTACGGTAGTGCAGTGATACTCCTTAATTGCACCGTTCGGAGGAATGGAGGCAGGTTAAATACGACCCTATTTCGTAAACTGGTCGACACAGATGAGGTATTGCATTGCAGTTCAGGTCACCCAACGCATGTGTATGTTGGGTTTGCCTTATTTCTGTTTCACGTAGCCAAAATCCTGTGCACACCAGAAGAGGAAGGGAAGACTGCTTGGAAACCGGCAATGCTACAAGTGCTGGCTAGTGGATACCCAAAACGGTTAGTGAAACACCGGTTGCGGAATATTCTGAATTCACATTTGCAACGTACCACGGAATGGAATGGGGTGGTGGTCAGGAGTATACTAACCAACAGAAGATATGGGTGACTTGCCAAAAGGTTCAGAATCCGTTCCACACTGGTGCATCTGAAGGTCTCACTTCACTTAGGCAAAATAAATAATTGCATCTGCAAAATTAGCCGCAACAACCTACACGTGCGTGCATAGACCAAATTGCGATCAGGCTGCGCTCAAGGTTAGCAGAGCACATGAGGCGCATGTAATGGCCACGGAATACCGAGTATGAATAGAGGTTCGGTGGTAGCGGTGCACGCCTTAGACACAGTGTATGACCTTTATCCTGATGTTGTGGAGAGTGTTGCGTTAAACGTTCCAAACTTTGCAGAGGCGGTGTAACTCGGCTGTGTGAACAGACTGGACGGGATGCATCCATTGAATGTTTGACGGGTGGATTAAACCGGCAAGCCTGAGAAATGTTGGTGAGCCGCTCCAGGGCGCACAGCGAAAATTAAGTTGTCCCACAACCATCACTGACAGGGAACTCATAACACGCAACCCTTGGGACCTTATCATTCTTACTGCACCACTTGAAATGATACTGGCTTGTAAAGTGACTACCCTTCTGCTTACATCTCATTCGGTGCGAATCTCCCCCTCAGTTTATTACAAGCGTCATACCAACCAGCCGCTGGTCGACTTGGTCGGAAGAGGCTTTTGTGTCAAATGCGAAATCGTGCTTAAACAACATTGTATTCAAGCCCTAGTGAAATCAGGATTTCTCGATCTGCTCCAACTTTGTTTCAAGATGTTGACTGTCCACTTTACCTTCCTTTCTCAGCTGACAACACTTTTAAGCGAACGAGTAGCGGTCTAGCTGTACAGTGCAAATAACCTGATTATACTTTTAAACAAAAACTTCGGTGATGGACAGGAACACGTTCATCATTGAAATTACAGTAGTTTATTGATCTGTGAGGTGTATCGCACGAGCGTACCTCGCCTTTACATGTTCTACGTTTTTTGCAGAGGTATTGCCTCACGCAAGCCCATGGATCCGATACAATCTGCACCAGGAACAGGATCCCGCATCCCCTTTTCCTCGGCGTGACAGCTGGAGCCCCTCGGGGCATTTCGGAATATCGGTGTCTCAAAGCTTTTTTCAAGAGGCTCTAATGAAACTCCAAATGCTTTTAATCGGATTTATTGAAGTTTCGAGTCGCAAGAGTCTTCCTGAATAGTAAGGATCTTCTTGGAAAGTATGTTCCAGATCTGTGTGGTATAGTGAATTATCACATAACAGCAGGCACGTTTCACGAACAGTGGTACCGTTGGAATCAAGCATTTTCCGCAAACACTGCATGTAGCTTTATTTGTTGTAACTCACCATTAGCACGGAATATTCTAGAAGTCCGCCCGTAGTCACTGCGCTGACAAAGTGTAGATTCTGTTTCCGGGTGCTCGCTACGTACTCTGTGCACTACTGCCTCATGCTGAACGCCCCATTTGTGCTCCCGCAAAACAGATTGAAATTCGTCTCATCAATTCAAACCGCTTGCCACCCTCAAGCTTACAAATTTATAAGTTTCGTAACATACGAGTTCCTTCGCTTCTTGGTCTCGAGCTCAGTCGTAAACTCTCGTACTGCATGTAGCTTTTTATAGTCATAAAGCGATCCTCTAGGTATCCTGCTACTATACTGACTCACAGATTCACATCGAACTCCATCTTCAATCAGATAGGTTCATTGGGATGTAGAGAGCAGGAAGTAGGGCCCTCATCAAAATGAAGACAAAAAGTTTCCAATATTATTGTAGGCTCAAACCACTCATTCCACTAGACAGTCCACGTGACTTTCACCCAGGAACTCGACATGTTCCGCCATATAGTCCTCTTAGTTTGTTAGAATCTAATCTTCTAATTCAACTTCGGTGTCTCCAGATTTACATTTAAAACAGATGCAACGTGTATCCACTTGCCACCTTCTTCACAGGTATTTGGTATCCTGGCGTTTACCTCCGCCGAATGGCGCATACGTGTGTCTCCTCTTGACATTGCGCGTAGAGCGAACTAAACGTTGTCCAGTTACACCGCATGATTACCTATGCGTAGTATCCACGCTCCGAAGAGGTCCAACACAGTTACTGGGTAACACGGAGGCGGGTTCTAACAGGGACGTAGCAGTAAACCAACCTAGCTAGCAGTAAACCTAATAGGGACAGTCCATATAGGGGAGCATGGATTGGCCAGTCAAAATGGACCACCGACGAGGAACGGTAGTAGATGGATCGCGGTGATTGCGCAGGCGGCCTTCGTTACAAGGTTAAGACATTAAGTGACGCGAATGCGGAACACGGGGTAACCGGATGATGATAAGCCGGGATGATAAGCAGATAGAACGAAACTCCGCATGGGAGATTGCGCATTCCAATGATGTACTTTGAAGCCCGATGTTGAGGAAGGCATCGGCAGTACGCCGGCACGCAGTACGGATGCTTAGCTGCCGCGCAACCATCATCGGTCGCACGTGAGTTAAGAATATTGCGAGGATCGCCCGGTCCCTACGCAGGCTCGAACAGGCGCGCTCTTATTGCGATGCAGGCTTGTGATCAATACGGATACGGGCCGACTCTGATGTTGAGACAGTTCCAGAGCAATGAGATCGTGCTTTAACTATGGGTGTCAGGTTTCAACTGCGAATTCGACGTGAGGACGAACAGGAACGTTGAGCATTTGACGGAAAATAGTGATGTCTATGTGTCCGAAAGACCGAGGCAAGAGCCTGATGTGTTGGTTCCCAGCTTTTAGTGTCTTTTCGGTTTACTTAGAACAACCCAAGTTATCCCGAAGCAGTACGTGTAAGTCACGTTTAACCGTGTGTTTTGACACATGTTTTCTTACACTGTAGGAGTAAGTGCACTGGTATCGTATGCATGGTACCTTGCACGCAGACAGTCTTCCCACCTGCCTGAAGTGAGTCCTTCGGTTACACCAGTGTCAAACTGATGCTGAACATTTTGGCAAGTCAGCCTTGTTATTATGTACAAAGCTGATAATATTACAAAATGGAAACTATTCTCGGAGACGGGCATGTTTCAGATGCCTACGACACAGGACAACAATGCCATAGTGGAGAGGCAAATGGAAAGGTACATCCTAATTCCTTCGCTTCACGGACATCTCAGAACAACAACATCGGCAACTGAAACCGGCGGGTATATAGACACCAAATGTGAGAAGCAAACCCAAGTTACACAAAGTAGGCAATCCGCCGAGTGTGATTATGTGCATGAGCAAGGCGCTCAACCACATTGTTGCTCGTGGAAACTGTGTACAAGCTTCTAACCACAAATTGCATTCAAGACATCATTGAATTAGTTGCGGTACTGTAACAACCAACGCCGGAGACAGAGTTCATGTACTCAACAGATGAGAAGTCTCTTTTCACAAATGTCCCCACTCATGAGATAATCGACAATTTATGTCCCTTTATGTTGAGGCAAGACCGGTCTTTCGGTCGTCCACTAAGCTCTTGAAAGATCTGATACTGCTGTGCACAAAAAACGTACGTTTGAATTTGAAAGGATGGCGAATAAGCAGTTTGACGGTGTCGCGATAGGTCGTCCACTGAGTCCCGTTTTGTCGGATATCGCCTTTGACGTGATTGAAACGAGAAGTGCTGCCAGCATCAGTGAAATAACTCCGTACAATTTAACCCATCCAAATATATTCAGACCCTCTCCTATTTTCGTTGCAGCTTTCATTAGGTTATGCTTATCCAAGTTATCCTTGCAAACGTATTTGCCTGATGTGAGTTACCGAAAATAGGTCTCTTTGCAACTATGTTTTGTTATTTAGACGACATTCTAAGTTTCACCAAGTAGGAACATCGCAACAAGTTGCTCATCCAGAGAAACTTCGTCCACGCTAACATCTCTGTATCACAGGAGGTGGAACAACAAAATAGTCTGTCCTTTTTAAACGTGTGTATGAGAAGACGGTCTGACGTCCCCGTTCAGCGCACCTTCCACTGCAAAGCAATCTGGGGAGCATCATATCTTCATTTTCCAATTTCGCCTCAGTCGTGCACAGACGCGGTCTCGTAAAGACTTTGTTTCGCAGAGCCATGAGAATTTTCAGCTAGGAGCTACTAATGGCAGAAGAAGAGTTCTCATACAAGAATCCACTCTTCAATGCGTATACTGAGAAATTCACGAAAATCCAACGCAGATCCCCCAGGGGAAGCTAACGGTGCTAACGATCAAGAGAAAGAATGTTTTCCTGTTCCTACCGTTCAAAGAGGGTCAAGTTGCGAACTAGATCAAGCAAAAAATCAAATGTTAGAGCACCGTTATATATATCGGCGTGCCACCATAATAGTGTTCCTCAACATCAAATGTGCTTTCGACTCGGTTGATCGATGTGCACTTCGGGAGTGTCTTCTTAGGAAAGATGTGCCCGAAAAATAAGTAAATATTATCAAAGCGCCTATTCGTATATTCCGGGCAGAATGATGGCTTACGGCAGACTCTCTCCGCCCTTCAGTATCCCCAGCTGTATGAGACAAGGATGCCCGCTGTCACCATTCGTTTTAACTTCGCCACTGACGAATTCATGGAGACCTGCAAGGTGTGGAGCTGTTCCAAGATGAGTGATTTCTTGACTTGGAGTACGTTGACGACAGTGCCCTTATCTGTGACAGCTTTCAAAAGTGCCAAGTAGCACTGGACAAATTAGCACTGGCTGTCAGCCGTTTCGGGCTATGCTTTGCACCCTCGAAGTACAAAGTCTCTCTCCAAGATTGGCAGGGACCAACCCCTGCAGTGATCCTTGGTGGTTATCAGCTAGAAGGCGTCGAGGAATTCAAGTATCTAGGCAGCTATATCAGCCCTAGGGGAACTGAAGATGAGAGCACAAATCACACTACAAAAGCTCAATGCCCATTTGCCAATCTCTGCCACCTGTGGCGCCGACGCGATATTACGCTCGCCCTGAACGGCAGAGTTTACAATGCAGCCGTACGTTCAACCCTCTTGTACGATTGCGAAAGCTGGTCTATTAAGTTGAAAGATATAAACAGGCTGGGTAAGTTTGATCATAGCTGCCTTCGCAGCTTTGCTCAAGGCTAGGGGGAACACCGCGTGAGCAATGAGCGTGTTCGGCGTCGTGTATCTTTTGCAGGATGAGTGAGGGAACCGCACAGCAGCGTTATTTCACGCGCCAGGCTTCGATGGCTGAACCACCTGTTGCGCATGCCGGCACACCGACTCCCGTATCGTGCGTTCTTTGCACGCCCAGAGTTTGGGTGAAAGAAGAGAGGAAGACAAGCGATGATTTGGACAAGAGGCATGAAGTTCCTCGCTTCGAAGTTGGCGTCGGTGGGTGCGTCCCGACTGCCTGACTGGGGTCCAAAGGATGATGAACACGTCTGGTTGGATAGACTTATTGGCATGGCAAGAAAATCGACTTCAATGGCATTTGTGTTGTGAGGCTCTGTCCCTCCTCATCCAGTTTATCTTCCCCTTTCAATCGCGATCTCCCACTTGAAGTATATTCTGTCATTTAGCAGTGTGTTGCCTGTTTTTTTGCATTCCATAATGTTTGGTATATTGATTTTTCTTATATCTTGTAATTTTGTATTGCGGTACAATAGTTGAAGTGTGTTTCTTACTTTCAGCTAATATGTGATGATAATGATGCAGATGATGACCATGGTCCGATTGCGAATATTCACCAGTCACCACTAAGTTTACTTGTGTTGCTGGGATACCAGCGTATTGACCTGCTCAATTGTTTTTATGCATATATTGCGATGGGACTGATGAGATCAATTGTAATACAGTCCAACCTGCTATGGCGATCAGCCAAAAACATCCCCAACATTTTCTATATGTCACTATGCATGAACCTGTCCATGGCGACAATCGTTTGTCGATCCCAATGAGTGGTCGCCTTAGACAAGTTCGACTGCATTAACATTTCGCAGGGTGCGTCCACAAAGTGTTATTGAATTGTTTAAAGAGGACATGACTGTTGCTCGCGCACAGTCATGGACGCTTGGCTGGCATGGAAGTTGGGCTAGTGGTGAAAGATGGGCGGTGCGAATGAGTGGACTGCGTCGCGCTTTCCCTGTCGTGTGCCCACTGGGCACAATATGCGCCTGGCGGATGTGGTGATTCAATCCAGATTGTGAGTGCGCCTGAGGTTACAGACGTGCAGTTCCCCTTGGCAAACGGTAGCGCGCCAGGAATCACCATGGACACAGAATCATTCACATAGTAGCAAGCGCACACAAGTGCGTTCTCCTGGCAAACACACTGGTACCAATGAGGCAGCTGCGTGCAACATTCACCATAATCTTACGCAACCTAACAGATGCGTAATAAGTGCAGTAGGCAGGTGAAGCCTTTGGCACGATTTCGCATTTGACACAAAAGCCTCTTCCGACCAAGTCGACCAGCGGCTGGTTGGTATGACGCTTGTAATAAACTGAGGGGGAGATTCGCACCGAATGAGATGTAAGCAGAAGGGTAGTCACTTTACAAGCCAGTATCATTTCAAGTGGTGCAGTAAGAATGATAAGGTCCCAAGGGTTGCGTGTTATGAGTTCCCTGTCAGTGATGGTTGTGGGACAATTTGATTTTCGCTGTGCGCCCTGGAGCGGCTCACCAACATTTCTCAGGCCTGCCGGTTTAATCCACCCGTCGAACATTCAATGGATGCATCCCGTCCAGTCTGTTCACACAGCCGAGTTACACCGCCTCTGCAAAGTTTGGAACGTTTAACGCAACACTCTCCACATCATCAGGATAAAGGTCATACACTGTGTCTAAGGCGTGCACCGCTACCACCGAACCTCTATTCATACTCGGTATTCCGTGGCCATTACATGCGCCTCATGTGTTCTGCTAACCTTGAGCGCAGCCTGATCGCAATTTGGTCTATGCACGCACGTGTAGGTTGTTGCGGCTAATTTTGCAGATGCAATTATTTATTTTGCCTAAGTGAAGTGAGACCTTCAGATGCACCAGTGTGGAACGGATTCTGAACCTTTTGGCAAGTCACCCATATCTTCTGTTGGTTAGTATACTCCTGACGACCATCCCATTCCATTCCGTGGTACGTTGCAAATGTGAATTCAGAATATTCCGCAACCGGTGTTTCACTAACCGTTTTGGGTATCCACTAGCCAGCACTTGTAGCATTGCCGGTTTCCAAGCAGTCTTCCCTTCCTCTTCTGGTGTGCACAGGATTTTGGCTCCGTGAAACAGAAATAAGGCAAACCCAACATACACATGCGTTGGGTGACCTGAACTGCAATGCAATACCTCATCTGTGTCGACCAGTTTACGAAATAGGGTCGTATTTAACCTGCCTCCATTCCTCCGAACGGTGCAATTAAGGAGTATCACTGCACTACCGTAAGATTCCAATTCCGTGGTGAAATTTACAGTCTCATTGAACGATTTCAACTGCTTCGCAAACTAATATTTATTATCCCGTTGTATGTTCACAACTGTATTATCTACTTGGCGCTAACAACTTTTCGGCTATCTCTCAGAGTTTGCCAGTGTCATGTACAAATCAGTGGGCATTGTCGATATCATGATAAGACCCTGTTCTTGAATGTTTAGCTCCGATGGAAACGTGAACTAAGACATGTTGGGATACAATATATTTCCCCTGGCCAACGCACTGGTGGTCATGGGGCAACTGCATGAATTGTTCCCTAGGCGTATACTGGACCGAAGCAAGGCGCAATGAGCGTAGTAGGCAAGTGCAAGTTCGGGCGCCCTCCTAGACAAGTCAATGGCTAGCATATCATCACACACTCTCACCGCTCTTCTGGCACCGCTAGCTCAAACTCAATGCAAGCCGAGCCTTCAAAACGGTGCGCGAGCGACACTCATGTCATTCTCCCGACCGTCTAGGTTTTCGACCCCATTCATATGGGAGCTTAGCAGTAGGTGGAGACCTACTCAACCTGTTGCTCATGGATAGTGTGCGCGCGAGCACCGCGTACATATGAGATGCCACATCGACAGATAAGTGACTGAAAGGCTACCAGATTGCTCCCACAGACGGCCTCACGTAGACACTGCCAAACACAGTTCAGACCCCGTTAGTTTGATGAACGTGCCTGCAAGCCACAATGTAGCCGATAGTTGCTGAGTTTCAGTGCCGAATGCTGATACACATCCATTGCGTGTAATCGTCTAAGATGCTGTTGGTTGATTTTAAGCTGGTCAGTACGTCTTTATGGGCGTTGGCACCCGTTGGATTCATGTTGTTAGCAGTAAGACCAGTCTTGAGTGATCTTGGTTGTAATATGATATCCTCTAAGACGCATTTGATGCTGCTATAAATGCAATTAATGTAGAAAATGCGTATTGCAGTCAGCAACCTTGCCCCAACTACCCGCTCAAGTCTTGGACGTCACACGTACTAGGCCAAAATCGCGGCCAGTCATTTAAAATCCAGTTGTGTCAAGGAGTATGAAGTCCGGTGAGTCACATCTCTCGACCCCTCAAGTTTGTGATGCTGCTTGTGCGTAAATCAGCGGTGCGTGTGTTCATGCCAAGGCCCAGACACGCCGATGAAGTGTGGGAAGTGTTCGGCGCCTATCAGCCTCCCTGATAAGCGTCGAATAACGAGCCTTGGCGGTTGCCAACTCCATTACTGCTACTAGTTAAAAATGGAAGATGTGCGGTTATTTTCTGTAGTCAATAAGTTGTTTCATTTCCCATAAATTGAATTCACCACAACTATACGGCCATCCAATAAAGGACTGAACGGACATTGCACCCTTTCCATCAGACGGAATGCACAATGTTGACTACTCCATGAAGGAGGAAACGGATGCTTAGTGCGTTTCCGGACATGTGATTATCGTCTAACTGAGTCCCACAACCTGTAGCATATAAATCATTCTACTGTCCGTTCTGTAATTGGCAGAAGAGGAAAAGGCTTCGAGTGACATCTACCCGGCGATCTGATTGCCGACGACTGGAGATTGGTTGTTTAGCCCCTAGGGATCCACCCTTTACTGCGAGCGGTCGCCTACGGTTGACCGGCTATTCGTTTTGGTTCGGGTTCCCACTGCATCCAGCTAAGCCAAAATAGCCATCTCTGATGAGATGAGCCATATACTGTGCGTTTCATTTGTCCAATGCTTTCGCGTAACCATCTCTATGCATCATCAAGATAGTTTGAACAAAAGAAATTAGTTCAAAGAAGTGTCGGCGTTTAGCTCGTTTCATTGTGCGAACGAGGTCTAATCGGTGCAGCTTGTGGAGAATGGCCTTACTTTCTTTCGCCTCCGGTACGTAGTAACTAGACGTATCGAATCCGGAAGGGTTAGCGAGCGCGCGTTACTGACCAGTCTTAAGGGACGAAACGACCGTCTATCGCTTTCCCGGATGTGCGGTGGACGTCTAGATGAGTCTAACTACGACGAATCTTCTCAAAAGAACCATTACCATTGAGATGAGTTGCTGAATTGTCACACGTGGGCTAGACGGACTGAATGCGTTTGCAGATGTGACATGAAGTAAAGTTACGCCATGTGAGAAGTACAAGCACGATCTATTGGTAGCATTCTGTGGGTTTGAGATTTGCCACCCTGAGAAGCCACTACTAATGGCGCCACTCTACGCCGGTGCAGTTAAATGATCGGATGCTACTAGCAAGATGAAATGACCAGCCGCGAGTGTTCAGCACATGATCCGGAGAATGTTTCGTGCTTGTTTCACCAAAGGAACGGTGGTAAATGTCGAACAAAGCTGAAAGAACAAGATTCAACTTAACTAGCATATCAAATTGAGCGCAACAACGTAATACAGCGTACTAAATCGTGAAATTGGATGGTGAATAAACACAATGATCCAAGGCTGCGTAGCAAAACTCCGGGGTAGTGTCCAAAATGCAAAAGAAGCGAGTATAAACGCCAAGGAATCCAAGGTCACTCTGGGGTAAGCAAAGATGATGGCAAGACCGGTAAAAAGCAAATCCTTATCAAAAATATCGATAAAAGTTTCTGTGTCACATAAATGAAGCAGGATGTGCTTGGATGCACGCAAGCACTTGGCATTATAAGGAATGTGGATTGGGTTAGAGGAAAATGTAGGCTTTCCGGGTGGCACGAACGTTGAGAAAATGTAAGCACCTACACGATAGAACCCTTATTGAGCTCAGTGTCTTTGGGGAGATTGGTTCTCCGATCACTCGCTGGCTCAGCCTGTCCACCGTATGAATGAAACTGCTCTCCGCGCGGCACATGCGTTTGGGTCCAAGAATTGTGGGGGGTTTCCTTATGGTATTCCGCTGCCGGCGGGGGAGCAGAAGCAACCTGAGTTTCAATTCCCCGAACGCAGTGACCATTCGCCCTTGCCTTTTCCACCTTCTCCTCCAAAGAGTTGGATTCCACAAAGCGTGACCACATGGTAGCCACTATTTCCGAGGTGATCAGATCACCCACGTTTGAAGACAAGATTCGGAGCAAGAACACCCCGTCTCGTCTGAGAAAGCTTCGCGAAAAACGTTTCATGAGTAATGCATCCATAGGCTTTTCCAAACGTATTAAAGATAAGTATTTCTCGATGAAGCGTGCACCGCGTGTGCGGCCCAACATACAGCAGCTCCATCGAAGCAGGCTGAGCGCCGTGATGAAGGCGACGAACAGAATCCACCACCATAGAAAGATGTAAATCTTCTCATTCAGCATGTTCACCGGTAGCACACACTGAGCTGTCACCGTATTTATTGCTGTGCCCAAGTGTTTGACAGGCGCGTAGCAATAGGCCACGCGGGGGAACACCAATGTGGCTCGCCAATCGTGACCGACCAGTATATCTCGCAGGATAACTGCACCGAACATCCATTGCCTGGTAGCAAACCCGAGAAAATATTGCATTACAAATAACTGGCCAATGGCATTTGCCAAGTATAAAAGCTTCACAAGAATGTAACCCAAGGACAAGTAGGTCCCGCGGTATTGATTGAGATGAAAGAAACAGAACACGCGGCAAATACGAGTGCAACACAACTGAAGCAAACTTCCTGACTGCTCCGCTGTCTGTTCCAAGTCAGACTCATCCTGGGATTCCATCGCCGTAGGCTTTTTGGTCCAGTCTGTCTTAAAGTGCTGCTTCTCAGCCCCGAAGGAAGGATGGCTGGTTACGATCGAGCGCAGTCCGCCTCGATGGTGGTGCACCCGAATACAACGATATCGTGATATTGCACGCAACTGCTGATGCTGTGTGTGTGACAATCCAGGAGTACAGGTGGTGACAGCATGATCCCCGTAAAGGTGATTGACATGCACGGGAAACAAAAAAAGATGACTATCAGTTCGTGTCCAACCCCCAAGAACAGACAGAAGGATTAAGAGCAACAACAACGTGAGAACCCACAAAAACGCACCCAAGGTGTATGTAATGAGGAGTGGGGACAGAGATTAGTAAGGCCGAGCAGATGGAAAGGAAAAGCATGCAACGGAACATAAAAAGTGATAAATCTATGGTGATGAAGGTATTGACACGAGTAACACTTGCCAGTAGATCAAAAGAAGCTAGACTCGAGTGCGTAAATGTCAATGCAGTGGACAACACTATTCGATGTCATAGTAACATCTTTAAAGACGATCCCAAGCGGCGGCCAAGGGGCCGAGGCGGTGACGGATTGCGGTACTGAGCGAGCAGCTTTACTAAGGTGATTCGCTCATAAGATGCGACCTATCTTCAAACCGATCCAAAGATCTGTGTCAGAAGCGGAGAGAATATCGCATTAGAAGAGTACCAGTTGTGAAGCAACTTTTCTGCACGTCATGAAGATGTTGTAAGATGCCAAGAAAGTTTTAGCAAGATCAGTAACAGACTCATATAATGGGGCTTAAAGGGCCTGCTGTTCCGGAAGAGAAGCGGAGCGCGATGCACCAAATGGGACAATCGAGTTCGATGTTCTCCGGGTTACTGCGAAGATTCTGTGGCATGTATCACCACTACCTCTACGATCAGAATCTTCTAATCATGGCGGATCAAGGTAGCATCAGTGAGCTATCGGGTGGGCCGGTCGCTGGTCCAGTCGTGCAGTGGTGGCGGGCGTACACAAATAAAGTGGGGCGCGCACACAGTCGGTAACAGCCGGTAACACATGATGGAAAAGAAAGTCCCATTTGCACAGTGCGAACGATCAAGATGACCATACTTGTCTACACCGCCTACCTTTCCCCCCCTACTCTCTTAAAGAGTGCTTTGCTCGAGCTACTTATACGAGGGTCATACAATAAATAAGGTGAATTTTTCAGTATGAGGACTTCTAATACAGATAGAAGCTTACTTTTTGTTTATTTTTGTGGTTTTACTTCTTTTTCACATGGATGTGATTTCTTTCGCAGATTGAAAAAAATCTTTGAGAGGTGTAGCGATTAACAAAGATGGCTGACCAAAAAGCATGCTCCAGGATTGAACAGCGGTCAGTTATCAAGTTTTTGGTTGCTGAAAAGTGCAAACCAGTTGAAATTCATAGGAAAATGTCAATTGTGTATGGTGCCACATGTTTCAGCCGAAAAAATGTTTACAAGTGGGCAAAATTGTTTAAAGAGGGACGGAGCAGTGTTGAGGATGAAGACAGGGCTGGGAGGCCTGCAGTAGTGAGGTCTCCTGAGGTGATCGAATCAGTCAATGACCTCATTCAGTCGGACAGAAGGGTGACAGTGCATGACATTGCAAGGACTTTGAGCTTATCCGTTGGGGCGGCACACAAAATTATCCATGTCATCCACTGTCACCCTTCTGTCCGACTGAATGAGGTCACTGACTCTTCAGCAACCAAAAACTTGATAACTGACCGCTGTTCAATCCTGGAGCATGCTTTTTGGTCAGCCATCTTTGTTAATCGCTACAACTCTCAAAGTGTTTTTCAATCTGCAAAAGAAATCACATCCATGTGAAAAAAGTAAGGGGACAAGCCTGTCATCAACTTTTACCAGTAAATAGAACTATGGTATCGGAAACGATGGGACAGGTAGAACTGACATGGAGCTCGCATGTGCGCGCGTGTGCAAATAAGCGGAAGCCTTATCAGCATGCAAAGCAAATGTCGTAGGTCTGAACGGAGCAGCATGTGTGATGAATTCTGGCTAGTGGTGGGAAACTGCATGAGATGTGCGCATAGCAAGAATACTTCGTCAGGTGAGGTCAGTGAGCGCCATTCAAGGGAGAGATAATGCAACATGATTTCATCCGATAACCAAGGCACTCGGTGTAACCTGATGGGACTAAGGTTAGTCCTAGGGAGAAAGATAGTCAGTTATCTGCAAAACACACCACAGTTGGTGACCGCTATTCTCATGAAATGTAGAACGGCAAGATGGGTGTGATACACCGAGACTCTGTCAAATTCGACAGTCCAGTGATTGTGCTTCGCCCGATTGAGCTGGAAACGCAGGAAAAGTCTATCGGGTGTAACTTTATGAAATCAGGGTATAGGAATAAACGTGGAAAGTAGGCAAACTAAAAAGTTCTTGGAAAGGTAGCGAGGTCTGCAAGAAACAGACTGTATAACATTAATCGGGCGAAAACTCATCCGGTGAGCCATACTGAGCGCTAAAATGATCGTCCGATCATGGTGCATCGGTTCACAAAAGAAGGGGTTGGCAGGCCTCTCGATGTTGTAAAGCTACCATCGGTGTGGAGGACTCAACAAGGTTGGTAGAAGACGCGGAAATATTGGCGGTTGAGAAAATCGCCAGATGCATAAGCAGGAGTCAGTTGGTAAAAATGAGCCTCTATCAACGCCGATATGCTTAAGTAAGCTGTTCGCAGTGTGCGCGGAGCTCAATGGTCTAGTGATCATGGCGATCGCCGCCAAGCACTATGCGCCGCGTCCCACTCCCAGTTCGGCTATCTCTATCTGATAAGTCCAAAGCAGGACGAAACCGTCGGAGGTGGTGACGATCCCCGTGATCGTTTTGGCAGAAGCTGACTTCAAAGTCAACCGAAGCTACAATTGAGATTGCGTCTCGCAATCCAAGATACAAGGCGGATGCTCCAAAACCCATAGATAAAGTGTCCTTATTAGTAGAAAATTGGCGTGAATCAACGGACGTATGACTTGCTTGGTACCCAACAAGAATGTTTGATGTTATTTCTAACCTGTTGGCCGCGGAGTTCCGACTACATGGTTTCAGTAGATGCTTGGACGTGAGACGACAGAGGCAGACAAGATTCTTGTTCGACGGAGAGAGTATCAGAGATGTCTCGTGGGTTGGATTCAAACTGCTGGTGAGAGGACAAGCCTCACGAAGCGAATGCAGACGTAAAGAGTGGAACAAGCTCATTTTGAAGTCCAACAAGCCCGGAGCAACACCATTGAGAAGAGCATTTATGCAGTCACACTGAGTGCTGCTTCGGAGCGTTGGATTTATGAGGGATTCACAGAAGTATGTGCATGAACCCAGGGAGTGTGGATCCAGGAGGGTAGATTATTTCAACGCTTTTGAGCATAGTATTTCTAATGGAATGGGAAATGATCTCTTAGTGGAGCTTGACTAACAGCTAAAGACGGTTCATTGGGAGTACAAACATCAACGCAGATGTTCAGTGTGAGTCAAATAGGCCCAAAAGCTGAGCGCAGACTGCACAAAGTATGGGGAGTGGTGGGAAGAGAAAATGCTTAGTTTAGATGTGTTTCTGTGCTCCTCCTACATCAAGGGTTTCTGAAGCTAACAGTAATCCTATTTTCAACGAGCAAAAGCCAGGTTTAAAAAATGGTAGTCGTACTACAATCATGACACTTGGAGAAAATGGACAGCAAGAGATTCCACATCTAAAGGTACTGTGGAACAAAGTGAGCAGGCGTCCATACCACGAGTCTCGCAACATGCATCTGCTCTGTTAGCTCACCTACACTAGCAGGATATTTCAACCTAAACAATGGATAAAAAAGTCTTCAGGGTTGTTAGTCTTTTGGTTACCGCTTGCTGCATATGAGAAAGTGGGGTCAGTAGCATCACCCAACTATAGAGTCAACAGGGAAAAGTGATCAGTTTGTAAAGCAAAATGATCACCATGACTACAGTTAGAAACGATCGCGAACAGTTGGTTACGATGCGCAAGGAAGATCTAGAAATCATTATCATCATTATACACGCTAGCTACATTTGGAAAACACCTCAGCTATGATGCCGCAATACAAAAGAAAAGAAAAAAGTGAAGCATATACACGCCGGTTGAGTCACAAGTAATGAAGGGACATCGTTCCGGAGAGATAACAGATGGCTATTGTGCCATAAAATAGCATACAATGCTTGTTAATTGAGATCGTGGTTGGAGGGGAGGCTAAGCGGAGGGGATGGACAAAGGAACTCACAACACAAATGCCAGGGAGGTCTGCTCCTAGCCATGTCAACAAGCGTATCCAAGCGAATGCGTTCATCGTCCTTCGGACCCCAGCCAGGGAGCCGTGACGCTCCAAGCGAGGCCAACTTCGTAATAATAGCCTGCATTCCTCTCGGCCAAGTCAACGCTTGGTCACTTCTCCTCTTCTTCCATCCGCACCCCCGGCGCGCAAACAACACACGTCGTGGAACGCGGTGGGCTGGCATGCGCAACACGTGGCCCAGTCATCCGAGCCTGGTGCGAGAAATATCGGCCTGAGCGCTTCAGTTCCTCTTCCTGTGCCATTAACAAGGCGTCGAACACGCTCATTGCTCAAACCGTGTTCCCACAGATATGAGCCAAACTGCGAAGGCACCGGTAGTCGAACGTAACTAGCCTCTTTATGTTCGCTGATCTGAGGCCGGGTTTCGCAACCATACAGTAGGGTCGAACGTACCGCTGCATTTTACACTCTAACCTTCAGGGTAAGAGTGATGTCGCGCCGGCGCCATAGGTGGCGAAAGTTAGCAAAAGCGCCTCGAGCATTTGCTATACAGTTCGTGATCTCATCTTCGATCCCAAGAGCGCCGATACAACGTCCCAGGTAATTCCATTTCTGAACGACTTCTAACGGATCCCCACCAAGTGCTAGCGCAGGTGCCAATCTTAAAGGAAAGCTTTGCACTTCAATGGTGCAAAGCAAAGCCCGAAACGGGTGACAGTCAGTGCGAATCTGTCCAGTGTCTTTTGGCATATTTATGAGCGCAGCAGCGTCAGCGTACTCCAAGTCAAGAAGTCCTTCATATGCGAACAGCTCCACACTTTCTTTTTCGTGTCCTGTGAACGTGATTTCCATGACTTCGTCAATAGTGAAGTTGGATAGGAAAGGTGATAGCGGGCTTCCATGTCTTACACCGCTGGGGATATTGAAGAGCGGTGACAGCTTGGCATAAGCCCTCACTCTGCCTAAGCTACGCGCGTAAAGTGCTAGAGCGCTTTCTATACTTCTCGTGCACACCTTTCCTCGGTAGACAGTCCCAAAGGGCACATCAAACAGCCGAATCGAATGCACCTTGGATATCGAGGAACACGACTACGGTGGCCCGCCAATATATGTGCCAGTGCTCGAAAAATTGACGCAAAGTGAAGATGTAGTCAATGCATCCCGGACCACGACGAAACCCGGCTTGCACTTCATGAATTTAGCTTTCACGAGTGCTAGTCAGTATTTGAATACTGAATACTGTGTTATAGAGCAATTAGAAATGAATTCTGTACAACTCTTTCGAAATATGATGAAAAACATTATAAAAATTGTCAACCGTGAATATCGTTATCGTTCTCATGTGATGCTTAAAATATCTGACTAACGGTATTGCAAGACTAACAAATGTGATATGTCATCGTAAATGTGCAATTGTTCTCTGAATCAGATAGTGGTAAAATATAAACCTAACATCGTTTCGAACTGCTGCACAAGATGTTACTACCATCACATGTTCAGGCAAACTGTTCCAAATAGTTACGACTCTCCGTTCGAAGCACAGTGGATGGGGAACACGTTTCACATCCGGTACGGCATGTTTGTCTTCTTGTCTGCGTGTGATGCATGGCCCTTGTAAGTACAGTACTGGCCTCAGCATGGGGAAGTCACCGAGATGTAGAATACGGTAGGTCATAATGAGGTCAACTCGCACCCGACGGTAGAACCAGGTGTAGAGTCCTAGTTTCGCGCACCGGTCTTCATACCCCAAGCCACGGAAACTCGGAATCAGCCTGGTAGCGACGAGTTGGACCTGTTCGATCTTTATGCCTCGCCTCGGGTAATCGGAAAATAGGTTGGCGAACCGTACTCTGGCATTGGTCTAATAATAATAGAGAAGAGGCGAGTGGCAACTTCTTCAGACCATGTGCTGAAGCTACGTTTGAGCGCCCAAAGCATGCGCAGTCCGTTACGATATAGCCTGTTCGTGTTGTCCACGGACTTCAAAGCGTAGCGGGAGAGTACTCCTAGGTCCTTCACGGAGGGTGTGGGATATATCGGTTGGCTGTTAAGAGTTTAGGCTCAGCCGTCAGCACCCTTCCACAGGCTCATAAATATAGACTTGGCTGGGTTGACCGGGAGACGAACTGCTGCAGACCATGTGGATAGGCGGTTGAGGTCTTGCTGAAGTAGGCCACAGTTGTCGGGAGCGTCAGTTTCTTTCCAAATCTTCATGTCGACTGGAAACAAGGCACACGGCGATCGGAGAAGCTGAGGTATATCGTTGATGTGGATCAGGAACAGAGTGGGCCCCAGTACAGTGCCTTGAGGCACGCCACTTGTAAAGGGATACTAGTCAGATGGTCGTCGACCTCTACCCTCCACTTTCGTGCAACAAGAAAGTCGCGGACCCACCGGTGCAGTGAGGCACCGATACCGCGCATCCTGAGTTAGTGAAGAGGAACCTCATGGCTGACCTTGTAAAATGCTTTACTGAAATCGATGAATATCATGTCGACAGACTTCCCCTTGCTTTTTGCCTTCAAGCACTCATGCCTCTTCACAAGCAAGTTTGTAATGCATGAACGGCCTTGCATAAAACCGTGCTATGCGGGCATCAGGACCTCTTTTGACTGTAGCAACTGCGTTGTTTTGCAACTGCTTTTTTTTGCACAGTAGCTGAGGTGTTTCCCACCTCTAGCTGACGTGTATAATGATGATATAATGAGGATGAGCAACTGCAATAATCCATTATTTACGATTTTCTCAGCAACCTTTGTCAAAAGGTGTCAGACATATTGGCCTGTAATTGTCTACTTTTCTAGAGTTGCAACCTTTCGGAATAGGCTTCACCACCGAACATTTCCAATCAATCGGCAACGAATCTTCGGACAGCGACCTGTTGAAAGATGAGAGAGGCAAGCAATCGGAGGCGGTGCAGATCAGACTGATTCCTCTATAGTTGCCACATTCCGAATGCGAGCATCCTTTGAAGATCGGGACAATAACGGAGCGACTCCAGTCGGTTGGGACAGTTTCCTGCTCTCAGTTTCACTAGTAATTCGTGTAAATCATAAACAAGAGCAGGGCCCCCGAATTTTAAGAGCGCTGGATGAAGACCGTCTGGTCCCGCGGCTTTATTCAAATTCAGCAGTCAGATCGCACGTTCGACTTCTGATTGAGAGGGCGGATCTGATTCGCTGAGGGGTAGCAGAGTGGTTGCAATTTACCTACTACACTTCTCTAGGGCTGCCAATAGCAATATATTCATGGTGTTGAGTTAGTGGGGAAAGTAGACAAGTAAGGGTAACTAGGTTAGTATAGAATTGTTCCGCAACAAAATAAAAGCCTTGTGAGGCACAATATATTCACAGATTAAAAGACGAACTAACTCTGACAATGGTCGGTGGTTTATCACCCCAGGCGGAGAGTGCTGCTGCTTGTCCAGCAAGCAAGTGCTTTAAGTGATTTTGGATTGATGGTTGCCAAAGTAGAAGCACAGAAAAGCACCTTTGAATTCCCCAGTGAACATCAGGCACTAACACAACGGTAAACATTTACCACAAGCCAAGGGAACGTGACGGGCTCAGGAAGACAAGTACATTTATTCTTCATCGTAGACTCATTTAAAGCACCCGTTGTGACAAACGTTGCCTGCAACTCCGTGACATAAGAATAGGAGTTTCAGCCGGTAGCCGCTTCTTCCCGCGATCGAGGTGAAACTCCGCTATCTTCACCTGACGGGTGAGAGCAACTGCAGACACGTGGAAACGCACCTATCACATTCATTAGCTCAGGTAATGGATAGCAGTAGTGACGAGCACGAGGAGAGTAGACCAACTACACTCTGAATACGGTTGTGAAGTACTAAGCCCTGATGCATATACTGAGAAAGTTGTAAAAGGTTCAACTAGGCTCATTACGGCTAGCCTCCGCCATTACACATTTAATAATTTATTCACCTTGGTTTCCGCCTTCGTCTGTGACCCGGTAGATTAAGTGGATGTTTTACAAATGACGATTATGGGTGCGAGAGCTGCAACACTCCAGCGAATCGTGCATTGGATGCGCGTTCCAGCAGCGCGTGATAGCCACCAGACTAAGTATAATCGTGATAAATCTGCTCGAAACTTCACCGATGAAACACTGATGTCAATCGCTCCGGCTTACATGAAACAGTAACTGTTCCAAAGTCCTCGCCACGTGTTGAACCATTTTGAGACGTTGCTCATCAGTTGCATGGACTGCTTCACTCGCACTCAATACCAAGTGCTGAATATCGGTACCCGCGCGATTGTAGCAAATCATCTGCCATATGACGCGAGGGACGTAGAACAGAATGCACTGCAATCCGAGGACGAATGGGACCCACTGGTAGTACACTAAGAGAAATGGAAGAACGAAAGGTACACATGAAATAAGCGGAATGCAGAGCGGCTGGCATTTGGCAAAACGCGGAAGGTGTTCGTGACCGGCTAGGCTAAAGTGCTAACTAAGAGATTGCATCGGGTCGTGGTGACTCCAACTAGCAATACGAAAAGCGGAACAGATTCCAAAGATTAGGAACGAAAAACTAAAGCCTGAATTCCTCATGGATAAGTAAACTCGTGCTTTCCAGTTGGCTGACTGGGTTCTCCACAAAAAAACTGAGAATGAGGCAGATCGAGTTAGAAAAATAATAATAAGTGTAATTAGATCGTTTGAGCTCTGTACACTAGTGTCGGGGTGAGGACACGATGAAAACCAAAAGAATCCAGACTTTTCCGTTCCAAAAAGTAAAAGACAACGCGTGTCGATGAGAACTTCATTTAGAACTAAAAGTGCTTTGGGTTCAATAGGTTGACAGTAAGGTACTTGAATCCGTAGTCACCTCATCAGCTGAAAGTAGAATGATTGGTTTACCTTAAAGAACTGTGTGGATGTGACTATATACGGATCGGAACTGAGAATCAAGAATAGGGACGTATGCACAAATACAAATATTTCGGCGCGGTACATCGTGGCAATTCATGAATATTGCGGAGAGGACAGACAATGTGATCTTTCTTCCAGTATATGTGAGAAAGAAGTGTGAATTATACAGCCAATGGAACAATAACAACTTGCAGAAAAGGCGGTGATTGATTAACTGGTCCCTCTGAGTGGCGTGGTGACCGGCTCACTGGTCGATGTTGTGCCATAAATAAAAACCAGGGAGGTGTACCGCAGTGCCAGGAAGTAAAGAGTTAGTGCATCCTTCCCTCCTTAGGGACAGATGCAAATGGTGCAATCGAAGTAGAAACATCTTGACAGCACTACACCGTGACCGAGCTTGGCGTAGGTTAGGTAGAACAATAAGTAGCGCGTTGTAGCGTTGCTTTTCTAGTATAGACATTGTGGTTCTACACGCAACTGTTGTTACGTATACAGAACAATACAATCGAACGCTTGCATTCCCAGTGAGTAGGCAGAGAATTGCGACATAACTTTGTGGTAGATTTTCGAGAAACAAATAAAGGGCACGCGCAAATGTTACGCAAGTAAGCGGTTGTGAACTACAGGAATGATTCGGTGGCTCGACAGATCTAACAGGCGTGGTAACACAGGAGCGCTGTACGATGAATGCAGTAAGATAAAAACCTAACGTTCGCTTGAGTAGAAAAGGGATGGGGTTTTGATATAATAATGTGGGGGGGGGGGGAAGTGTGAAGGGATGGTCACACACATCAAAATGTTAGCTAACAAGAGAGAGAAGAAAATCTCACACAGATCACCGCATCAAGAAATATGCAAAAACGACTGAATGCAAGTTGCAATCCTGTTTGAGGTAGACTAGATGAAATATCTGATGAGCGAGATAAACGAGGGAAGGAGATAAATGGCAATAAATTTGAAAGTGAATCTAAGTGTTAATGAAAGATTTTCTAAGCTGCGAGCGTATAAGAGTAGTTTTCTGATAGTACGAGATGTTTCATAAACGTTTGCGGTCTAACAGTGACGGAGAATGGGTGGGGGGGCGGTCCGCCCCGGACGGCATGTGACAAGGGACGGCATTTTTAGGGCCATCGATTGTTCTACGACAAATATACATGGCAAAATATCGGGATAAGGTGAGGGTTGAACATTTCGATGCTACTCTGTATGATCAACAACACATTTGCGCCGTGTCACTCTTGCGTAAACGTTCCTCCTAATGATCCCCTCAGTTGTCCCATTGTGGTCACTTTCACCTCATTTCCTCAGTGTCCCAAACGATCATCCATTTCATCGAAAACTAATGTGCACTTGACACAGAGGATTGTGTGGCCTTCACGCGCGTATTTTGCCATCACTTAGGGCGAAAATTGCGCCAACGCCCCAGGGGGCAAAAGTAGTTGCTACGCCACTCCGGTCTAAGAAAGGTTTTGAGACGGTAGGCCCTCGAGATACTTGTTAAATGGATGCTTGCTAGACAAATGTTTTTGTAACAATTCTTAATTACCGGCTTTCGTTTCGCTATCGTTTGTTTATTGATATATGAGTGGCCGGCGTACGTTGTCCGTAATGGAGGTTATCTCAGGGTCCCATTCCCGCGAAATAGCTTTGTCTCGGACACACGTGATTGGTTCTTACATTTACCGCTTCTCATTCGCCCGTGTTACTCAGTGTCTCTTATGTTGTTGGTTGCCTCTAAGGTGTTTTAGTAGCTTTGCTTCATTTACTACAGTACTCTAATTAAAAGAGGCTGATTTCTCAGCTATACAAATCTATCATGTCTCGTCTTCCGTGACCTCCTTGCTTTCGTGGCGTGCGCATAGTCAGCGGCGACACAACCATACTTAATAGACAACCCAGGTACGGCTTAGTCACTCACAATCGGGTGATGAGAAAGTTTATGAAAAAACCTGTAACTGCTCAGCGCTAAGAAAGGAAAATGATGCAGTTAAACTCTGAGAAGCGAGTATGCTCGCATGTGTGGTCAAGGCTGCTCTAGAGTTGGTCGCTACGTGGAATTCGACACCACCCATTAGTGATTTTTAAATCCTCCTTAGTTTCTATGGCTTCCTCTGATCAAGGTAAACGCTGGGTTATACTGTAATATACGGGTCACCTGTTTCCCTCTCTATCCCGAAGGTCACAAATGAAAGCAGAACATAGCAAGACAGATCACACTTACACTTTCGGGGCTTCTTAATTTAATGTGAGGGGGGCCTATGAGTCTCTTTCACTAGGCATCGAGGGGTTGCATTGAGGAACGCAATGTTAGCCTGAAAAACTCATGAACCATTTCGGCACATGTTTTGAAACCTTGGTACGCTACACCTGATCAACGCGCGAGTAGCTGGGTAGGTTTCGCCGAAACGGGACGCAACAACTACTGTTGCAAAGCACCAAAGGGACTGCCACCACAGATGAACGGCCAGCCATCCTATTTTGGCGCGCTTTCGGTCACTCGCATTAAGATGAACAAGAAAGTAAACAGCAAAGTTGCTCTAAATGTGACTAAATAATACAGTTCATCCTTAACACCACGGGTTTTAACTCGTAAAATCGTTTCGTTCCAGCAAAAGCATGCACCTAGTCAGTGCAAGTGTCCGATTGTTTGCCGCAGAGTGACCCATTTGTGCATCGCTGGCTATCCCAATGAGACATACCTTAGGCGCATACTGGTCACTCAAAAAACGGAGTATAGCTTTATCTTTTCATTATTGCGTTATAACGCCAAAGCAATCGAATTCCACCAAGAGCGGACAGTATTTGCGACCAGGAAAAACGCATTCACGGTATATGTTAAGACTGCGCTGAAAATCTTCTCCCGCATGACCAAGATTCGTCCAAAGCGCGTCTCATCGGTACGGACAGAGACACAGAAAATGCAGTCAGGGTGCTCCAAATGTCACTCCAGCATATACCCATCAGTCGGTTGTGTTATGCGCGTGGTTGTCACTACAGTGACACTCAGCATTAACTTCTAAAGAATAAAGTGGCCAACCACAAATTACATAGTAAGTGTAAAATTTGCACGGGATCAGGGAAGAGCACCGAACCAAATCATTCACATAAGTGATTGCACATCAGCAATCCGGTCTTTAACAAACGTCCAGCAGTTTACATATTGGCCTTGTGAAAAAGCGCTCAGGTTACGTGAATCTCAGTGGTATCAACATATGGAGCGGCCGCAAGTTCCTTAAGTGCAACAGTTCTCTAGAGTTCACATACCAGGATAACATAAAAAGTACTGAATACATGTACAAGAATGGTCTGCACATTCCACTTCTTACCTTGTTCACCACGCCTTTGGTAGCATGGTGTGGGTTATCTGCTACGACTGTGAACAATAACGGGCCCGCTTGCGACAGATCACTGTGGTAATGTGGTGTCCCCAAAATCGAGGGCGTGTTGTGACAAGTTTGTTAGACAGGATTTTTGTGAATAGTCTCTCCTGTCCCGTCCACCACGACCCAGTGACAAGCGCGACGGCGTCGCACCGCTGTGTTCAATTAAGTCATCAAGGAACTCCATTTCAATTTTAAGATACATGGTAGATACTCATCGCAGGATTGATTAGTACGTAGGAGAAATACTGAGTTGTGCTGTGCGAACCCAATGACAGCAACGAATGATCGAAAAGGCGGAAAGGAGAACCAAGTTGTGTGCGAAAAACTAATGGGATGGAACGTTTATGAAAGCAGCAGTCGCATACGATTAGTAAACAGAAGTGTGCGGAAGTTAAACGCCACTCAAAGGCTATTAAGGTGATACAACCTGTTGAGATATTCCTCGGAGAATAAAAATTAAGACAACAATCCATAAGCGGTTTTAATGAACAAAGGGTCATCTTGTACAGTACACAAATTTGAATCCCTATCTTATTGAAGCACACTTTCAATGGCTGATTTTTGCAAGTTATCTGCCTGAGTTCATTGTCTCGCACTCATTGTTCGTTTGCAGCTATTTGGACCACATCTATCTTGACTGGAACAAGTTGCGGTTTGTAACCCAAAACCAATCCTGGATCGTGCATCCGGTCTGTTTGAGTGTGAGCAGCTTGCGCCGATTGACTTTCCACCTGCCAACTCTGTAGCATCCGTTCGCCCGATCGATCAATTGCCATCGCACCATGCGCCACCCGCACAGGGCTGGTGTCTCTCGCGGGCAACTCGTATGCCCTTGTCCGGGACCTAAACCACGCTTGATTCAAACATGCAAACCAAATCCTCACTGTTCATCCGGTCCGTGTATGCTTGGTCAACTTGCGCTGGTGGCGCTGATTAGCTTTCCAGTCAACTGACCGCGTCAGCTTCGCTCGCGTTACTTGACCGCTACCATCACGCAAACAAAGATTGGCAGATGTGAAGTAGCCAAACAATAAAATACAGCGAATTACCGTTTCAATGTTGGCTCTTCGTCCGTGCGGTAGGCCAACAGATGGTGTTTTCAACCAAGTACTGAACTTCAGATAGTCATATAAGACCTTGAGTGCATTTGAAATGGTTTAGAATATCTGTGGCTCTGGGCGTGGTTACAGATACCGCGTTGTTTTCTGAGCCGAATGACTTGTTTGTAAACATTTTGTTTCTACAACTTTTCTCAATTCGTTACGTCGTTCCCCCAAAAGTTTGCATTGTTCACGCTTGAAGCTGCTTCGCGTGCGTCATGTGACACGGTGCACGTGTGCACGAGTATGAGCCATACTCATGGACTGTGTTCGCGATGTGAGATAACGTGATCGCTTTGCCACCGACTGCACTGGCACGGTGACTAACGTCAACATCATCAGTGCGGTTTCAAGGGTCTGGTCGGCACAGCATCGTAAGCGACTCTGATACAAGTGCTTATTGTTCGAGCTCTGCTCTGAATGCCAGGCTTCAGAGAGCTCACGTACTTGATAGCCTTATGCATTTCCGAGGATTTTAACGTGCTTCAGGTCGAATTGAGTTTGGAAGCACGGAGAGCAGCGAGTTCTCAAGTGGACCGCGGAAAACGTTTTTAACAGCACATTGCAGGTGTCGAGATATGATATCAGCAGTAAAATCGCCCTTAGATGGTAAGTGCATGAACAGCTCTCTTTCCCTTGGGAGCAATGTTTCCAGGTGGCTTCTGTTTGCGTTCCCCCAAATGCTTCGTGATAATTTCGTCGGGATAGCCCTTTTCTCTCAAGGCACTTCTGACTGCAATTCTTGTTTAACGGTATCCCGTGTGGAAACAAGTCGTACCCTGAGGGCCAGAGATCGGACTGACATTCCTTTAGAATGTACTGATATTGACCGCGGAAGTTCATGTATTGCCCAGTCCACACTATTCTGGCCAGCAGACAGTTACCCAGTCGTTTGTTTCTTACCTGAACTAATTACTAAGGTTTGATGTATTACCTTTCCCTTGTTCGCTTAGGCTACCACATATGGTCGATTTGGTTGGCCAAACAACATTGAAAGTAATTTTCTAACCCGACTTGATGCTTACGCCACATGATACCTGCCGTGTAAACATTGGGTCTGATGAGAGCTTACGCGAAAAGAATTCTTAACCCAGCACTCATTTATAGTCTTGGTTTTTGATACACACGACGGTATAAGGGACCAAACCATATTTGCCAAATATCAGGAGTCCATCATTAGACCACGTAGCTCGGTTAGGTGATCAGCCTAAGATGGGGCTATTTCAGTGCGGACGCACCCACAGGAGACTATGTTCATCCCTAGGTAGTGCGAACGACGTGCAAAAACCGAGTGGAGTTCAACTGAGCCCAAATGAACGGCCGCGTCCGTGATATTTAATCAATTTTGACGCTGCGACTGCTTTGAGAATTGCGCGCCACGTTGATACACATTTGTGCACGTAAAGCAACGAAGCTAACTGCAATGTTGAAACCGTGTGCTTCGAAACAATGAATGAATTGAGGTTGAAAAAGTCAGGGTCAATGAGGTAACAGATGCCAATCCAAGGGGTTGTCAAAAGGGATTAGAACGTCTGTGGTAGTTAGTATTTGATAAGGTTTAAGCCAATCTTCACATTGCAAATAAATTCCGGAGTATATGGATAGAAGGACGGAACTTACTCGAGTTGTGACCTAAGATATGGACAAAAAACCTAGCACCATCCTTGATAGCCGATGGAAGTGGGTTCAAATCTAGTTCCTTGAGAAAACAACGATAGGACAGCGACAATACAAAGCAAACAAACACGTGGTGCAGGCGGAGGGACATGTGATCTCAAGACCACGCCAGTCGTGCAGCTATGGAGAAGCTCATCGATTAGCCAGGTGAAGCGCAGCGAAACCAGTCAATCGAGTGTTGTCGCATCAAGCCGATGAACGCAAGACTACGCGTGCAGCGTCAACAGAGATACAAACGGTTAAAAAGGCCGGATGTAAAAGAGAAAACAAAAATTGCGCCATGATCGTTTGGATGCGCCAACACACGTAAACATTTTATTTCCCTCAAAATGACTTAATGCAGTGGTAACTCGGGTTGATCGTTCCTGATTAAACGTTTGCATACCAGTTACGAAGTTCGGCGAACACGTGAACTCAGGAATTTTATCTCCGTTAATCTTTTACAGGGATTATTGGACAACTGTCGATGTAGTATGAAGGTTTCATCCTAATCTAGATAACCACGTGCGTTTGACGAGCAAGAACGTCCGAAAGTAAATTTCCATCAAAAATTAGATAAGTCTATTGGGATATTTAGCTATATCAGTCGCCGTTTAACGACTTGGAGCTGATGATGATGTGATAAATACAATCATTCCCAGCGAGATTGCAGTCTAAAATAGCTGGCACCGTCAAGATTGTCCTGCGGAAGTACACACACATCACACTCCCAGGAAACGACCCAGGAGCTGTGCCCTGCACACCTGTGACTGCTGGCGTTTTGTTGACGTGCTTGAGCAATTTGACACTTGTTAAAGTTAGACGATAGCCTGTTTTGCGCCACCAAGGTCAAGGTCGTTCCCGAATGGAGCATGATCGTCCGGCCAGTCGATCGCTACGTACATTTTGGCCTCATTGAACAGTGGAAAGTATGGTGATCACGTTTGCCAGGGCTTTATGAGCACTACGAACAGACAACGCCTTAGTGTCGGCTTTCATTATATCTAACAGTTGAGTGCAATTTGGTCGCATAGAGATCTGCAGTTCCACATCTCCGGGTGCTGCTCAAGAGAAGATTTACCAAATACAAAGCAGATGAAGTGAGCGCGAACGGATGCAAGGATTTATCTCATATCCGGACGTTCGCTGAGGCAATGAAACGCACCAGCTTTAGTGGCCGACATTGTATAAAATACTGACCGTTGTCAAGGTCGAACATCCTCAGTTGCAACAGAAGCCCGTTAGCAGACAGATTGTAATAAAATAAAACAGAGCCGCCCAGAGGGCAAAGTGAAGGAGAAAACTACTGCCGTCTGTCAATGGGTGATTTCAGTGTCAGTAGAGCACTGTGGCATTCACTGGTACTCATATGGTCATCAAGAACCAACATGTTTTAGCTAAGACTAGAAGAAGCATGTCCCAAGTGGACTCCGGTTACACACAAAGGTGATTCCTTTTGCCGCGACAAGATACCCATACGTGTGAAAATTGATAACAACTAGACAACGCACAAACAATGCGCAGAAATGTACTTGTTTGGCTGAAAATGGGAGATAAGAGTCAAGCCTAAGCAAGCAGACTATTTGCGAACACCAGTACGGCGGAGGAGGTACGAGGTGTAAATCCCATAGAACGATGATAATTAGCTATTCAAGGAAGACGAAACCGGATCCAGTTCATAATCTATCATTCAACTTAAAGGAAACAACGGCTAAGGTACCTAGACCACAGCAGAGCAATCACTGGGAATGACATACGCCGCAATCACGCGATTAAAAAACCTTGAGCCGTGCTAAAACTCAAGTAGGTAGTGTGACATCTTTTGAGAATGATTTCGTAGGTGGTGGATAGCGACGCACAAAAGTATGAAGTTTTCTCATATTGACCGAGATGAAATGGAGTGATCCCAATGTGCAACCATTCACTTACGCAACTTGTGCTTCTCTAGCTCTTCCCAGCCGGCGTCGGATTCCGGGACCCTTCCAGCGTACGCAATCGGAATTGTCCCCTGTACCCAGCAATAGTTCTCCACATAATCCAAAAGATTTTTGCCCCCAATATCTGTCGCCATGTAGCAGGAAATCGGTTTCATCATGTATTGCTTGACTGTGACGACGGTTGCACATAGGAGCAAAACTACGACGGTGACAATGAAGTTAAATTTATCCGCGAAATCTTCGACGCCAACGTAGGTGGCGATCTGGTATTTTGAAACATACTCCAAGAACTCGGATCCTATCATGCCAGCCGGGCAACAAAGTGCCTACGCAGGAAGTGGGGACGAAGCGGACTACATTGCCCTCTGCAGTCGATTTTGCAGGGACAAGGTCATTGAATTTGCATCTGATTGGATGGTGTGTATGTTGCGTAATTTGATTGGTCTAGGCAAAGCGCAGCACTTCGCGTATAGGGAACTCGTCATGTCGAAATTTGCCGAGAGCATAGTGCACACACGCTGTCCGCATGTGGTGAGATTCGGCGGGCGATCCTCGTTTCCATTCCACTGGACTGGCTTAGGCGAAGCAGTGCACGCAACAGGCGGTTTAGAGACATACTGAACGTTAACCATCGCAGTCACAGATTTGGGGTACAGTAGCTGTATACGTCCACCACATATAAGCGAGTTACTGCTTTTGTGCATAGGCCCATGCGTTTCGTAGTAGTAAAGTAACTGCAACGCATTCACTACATATATTCTTTTGAAGTGCACAGCTTTTTTACACCCAGTAAAGAGCTTAGTTATCTGGAAACCATGCTGCATCCAAACTCAAAGCTATCTTGCGTCATACGTTGAACATCCATAGTCATTACCCGGATTCATGTGATCACTAAGGCTTTGTTGTGATAGCTTGCCTGGAACGCAGATAGGGGAGACATGATACCGTAAGAAAAAGGCTGTGCCTTGATAACCACACCCGTGCTGGACAACCGCGGCTCTGATTCGTAGCAAACACATGGGACTTCGGCGAGGATAACATCGAGAGACAGCCCGCAATAAGTAAAATGACTACAACAGAGAATGTTTTGCTTGGCCTTATTGAGCAAGTCAGTGACAAAATCAAAGGTAGTCAATGGGAATGTGAGCGTGACTGAACGTCGCACTTAGTCCACGAATGCAGTTTGTTGTGGTTAATTTGGTAGAGAACAATATCCATTGCGACCAATCATGCAACAGTTGCCTATTTTTACTGATTATTTTTTAATTAAGAATCCGCTTTCGTTAGTCCTCACAAATTGTTCCCAGCAGGAAACGTACGTTTATTTAAGGATTCTGCTTTCCCAGTTCAGAGTATTTAGTTACGGAGCTGAAGCAGAGAAATGAATTCTAGATTGCAAAGTAGCAACTAATTAAAACAAAAAGCACTATTTGCGGTGCAACTTAGAAAACAGGTGCCGTGTCGGGATTTCCTTATCGCTTTCCTTTTATCAGGGAACGGGAAAGAAAAACAAGAGCTTCGGAAGCGTTAATTAAGGATACGCCTAGCAGATTGCAGTTAAAAAAAGCTCACTCACGAGGGAAATCACGGGAGCCATAGGGACTTTAGGAACAGTGCTCCACACCCAGCTGCCCAACTGGCACACATAATTGTTTAGGCCAACCCAATATACCGATCGGCATTATGACCTTGTCGATGTTCCCTATCAGTCATATACCACGAGTCCCAAGAATGTCCGATGACAGTCGCAGGTATGTAAATGGCGGATTAGTTCTTTTGATCTTAGCGGATCATGGGAATGCGGCTTTAATTAAGGTGGAGGTTTTGTAAACAATACAACCAAAGGTTTGCCTGATTACACGGATTTTTCAAGGAGAAAATACTATGTGCAACTTGGCAAGCAAATCGAATGATATCTGCTCTCCTAATCAATATATCCAATTAACAACAATTAACAATTAACAATATCCAATTACAATAGTGTGACCTGCGGCCAATAGGTCATGGATGCACAATGGACTGGCTGAAAATGCTAAAATAAGAGCAGCAGTTTACGGCACACACGCAGCGCCTTTAATGCATGATATGCTCAAGAAATACATGCTTGCACGTGTCGTTTGATTGATGATGTATTTACGCTCAAATGCTCTGGTATAATTTGTTAAATGAAGTGAAAAAGCCCCCCCCCCACAAAAGAGGAACGAGTTTCATCAAGAGGTATGCAATTGATTAATTCACACATTGAAAAGTTTCTGTTTATAAAATAGCGGTTCGTGATGAAAGGGTAGTTCATTCTTCAACATGAGAGTCGTTCCAATTGTATATCGATGTCCTACCTTTTTAGACTTCTCATGACCTAGGAGAAAAGGAAAGAAAAATATTCAGCTTACTATAACACAACTACGCTTAGTATGCATTTAATCGTGTGAGATAGCACACAAATCGTCCTAGTTGCCATATTTGCCGTTACTTTTATACAGCATAATTACATGCAGATTGAAAAAACAACGCGGAAGGCCGAGGTTTCATGAGCGCTGTGGTACCACTAACTGGAGACCGGGCGAAAATCAGCTTATCCCCTCACTTTTGACATTTAGCCAATCCAGACTATGGCACCTGACCTCCTTCATCATACTGTCGTTATCCGATTGGATTGGACCATTCCCTTGATCTGCCTCCCTTGTCTCAATTGAGGATGGATTCACTTAAATCTCAGAAATGTATTTGTTTGGTAAAGTGATATGCATGCTTTGTTAATTAACGGCTTCCTTTTCGTTTCCTGAAATCACTGAATTCGGATTCGAAAAGTGCATCTATTGTCACCAAATGAACCCTCCTTTATTGACCAATTCGCAAGATCCCTGTCTCAATTGTATTATCATTTGGCCAATCCTCCCAGCTAATACTAGTTGCAAAAGTCACGCTACTCTGTGAAGTGAAATCGATTTTGACAATACCCATGTGAAATTCGCGTGTCCACAGAAATGCACTCGATGGCCACTCCATCTCCAGAAATCAGGCTGGAGATCAGGCCAACGCCTCTTCTATCTTTGTCTTGCGATTAACAGCACTAAACGTAAGGTTATCAATTTACCGGCGTGCTGGATATTGCAGGATTACAAACATCCTTGTTTTGCAGAAGCACCATGTCTAGTTCAAAAACTTTCTGTTCGGTTGTCTATTTTCTGGGAGAGCTTGCATTAGGTTGTATCTCTTCCGGTGTGCTGATTCATCCTGATCCCTGCAATCAAATTTATTCCCTCAGAATGTTTGGCGGGAAGGGAACTTTCCACTTGCTGGAATAGGGTGGAAATCACCAAGAGTACCCAGTTGAAAGTCAGCTAGTAACGTTAGTGCTAGTCATCAGAACCGGCCATTCTCTGAGCGGGGTTGGAGACAGTGACTAATAAAGTGAACTAATCAACACTGTGCTCTTAATCACCTGGGTACTTAAAATCTTTCTGATACTTGTCTACCTTGTACGGTGGCGAATGCGCTACCTCATTCAATGAGTTGAAGTCTAGTGCCTGTCAACCAATGATATTCGCCATCCAGGCTGGTTACTGAGAGGGGATGACATCTTCCTCAATCCTTCTGTGATTTCGCTGCCCGTGGGCGTTCACTGTTCTGATTAATGATGTTCACAAATGTAGAAAAGACGTCGCAAGTAGCTGGACGGGCACTAACCGGGAGTTGTCATTGCAATGAAATGGAAGTGGGACGGCTAAACAGCTAGCCCTCCGCGGTTCAGGTATAGTTATTTAAATCAGCCTAACTGAAAATGCGCAGTTTACAACTATAGCCATCGATACAAAGGCCACATCCCCTCATCGCTCGCGAACGGGTGTTATCGTATACACTGCGAGCCGGTGGGAATAAGGAGAACTATATCGTCATCTGCCAACACCGAGATCTGGGTTATATTGGTCTTGGTACTGGACTGATTACTCATACGATGTTCATTGTGTTTATGTTAAACTACAACCCGTTCAACTGGAAGCGTAGTGTGTTGAGATAAGACTATAAACACCGCAATAACATCGGTGAATTCAGTGTTATGGTGTGAATAACCTCTTCTTACAATGAGAAGTGGCCTAGAGTTTTGGCATTATCCCGCAGCACGAACTTGGCCCAGACTCCGAAATCAGTCGCTGTGTAGTGTGTTTGAAATGACCAACGCTCAACTTACATCACAAATACACATTCGCTCAGCCAGGCCCCAGTCTGAAGGGGTTACAGTTGCAGGCCTCCGCCTGTGTCCGCGGGCAAGAACTTGGCGCAGCAGAAATGCGTTGCATCTGAGACCACATTAATTCACAGCATTTGACTCACTGGACCGGCAGAGCTACGACTTTCTTCAACTTCTTTTGCAATGGGCGCCAGACACGTAAGGATAGCATATGCACAATATCAGTTGCCGCAGTGTGGGGCGAAAGATAAACTCCTCCAATATAGTGAACCCACATAACAATACTTGTCTGTTTCAGTTTGTGGAAGCTTCATTGATTTGACGGCTGAAACCTAATTTGCGCAAGTAGCCTCGCTTTGCCTTGGTGAGGTTTGTTGAGTATTGCAAATTCAAATCGAATAACAATGAGTATCCTTTCCACTTACACACAATACGACAGTTCTGCAGACTCCACGATAACGGCTGATGTGAATACCTGATATTTCCGAATTCAGTCATGCTGAAATGTCGTTCCTCCTTGCTATTTTGAAGTTTGTCAAAAGCAAGCCCTGTATAAACTCAGTCCTTCTGTTCCATTCAACAGGCCGGAGCGTAATTGGCTTGTATCAGTGAATCGTGGTATCTGGACAAAGGTGGGCTCAGTATCCGCTGAACTATGAAGTTGTTGGGGGGTGTTCGGTGTTTGCATAGTTGCATTATCAGCAACAAGAACGCCAACTACTTTTCCGAAGCAGAAGTGCACGCTTGAGAAGGCGTTCAATGCGTCTGAACTGGTCAACAGAGAAAAACTTATAGTGATGCTGAGCATATTTCAGCCAACTTACAGTATTTCAGTGATGCTGGTCTAAAATATGAAAGCTGTTTTCCCAACTTGGCTCTAGTTCTTACGATATTATAAATAGTTATTTATGAAGATTTGAAAACCCTCTGTCGAGTGTCCCCGCAACTGGACTACTGTTGTAAGGAAGGGTTTCGAGTACAGTTTGCCTGCGGTGTAGAGCGGACGGACAAGTCAACACCATTTTTGTTATTCCTGTGTTGTTACTGCGATAGGCTTCAATCGAGACAATCGATATTGGGTTATTTAGGTGGACTTAAAGATGGCGAACTTTATGATTGGACAGTAAACTGGATACAAGGCGTATCATTACGTGATGTGCTTATGGGACAAAAGAGTTAACAACATCTTTGTAGAAAAATGAGATGAGATACCAGGTAAAATATGAATTTAGGCGCGACGAACATCCTCAAAATCCTTTGAATGACAACGAAAATATGTTTCGTCTACCACTTCGTATAAACTTGGGGCTGGTGAAACAGTACGCTAAAGCAGTGGAGTATATGGTACCGGTTTCAAGTACATTTGTAGATCATTCCTTGAACTAAGTATGGAGACACTGAAAGCTGGAGTCTACCATACTCCTCAAAGCCGTCAACCCATAATTGATGAAAATTTTACATTTATGGACAGTGTGGAAGCACGTGCTGGGGATCGTTTTGACTCCGTTGCCCAGAAGTTCCTGGGTAACCATAAGACAACAAATTATGAAGTATTAGTGGAGAATACGCTTGCAAACTTTGACACATTGGGTTGTAACATGAGACTGAAGTTACTGGTTCTCCACAGCCACTTACATTCCCGGGTAATCTTGGTGACTTCAGCGAAGAACGTGGTGTGAGTTTCCATCAGGCAACAAAGTGATGGATAAAGTAAATGGAACCGAGAAATGATTGCGGACTACTGCTAGAAGATTCAGGGTGACTTTTTAGACGAACCACACAGCAGGAATTCCTACAGTGTTATTTGGGTGATTAACTGCCATAATTTGCACTAGCTGAGTAAATTATTTCTCTAATTATATTGTGTACAAAATATTAGGTATTTGCTTTCTCCGCAATAATAGCACACGAAACAATTTCCACATGAGTATTAGACCAATCAGTCTCTTGTGTTCTATCATATTATGCATTTTAGTGGGTGCAGCATACCTCAAAAAGTAGAGGTAATTTAGCGAAACCCAGGCCAGATTCTGAATCAGTGACACGAAATTACCCTAAAATCGCTGAAATATTGGTACAAAAACGATTGTTGACCAGTGTTATACATTTGTGGCAGGTTTAGAAGTGGTCACAATTTTCCAGATCATGTGCATTGCCAATTTGTTATCATCCTTTAGAATACCTTCACCAACTCCCCAAAGGAACCGTTCGTCACTTCATAGACTCGCGGTGCGTCACATGCAGTCGGGGTGTCAGCGACGCAACCGGACAGGCTAGGCGTCTGATTTAATCGTTTATCAAATGCACAGGTCACCGCCAAAGGTCGCGATTCTGTTACAAACCTACCAAAGTTTATCACCTTGCGGTTGCTTTGGTAGCTTGCTGTAACGCAGTCGAAATCCCATTGGTTCCCTTAAACCAGCCGTTATTCCTAGTCGCTGTTCTACTTCTTTTGGTACGTTGACGTGTAGGGAATACAAGATGAAGCAGACTATTTAACCTTTACTACGTTTGTCTATATGTAACCAGGTCGCCTCTTTCCGTACGCACAAACAGGCCTGTGTCTGGCAACTGAATACACGCGTTTCCGTCCAGCTCTTTCGTTTTCGTATTCTGCTGCATCGTAGTCGTATATACTTGTCGTCTCGCAACAGTTGATGCGTCTATAATTCGCTTGTTGAGCTTCGCGTGCGATTCGTTTGCAGCCCGGATTTCTGATTCATACCTCGAAGCTACCGCCAAATGAGCGTGGCACAGTCAAAAGAAATGTTACTCCTTGCGTCTGCTACTCATGTGGAACCATAGCTAAGATTTTACTCATGGAACGGCGGAATAAAACGGTGAAAGGTGTTAGCAACCCGCGATTCCCAGCGTTGCATAAGCTCGGACGATGTCTACAGCCAATCAGCAGTGAGCTTGCTCAGCCCACTCGGCAGACAACGTGAGTCCTTACGTCTGCGCGTGCTTACACATCCCGTACACAGGGTGAGTGAAACCGTGTGACCGATGGGACACAACTCACGCACACGCAACCTAGGTGGGTGAGCTATTCAAGGTCGTCGCCTGACAATCGATCAATATGCTTCGACCGGCGGTTGCTGAAATTCCACTGAGGCCATGGCGGCCAGCGTAATCACACGCACGTTGCAGCTGTGTGTGCAGCGCTTACCGCGTCCACTTAAAAATGGGCGCGTCTCATCAACCCGAACGATTTTTCTCACTTATAGCCGTACGAGTCTGAACAAGAACTTATGTTCAATTACAATAACTGCTAGAGTTAACTTTTAGGGAACTGTGGAAAGGTAGTTTTGGGTTAGATTTTCGAAGTGATTGTGATAGTAGAAACGTAGGATTGTGCAACTAGGCATACATTTGCAATCGTTGTACGTCTTTTTAAGGCTTGCAGGCGCGGACTATCTACACGGTTAAGTGATCCACATAATAGATTTTGTAATCTCAGAAAAATGAAAACAGTGATACACTCTTGAATCCCTAATATACTGCAGATTCCGTCGCAGTTCCCGAGAAAAGCCGCCTAGTACAAATCGGTACTAACGTTACTATACTGATGGGTAGGATGCTTCCTTGGGTACACATTAGTTAATGCATTTGGTGTCAATAACCGCTTACCTTGGATTTCGTATCGCCGGTTGCCATCCTTCGCAGAGCTGGTGTTGGGGTGTTGTGTGTGCAATTTCTCACACTGTGATCTGAGAAAGGCAGTCAGGTTCAAAGAGAGAATACCCCGGTGAATGTTACGCAATCTGCACATACTAGTGAGTAAGCATGCCATAAGTAGCTGAAACCTATCTCAAAACCCGCATCAAATTGGGGTTGATTTTGGATGGATGTATTAAATTTAATTTACACCTTCGCTAAATGGAGTGTCAGTTGCTTGGCCTCAGACAGACAATAGCAAGAAATGCCATTTGAAAGTGTGAAAACACCCCCTGATGGTTTGGAAGCTAGCTGGTTAGTCTGAATATTAACACCAATTAGCAGTTTTATCGATTTCCGGATGCAACCGCGTCACGAACGGTGACTTATGATATCTGCTCTCGACAGAAACCCGGATAACGACTTCCCATGTGACTGCCAACTGGACACCAGTCCATCTGTGAATGATCCAGCGAGTACACCAAACTTATGTATTCTAATCCGAGTGAAGGAGGTGGTATTTGGGAAAATCCATAGCGAGAGTGTCGTGACCCAAGGCAGTATTCTGATCCCGAATTAGGCACGTTTGCTGACATTGTGGACCCTCAGTGGCTGAATGCTTCACTGAGCCTCCTACGTAGCTGGTCAGTGTCGGTGATCACTAATCGGAATGTAACTGCTGGAAAAGCGGACGGCAACAGGTCAGGTGTGGTTTAATCCCACCACTGCTATGGTAAACCATACATCTTGCTCCTTGGGTGTGGCTAAGTTCGCGTACTGTTGAGCAATACATGTCATGTACTGTGTTCCATACCCGATACTTAGTGCTCTTGTCAAACTTCTTTGGTTTTTACTTATTTAGTTCATAGTCGGGTGGGACACCAATTGTCTTCCCAATACCTACTAACCAACTACACCAACTTTCCGTTTCAAGTTGTAAGGCTTGGTAAGATTAGTTGTGATGAAAACGTGAAGCTCAATCACACCTATCAGGCCGGACTTAGTGGATAAACTTGTTTACTGATGCAAAGTTCTGACGATGATTCCTATCGAGCCTTGACCAGTAAACCAGTCGGCAATCGGCTACAACCACACGGTGTCTCTGTGCATAGGTAAATTCGTTGTACGCACTTGCAATTCTGTTGCCACCTTGTTTGAAGCTCACTGCCGTGTGATCGAAACGTTTGCTGAGACCTTGGACGCACAGACCAGTTCAAAGCACCGCAAAATGGGTCGTGCAATTGTTTCATCTAAGGCGCTGTCCTCTGGTGGTTGCACACACACCGTACTCCTTGACGGTTTTGTGAGTGTTTGCTGACTTATAGCTGACAATAGAGTACTACCATCTTGATTATCGGCGTGAACTCGACACATAGTAGAATGCCAACATGCGTGATTGTGCGGACACGTGCTCGAGACTTGTTTGCAGAGAGTCACAAACTGATCCTGCCTTATGAAGCTGGTCGAGTTGGAAAGCTCTTCATAGTTTGGCGATATCCCGACAGACGTCAACAATACAGTGGTTATCCGTTTCTACTGTGATCTATTGCCGTGATAGTCTAAGACGTCAACACTTAACTGAAATGGAACGCATCACCGCTTAGTAGGGTCCGGAGTTAGTTAATCGAGTCCCACCATCATGGACGTACACAGAGGGACGAGTGGCAGTAATAATCGCGACAAAAGCAGTTGTCTAGTATTGTATACCCCTGGATCTGTGCGATTAACACGGACACAATCTCATCAAAGTAAACTGTGATTAGAACCATTTGTACAAGGGCACATTTATTATTTATTCTCCAAGATTTCTTTGGGAACTTTGCCTATGTCAAAACAGTTAAAGCCAGGCTTTACGAAAGGATTACGTATCGTTTTTTCGAGAAGTTGGGGATTAGTACTTTGATTACTATCATCATTAGTACTAATATTAGCACAAAATGGCATTCGCCTATTGTTTTTATGTAGATGCGACCGTCATCAGTTGCTTGACGTACCATGAAGAAAACTCTGCCGGGATGGGATGGACGCGATATTCCGTTGCAATCGGCCCGTAATTCCGAGGCGCCGTTCCGTAATCGAAAGCTCTTCCTTCCAAAGTGTTCATGCGATTAGTTGTGGGAAGCGTAATAAGAAAGTTATCATTGAGAAGACGCCACGAAAGACATTGGTTTCAGCTTATCTGGCTTGGTACGATAAGATACATTTCGGAGAGATTTCTCAGGTACAATTCCAACTGGGAATGGTGCGACTAATTGTGACAGATTCAACAAAGTGTCTTACGTAGCGCAACTTTCCTTCCAGCCATCAGTTTTATAACCCACATTAATTGGATGACAATGTCGCACTTTCGACAGTGGACATTGGTGTGCTACTGTTGAGGGCGAAAATGGAACAATGGAAAATGCAGTTATGACGGATAAAAAACATGGGTTTGACATGTCCCGTAAGTTGATAATGGAAAAATACTGCAAATTCAAAGGCAACAAAACTGAACAAGACCAAATATGCATCTAGGTAGCAACAGAGCAATGGCATCTTAGAAACAGTGTTGTGGGAATGAGATAACACCAAGTGGAACGAAATGGTAAATTAATGCTCTTGGTAACGAGCAGTCGGATTGCTCTCCCGCCTTCACCGAATTAGTTGAATTAGTGTGGATTAAGCTTCCAAAGAAGCTAGTCAGCCGTAATACATTCCAAAGTATCCGTTCATGTAACAGCGTATGGGACTGAGCGTGGTTTCTAGGCTAAGGGTCACCAAACATTTTTCACATCGGGCCAATTAACTGGAAAATACGACTAACGTGGGTCGGATAACTGACAATTGGTTAGCTTGGGCCGCATAACAATCATGTGCAACACTTGCAAGCCAAAACGAAAATTATGGGAAAAAAGACAAAATATACGCGAGGCTCGGTGTCCGATTATTTATGGATGAAAAGAAATTGAAATACAAATATTAAAAAATCCTACTGAGACCGGCAAAACAAGGGACTTGTAGTATTTGGTGGAACTGCGGCTCACCACAGGTACTAATATATCACATAAAATTTACAATATATATATATATATATATATAGGGCAACGCGTTTTTTAAGTTTAGAGAAGAACGTTTCCACCAAAGCCAAATCAACAAAGATAGCTGGGATGGATACCGTTGCTAATTACATGCATTTAGCATTACCAATATGTACGAACTTCAACAGTGCTCTTCCGAAGCAATTCCGTACTAATAACACGCAATTCGCTTCAAATAGCCAGCAAATATGATAGCAAAATATCATGTATGAACTAAGGTCGTCTTAACAGGAGGCGTTTTATATAACACTGGCTTCAAAGGAAGTTCCAACGGAAAATTCCTTCCCTAAGATGTGACGTGAACAGAAACACATTGAAGTGCACGGATGAATGAGTTGCTTGCGTGCTCACTCACATACATGTACCAGCGATGTTGGGTCACTACTACCACACTAGTACGTTGCCACATGTAAAAGCATAAGTTGGCTCATGCTAGTGTTCGAGCAATACAAAAGCGCAGACAACACGACAAGCACTGTCACATCTAAACTGTAGCACGTCTCGTGTTCTATGCGCTTTACCAAACAAATTGGGTACAATCGGCTGGACGGATAACCTGATGTCGCGGACCAGATCCGAATTGCGGACCGCAGTTTGGTGACCCATGATGTAGACAAAAGTGTTGCGGAGTCAATTCAAAGCTTTTGTCTAAGAGGTTTTTCGCGATGGGTTTCAGAAGGTGCTACTCATCTATACACTTGAGTATCGATCCGTGAACACAGGCACTCACGTGCTTCGTTGACAATGACCTCGCCTTACTTTCTTTATTTCACTGGTTTTTCTTTCCGGCTTTTCTAGCCACTGTAAAGTAGAAAATTTTTAGTAAATAGGTTCCATACTACGCGTGCGCGTTCTGTTAGATAAATAAATAACCGTTTTACTCCTCGACAGTACGAGGCACAGACCAATTGAGTGGTCTAATCAACTTGTAAACGTGATCACATAATATAGTTAATTGTACGTGTTTTGTACAAAGGTTCCCAAATGGGTTTTTGAAGTGATTATCAATTTCAGAGTATTAGAGAGATTAAGAAACTGGGAACAATAACAAATGTAGATTTAACCGAAAGTTCAAGTAAAGTAATACGGCCATCAATGGAAATGTCCCCAGGGAACTGCTTCCATGCGGGGTATTCCCTCGATGGGCTTCACCCCCCACTTCCATGCTCCAACTGGCTCTGTGCCGATGTGGCAAAATAGTAAATAGGCCAGCAACCGGGTTTAAACGTTTTTTTCATAAGAACTGTGGGGTCTTACTCTACTACCACAGCGACCTGCAATGTACAATAGTTGATGATTTGGAAACACACGTTACCGACTCACTCTGGTGCCGTCTCCGACTGAGACACAACGATACATGTCTCATAGCTATCGTTTACCGCCCCCCAACGTCCACTCCGGAAATGGATTCCTGCTTGATCCGTGCCCTAAACAGAGTAACGCACTAGGTACAGCCACATTCTCATCTCCGGGGACTTCAATCTACACAATCTGGAGGTTTCGGCATCGCCCAGTGAGCAGTTCAAAGCAGACTTGCATGAACTGATCGCTAATATTCCTGTGTTCAATCATGTCACAACGCCCACTTGATTCAGGACAGCAAACAAACCGTCCATATTGGACTTTGTGCTCACAAATGAAGAGCTCATGGTTGACAAGTTATTGATGAATAGTCCATTCGGTCTCAGTGACCATGTAGTAATAACTTTTGACTATGTGTGTTATGCAGATTATCCATCTGAACACTCGGAACTAACTCATACAAACACACGCTACCACCTATTGAAAGAACTCGCCGACGCAGCTGCTTGGGAATTCTCGAACAAAAGCCCACTTGACAAAGTTTGGCCAGAGTTCGATAATAGACTCAGCGACATCGTCAACAAAGCATCAGAGACCAAACCCCTTCGTCCCGAGAAAATGCCTTCAACTCTAAGGAGTAGGACTCGAAAATGCCTGGCGAAAAGGGATGCAGCATGGCGTGCTTACAAGATTAACCCCGACTCAGAGACTTGGGGCAATTTCCTGACCCAACGAAATCATTGTACTCCATTTGTCCGTGTGGATAAAGTAACTTATCAACAGTGCCTATCCAAAAAATTCATGGCAAACAACAAACTACTATATAGACAGGTCAATAAGCTTCGTAAAGGGAAGCATGGAATCCCTCCACTTTTCACTACTAGCAGTAGAGTACAAAGTGCCTAAGAAGCAGCTAATGCCCTGCGACTACAATACGCCCCAATTTTCGAATTCGCAACCTCTACCTGTCCCATAATATCACGCACATCACCGACCCCATTGTTTGCAAATGTAATTTTCAACCCATCAATTGTGCTAAGGAAGTTACTCTCACTGCGCGAGCATAGATCTCCGGGAGCCGACAACATCCGCCCGAAGGCACTGAAGGCTATGGCCAACAAGCTAGCTGAACCACTGTCACAATTCTTCCAAAGGTGCTTCGATGGACAGCAAATTCTTCGTATGTGGAAGCGTGGCATTATCACCCCTATTTTTAAAGTCGGTAGCTGTTCAGATCCTGCAAACTATCGTCCAGTGACTCTCCTCCCTGTGCTCGCGAAGGTGATGGAAGCAGTCGTCGCTGAGGCTTTAATGAACTACCTAGAAAAATGCAACATTTTGGTACCGGAACAGCATGGCTTCTGTCAACACCGGTCATGCACCACCAACCTACTTATTGCACGAGGTAGTTGGACCGAAGTGGCTGATGATGGGGTCGGAGTCGACGTCATCTATCTGGACTTCTCCAAAGCTTTCGACCGCCTTGATCACCGCATCCTACTTCAAAGACTACAGAGTTACGGAATCGGAGATCCTGTACTTGCTTGGATTGGCAGCTTCCTTTACCAACGGAAGCTTCAAGTACGTGTTAGGGGATCACTTTCTAACCCAATTGAGGTGGAATGTGGTGTCCTACAAGGCTCAGTGCTGGGACCGCGTTTATTCCTGGTGTTTATCAACGACCTGGCAAGAGTCATCTCCTCAAACTTCCTGCTTTTCGCCAATGACGTCAAGATATGGTGGGCGATTAGTAACAAGGCGAAACAGGATCTGCTCCAACATGACACAGATTGCATTTACGAATGGTCAAAGAGGAACAAGCTTCAATTGAACATGGCTAAGTGCAAAGTGATGCATCTGCGTCACCAGCCGGTGAGCGCTTACAAGATTGGAGACCACACCTTGGCGAAGGTTTATCAGGAGCGTGACCTGGGTGTATTGGTGCAGGAAGATCTCGGGTGTTCAAAACAAGTAGAGAAGGCGACGAGAACCGGAAATCAACACTTCGACCTTCTTCGCAGAGCCTTCGGTCGGTTTGAACCCTCAATATTTCCCCAAATGCTAAACGTCTACGTGCGACCTCACGTGGAATATGCTATTCAGGCGTGGCAGCCGTGGCAGAAACAGGATCTCGTTGCTCTCGAGACTCCTCAAGGAGGGGAAACCAAGAACGTCAGGGGCCTCCTTCATCTCTCCTATCAGGTTAGACTGCAATCTCTAAGAATGTACAGCAGTCGATATCGGCTTTTGCGTGGGGGGGATCTCATAATGGCTTACCAGATTCTGAAGAACCCAAACCACATTTGCTGTCCGCTGCTGGAATTGAACCACAATACTAAACTAAGATGTCACCATCTGAAACTGACAACTCAGTATATCAGGCATGAATGCGGTAAAATTTTCTTTTCCCTCCGCATGTGCCTGCCGTGGAATGACCTCTCTAATTATGTCGTCTCTGCTCCCAATTTGGCGATATTTAAAAAAAGTGTTGACGATGCATTGTCTCACTTACATTTCATTTTATGACTTGTTAGCCAGGGGCTACAAAATGCAATCATACGGTGTCCTGCCAAACGCCTAACCAATGGATTTATGGATTTATACGTTTGATACGCGAACATCTCCGCTATTCCACATAAGTCTATGGTGAGTCCACCACAACGCTTTTCACTTTATTATGCGATTGATTTTCGCAATAATTTCCATCCCACGGGACTTGTTAAGCGATGCTTTTTACCCGTAATAAACCATTGTTCCATTGTTCCAATACATACCTTATTGGCGATGAAGCCTCAGCCCATTCCGTCATGCGGATCAATCAAGTATGACTTTATTTTGTTAGAAACCGGCGAGTCAGTTTTAGTATGATTTGCATGGGTATACTATTCCATTTTGGAAGCTGCCACCTCAAGAGATCAGCCCAGTCATGGTCAACAATGAAACAAGGAAGAATATAAATTATGAGAAATTAAAAAAGGTACTAACAAATATAATCGCTTGCACATAGGCCAATCACAACTTGATGAAAAATATTGGCGATCGACAACGATGGTACAGAGACTTCAGCTTGAAAGACAGTGCATCTCCAAACGAGAAAACAGAATTAGTTAGACGGAGTGATAGGAGTAAGATCGTTTATAGATACACAGTCAAAAATCCAACAATATATATAGGTAAACTTATACTATTGAGACAATTAGGGGATATGGTGACTTTCAATTGTAGCCAAGACCTTCCTCATACAAATCATCTAGAGTCATCATTTGGCTAAGTGTTGACTAGGTATTTGAAACAGTCAGGTGAATATTAATCATGCGTTTGAATTGCGGATAGGTAGTGCAGTTTCTAACACTCGTTGGAAGTTTGTTCCATGTTAACGCATATTTTACGGAGAGAAAATTTGAGCGGAGCTTGGTGCCAGACTCTTTTATTTGCAATTTGCACTCGCTGTTTCTTAGTTCATAGCGCACACGAGTCTGAAACTCGAGTGGTGGCTGAGTAGTGAAGCTTAATCCTGCTAGTAAGCGGGATAGAATGAACAGATTAAGTTTGAGTCTGGCATCTATAGCGGTTGAGGGCCATACTTAACATTCTGGCGACGAGGTTAGACTACTGCGATCTTGCAGCTTCGTACACTACTTTGGAATATTCCTTTTGGGAAACCCACGCTGGATACCTGAAACCGCTGAAATCGCACTTGTTTGTATTATTTCGAGCCACATCCCGCCTTGCAGAAAAGACAATGTACTCTCAGAGAACCATAAAATTAAATTATTGAGACCATTTCTGTGGGATGAAGACTAAAGACATATTGATACCCTCCATGTCGGTGAGGAGGAGACAGTCGATAGCTCGCTAGAAGTCCTCAGCGGGTTCTGGGGTTCACGACTGAACACATATACTGCGCGGTATTCTTTCTCGACATTCCGTCAAAACCCCGATGCAAGTGTCATTTATTTTATTGCCAGGAATCAGCAAGCCCTGCCAGAGTGTCGGTGTAGTGAAATGCAAGTTACGAAATTCGAAGAGACAGTGGCTTTACAGTGCTTGATATCCGGTATCCGTAACGAACAGGTTCGTGAAAGGTTGTTGTCGGAAGATGAGACGACCATGACCTGGCAGAAAGCCTGCAATATAGTTCGGCAGCTGGAGAATATCCATGAACATTTAGCAGCTTTTCTTTGCAACCTCATACAGACACAATCCAAGCAGTCGACCGATAGGGTGTTACCCCGAGACGGTCCGAATTTTCTTTTACCTGTTACCGACGTGGAAGGCAGCCTTTATCAGCCGAGGTATGCATTGTAGCGCTTGTAAAGTGCTTCATTTTCAATTGCACGTTATGTTTCCATCTTCCTCGAATTATCGTACAGTTGTTTTAATTATCTGATTCGATACAATAATTCTTCGAATTTTGTTTGGCGTTCTCGTTTCGGCTCGGTGCGCGTGCGTTCTTCATGATTTTTCGGCGTGGTTGCTCGGTGTCTGGTGTGCGAAATCCTTACTGACTAGGATGGCGCTCATGTCGAGGCATACGGCCAGTTTCGGACATTTGGAAGACTTAGAAGTAACCGAACTACGGATAGACTTTGTTCATAACTTGCTGAGGTTTTCGTTAGCCATTTTATGTAGTCCTTTTCCACTACCTAATTGGTGAGCCCGTTTTGAATTTATTTTTGCTTGGTAACATTTTTTGTAAGCTCAGAACACCCATATTTTTCGTTTTCTAGTCCAAATGTCCTCCGACCGCGTTCCTGCTTTTGCTTCCGAAAAACTTGTGGGTTTCTCAGTTACTCTATTCGACGCTTTCAACCAGCATGTTTGGTTTTTACAGTTAGAAACACTTTTCAATGCCACCGTATCACTTCCCAGTTTACCATGTTTTCTCACGTTGTGTCGAATCTCCCTACGCGTTTCGCTCCCGATGTCGCAGATCTACTAGCCCATATTCCACCCGACGCACCTCATGATAAACTGAAATCCGCCATTTTGAAGCGCACCGCAGCTTCCAACGAAGCGAGACTTCAACAACTACTGTCAGGTGTCGAACTTGGCGACCGCAAGTTCGACGTAGCTTCTACGATACATACGTTCCCTTGCCGGATCCACGAGAGTCGACGATGCCTTCTTGCGTTAACCATGGACTAAATGCCTACCATTCACAAAACTGCTATTCTCGCTGTTTCCGCGGGTCTCATGTCTCTAGACAAGCTCGCAAAGATCGTCGACAAAGTCCATTCGTGTTTCTTCAAACAATACGCTGTTCATTCGATAGACTCTCCTTCATCCAGCGTTCTCGGAAACGACCGTTTTGAGTCACTGTGTCACCGTTTGTCGGCACCCGAGCTCGCAATCTCGATTATACAGCGCACGAAAATATAGGTCGGAGATCGTCCTTACGAAGCAGACACCGTTTGTCAGAAACCCATCACGACATCGCTGCTTTTATTATCCTCGATTTAGCGATAATGCCAGGAAATGTCGACCTGGATGTACTCGTCCCAAAGCACTGTGCAACGCTCCGCAGGGAAACCTCCGAGCTAACCAGTAACGACGACGGCTGTGTCTGGCCAAACTCCTAGTCGCCTGTTCTGCGTCCACGATTCATCCAGTAACCTCTCTTTTTTGGTTGACAATGGTGCCGAGGTCAGCGTTCTACCTCACCGATTAGAAAAACGCTACCTACTTCCGACCGGCATCACCCTGAAGGCGGCTAACTACACTTAGATCCCTACGTATGGCCAAAACCTCCTCACACTTCATCTAGGACTCAGACGAACCTTTCCCTTCGTCTTCATAACCGCAGAACTCCAACGTCCTATCATTGGTGCTGATTTTCTCACGAAATTTGGTCTGTTAGTGGACTTAGGCTGCAAGAAGCGTCGCGATATTTCCACGTCTCTTACTGTCCAAGGTAGGGTCACCTCGATCATTCGATCAGTCTTCGAGTGGCACTACCTACTGACAACCTGTTCACAGATTTGCCCTGCCAGTTTCCTATGCTTCACCAGTTGTCCATGGAATTTCCAGACCCTAAGCAAGAGATTATACATCATATCGTCACGAAAGGACCTCCGGTCACTGCCCGATCTCGACGGCTACCACCAGCCAAACTCGCCACTGCCAAAGCCGAGTTCGAACACATGCTACGTCTAGGAATCATTCGACCCTCCAACAGCCCATTATCATCTCCTCTCCACATAGTCCACAAGTCGAGCGGGGACTGTCAGCCATGTGGAGACTCCTGTGCACTGAACAACCCTACTGTACCGGGCAGGTACCCGATTCCGCATATTCACGATTTCTCCATCGGTTTACATAGTGAAACTGTTTTTACTGAAATTGATCTTATCCGAGCCTACTACCAAGCTCCTATCGCTTCGGATTACATGCCTAAAACGACCATAACTACACCGTTTGGTCTCTACGAATCCGTCCGAATGTCTTTCAGTCTGCGAAACGCCGTACAGATATTTCAGGGATTTATCGACCCAGTCCTCAGAAGTCTTGATTTCGTCTTCATATGTATTGACGATATACTTTTAGTCAGCTCGAGTTATGATGAACATTTGTGTCATCTTCGCTTGACTTGCAAGCGTCTCACCCAATTTGGCGTTACGATCAACACCGATAAGTGTGTCTTTGGCCAGTCATCTGTTTACTTTCTTGGCCACCGAATGGATCACGACGGTATTGGCCAGCTCCCTGAAAAGACACAAGCCATCGCATACTATCCGATGCCCCAATCGTTCAAAAGCTTACGCCATTTTCTTGGTATGAAAAACTATTACAGTCGCTTTATTCCAGAATGCTCTAGGCTCCTTCAACCACTGACAGGTCTGCTCAAAAACAATCCTAAATTTTTCAACCAACTGAGGAAGCCATAGCTGCATTCGACGAGATTAAACACGTGCCTTCCAATGCTACTGCTCTTAGTCACTTGAGAAAAGATGTCGATACATCCTTAATTCTCAAAACTGATGCATAGCAGAGCGCCGTTGGTGCCGTTCTTCAACAGGTCGTAGACGGTCAACCTGAGCCTCTCTCTTCTCTCGAAAGCTACAACCTGCTCAGACGCGATACAGTACTTTCGACCGAGAACTCAGCCATTTATCTCGCCGTTAAATACTTTCGTCATTTGCTTGAAGGACGTGTATTTACCATTCTCGCGGATCATAAGCTACTCACATTCGCTTTTCGTGGTTCATCTGATCGCTCCTCACCTCGAGAAACTCGTCAGTTGGAGTATATATCACACTTTACCACCGGCATTCGACACATTGGTGCAGGTCACAACGTTGTAGCCTACGCTATGTCCCTCATTGGTCTCCACGAGGTTTCGCCCCAAGCAAGCGACCTAGAAGACATCGCTGCCCATCAAGAAACAGATCCTGAGTTTGGGCAGTTGGAATCAAGTTCCTCTATTAAACTTTCTCAACTGCCTATTCTCAACTCGGACTCTCGAATGTACTGTGATATATCCACTGAAAGGCCTCGATGATTCGTTCCGCTACAGTATGGACGATTATGTTTGACCAGTTGCATGGAATCTCCAATCCAAGTATTCGCGCCACTAGCGAGCTGATCACGGACCGCTACATCTGGCCCAGCATGCGCTCTGATATCCAGCATTGGGCGAAACACTGTGTTACTTGCCAGAATAGTAAGGTACATCGTCACACGACTACTGTTCCTATAATCTTCACGCTGCCCGACGCTTAATTCAAGCATGTCCATATCGACATCACTCGACTTCTACCGCCATCCAACGATTTTACATACGTGTTCACATGGGCTGATCGTTTCAGACAGCCGTACGCTCTGCGAGATGTCTCAGCCGAAACCGTGGCAAGAACGTTCATCGAAACATGGATATCCGTGTTTAGCACCTCTGCCACTATCACCAAGGATAGAGAACCCTAGTTTTATTCGCTTTGTTTCGCGACCTGAACCGCATTCTTGGCTGTTCCCATCTACGCATGACAGCATATCACGAGGCCGCTAACGGTGCAGCTGAGTGTTTTCACCACCAAATCAAGACCGCGCTCACTGCGCCCTAATCGAAAATCCAGCGGTCAAAGCGTTTACGGATCATACTTCTCGGTATCTGCAACACGGCAAAGGAAAATCTCGGTTGTTGTCCAGCAGAGTTAGTCTTTAGTACGACACTGAGACTTCCTGAAGAATTAGTACTGGATTCCAGGGTCACCGCGAAGTTGAACAATGGACAATGAGTTCAGATTAGTAATGGTTTTGTGAGTAGTGTAATTTTTGTAGAAAGCAGTAGCCAAGGTAGCTCAATTGGTTGAGCAGCGGACTGGTAATCCGTTTGTCCGCGGTTCGATTCCCAGTCGAGGCAGATTATTGTGCCAAGTTTAATCGTGGCTTCTACTGTCTACAACAATGAATCTATACGAGTTAAGAGGCATTGCCTTACAAGTCCCGTTGGAGAGCTGGTGGGGATATCGAAATAATAATAATAATAATAATAATAATAATAATAATAATAATAATAGTAGTAATAAACATAATAACAGTACAACAGTCAGTACTACAAACATGAAAATGAGGACACCGTTTACTCCTACGTATTCCTGCATCCCGCTTAGATTCACAGCACCCACAGTTAAAATCAAATAATTTCATGGTAAACTCCAGGTGTAGTGAGGAGACGCAGCGCTAAGTGACAAAGTGTAAGTGGAGGAGTGCATCGTCCAACCCTCTTTCAAATCCTGTTAGTGTCAGTGCAGAGACTACCGATTCTGGGAGAGCATTCCACGGGTAACAAACACTAATGGAAAACAAATTTCTGCGGCACTGCAGACGGCTATACTGTACAGCGAGTTTCAATGAGTGACCCCTCAGCGTTGTATTAGTGCTGCGTTGCAGTAGAGGGCGGCACACAGGATGTGGGTCCCGCAGAATCAAGTATGCCATAATCAGGTCGCCTCCACCTTTGTGATAGCTCCCACTGTATACCCCCAATCACTGCAGCCTCTTCTCGTATGTACGATTGCGCACTCCAATTACCTTCTTAGATGCCCGGCGTTGTGGCTGCTGCAGTGTGTTAAGGTCGTGTTTCAGCCATGGATGCCAGGCTTGAATTGCGTACTCTCCAAGGGGACGAACAAACGCACTGAGCATTTGTCGAAAAAAGCGCTGACTGTTTGTTCGCAGGCCTACGCAACAGCCAGACGTGTTGGTTCCCCGTCTTCCAGGCCTTTTCGGATTGCCTGGGGCAGTCCAAGCCCTCTTGAACCAGCACAACCAAGTCACGTTCAACTGTAGATTGTTGTAGTACATTTGTTCCGAGCCGGTATGAGTAGCTGCCGTGATGTCGGATAGAAAGCACCTTGCATTTACTGACGTTGAAATGCAGTAGGTTTTGAGTTGACCACTGCTGTACCGTTTCTTGTTCACGTTGAAGAAAATGCTGGTCGATGTTCGACTGGATCCTGCGCCAGATCTTGATATCGTCGGCAACCCTTAGAACCTTTGAAGCGATCTCTTGTGCAAAGTCATTAATAAACACCAAAAGCAGACCTGGACATAGAAGCGATGCTTGCGGCACACCACACTCGACTTGTATGGGGTCCGATAAAGAGCTTAAAAATCTGACCATTAATTGCCGTTGAAGTAAAAAGTTGGCAATCCGGCTTAAAAGAGGGTCGCCGATCCCGTAATGCTGCAGCTTGGATAGTAGTATCCGATGGTCCAGACTATCGAAAGCCTTCAAAAAATCCAGATAGATAACATAAACATCTTCTCTATCGTCAGCTGACTCGGTCCAACTACTGCGTGCAATTAGTAAACTGGTTGTGCATGACCGCCTTCGACGGAAACGCTGCTGCTCAGACCTGGTGATGTTACGGTTTTCCAGATCACACAACAGTGTATCGGCAACTATGGGTTCCATGACCTTGGAGAGTATAGGAAGAAGGGATACTGGGCGGTAGTTGGAGGGATCAGTTCTGCTTTCACCTTTGTGCATCGGGGTTATTATTCCAAGCTTCCGCATGACGGGAACTGGATTCTGGTCTCTGCGGCGCTGGAAAAGTTGAGCTAAATTTTCTGCCAATTGTCTTGCTGCTGCTTCCAGTGCCTCTGGAAGAATGGTGTCGACACCCGCCAAGCTGTGTTTGCGTAGAGAGGTCAGCTTTTGAAATACAGGCTCCATGGTAAAAGTGATGCGGGTTAGTCCTTGCAAGGAGACGACAAATGTTGGCAGGTCGCTTGGTGACAAGACCGTTTGAAACGTTGGAGCATATTGCATCCGCAGCGCACTTGCTGCTTCCACAGCTATTCTTGTTGGGCTGTCGGCCGTCCTGAGTGGAGGAAATCCTTGCCTCACTTTTCGTAGGCTATTGAAGTTCTTGTGCAGCAGCCTGTTGTTAGCACGGAAGCTTCTCGTGATGTTCTGCTGATAGGCGGCTTTGTCTTCTCTTAGCAGTTGAGTGCAGTGGTTACGTTGGGCTATGTCGTTGTCACAAATTTCTGGTGCTGGAGCTTCTCTGTACACTCATCATGCTGCGTTGCGTACTGTCATCCATTTTCGAGCTGTTCCTAACGAAAGAACCTGAGGTACACTTATTGTAAACTCTTATTTCTGAAGCCTCCGCAATCAACTGACTGAACTTATTGATGAACTCGAGCCAGACGACTTCCGGTGGTTCTTCGGCAAGGAACCAATTTGTGGTGCTGAAGAGCTGGGCTAATCGACCGCAGCTTATGATTGTTCGCAAAGTCTCATTCTTCGCATTTGCAGACGAAGTTGAAACTGATCACGGCATGATCACTGCAACCCAATGGGCAGTCTAAAACCAACACATCAATCATATGCTCCTCGTTAGTAAGCACAAGATCCAGCACAGATGACCTGTTACCAGTTCTGAACCGAGTGGGCAAAGTGATGTGATTGTAACGAGGAACAGTGGTTACGAGATCTTGTAAATGGGCTCTGAATTGTTCTCCGATCGTGGCAGGAGTTACTAAACATTGTAGGTTGAAATCAATTATGATAAATATGTGAGTGTAATTTCGCTGTAAACTGCATCTTAAAGCATTTGATAGATGGCTGTTAGTTTCGTGTGCAGAGTTAGGAGGGGCGGTACACCAAGACAATAAGTCTCTGCATTTTAACTACAAGCAACACCAAAGATAGTCGGGGAACTGCGTGTCTGAATCCGCCACGGCTTCGCACTGTAATTCGCTTCGGTAATACAGGATTAACCCTCCTCCTTTTGTGAGCATGTCGTTCCGGATCAGCGACATGCCGGGTAGCGAAACTTCAGCGTCCGTCATTCCCGTGTGCAACTACGTCTCAGTGATAATAATTACTTCCTATGACTGGGATGCTTGGTGATCTTTCAGTTCGCCCAGTGTAGTAAAAGGACCTTGGGTATTTGCAAGCAAACAGGCCAGTTTCTCGGTCTCTAGGAGCCCACAGAGGGGGTGAAGGGGTCACATGTGGGGGAATGCCGACCGATGGGAGGTCGGCAGTTACTCGATTTTTGATGAGATCATGGTTTCTCGTCTGAAAATTGATTCAGCTAAGATGCGTCCCAATATTCGTTTAGACCTACGTCAGAGTCAATTAAAGCAGCAGTCAAGTTACGCTTCTGTACATTCGTCGGTCCGCTTGCTGCTTTAGATGTTATAATATTTAAACTGTGCAAAGCTTCTGCGACCTTTACCGGATGTTCAGAAGGAAGACTTTTCCGATTTCTCCGCCATCTATCCAAAACATCCGTTGCTTGTTGCTCTGACTTAAGCATAAATTTTATGATTATAGGATCGCGCCCTCTACAGTTTGATGATAGAGGTATCCTGGTGAGCGATAGCGCCACAATATTATCCAAAGAAAGTGTTTCACGAATGAACCGCTACTGTTCTAACTCGTGCTTTTCAGTCTCTTGAACATCGTCTGAAGGATGCTCTGGCACGCCATGTATGAAGATTGTGTTTAGCCGTCATATTACGCGACTAGAACAACACTTCAGCGCCATTCGTCCAACTCCACCACCATTCACTTCTCGAAGCCAATACGTTCTCCCAACTTGTACACGTGCCCCTTCGTTCTCGTGCGCTTTGATGCAGTTCGCAAAACTTTGACACCGCCTTACGAATGCTGTTTCAGGGTTATCGCTCGCAAGAAGAAGTATTTCGTATTGGACAGAATGGGTTCTAAAGATTCCGTCAGTATTGATCGTCTTAAACCAGTGTACGTTGAATCTAAGTCACCGCAACAGAGTTCTGACACTTCTGACGATGAACAGACTCCGCTGCATAGCACCCCACCCACCCAACTGATGTGTGACTCCAATGCTCGCTCTTCTCCCCAGCGCCCATCTGTCGCAAATTCATACACACAAAACCGTACACGTTTTGGACGCGCGGTTATTCTTCCTTCTAAGTTAGATACGCACGTCAGATAGTACGTATAGGTTGTTCATCCTCGTGAATCACGCTCTGGGAGGGGGAGTTCTGTAGCGCTTGTAAAGTGCTTCATTTCCAATAGTACTTTATTTTCCATCTTCCTCGAAGTATCGTACAGTTGTTTTCATTATCTGATTCGGTACAACCATTCTTCGAATTTTGCTTGGCGTTCTCACTTCGGCTCGATCCGCGTGCGTTCTTCGTGTTGGTCTGCGTGCTTACTCGGTGTCTGGTGAGCGAAATCGTTACTGACTAGGATTATGTTCTTGTCGAGGCGTTCGACCAGTTTCGGACATTTGGAAGACTTAGAAATAACCGAACTACGGATAGACTTTGTTCATAACTTACTGAGCTTTCCGTTAGCCATTTTGTGTAGTCCTTTTCCACAACATCGTAATAAACAGTGTATCTACCGTCAATGTGGAAAATTAGGGCACTTGGCCCGAGTTTGCCGATCTAAACCTGACACATCTGTGACATCCTGTTTTCCAAAGAAGGTCGTGTAGGTTGTCCAGTCTTCAGACGAAGAAGACCAGCTAAACACCATCTGGAACTAACGTCGAGCGTCTGTAAGATTCACCCACCCTACACTGTGAAATTGGAAATAGTAGGCCAGTTGGTTAAGGTAGAAGTTGATACCGGTGCCTCAGTTACCATAAACAATGCTACCTCAGTAAAAAGATTATCCAAGGTATCTCCTATGAATCAGCTTTGTGTCCGTACACTGGGCAGCCAATACCGGCGCTGGGAAAATGTACTGTTCATGTAACTTATCATGGGGGAAGCGAACCTTATGGGCATATGTTGTGGCGAATGATTGTCCAAATTTACTCGGGCTCGACTGGATTAAATATCTTCCGACCATGCTATAGACAGTTCAGTTCATTTCCATTTGCCATTGCTTAAAGGATGTGCTTAACAAATATTCTGCCGTTTTCGATGGGAAAGTAGGAAAATGGCACGGATATCAGATTAGTATTAAATTACGGTCGGAAACTTTTTCGCTGCACGTACGCTATCTTATTCCCTGAGATCAAATATGGAACAGAGATAAAGAGTTTGCAATCAGCAGGAACCATCGAGCTAGTCCAATACAGTGAGTAGGAGCTCTAATAATTCCAGCATTAAAGCTGGATAGTTCTGTGCGTATTTGTGGTGACTATAAACTAACTGTTAATCGTCGTTTAATTCTGGTTAAGTATCCCTTACCTCGGATAGGGGATATGTATGCGACGCTGGCAAGAGGACAAAAGTTTACACAGAGCGACCTCAGTCACGCGTACTTGCAAATTGAGTTAGACGAGACCTCTCACTCAAGCACCACGATAAGTGCGCACATGGGTCTATTCCAGTACAAACGTCTGCCCTTCCGAATCAGTTCGATCCCAGTGGTATTCCAAAGGATCAATGACAACCTGATCAAAGATATTCCTTTCACTTACGCCTATCTTGACGATATTCTAATTACAGGACGTACAGATGCTGAACATTTACAAACGCTATCCACTGTGCTCGAACATCTACAACTGAGTGGACTCAAACTGAACAAGTCCAATAGTACGTTTTCTCAAATTTTGTTCCTTACCTTGGTTACCTTCTCGATATAAACGGATTCCACGTGTTAGAAGACAAATTAATGTCCATCCTTGTCACACCTGAACCCAAGAATGAAGCTGAACTCCGGTGACTTTTAGGGATGTTTTCGCACTATCGTCGCTTCTTACCTAACGCCTCAACAGTATTTGCCCCCTTGTACAAACTGTTACACAAGCGGAAGTCCTGGACTTGTTGTCCAAATCAAAGGAAGGCCTTCACAAATGTAAAAATGGTGCGCAGCGCCTCCCCGCATCTCGTGCATTTCGATCCGAGCCGGCATCTAGTGCTGCAGTGTGACGCTTCCCCACGCGGAGTAGGCGCAGTCCTTTGCCACCGGACAGATGACGGTTTTCTTCGTCCAATCGCTTTTGTTTCTCATACCCTGCAACCCGCTGAAAGCAATTATTCCAAACTGGACAGAGAGGCGTTAGCGTTTATTTCCGGAGCCAAGAATTTACACCAGTACGTCTGGGGAAGACAATCTGATGTCCACACCGACCATAAACCATTTCATTCGCTTCTGGGTGAGGAGAAAGGAATCCAATAGATGTCTTCGCCTCGAATGCAGAGGTGGGCACTACTTTTGAGTGCCTATAACTACAAACTTCATTATGTAAACGGACCTAGTAATAACATTGCCGATGCACTTAGTCGCCTCTCGCAGCAGCATGGCACCAAAACGAACAGTGAACCCATGTAGTTTATCAATTTGATGCAACACCTTGAAAAGACACCCATCCGGAGTGACGTGGTGAGGAGACTGATTGACCGGGACCCTGTATTGTCGATGGTGAAACGGTTCTTGATGGCCATATGGCCTACAAGCACGTCAGACGAACCGAAACCATTCGGCTGTCGGAGTAATGAGTTGAGTCTATACCACGGCTGTATATTTCGAGGCTCGCGCATAGTTTCACCAGAAAAACTATGGCCATTGTTGCTGAGATAGCTGTATGAAGCACACTCTGGCGTGAACAGAATGAAGGCGCTGGCACGTGCTTACTGTTGGTGTCCGAACATTGAGCAGCGGCTGCTGAAAAACTGCGAGCAATGTCAGCAATATCAGCGACTAAAATTTCCCGGACGGAAAGGTCTATGGCGTTAGCTGGAGAGGCCCTGGCAGCGGGTACACGCCGACTACCTTGGCCCAATCAATGCGATGATTTGTCTACTTTTGATGGATACCCATTCTAAATGGATAGAAGTACCTCCAGTTTCACATGCGACTCCCACAGCAACAGTTGCAAAAATACGCTCCATATTCACCATTTTCGGTATCCCGGCGACATTGTGCATCGACAACGGAACTTTTTTTAGCAGTGAAGAATTTCAACAGTTCCTGAGTAACAACGGAATACAGCACATTAAGTCTGTGCCGTACCATCCCGCGTCGAATGCAATGGCAGAGCGTGCAGTCCAAACTGTTAAGCGAGGTCGCCTCAAGCAGACTCATGGAACCATACAAACTAAGTTGCATCGTCATGATTACAGAGACATGGTTAAACCCTGAGATAACCGATCCTAAGATCAATTTACCCGGTATGTCGCTGCTTCGAACCGATAGAACCGGAACGGGTGGTGGTGTGATTCTTTAATATAATACAAACCTCTGATGTGAAATTAACGAGCACCCGGAAATCCGAGCTCCCGATTCGCTTTGGTGCCGCGTTTGGTTGCGAAACAAGGACACATGTCTACTAGCCGTGATTTATCGCCCACCAAACTCAACGTCGGAAATGGACTCCAAACTGCACCACGTTTTTCAGTTTGTTTTGAACAAGTCCTTCACCCACATTCTTATCGCTGGAGTCTTTAACGTGCATGACGTAGAAACGCCGGCAACCGACGGTATGCAGTTTAAAGCCTGTTTGCAAGAACTTATTGCTAGCCACCCTCTTTACAACCACGTAACCTCTCCCACCAGATTTCGAACTTCTAACAAGCCGTCGATTCTGGATCTTGTGCTAACTAACGAAGAACACATGGTTGATTGGATAGTTACAAGCACACCACTAGGTGGTAGTGATCATGTCACTCTACTCTTTGATTATATATACTATGCCGAGCACCCTGAAAAGGAGGAGGATAAAATGCACACTGTCACGCACCACAATGTGTTGTCTAAGCTTGTTAAGGATACATCTTGGACTTCCTTAACCGAATGCCCCCCAGATGTTGCCTGGGAAACCTTTACAAGAACGTTTAGCACACTGATAGCGCACGCATCAGAACAGAAGTCCTTCCAATCCAAAAACAAGCGTAAGTCATTTCTGAGGAGCAGAACACGTAAATGCCTGTCCCGGAGGGATATGGTATGGCGAAATCACCAGGATTGCCCGAATGCCGAAACCTGGACTGCATACGTGACACATCGTAACTTCTGTGTGAAACTGATCTGCGAAGACAAGGTCACGCATCAGCAGGAGTTAATGAAGCGATTCTGCACGGACCGCAAACTTCTGTACAAGCACGTTAACGGCCTTCGAAAGGTAAAGCGAGGGGTTCCAGCGCTAGTCACGGCTGATGGGTGCACGCGGTCAGCAATGGAAGCAGCTGATCTCCTACGGCTTCATTACTCCCAAACTTTCCAGCAGGTAGCGAGCCCAAACATTCTCCTCATTTCTATTACTCCACCATCGGGTTTAGACAACATCACCTTCACTGCGGAAGCTGTGTTGAAGAAGTTGTTATCCTTGCGTATCCACAGTTCTCCCGGAGCTGATAACATCCGACCAAAGGCTCTACAGGTGGTAGCTAGTGATCTAGCAGAACCACTGGCTGTTTTCTATCAGCGATGTCTAGAGGAGAACCGTATTCCACCAGTATGGAAGCAAGGGGTCATCACTCCTTTCCATAAAGGAGGTAGCCGCACTGATCCTGCCAACTACCGTCCAATAACACTACTTCCAGTACTATCCAAAGTGATGGAATCAATCATCGCAGATGCGCTGACGCAACACCTGGAAAGCCACAATTTAATAGCCTCAGAGCAACATGGCTTTCGTCAAAAGCATTCGTGTAATACTAACTTATTAATTGCACGTAATAGCTGGACTGCAGCTGTTGATGATGGAGTGGGAGTCGATGTCATCTACCTGGACTTTTCAAAAGCGTTTGATCGTTTAGACCATCGAATTCTCCTTCAGAAGCTTCGGAACTACGGCATTGGCGATCCAATCCTGAGTTAGATTAGCAATTTTCTACAAGAACGACGGCTAGTGGTGAGAGTCCGAGAATCATTTCCTCATGCAATCGATGTGACGTGTGGAGTACCACAAGGCTCGGTTCTTGGACCTCGTCTATTCTTGGTGCTCATTAACGATTTGGCGAGATCAATTACTTCTGATTTCCTATTTTTCGCTGATGATATCAAGATATGGCGAAGGATCAGAGGACCGGACGACCATGAACGGCTCCAGCACGATCTTAACACAGTGTCGAACTGGTCAGTTCAAAATGCCCTACCGTTCAACGTAGACAAATGTCGCGTTGTACAATTACGCCATAGACATAACAACACCTATATACTTGGGACAAACGGATTGCAGAATAGCTCCCAGGAACGTGACCTTGGTGTGATCGTACAGAGCGACCTCAACTGTTCAAAACAGGCTGAGGTAGCTGCGAAAAGAGGCAACCAGCACGTCGGCATTCTGCGAAGGACATTCGGGAGATTTCACCCATCAATCTTCCCAATGATGCACAATTCCTACGTGCGCCCGCATGTTGAATCCGCTATCACAGCTTGGCAACCTTGGTTGAAGCGTGACCTAGAAGCGATAGAGGCACCACAACGAAGAGCAACAAAGAATGTAAAGAGCCTGCGCTATCACTCTTACCACCGAAGGCTGAAGTTGCTGGGAATTTTCAGCGGACGTTATCGAGGGCTGCGCGGCGATCTCATATTAGCGTATCAGATACTGAGTGACCCCAACCACGTATGCCGCCATTTGCTGAAACAGCCACAACACGCAGCTCAGGGGTAACTGCTTAAAGTTGAAGGAACAATACAGCCGTCTAGAGTGTCGACGGAATTACTTTTCCCTTCGGGTTTGCCAACCCTGGAACGTACTCCCAGACTCAATCGTATCCTCTCCTACGTTGGATGCTTTCAAAAAACGACTAGATGTTGCTCTTAGCTCCCAACATTTTGTTACTTAAGCTCCTCTATTGTGGATTACGCCAAGCATGTTTTCAACAGGATTTATGTATCAAATGGACCTAAGTGAGCGACCATATTTTACTTTTCTCACTCCTTACCTCAATGATCACTGCACCCCAGTGTCTTTCTGAACGTTTACGCGCGATAATTTTTTCATTTTACACTGATGTTAATTATCAAAGTATTCATCTCGGCAGACGTTCGATAGATGACCCAGACATATTTTAATTGCATCATATTCACCGCTACCATCCTACGGGACGTGTCAAGCACTTGCTTTTATCCCGTGATAAATCATTGTTCATTATTCATCGTCTCCTGTTCTCTTACCGTACGACAACGACTGAGTCGACAGGGAAGTCACCTGCGGAATAAATGTGTGATCGACCACTACGAACGAGATTGCACCTACTTTTTCCAAACCCTCGAAGGAGAAGGGAGGAAAAGCAGAAGAAAATATATGGGGACGAAAACATGCAAGAGGAAATGTGTCCAAATGATTTTGATCCGGTATACACCAGACTGCCTCACGAAACAAGCTGTCAATCTGCTACACCTATGTCCTCAACTACTAACCAAGTGGAGCTACAGCTGGAGGACGGAGAATCTGGTTCACAAACCAGGAACCACAAACGGATACGGTACAACCACAATTAAGACACTCAAAACGCACACCTAAGCCAATTCATCGGTATCGACCCGGCGTCTGTAGTCTTGACCAGGAAGGGATGGGTGTAGGATGTACTTGGGTATCGATTCGTGAATACAGGCACCCACATCATTGGCTGACAATGACCTTGCCGTACTTTCCTCATTTTATTGGTTTTTCTTTCCGACTTTACCAGCCACTGTAACGCAGGGAGCTTATAGTAAATCGGTTCTATACTACGTGTGCGCGTTCTGTCCCGTTCATTTAGTAAGGGCCATACTTAACAGGGGTGTCATGCGTGACTAGGATGGAGCGATATTTAGTATACGACTACGCGTAACCACCGGTAGTGTCCAGTAAACGCTTCCAGTTCTTCAGCCATTCCGGCTACGGAATGTAGCGCAAAACGTTTGTACGCCCAAGGCTCACTGTAGCCACCGTTCTGATTAGGCAGTTAATTCGGTGTTCTGTACAAATCGCAGAGGTCAGTACTTCGTTCCACGGGTGACTTAAATCCTTATTAGTTGCGTATTTTTATTTAGTTGAGGTTGCTGATACGCTTGTGCTAGAAGCACGTATCATTATGGTACTGTACAGTTTGTTTGTAATTATTTGCAAGAAGTACGGTTATTCAGTGTCGGCCATGTTGTTCAATTGATTCAAGCAGAAACGCGTTAGCTCAAGGTTTCTGAGCGGTTTGTCGCTCTGACCGTCGACATCTTTCGTTGTGTGACGTTGGGGGTCACGAGCGCTGCGCGGTCGCACTTTAGCCAAGGTTGCCGAGACAGGATAGTGCAATAGATGCGGAGACGCACGTATGCATTGAGCATCATTGAGAAGATGGGTGAACCTAAACTCTCCAGTGCTCTTCGCAAGAGATCAATATGCTGGTTACCTCTTTATGAAACGGACTGAGACTGTCTGGAACAACGGAAGTCGTGCAGCACGAGCACACCGAGATCACGTTCCTGTGGGATGGTCTGCAGATCGTGCACCCCAAGATTGTATATGTATGCGTGTGGTGACGAATGTAAACAGTGCGGCAGTTGTCCACATTGAATGGCAGCGCATTCCCCACCGATCAATACTAGATTTTATCGAGGTCGCGCTAGAGAGATCCGTAATCGCTAATTCCTTGATCGCTCGCTAAATCATAACGTCGTCTGCAAAAAGTAAAACTTCCAGGGGTAACTTTCACTGCATCGTTAATGAAGATTAAGAACAGGCGAGGCCCAAGTACCGAGCGCTACGCTAAGATGCACTCCATTCGAATAGGGTCGGACAAAATTATTCGGAATCCATGTCCCTTTGCCGTTCGTAGAGGAAGTTACTGATCACTCCCAACACAGTATCACGTCTGCTAGAGTACTCAGTTTCTGAAGGAGGATACGATGGTCCAAGAGAGCGAACATTTTGAGATATTCAAGTAGATACTATCGGTTCCTGTCCGCTCGTCGACTGCTTCAGCCCAGTTATCGCGTGCTATCAGTAGGTTCGTAGTGCGTGATCGATGTTGACGAAACCCGTGATGCTTTGGCGCAATAATGCTGTGGTTTTCCAGGTAGCCCCATCAGTTCATGCGGGATGATTACCATGACCTTGACGAGCACAGAGAGAAGCGTTACCGGGTGGTAATTGGCAGGCTCAGATCGACTTCCACCTTGTGAATAGGGATGACGCAAATATATTCTCATCTAGCTAGCGCTGAAGTAATCCAATAAGCATTCAGCTAAGTATATGGTAGCTACCTGCACCAGTTTCGGGTGAATGTTCTCCCCTTCAGGAGAGGTGTGTATACGCAAGGACAGCAGCTTATTCAGCACTGTAACTGCGATGCATGTAACGATAATCAAGACTGATAGCAGAGTACTAGAAACGAGAACAGCGTTCAAACCTTGTGTCCCTTGGAATTTAGGTTGGCACTGTGCCGCTAAGGCGTTGGTCGCCTCTCTTGTTGCTCGTGAATACCCACCAAACGTATTGAGTGGCACGATTCCGCACTGCATTTTACCAAGACTGTTGACATGTTTGTAAAGAAGCTTGTCTTTCAGACAACGTCGCTTCGCCAGCCCCTGTTGGTGTGTCAACATGTCATCACAAACCAGCAGCACAGAGTAGTTGCGTTGAGCTGCGGACCCGGACCTGGGACACGTGTTGTCAAGCTGAAACATCCAGGATGGAATGGCATTCGCGGTTAACATATTCGAAGGAGAAATGAGACGCATATACTGCATGAAAATGCATTTTCATCAAAACTCAGCTTAAGTTCTGCCCATCAGGTGACTACACATTATAAAAGAGAAAAATTAGAAGTCGTTAAACATGCAACTGCATGGCTTCGTTTAACAGGCGTTTGTCGTGTTATCGACTACATTACAGGTTGATAGAAGGTTTACTGTCCGAAAAATAGCTACTGGGGAGAGTGGAATAGCTGAATTTCGTTTGTTTTTTTTACATACAATTGAGCAGCCATCAGTAAGATTGCTGCGTGTATACGTTCCGACATACCTTTGACAAGGGGACACGGCGCGTAATGGGACAAGCAGATACCATAGTGTACCTCAGGGTCTTGTTCCTGGCACTGCGATCCGGATTTTATTAGGCAGAACAAGTTAAACCTATCGACGAAACTTAATCTTGGCGGAAGCAGTTTCCCTAGAAAAGCGGTTAGCAATTACATCACCGAGGGGAAGATCCTAACAAGGAAACGCAACCATACGAATGTCTACACGCTTCGTTGAGACGATATTGAATGGTGCCAGACATCTAGGACAAAACCATACGTAGAAGGCTGCTGCAAAAAAGAGCTATCATTGGGCCAATACATCGACATTGAGAGGAAGAAACGGTGATCGCTTCCAAGTTTCGTCCAATAAGTACTGACACAATGGTGAAGCTGTGTGCAGGTACTCGCCCGAGTTCTCTGTGTCGTCGCTTACGCGACAGGAGAGACAGCCACAGTCTTGAGGACAGGAGCTGGCTAGACAAGGTGGCGATGTCTGAGAACTGCACAAGCTCCTAAGGTTTGAGGAATGGATAACAACTGGTCTAATACACAGGAAAGTGAATACAACTGATCTGCAATACCTAGCATTACTGTGAGAATGGAGCATAGCGTTCTGGTTTGAGGTGGCTGGGAAACCGTTTGCAGACGGTTGAATGCCATATGGACATGTCTGATAGATTCGTTGACTAATGCGTCTTTCTCCCTGTGAATTCCATCACATCCAAATTGTGGGCCGGGTCAAAAGCAGCGCAGCAACAACTGGACTCAAGTGAACTCTCCGAACGAGTCTACGCGTGGAGGAATGCTCCACATAGTGGAGAAGGTGTATCGGTCTTGTTGCACATTGACTGCTCCTCCGCGCTAGCCATGGACGAGCTGTTGTCGCCGCTACTAAGGGCTTACGCACAAATGGAATCACGGATAGCTTAGAAAATTACCCTAAACCGGGGGTAACCGAACGTTCTTCTCAGTGGGTCGGTTAACTGACAAAATGACTTGCATAGGCCGCATAATCATTCCGCAGAGCAATTGCAAGCTAGAACAAAAACGCGAAAAAAATAAAACAAACGTGATATTCAGCGTCTACTTTTATGCTCTTAATAGCCGTAATGAAAGCTGAAATAAACTGGAGCAGAACAAAAACTATATTGAACTTCAAACATATTATTCAATTGAAATCAGAAAAACAGAAGGCTAGGAGTTACTGGCGAAAAAACAGCACACTAAAGGTACACTAAATTTCGTTGTTATCTTCGCTGATAGAATATCTCACACACGAAGGTTGACACAATTCTGGGTGAATCGGTTCACCGACTCATGGCGTACGGCCCGCTGCGTTTCTGGTGTACATTTGATCGAAGGCTTTGGTTGAGGATCCGAGTGATTCTCCTGTCAGATGTGGACACCCTGACAGTATTCCAATCCAAAAACTAACCATGAATCACGCCATAATAATAATCCCACGCTGCACCAGCCATCGCGCAGTGGCATTAGGAAAACGACCGCTTTATCTACTGCATGCAGCTGGGTGGATAAGCGAAAACATGCTACCCATAGCGTCCCCCATTTCCTTCTTTCCCAGCACATAAGCTGCATATCCCCACTACTTCCTCCAATCCAGATCGTCACCATACATCCGATTACCAGCCAACACAATTGTATGCCCTGCGCAAACCGCTTAACGCCGAGCGTTGGAACGTGCGCACACTGCCCGACCGGAACACGAGTAGGCGTCCGAGTGACGCTGTGGAACCCGCGCGCTACGGGATTGACATTGCTACACTCCACGAGACATGGCTCGCTGAGCAAAGGAAGCTGTATGAGAGTGGTGCGGGTTACACATTCTACTCGGTGGGAAACGCCGCCTAAGCACCACGTGATCATGGAGTCGGATTTGCACCATCCGACCCCCAAGTAGCCAGCTGGTGGCAGAGCCGACCGGGATCAGCGCACGACTGATGACTCTTCGCCTGCGACTTGGAAGAGCTAAATTTGTCACTTTTATATGCACGTGTGGTCCCACTACGTGTTATCCTGATGACACGAGGGATCAGTTGTCCTCCGTGGTACGGTCTTTGCCGATGAGCGACCGATTAGTTCTGCTGGGTGAGTTCGACGCAGGCGTTGGGCGTGATGCGTCGGTGTAGATAGATATCATCGGTCCGCGTGGCATTGGTTCAGTGAATACGCACGGTGTGTCAACCACGAATAGATGGTTTGCACTACGTGCTAGTGATCTAGTTGCGTGGACGCAAGCACGGAGTGGTCACGCTCACCTGCTTGATTATTTCATCCTACACCAGCATGACATGAATGAAGTACGCATGACGCGTGGAGCTGAGTGTGGCACTGATTACAAGTTGGTACAGATCAAATAGTATAACTATTTTCGTAAATCTACATGTTGCTTACCTGCCATGAACCAGCGAAATGTTTAAGGTTGTTCCTTTAGATACCATAGAGAAGTGGGTAGAACTGGCGAAAGCGATGGCTGCCCCCCTTGGCGATATCGAAGCCATCGCCTCAGTGAGCTACCTGCGGCACCACATCCGTGCACAAGTGAGTGCTGCGGTCGAACAAACTATCAGACGCGCAAACTGCAAGCGAGCCGATTGGTTTGACGGCAACAGTGCGACTATTGGCGCATTGGTGTCGGCTAAGGATGCAGCAATCGTCGCACATGTGACGGACTCTTCTGACTGCGAGAAAGAGTACTTCTCGCAAACTTCAACGGCGATTCACTCGAGAGCTCCGTCGCATCAAGAATACATGGTGGACGGAGAATGTGAAGGAGATGGAATGCTCTGCCGAACACTAATACCAAAAAGAATTATTTGACTCCTTGAAAGCGGTGTATGGACCCACGTTGTAGACGCTGAGGGAGCTGCTCGATAATATTTCTGACGCTGCCTGTACACCGACTGCAGACATAATGCAGCTCTGACGAAAGCACTTGAACTGTCGAACAACCCTTCAGAGATGGTCTGGTCTAGGATTTCAGAAAATTTGGTAGATGACCGGTTAATGTATTTATGGTAATAGACAACGTTTCGCTTTTGACACAAAAGCTTCATCAGGCGAAGTTAATTATCTTAACATTGGCATTTTATAGCGATCATGACAAAGCTACATGCAGGGACGAATCAATTTGCAGTTCAGCAATGAATGCTTACAGCGGTCAAGGGTCACTATGTTCGTAGGTACATTGTAGCTTTTTTCAGTCAGGGTCAAGTGGGGAAAGGAAATTGCCGGTCCGTGGAGAGTTACATGTGTGGCTAGCAATCTTAACTGAACCGTTGTAAGGAATTTGGAATTCGGTGGAGAGTGGGTAGATAGTTCATTGCGATTTGGGATCCATCCACCGATGCTTATCAAACTGGTCGGAGTAAGACTGGACGCCAGGCACTAGACAGCCCTACTCCGTCTATTCGATTCACGCAGATTTTAGACTTGCTTATTTCTATAGCCTCAGCAATCAGCCTTTGTTTGGTTGATCGTAATCCCTTCCTGATAACCTCCACATTTTCGAAGTCCATTTTGTGCCCCGTGTCTAGCGCATGCATTGCTATTGCCGAATCTCTGAGTAGAGCTCCATACTCTAACTCATTTCGCGGAGGTCGTGATATGTGTCGCCTATGTTCTGAAATCCTTGTACGTAATTCCCTCGCTGTTTGGCCTATATACACTTGCGTACAATCTTTACATGGAATTTTGTAAAGACAGTTAGTTGTTCCATCTAAGGGTAGTGAATCTTTTACATGCACAAGCGTAGACCGTATCGTTCGACCATTCTGGAAAACTACCCTTATCTTCTCCTTATTCAGTACTCTCCGAATCGCTTCCGAAGTTCCTTCTTTATACGGAATACCCACTGTCGCTATCCACTCTGTGGTTGGTGTTGCGCGTGGGTGTAGACATTTCTGTAGCTGTCGTTTCACCAATCGTTTCGGATATCCGCTAACTATTAGGCTTTTCATCGCCTGCCTCTGCGCTGCCTTCCTATCTTCTTCCTTCGTGCACAGAGCACTTGCTCTGTGAAATAGCGATGAAGCGATTCCTGCATACACGTGCTTCGGATGGCTTGAACTATAGCTAAGTACCCCATCTGTGTCCATTGGTTGGCGATACATTGTCGTTTTTAACGTACCTTCCTTCCTATGTACCAGAGAATCAAGGAACGGAACTGTACCGCTCTGCGACTCAAGTTCCACGGTGAACTTTATCGCATCATCAATGGAGTTCAAACAGTTTAAAAATTCCTCTTTTCTATCACTTTTTATAATCGCAAAAGTGTCATCCACGTAGCGCCACCATACTTTCAGGGCACCACGGAAATTTAGTAATGCTTTCTTTTCAAACTCTTCCATGTACATATTGGCTAATACGGGGGATATTGGAGATCCCATGGCCAGACCCTGTTCTTAAGTGAACATTCTAGACTGGAATGTGAAATAAGTCATGTCGAGACACAAAGCTATCCCCTCGACCAGTTGATCCACTGTCAGCTTTGTTCTGTCTTCTAAGCTGTTGTCCCCTACCAAGCAGTTTTTCGCTAATCGTAACGCCTCCTCCTTGGATAGATTCGTGAACAAGGAGGTAACATCGAAGCTGACCATCAATTCGTCTTGTTCGATGCTCACCCCTCGCACCATTCCTGCAAACTCATAAGAGGTCTTTACAAATGTGTTTGTTCTCCCTGTTAAGGGTTGCAGCAGGCTCGCCAGATATCTCGCGAGTTCATGTGTGGGAGAGCCTATGCCATCCACTATAGGTCGCAAGGGGACATTGGGCTTGTGTATCTTTGGGAGACCGTAAATTCTAGGTGGAATAGCCGATTTCGGATAAATGCTATACCATTTGCCATTACCTAAACTGTCCTTCACCGTCCTTAGGTAACTAGCGACATCTGATTTCTTCTTATTCATTACCGATGTAATGGATTTCTGCTCAACCTCTTTGTATGGTCCCGTAATCAAATGCTCCTTCATGTTTTCTAAATAATCTGTTTTGTTCATTACCACTGTTACTTTACCTTTATCCGCTCTTGTAATGACAGTACTAGTATCCTCTTTCAGGTTCTTTAACGCTATAGTGGATGGCATAGGCTCTCCCACACATGAACTCGCGAGATATCTGGGGAGCCTGCTGCAACCCCTAACAGGGAGAACAAACACATTTGTAAAGACCTCTTATGAGTTTGCAGGAATGGTGCGAGGGGTGAGCATCGAACAAGACGAATTGATAGTCAGCTTCGATGTTACCTCCTTGTTCACGAATCTATCCAAGGAGGAGGCGTTACGATTAGCGAAAAACTGCTTGGTAGGGGACAACAGCTTAGAAGACAGAACAAAGCTGACAGTGGATCAACTGGTCGAGGGGATAGCTTTGTGTCTCGACATGACTTATTTCACATTCCAGTCTAGAATGTTCACGTAAGAACAAGGTCTGGCCATGGGATCTCCAATATCCCCCGTATTAGCCAATATGTACATGGAAGAGTTTGAAAAGAAAGCATTACTAAATTTCCGTGGTGCCCTGAAAGTATGGTGGCGCTACGTGGATGACACTTTTGCGATTATAAAAAGAGATAGAAAAGAGGAGTTTTTAAACTGTTTGAACTCCATTGATGATACGATAAAGTTCACCGTGGAACTTGAGTCACAGAGCGGTACAGTTCCGTTCCTTGATTCTCTGGTACATAGGAAGGAAGGAACGTTAAAAACGACAATGTATCGCCAACCAATGGACACAGATGGGGTACTTAGCTATAGTTCAAGCCATCCGAAGCACGTGTATGCAGGAATCGCTTCATCGCTATTTCACAGAGCAAGTGCTCTGTGCACGAAGGAAGAAGATAGGAAGGCAGCGCAGAGGCCGGCGATGAAAAGCCTAGTAGCTAGCGGATATCCGAAACGATTGGTGAAACGACAGCCACAGAAATGTCTACACCCACGCGCAACACCAACCACAGAGTGGATAGCGACAGTGGGTATTCCGTATAAAGAAGGAACTTCGGAAGCGATTCGGAGAGTACTGAATAAGGAGAAGATAAGGGTAGTTTTCCAGAAGGGTCGAACGATACGGTCTACGCTTGTGCATCTAAAAGATTCACTACCCTTAGATGGAACAACTAACTGTCTTTACAAAATTCCATGTAAAGATTGTACGCAAGTGTATATAGGCCAAACAGCGAGGGAATTACGTACAAGGATTTCAGAACATAGGCGACACATATCACGACCTCCGCGAAATGAGTTAGAGTATGGAGCTCTACTCAGAGATTCGGCAATAGCAATGCATGCGCTAGACACGGGGCACAAAATGGACTTCGAAAATGTGGAGGTTATCAGGAAGGGATTACGATCAACCAAACAAAGGCTGATTGCTGAGGCTATAGAAATAAGCAAGTCTAAAATCTGCGTGAATCGAATAGACGGAGTAGGGCTGTCTAGTGCCTGGCGTCCAGTCTTACTCCGACCAGTTTGATAAGCATCGGTGGATGGATCCCAAATCGGAATGAACTATCGACCCACTCTCCACCGAATTCCAAATTCCTTACAACGGTTCAGTTAAGATTGCTAGCCACACATGTAACTCTCCACGGACCGGCAATTTCCTTTCCCCACTTGACCCTGACTGAAAAAAGCTACAATGTACCAACGAACATAGTGACCCTTGACCGCTGTAAGCATTCATTGATGAACTGCAAATTGATTCGTCCCTGCATGTAGCTTTGTCATGATCGCTATAAAATGCCAATGTTAAGATAATTCACTTCGCCTGATGAAGCTTTTGTGTCAAAAGCGAAACGTTGTCTATTACCATAAATACGTTAACCGGTCGTCTACGAAGTTTTCTGAAAGCATATCTTCCCGATCGGTTCCAAATATGTTCCAAGATTTTGTATGATCTGGTGTATTTTACACTTGCTGCAATATTGAGAGATGAAGATGTGTCTTGCCGCCACACCGACACTGGATGAGACGTCAAGAGCAGTTGCTTAGCTAGGAGGCAGCAATTGCGCCGGTTTCGACAGGATACCGCCTGAAGTTCTGAAGCACGACGGAAGCGCATTGATGCCTGCGCTGCACCACAACCTTTAACGCGTATGGATTTTAATGTAAATGCTGACTGACCTGAAGGATGCTCTTGTGCCACTACTGTATAATGGGAAAGAATGCAAGAATTGTGCCACGATTAATCGTGCAACCAAGTTCCCGAATCGTGTTGGGAATTCAGCCTCCCGATTCCTGCCCAACCGCCTTGTCATTTAGGTTGTGGAATCGAACGTGGCGGAGGGGAGATGCGAATTCCATTCGGGACGTAACCCCATCGATATGGTACTCACGGCCCGTCAGATGGAGGAGAAATGCAGAGAGCGACACCAGCTATTGTACTCGCTGTTTGTTGACTTTACCAGGGCATATGACACGGTGAATCGCCACGCACTATGGCTGGTGTTGGGTAAGTTTGGTTTCTCGAGTATGTCTGTAAGTTTAATTGTATGTCTACACATGCCTCCCGGTCTTATTCCTTCGGGTTTACACTGGATATGGGGTGTGTGGATGGAGCTGTGGGCGGTGCAGCGCAAGCCACCCGTGGTCCCTCTGTAGGCGCAGGCGTCCTGTGGCTGGCCACAGTGACAGGCAAATCCGAAACCGGATGCCGCCAACCATGTCTACACGGTGGCGGGAGAGCCTATGGTGCGCTGAGGCTGGTGGTGGCTAGATCCTGACAGATGGTCTACCCATTGCTGCTACTGTTGTGCCATTTGCTCATGTCCTGGGCGCCTCCTCGTGGCGACCGCTGGGTGGGATTTGGGTTTTGCCCTTCTCCCTGCTAAGATCCAGGACACCAATCCGCATGAGTCGGCTAACTGACCATGTGCTAGACCCGCTGCCTTTCGGGTGTATATTTAATCGAAGGCTTTGGCTGAGGACCCGAGTCGTTCTCCTGTCAGGATTGGGCGCCCTGGCAGTATCCTAGTCCATCCTCTCCGGAGGTTAGGAAGTGGTCGATGGCCCACTTCCCGTAAAACCTAGCCATGGGAGACAACAGGTTTACGGGTTATAATCTCACAGCTCGATTGGCGTAGAGCACGAGGGCCACGCATTGTCTCTGACGGTGGGAGGACACCTCCGGGTGTTCAATGGTTTGCTACTGCCCGCATCAAGCCAGGCAGCCCCTGGTCAAATTGGTGCAAACCCGCCAAAAACCCACCTGCGTCTGGCCGTGGTCGCAGGTGCGTATCCAATTACGGTCGCAAAACATATGATAATTGTTCCAGAACCTCAAAGGCTGCGTGTGACGGCCGTCAAGCAGATCCCCATCTGTCTCTGCAATCACATTCCCGAGCTGGATCTGCTCTCCACTGCCTTGTGGGTCAGGCTATTGAGCCAAAGGCTCCGGGTGGAGTCCCTCAAGCAAACCTCCGAAGCACAACGACCACCTCGCGTGCGATTGCCCACCAGTGCAATCGTATGCCTGCGCGCAAAGCACTCAGCATCGGGTGCTGGAACGTGCGCACACTACTGGACCGGAACTCCAGCGAGCGCCCGGAGCGACGCACTGCACTGGTCGCAATGGAGCTGGCGCGCTACCACATCGATATTGCGGCGCTCAGTGAAACTCGGCTCGCTGAGCAAGGTAAGTTACATGAAGCAGGTGCTGGCTACACATTCTACTGGGTGGGCAACGCCGCCTCAGCACCACGTGAACATGGGGTCGGATTTGCAATATCCGATCGCCTCCATGGCCAGCTGGTGGGTGAACCAACGGGCATCAGCGCGCGACTGATGACTGTTCGCCTACGACTCGGAAGAGGTAAGTTTGCCACTTTTATAAGCACGTACGGTCCGACCATGTGTTATCCTGATGACACGCGTGATCAGTTCTACACTGAGCTATCCTCCGTGATACGGTCTGTGCCGAGGAGCGACCGACTATTTCTGCTGGGTGACTTCAACGCGCGCGTTGGGCTTGATGCATCAGCGTGGACAGATGTTATCGGTGCGCATGGCATTGGTTCAGCGAATGCGAACGGTGACAGGCTGCTCTCACTGTGTGCCACTCACGGCCTGACGATCACGAACACTCGGTTTGCACTGAGTGCGAGTGATATAGCAACTTGGACGCACCCACGGAGTGGTCACGCTCACCTGCTCGACTATGTCATCGTACGTCAGCGTGATATGCGTGAAGTGCGCCTGACACGTGTACTGCGTGGAGCTGAGTGTGGCACTGATCACAAGTTGGTTCGGACCAAACTGTACATATATTTTCGTAAATCTATGTATTGTACTCCCGCCGTGAATCGGCGTAAATTTAACATTCTCTCCCTCGGTACTGTGGCGAAACGTACTGAGCTGGAGAAGGCGATGGCTGCACGCCTGTGTGGTGATGTGGACTGCATAGCCACAGTGGGCGACCTGTGGCACCACATTCGCGACCAGGTGACAGCTGCTGCCGAGGAGACCATCGGGCGCGCAAACTGTAAACGGCCTGATTGGTTTGATGACAACAATGTGACGATTGACGCATTGGTGTCAGAGAAGAATGCAGCATTTGCTGCACATGTGGCAGACCCCAGTGACTTGGGGAAGAGTAGTCAGTTTCGCAAACTTCGACGGCGACTGACCCGAGAGCTCCGTCGCATTAAAAATGCATGGTGGACGGAGAAGGCGAAGCAGATGGAATGCTACGCCGAACGCCGCCAACACAAGGAATTCTTTGACTCCTTGAAGGCGGTGTATGGACCGAGATTGGAGCCTCTGAGGACACTGATCGATGGTAGTTCAGGCGCTACCTGCACCCAGACTGCAGACATAATGCAGGTCTGGCGGAAACACTTTGACTGTCTCTTGAACAACCGTTCAGAGATCGACTGGCCTACATTGAACGGCCTGAAGCAGCACGATGTGAAGGCGGATCTGGCGGATACGCCGACACTGGATGAGACGCAGAGAGCACTTGCTCAGCTGCGAAACGGCAAATGTGCCGGAGGTGACGGGATCCCACCTGAAGTATTGAAACACGGTGGACCCGCGTTGTTGACTGCGCTGCACCACTTGGTGCAACGCGTGTGGATTGAGGAGGAGGTGCCTGCTGAGCTGAAGGATGTCCTTGTGCTACCACTGTACAAGGGCAAAGGTAGCAAGCAATGTTGCACGAATTATCGTGGCATCAACTTACTGAGTTGTGTGGGCAAGGTGATTGCCCGAATCCTGCTCAACCGCCTCGTCAGTCAGGTTGTGGAACCTAACGTGGCGGAAGAGCAATGTGGATTCCGTTCGGGTCGCAGCACTATAGATATGGTGTTTGCGGCTCGTCAGTTGCAAGAGAAGTGCAGAGAACGACACCAGCCATTGTACTCGCTTTTTGTTGATTTCACCAAGGCATTTGATACGGTGAACCGCGAGGCATTGTGGCTGGTGTTGGGTAAGTTTGGTTGTCCGCGTAAGTTTGTAAGTTTAATTGAATGTCTGCACAGTGGTATGCGAGCGAGGGTGCAGCTGAGTGGAGAGACCTCGGATGACTTTGCAGTTGTCTCTGGTGTGAAGCAAGGCTGTGTCTTAGCTCCTGCCCTGTTTAATATATATCTTCATGCAATGTTGTCTTGTGCTTTTGATGCGGCTTGTGCTTATGGTGTTCGTGTGGAGCACCGTATTGATGGTGGGTTGCTGAACATCCGTCGTTTCGGTGCGAGAACTCTAGTCTGTGAGACAACTATCCGTATGTTGCTGTTTGCTGACGACTGTGCGTTGTTTGCACGCAGCGCGGATGAGTTGCAGCACATGACTATTGCTCTGGCTTCGACAGCGGCCAAATTCGGGCTCACCATCAACACAAGCAAAACTGTCTGTCTCTTTCAGCCTTCACCGGAGGTGCAATCTTCAATATTGCCGCAAATCAGCATTGGTGCTGAAGTATTGGAAACCACCTCCCGCTTTTGCTACCTTGGGAGTGTGATGTCGACTGATCAGCAGCTACACGTTGAGTTGCGTATTCGCGTGTCGAAGGCGGCAGCGGCATTCGGGAAGCTTGAGTACCGAGTGTGGAACAACCATCAGCTTACCATTGGCACGAAGCTGATGGTGTACAAATCCATGGTACTGTCCGTTCTTCTATACGGCAGTGAAACGTGGACGATGTACCGTCGGGATGTGCGATATCTCGAGCGGTTCCATCAGCAGTGTCTGCGACGAATTTTGCGGATCGGCTGGGGCGCCAGAGTTGCAGACACGGAAGTGTTGCGCCGAAGTGGGATGTATGCAGTGGACGGCATACTTTTACTGCGACACCTGAGATGGCTCGGTCATGTGAGCCGTATGGATTCGACGCGGATACCGAAACAACTTTTATACGGTCAGCTGAGTATTGGGAAGCGGCATGCTGGGAAACCAAAGTTACGTTACCAGGACATGATTAAAGTGAGCCTCACACGTTCTAATCTTGATTGCAGATCATGGGAATCGAAGGCGGTTGATCGGCGTGCATGGCGCGATCTAATCACGAAGGCAGTTGCTGAAGTGCGGGAGAAAGTCCTCATGCATGCAGAGAAGAAGCGGCAAGTGCGGAAGCGGCAAGCACCAATGAATTGTACTCCATCGACATCAAGCGCATGGTGCTGTAGAACATGCGGTCGCGAGTGCCTTAGTCAGGCAGGCCTAGTGAGCCATGAGAGAGGTCACTCGGGACCACTGCCGAAGCGACGACGGGTCCTGCAGAGAACGTAGGCAGAACCGGCGCAGCGTTTGTAGGCACGCTGAATTCGATTTACTAACCGCGTGCTTGCATGCTAAGTCTCTTTATTTCAGGTGGTGGGTTTACAGTTTTTACCTTAATGCTTCCTTTCTCATATAAATATCTCCCTGTACTCTATTCCATTAACTTGCACACATCGCCTAAGCCAATTGTATTCGATTTCCATAACATTTTTGTGTTCGTGGCATTCCGTGAACTATACTTCCTGACCTTGTGCACTTAGCTAGGATTTGTTTGTAAACAACTTATTACATATGCTATTTAATTAAGGTTTATATCACCGTTTCCTCATGCATTAATCGAGTTTTTCTCTTTCTCTTTTTCTTTCTCTCTTTCAAGTGTTTGGCTGTCGTTTGATATTCCCGGTGTGGATGCGCTTGATGTGCATGTTGACAAGGTGCCTACCTGTCTATTACCCACTACATCGTTCATACTGGCTCCAGGAGACAGTTGGTCGTTGCTGGAGGGGACGGGGTGCACGGTCCTTGTGGCCGTGCTAGGCTCAAAGAGTGGTTCCATGCAGTCAGTGTGGAGCGGACTACGGTCCAGCCACTGCCTTGTGTGCGCTTGATATCCCAAATACAGCGTGCTTGTGTTTGCCTGTGAAGGAGTGTGGGCCGGCTCCGTTGATGAAACTTGACTGCCATCCACATGCCTCCCGATCTTATTCCTTCGGGTTTACACTGGATATGGGGTATGTGGTTGGAGCTGTTGGTTGGTGCAGCGCAAGCCACCCGTGGTCCCTCTGTAGGCGCAGGCGTCCTGTGGCTTGCCACAGTGACAGGCAAATCCGAAACCGGATGCCGCCAACCCTATCTGCACGAAGGTATGTGGGCGAGGGTGCAGCTGTGTGGGCACCCTTCCGATGACTTTGTTGTTGTTTCTGGTGTGAAGCAAAGCTATCTTAGCCTTTGTCCTGTTTAATATTTACCTTCATGCAATCAGATCTTGTAAGTTTTATATTGTTTGTGATTAGTGTCGGTGCGGAACACCGTATTGATGGTGGGTGACCGAACATTCGTGGTTTCGGGGTGAGAACCCTAGTGTGTGGGACAACCATCTTTATCTTGTTTCTCGCCGACGACTGTGTGTTGTTTGCGCACAGCGCGGATGAGTTGCAGCACATGACTACGGCTCTCGCTTCGACAGCGGTCGAATTCGGACTCGCTATCGACACGAGCAAGACAATGTCTTTTTCAGTCGTCACCTGCAATGGAATCCGTCGGCCTGCCTTAAATCCACATTTGTGCTGAATTTTTGGAAACCATTTCGAGATACTGCCACCTTAACAGTAATGTTTACTGACTTCCAGTTGGTGAACGAGATGTGCATGTCGTATCGAAGGCGTCTGCTGCGTTTGACAAACTGGAGAAACATGTATGGAACAACCATCAACTTACTATTGGGACGAAGGCGCTGCTATACAAGTCTGTGTTGCTGTCCGATGTTCTATACGGCAGCGAGACCTGGACCAGAAGGATGTAAGATATCTCGAGTGGTTTCGTAAAGAGTGTCTGCGACGGATTCTGCGCATCGGCTGGTGTGACAGAGTTGTAGACACAGAAGTGCTGCGTCGCAGTGTCATGTTTTCTCCTTTGACGCACTGGTTCGTAGCTGCACTACGCCTTTCGAGCTGATGTCTGTACCATCGTCGTCACTCACCAAGATTTTTCATCAAATTGTGATTGGCCTATCGGCAAGCGTTTGTATTCATTATTAAGGTTTTTAACTCCTCATACTTTATCTTCTTCTTTGCTTCACCGTTGGTCATGACTGGGCTGCTGTCTTGTGGTGACGGATTACAGCTTCCAAAATAAACAAGTATACCCATGCAAATCATATTGCTACTGACTCGCTGGATTAAAACAAAAAAGTGCCACACTTGATTGATCCGCATGACGGAATGGGCTGAGGCTTCATCACATATAATGTCTGCGTAAAACAGCCCTTTAAAAATCATTTGATACCCAGTCTGATGGCCTATTTACTATTTTGCCACACCGGCACTGAGCCAATTGGAGCATGGAAGTGCTAGTGAAACCCATCGTGGGAATACCCTGCATGGAAGCAAGTCCCCTGGGCGCAGTTCCATGGATGATCGTATTACTTTACTTGAACTTTCGGTTAAATCTACATTTCTTATTGTTCCCAGTTTCTTAATCTCTTTACTATATTCAAACTGCTACTCACTTTTAAAACCCATATGGGAACCATTGAACGAAACACGTAAAATTAACTATATTATGTGATCACGTTGTACATGTCTATAAGACCACTCAATTGGTCTGTGCCTCGCACTGTCGAGGAATAAAACGTTTATTTATTTATTTATATGTATTCAGTGGACTGCGAACGTCTGTTGCGGGAGCTGAGGTGGCTCGGTCATGTTCGCTGCATTGATTTGACGCGGATACCGAAACAGCTGCTTTATGGCCAACTGTGTGCAGGGAAGCGGCACACGGGAAGACTGAAGTTACGTTACCAGGACATAATCAGAGTGAGTTTATCACGTACTAATGTTAATTTCAGGTGCTGAGATGCGATGGCACTTGATATACGTGAATAGCGAGAGCATATCAAGAGGGCGGTTGCCCAGGTACGGGAGAAGGCACAGACGCGGAGGAGTAACGCCAGATAGGGAAGTGACACACTAATGATCGTTAGCCAATGGACGTCGAGTGCATTGTGCTGTAGTACATGCGGTCGCGAGTGACACAGCCAAGTTGGATTAATAAGCCACCAACGTTGCCACTCGGGGCCAACCTCCGAGAGCGTACGAGTAAGCTAAGTATGTAATCATCAGCAGCGCAGCGCCTGGTAAGTAAGCGGTTTCCGGTTCGATTCCATTTACTTATCCAGGCCAATAATGCGGTTGCAATTGGTCTGTAGGTGTGCATTCGTGTTGCGTTTCTCGCATTTGTGGTGTTAGTATTGGAGTGATATCCCCGATCTGGATGCGCTTGATGTGAATGTTGCCTAGGTGCCAACCTGTCCATTATCCACCACCTCATCTATAGACTTCAGGAGACTGTAACCTTGGTGGAGGGGACGGGGTTCACGGTCCTCATGACGGTGCTAGGCTCAAAGAGTGGTTCCATGCATTCCAGTATGCAACGGGCTAAGTCCCAGCCACCACCTAGTGTACATCTGGTACACATGATTCCCTAATTAGACTGACTGGAAGTTACGGCAGTGCATGTTGAAGGAGTGTGGGTCGGCTTCGTAGTCGAAGCGTGGCTTCCATCCACAAGCGTCGCGGTCTTATTCATTCGGGTTTACACTGGATATAGGGTGTGTGGTTGGAGCTGTGGCTGGCGCAGCACAAGACACCGATAGTTCCTTGGTAGACACTGGCGTCATGTGGCTGTCATATGGAGGCCGCGGTGACAGGTAAAGCCATTAAGGGATGCTTCCAACAGTAGTAAATCAGTAAACAAGGCTGGATAACTCTATTATAAACATGTATTTAGGAATACAATAATGCAAAATCCTTAAACATTTGCGCTCCTAGCACGAGTCAGTAAAATATGTACAAACTAACAGCTGCTTAATACTTAGCGTTTTATATGAAACGTGTATCAAAGGAGCTGACCAACTTAGAATTGGGCTATGGAGGTGTGGGATGAACGGAAACACAGTGGGGTGCCCGGACGAATTGGTTTATTGGTGATCACTCACATCAATGTTCTAAAGATTTGACTTCATTGATAGTACGATGGTACGGTGTTGCGTGTATAGCATCTGAACTGGCTTACGCTGGTTGTCAGACCGCATAAGGTCACCGAAAATATGATATGCAGAGTCATACGTAGCTTCTAGAACGCGTCTCGTGTTCTACACGCTGATCGAGCAAATTTGGGTCCTCAATGCAACCGAGTACCGAACCACAGACAACATGCAATTCCGGTATGTGGTTTCAGCGCGTGCATTCCCGTGCTCGTGACGAGCGATTCTGTTGGCCGTGTTTCGATTTCCGATGTCATGAACCTCTGGTGCGCGCTGTTCTTATACAATTGGATTTGTCTATGCTATGGGGACTTAAGTTTGTCTTCACAGTATCGTTCACACCACGCTGACTCGCCATTTGTCACGACTGTCACGTGTTCGGCAAAAGTACACTGGCGCGTTCACGCAATAGAAAACCATTGTTTACTGTATACCTTCATCCATCCAAACTCAATATATATGCTACAAATACCATAGCTTTCACAACCCTGTGTTTGCCGTTGAAAATCAATATAAGCCCACTTGTTGGAGGTCAGTTCTGCCGACCTGATTTACTCACATCATTCGGCTCGCCTTTGTCGCGCCTAGGGGCTATTCTCTTGAACAAGGGGTCTCGCCTTTTTGATCGATCAGCCTTCCTGTCAACCAACCTGCGTGTCGAAAATAGTAACGCAGCCTTCATTGGTTCGTTTGAATAGAAGTAACCTGCTAGCATACGTACGGGCTACGTAGAATGAGTAAAAACATGTACTACTAAGCTGCATTCAACTCTCCACGTGTACTAGTCGATAAAAATTAGTTACCATAATGGCATTGGTTACTGCCCCCTGAATAAATGGTATGAAGTTCCTTTCTTTGTAAAGTTCGGCTGTCGTGAATAAGATTTATCGCAGCTTCGTCCACATGTCCTAACACCTGTCGTCAAGTTGATTTAATCAAGTTGTGCTTGAATCAGGTCGAACTGCGTCTGAATTCCTGTTTAAGCTACAGTCAGAAGGCGCTTACGAGCTGATACCCATTTACACTCCGTTTCAGCAGGGTTTCCGACGCATAATACGTAGTGTGCGCAATATTTAAGGATTTTGGTTGTATGCGCAACGCTCTTGTCTGACTCCACATCTAGCATTATGTTGTCAACTTAAGGTGGATATGAACCTACTGATCACATAGTGATCGCGTGGTTCTATCAAAAAAGTCAGTGTATAGTGGAGCAACACGGCAAGTCAGTAACAACGTGTTAAGAGCTTCGCTCCGGTATAATTTGGTTGCTCCCTCACGTCTACGCGGTTCTACCTAGTTCAAGTGATCTTCACCTCAGAAACCCTGGAAGTGGAGAGAGTGCTGCTTTCGACACTCTACGGTGGGGGGATGGGTGGAGCCGGAGAATAGTGTTGCTTCAGTGACCACAGGGCGGTTATCGAACACTGGTTAGCAAGTCAGTGTTGCTGTCAATTACTGTTCTTATTTGTAATTAGTAGATCCACACTGTCAGGTTGCTAGAAACCATTGTTTTTGATCGAGAATGGCCGCCGTTCGCAGAGTAGCAACATCTAACTTAGAATGCATCGTGGTAGCGCGAAGAACCCCAATTGACCACCGCGGAGTCACTGCTCCTTCGCAGCTGACCTAGTTAGGTGGGATATGGTGCGTCCTTGGTTTGATACAGTGCGTGCAATGTCTGAGCATCTCACAACTCAGGCCTTCCGACTTTTTCCGGCGTGCAGTAGCCATGTGAACGAAGAGACCACTGATCTTTGAAGTGTTGTGTAACAAAAGTTCGATTAACAGCCCAGTGTTTTTAACACCTCCGTACGAACCTGAATGTTTGGAAAAATGGGTGTCTTACTTAGGCAGGCGGTAGTGCCTTCCATACTAGAGCATCCTTAGAGGCACAGGCACCTGGGAGAGTTAGCTTGTTGGTTAGTCTCATCGGTTTTTTGGTAATCCTGTGAAGTATTGGTGCGTCGGTTACCATGTGCACCCTGATAATGTGGATCAAATGAAGAAACATGTACCAATCGACGCAAGTCATCCAACATTGTTACTACAAGGAGTGCACCCGAATCTAGCACTACCACATCACTGGGGTGCTCCAAAATTGTCAGTCTTTTAAGCAGTCTAGTTTTCCTTTTGATAGAAAGAGGAAATGTAGACGACTCGGTGTCATATTGTCGTAAACACTCACTGTCGTAACGCTGACCTGTCTTCGCTCACTGCCTGGTGCCGCGTCCAACCCAGCCGGGGGAAACTAGCGGACCAGAATGGGAAGTTATTCGAATTATTCATGATCATTTTCATAAGTCAAACATATGCCATCATACTGACATGGCTACAGGCTTCCGTCCCAGGATGCCAAGTATGTTTGATGTCTGTTACTCTGATGTCCTGGCTGACACGTAGACTCAGCTGGGCTTGAGGTCTCCGGCCCCTTAATCTTTTGACTTCCAAAAAGTTTTCTCGTGTCGCGGCTCAACAATCTTGGCACGGCTCACTCGAAGCCCACGCGTGATTGGGTTTTCGGTTCGACCACCAAGGTGGGCGAGTGTTCACTGAGTTAGCTGACTTAGTTCGCAGACCTTTGACTTGCGTCAAGAAAGCGCATCCCAGCATCAGGCCGTTTTGCCTCTCCAACAGGAATGATAATTCAGATTATATCATTAGACAGCGATAAATAGGTCGGCACCGAAGATGAAGCTACCCGTCGGATCCTTTATGCTCTACCATGAGAAGTGGACTATAGTGATTTCCGAATTGAGAGGAATATATCTGGCGCTGCTTTTAAAGAAAGGCAGCTTCACAAACAAGTGTAACAAATTTTGCCAAACTGTTATCCTAGTAAAGGAATGCTAACCGTGTGTGAGTATAAAGCAAATTTCATCACCAATGAATGGAAACAAATGATTAATGCTTACACTGATGGAAAGATAACTAATTTGACCCTCACTGCTTCGAACCTGTCGAGGGTCAGCGTCGATTCATTTTCGTGCCCAAACAAGTAGTAATGGCAATGGGACCAGTATAGTAGTTACTTCCCTGTGTCATCCCAAGACTATAATGAGACAGATGAGTGCTAAAACCCACCATTCTGAAGTCTCAGTGCATCACGTGACATTGAGAAGAAACACTAGACAATTCAGCAAGTGAGTGGCAAGGGCTCTTTGTCCTGTAGTCCTCAAAGAGTCCATAAAATATGTAAACAACGATGGAAATCTGTTATCTCTAAAGTAACGTATCGTTCGTAGTGTCGCGAATGAGGATATCTGTTTGCATGTGACCACTTCATTTTGATTAAGTTGTATGTTAGCATCTTCCGCTGGTTGTTTACATTCATTGGTTGGTACTTTCTGCGTTTTTCAAACACTTCTGTTGGTTTCACTTCAAGTCATATTTGAGTGTATCAGTTCTTCCTTTGTCCGGTTATTGCACACGCTTCGGCCGCTCGGGTCCATTCAAAGCAATGCGCTTAGCCGCTGTTTGTGAAAAAGCTGTGCTTCGTTTCCTCTGTGCTCTGCAAATCTTGATGATTCTCTCTGGTTCGTTCACGTGTGATCAGTATGCGTCGGCAGCCATCGATTGGCTTCCTGCTTTCTACGCCACACCAGTAATACTGGTTCAAACAACCATCTAGTACCCCACTCATGAAGGTCGTCACGATCGGTGTCTTGCTGTGTTTCATCAAAACCAGTTCGCTTCGGCCTTCTGCCTCAGCATGATGTTGTCAAGATACCCCTCCTAATGATCTCAATAATATCTCATGGGGGATTCATGATCCGTAGGACAAGCAGTAAACGTCGTTGGGCCAGCTGTGAAGTCGATTGTGGCTGACTACTGAACAGAAGGTACAGGCAGAGTAGAAGGAACAGCAGGTGGTTTTCGGCATCTGATACTCCCTGGAAACCACATCATGGAAGGAAATGGTTCCGAGATGCTCACTTTTGCGCTCAACTCAGACTTAAGGCTCACAAGACAGTGAAAACCAGGCCCAGCTCGGGATCTCCATGAAGAATTCTGCGTGGAATTACTTTGGGCTTGTTAACTGCAGAAACAGTTAGTTCAAAACTTTGTGCACAATTCAAATCGATGGTTCATTCTTTTCGGCTGTTTGACGGTGCCCTTATTCTACTGTCAACCGCAGAGGGATTTTGGTTGGTTGATACCTCACTGGTTAGGGTCTGCCCAGCATAAGAATCGTGGCGGAGAATCAGCGAGCAAGAGTTATCGTCTCGCAGTGCATCTAGTACCCGTAGTTCGATGGTTTTCAGTCACTGCATTTGAGCTTTCAGTTTGACGAAAGTGTGCGTTTGGTGGGAAAAAGCCCCTGTTCTCTCATCAACTTCCTGCGAGGTGGATGTAAGCATCAAGTTTACCTGAGTCCAAGCCATTGTCCTATTCTTATGAGTGAATAGGAGGCAGGCTGAAAGTGCCACCCAGCACAGTTCAGTAGAACACGGAGACAAGCAAACACTTGTGTGACACTGGGGTGCAATTTCATCGTAAATGCAGTCACAACATCGTCATACAAAGAGCCTAGCTAGAGGTACAAATCATTCTTTACCTATGAAGAGTGTGGCTGTTTAAGTGTAACTTGGATATGTTTCATCGTAATCACGTCTCAGCCAAGCATGCCGCACACCTCTGGGAAATCTCCAGTCGGTCGACTCGACATTCCGGTTTCCGTCAGCGGTGATCTTCCTCGGACCGTTTCAGTGTTCCGACCCCATGCCTTTTGGGTGCCAGTAGTTTATGCATCCAAAGTCACAGTTGACCTCGGCAGACATGTGTGGCTAATAGTTAACTGTGATACAGTGAAGCGCATCCCCCACTGCCATTCCGGTTACGAACTGTGAACAGAGGACAGGGTTGGCTTCAGAGCACAAGTTTCCGCATGGCGACTGGGTACGACACAGCACTTCCGAAGCTGTGCAGATGAAGCTCAATTACTTGTGCGCAGTGGGATTTGTGAAACCCTGTGAGTGAGAAGCGTTAATAATATTCCCAAAGCTGAGTACTTACAGTGGTCTGAGGAATTCACTCAAGACATTTCTACCGGTTAGAGGTTTGTTATACGTGATTTAAGGACGATACAAGAAGACGAAAGAGCTCACAATGGTGGATATGGGAAATAACTTGGGAATTTACCTTCAGAACATCGATTTGATCTGCTTGTGCGTGCAGAGTCTGCACTAGGTCCGATTGATGCTCATACCAAGCCATCCTCTCTTTCTGCATTGAGAGTAACTCGTTCTAAGGAAAGCAAAACAAAGGGGAAGCATTAAAGTAATCTTATTTTTATGGATAACCGCCTAGATTAGTGGTTGTAGCAAGTACTGTGGCCCAGAGAAAGCGTAGCCGCAAAGTGTTAGTGAAAGCGCTACCGTACAGTCCCAACAAAGATAACCCCACTCGATGGGACTTCCTTCGGCTGTAGATAAGGACGCCGCGGATTTTTACTTTACCGTGCTGGATCCTACTTTTGCTTTTGAAATACTGTGTTATAAGTGTGTTTTCCATGTGAATTTTGCACCAATACTTTGCTTTTGGTGTATTTTTCCATCTGTTCGAATTTGGTGGATATTCTATGGCTACTATCGGAGATCGCATTGATTAGCCCAACTGCCGTCTGCGTCCGCCATCTTGGAGTTGTTCTACAGCAATCGAACAGGTGTCTGCCAGGCCACCAGCTTAACCGACGCCGTTTGGATTCAGCATACCAGTGCAGACGTTGCAACGAACGGCTTCCGCAGATCTGACCGTCACAATGGCACGTACTGGTTGCCAACGGAAAGCTAAGCCCAAACCTTCCGAAATAAACTTTAATTCTGGATTAGACAGCTGCGTAAAACTTGAGCGATTTGGAATAGAATGCAGAAACTGCCGAAAATACTTTCATTCCCGATGTGCTCGACTTAGTCTTAGCCAGATAAAATAAGCTTAATAGTACGACTGATTCACTCTGGTTCTACACTGAGCGTACGTCTCTTCCACTCGGCAGATGTATAACCGTGTTGTCGCAGATGTACCATAGGCTGACAAATATTGTAGAGCATGCAGCAACCGTGAAAGCTGTCCCAAACGAACCAGACAAATCAGTGCCTCGAACTCGATGCTCAACATCAATCTTCAATTCGGCACAGTGTAAGAGTAACGATCCAGATTTAGCCACTCCAACATTAGCGTCTGCTCATAAAGACGCGTTCGCCACACATTCCCCCCACAAAATCACTCGCCACACTAAACAATGTTAGAGGGCCGACAACCTAGGCGTCCGTTGTTGCTACCCATATGACGTAGGCACCTCCCATTGCAACTCCGTCAGCTGCCAAACGAGTTACTACTGCTCATACCACCACTGGACTCAAGACCCCATCATTTGTCCAACCGAAGAAAGCAGTCACTGATACCTCCAAAATGGAGAACCTGAAACACTACCATAATTCTCTAGCTATTATATGCTCTAATGTGACTGAATCCGGGGCGAACTTCGTAAAAGATAAGATACTAGACGACAAAAACAGTGGGACACCTTGGGTCAACTAATAGGAGTTCAAGCTAAAGCAGTCAGTATGATGCGCCTTGTCCGTCAACCAAACTCCGTACACTACGGTGAACCGCGGTTACTCCAGGTAACACTTCAGTCAGTTACTGATGCAGAGGCAGTTCTCTTGTGAGCCACTCGCTTCCGTACCACCACATGCACTGTTCGAATATTTCCAAATGTTCTTTGGAGCGAACTCCAAAATGCAAATGAAATCCGAATGACTTCCGTAGAAAACAAGACACAAAATCTATCCTTGTTCACTGTGTCCCCGAGCTCCAGTCACTAAGCGAGCTAGAGGTCAAAGCACATGACTGGGATGAATGGCGTTTTATTCGTTAAGTACTCTCACTCGAAAATGTTATCGCTAATTCGATATCAACGTTACCGCTATCACCTTAATACAAAGAGTGTGGTCCCAGAGTGATGGAAGTATTATTTCACTCCAAACTAATGGCAGAACATGTGATCAAAATGTGGCACCAAAAAGCGTAAAATGCGTCCATTCGAAACACGTATAAAGGCAATAGGCACCGGGCCACAGATAGAGAATATAACACTGAGCAAGCAACTTACCAATACAATTCTGTCACCGTACAGCTCAGAACGGAAACAATGCCAAAACACGCCAACAGCTGAAGCAGGACAGGATGGTCACCCACTTGTTGGCGTTGAGCTCTATACAACAACCTGAACTGGCCCTAGTGTAGCGAGAACGACACGACAGGGGGGGTAGACGTTTATTGCACACCGAAAATGGGCACATGAGGGTCTCGCGCGCGCCCTCGAATATCGACTAGATTTCCGTCCCACCACGCAACACAGGTACGGATGTTAGAGGCGAGCCAGTCCTTTCGCCTCGGGAGCTCTGACTTGGAAGATCCGCCTTCCTGTTTTCGCCTCGATCTCCGCTTCTCTGCACCCGATTTGGATCGGCCAGGAGTCGTTCGAGAGCTCTCGACTTGCTTGTTCTGGGCTGTGTCAATCGGCTCGGCCTCGGTCCTGTGGGCTGCGCTAGCGGCGTATTTGTCTGATTTATTGCACTGTCCACATGTTCCCGCTCCGTAGTTCCGGGCCCAGGCTCGTCGCTAGCCGTCTTTCGCGATCCGCTCTCAGCTAGCTCCGAAGAGCTCCCCAGAGCCCTTCTTGGAAGTGGCCCCTCTACACCCGCCCCTCCTCCAGGACCTTTCTTCCTCTCGTACCATGGTCGCAGGAGAGCAGCATTCACCCAACGGTTCATTCCTCCGCAGTCGATTAAGAAGTTGCCCGCTTTCTGGTCGATAATGGTGTAGGGGCCTTTCCAGCGTTCTCTGAACTTGCTTGCGCCCGGCCCGTCATGATCCGGCCGATCGTTGTTCCGTAACTTGACCCGTTCTCCAATCCTGAATGGCCTCCACTTGTGAGCCTCATGCCTGGCGTCGTAAGTTCGCTTATTCCGCGCTTGTCGGGCTTTGGTTTCGCTTCTAGCTTTCCATCGCAGTCGCTCTTGATGCTCAGCTGGATGTTTCCACTCACCCTGGTTCGGTAGGCAAGTATCGAGCGCAATCCGTGGTTCTCTGCCGAACAGTAATTCGAATGGCGAGACCTTGGTGGTTGATTGAATGCTGGTCCGATACGCGATCAGAACCTGAGGCAAAGCATCTTCCCATGCCAACTTCGTACAGTTTATCCACGTCTTCAATGTCCGGTTGAACCGCTCGGTCATGCCGTTGGTTTGTGGGTGGTACGGTGAGGTTCGCCGTCTCTGGATGCCCCACTTGTCCAACACTGACTTAAACGCTCTTGACTCGAAGCAGGGCCCTTGGTCCGTGATAATACACTGTGGGATCCCATACCTTGCAGGCACATTGAATTCGAATACTTGCGACACTGTCTCGCCTGTTTGGTCCTTGATTGGTATGGCTTCCACCCATCGAGTGAAGTGGTCAATCATCACTAGAATGTATCTGTTTCCTGTTCGACTCACTGGTAAGGGCCCAAAGACGTCCAGTCCCCAACACTGAAGTGGCTCACCAACCTCCATCGACCGCATCGGCGGTCTCGGGGACTCCATCTCCCGACTCGTTTGGCAGTTTGGGCACTCCCGAAGGTATGCCGCGACGTCCTTCCTCATAGTTGGCCAAAACACTCGCCTCCGCAACAATTCAAAGACCCGCTCGAATCCCATATGGGCGCCATCATGAGTTATGCGCATCACACGTTCTCGCTGATTTGGTGGAACAAAAGGCACTTTCCGTCCGTCTATCGCCACCACCACGTTATCGTTTTCGACCTTCAACCTGTCCCAGATCTTGAGGAGTTCCTCCACCTCCTCCGATGTAGCCTCCGGTTTGGTGCCAGCCCGTAAGTGAGAGCACAACACATTCATGAATTCATCTGTCCTTTGATCTCCCAGCAGGTTCCTTTCTCCCATCGCGAACGCACGCACCGGTATAGCATGGTCTGGCATGATGTCGTCCAAACACGGGCGTGACAACATATCTAGCAATACATTCTGCGTACCATCCACGTGCTCAATGGTGAAGTTGAATTCCTGCAATCGGTAGGCCCATCGCGCAAGCCGTCCCCGCGGGTCTTTCGCCGTCATCAACCACGAGAGCGGTTTGTGGTCAGTGACGACCCGGAATTCATTCGCCAGTAAGTAATTTCTCCACTTCTCTAACGCCCACACGATGGCCAAGCATTCTTTCTCCGTTGTTGAATACTTCTGCTCCGCCCCCGTCAGCACTCTGCTCGCGTACTCCACCACCCCAGCCGGTTGAGACAAAACCGCACCGATTGCCATGTTGCTTGCGTCGACCGCCACAGTGAACCTCTCACCAGGATTGGGTAGCCGTAGACATGTCGGGGCTTCTGCTATGCATGCCTTTAGCTGGTCAAAGGCTTGATCCGCTTCAGCTGTCCACACGAACGGCACGTCCTTGCGAAGCAGCTTTAACAACGGGCTGACCTTCTCTGCGAACTGGGGCACAAACTTTGAATCATATGCCACCACACCCAAGAACGAACGGAGCTGACGCTTGGATTTTGGTTTTGTGAAGCACTTGATAGTCTCGCGTTTCTCCGGAAGTGGATGGACTTGACCATTGCCCACGATGTGACCCAAGCATACAATTGACTTTTGGCCAATCTGCGACTTTTTACGACTGAGTTTCAGACCAGCTTCATCCAGTCTCTGCAGTACTGCTCCAAGTCTGGTCACATGTTCCTGTTCTGTCTCAGAGAAGACGATGATGTCATCACCGTACACAACCACGCCTTGCAGGTTCGCGAGGACCATCAGCAACAAACGCCTGAATGTAGCCGGGGCGTTGCACAATCCAAACGGCATTCTCAAAAACTCATACTGCTGGCCATTGACACTGAAAGCCGTCTTGTGGCGATCTTCTTCTGCGATCGGCAGTTGCCAATATCCCGAGCGGAGATCAATCAGAGATATCTGCTTCGCACTGTGAAGGCTTGAGAAAATTTCTTCCATCTGAGGCATCGGGAATGCATCCTTCACCGTCACCCTGTTTAGTTCTCTGAAATCGATGCCAAATCGATAGGTTCCGTCGGCCTTCTTCGTCAATAGCACGGGTGATGAATACGGGCTGTGCGTTCGCCTGATGATTCCTTTCGATTCCATCTCGGTCACTTGCTTCTGTATCTCCACCAGGGTGTTCTGTGGAATTCGTCTGAAGATTGGCTTGCATTGTCCTCCTGGGATCAACGGTATTCGGTGTTCAACCCAATTGCAAAATCCGTAATCATCTTCCGCGTCTGTGAATAAGTGGGCATACCTGCTCAGTACGTTGCGTATTGCACGGTTCTGACAATCAGGCACGGCTTTGAGGGCACCAACCCGGTCGGTTCTCCCCTTGTTTATCTCGATCGTATCGTTAGCCACGATCACCACATCGTTTTTCAGGTCAATTGTGACACCGAGCCGTTTCAGGATGTCGGTTCCGATGATGGTTTCGGTCGTCTCCTCCACGATGAACATGTCATGGCGGATGAGCGTTTCTCCTATCCTGATTCGTAACCGCTGGGTGCCCGTCACTTTCAAAGAATGCCCGCCGACCGTCTGCATCGTGATTGAAGATGGATTCACTGGAACCCCGTTGAACCTCTTCGTAATTGACACTGCCGCTCCCGTGTCTACTATGGCTCGGACAGACACCCCTTCTATAGTTACATGGAGGACTGGTACTCGCCACCGACTCGACATGGATAGAGAGAAACAATGGGGCACATTGACGTTGGTGCAGAATCTCGCCACATGACCATTCTGGTTGCATCGGAAACAGCGGCGACCGTTCCGGATTACCCGTACATTGCGTTGTGAAGTGGTGCTTGAAGACTCTATCGACAACAGCTGCTCCACCATTTCGGAAAGGCGATTTACTTTCTGTTCCAACTCAGCATGCTGGATGCTTCTCACTGTCACTCGCTCCGACAAATTCTGGGCGACTGTCACCAGATCCAACGCTTTGCTGTCTCCCACCAGCGACGCCAATTTCACCTGATCATGGAGTGGACCGGGCAGACTTCGGATAAACTGCTGTTTCAGTAGGCGCTCTCTTGCTTTGCCCTCTAACTCGGGGAGCCCAATCGTTAGATGTCTGTCCAGCTGCTGGAAAAACACCATCAAATCCTCCTGTTCGTCCCACCTGGCTGCGTGAAATCGTTGCAGTGCTCGTTCTCTCTCCAGATCCTTCCCAAATTCTGCACACAAGGCAGCCCTCATCTCAGCGAACGAACAACCGGGTTTGGCCTTTCGAGTGAGCAAATACACCGCCTTGGCTCGTCCACTCAACCGTGTGCCCAAAGCAATTAGCAAATTTGCATCCCCCCTCACACCCGTGAAAGCCGCAATTCCGTCGAAATCATCGAGCCACGCCTCCACGTCACCGGCCGCAAATTGCTCCAACCGGGTCAACTCCATCGCTATTGGTCACGGCACCAGTGTAGCGAGAACGACACGACAGGGGGGGTAGACGTTTATTGCACACCGAAAATGGGCACATGAGGGTCTCGCGCGCGCCCTCGAATATCGACTAGATTTCCGTCCCACCACGCAACACAGGTACGGATGTTAGAGGCGAGCCAGTCCTTTCGCCTCGGGAGCTCTGACTTGGAAGATCCGCCTTCTTGTTTTCGCCTCGATCTCCGCTTCTCTGCACCCGATTTGGATCGGCCAGGAGTCGTTCGAGAGCTCTCGACTTGCTTGTTCTGGGCTGTGTCAATCGGCTCGGCCTCGGTCCTGTGGGCTGCGCTAGCGGCGTATTTGTCTGATTTATTGCACTGTCCACATGTTCCCGCTCCGTAGTTCCGGGCCCAGGCTCGTCGCTAGCCGTCTTTCGCGATCCGCTCTCAGCTAGCTCCGAAGAGCTCCCCAGAGCCCTTCTTGGAAGTGGCCCCTCTACACTAGGGCTTGGGTCATCGGTCCTACAAAAAAGCGACCGACAGCTGACCCCGGAAGGGTCGGCATAGACTCTCATCGGAAACCAGCAAATACGAACACGCTTCTGACCACCGATGCCCTCGCCTGTTTGTATACCAATGCACAAGGCCTTCACAGGGAGTTAATCGAAATTCGTATTCGTCAGGTCTCCACCCCTTGCGACCTAGTTATGGTCACCAAAACATGGCTGAACACGGAGATCACGGATGCTGAGATTACACTACCCGGCATGACTTCCATACGTAACTATTGACCTAGCAGAGGAGGTAGAGTGCTCCTGTATTATCTGTCCTAGCTGCATGTTGATGTCACTGAGGACCCAGAAACCAAAGTCGTCGATTCTCTTTGGTGTCGTATACACCTAAGACGTGGTGATGTGTGTTTACTAGCAATATTTTACCGCCCTCCAATGTCCACCTTGGAAATGGATCACTGCCTAGCTTCTGCGATGAAACGTGTCCTGGCGTCACCACAATATCACTTCCTTCTGGTGGGGGACTTCAACCTGCACGCAATCGAAGTTCCAGCATCGCACAGCGAACAATTCAAGGCTGATTTTCAAGAGGTGATCACCGATGTACCTCTGTACAACCATGTCACCTCATCCACGCGACTCCGAACGGGTGACACACCCTCTGTTTTGGACCTTGTGCTCTCCAACGAGGAACTAATGATCGACACCTTGACCATAGATGCATCACTTGACCGTAGTGATCACGCGATGTTGCGCTTTCGTTACATCTGTTACTCGGAGTACATCAGTGAGAAAAACTTGGAAACCCATGTCGTTACACATTACGATATACTGTCCAACTTCGTTCAAGAAACCGACTGTTCCTTCCTGTCCGAGAAGCCACCCGATGCCGCCTGGAGGTTGTTCGTCACCCAATTCACTGAGCTAGTGGCAAATGCGTCAGAAAGCAAGGGCCTTCGCCCGAAGCAAGCGAATTCGTTCCTGAGGAGCCGTAATAGCAAATGCATGGCCTTAAGGGATTCAGCCTGGCGTGCTTACAAAGTCTGTCCAAGTAACCTGACCTGGTGTGCTTACACAGTTCAACGAAACCACTGCGTGAAGTTGATCCGCGAAGACAAACTCCTGCGTCAAGCGAACTTAGCGGCGAAATACAGTAAAAATCCAAAGTTGCTGTATAGACGTCAACAAGCTACGCAATCTGAAGCGCGGAATCGTGGTTTTACTTGCAACAGATGGTCTTGCGCAGACCGCACTAGATGCAGCCAACGTGCTTCGCCAACACTTCATCCATACTTTCCGGAGTGAAGCATCATTTCAAACGCTTTTTACACAGCTTCCATCGACACCAGGGTTAAACCACGTATAGTTCACGGCAGCCTATGTGATGAAACCGCTAATGTCATTGCGTGTGCTCAGCTCACCTGGCGTGGACGACATCAAACCGAAGGCCTAGAAGACAACGGCCATGTATCTTGCCGAACCAGTAGCTAGGTTAGTTCAACGTTGTTTTGACGAAATGCAGGTTCCGACAATGTGGCAACATGGACTAGTCACTCCTATTTACAAAAGTGGTAATTGTTCGGAGCCTTCGAACTACCGTCCAATCACTCTCCTCCCAGTTTTATTTAAATTCATGGAACGTATAATTGCAGAGGTGCTCATGGGATATCTTGAGCAACAACATCCTAGTGTCACAGCAACACGGATTCCGCCGAACTCGATCCTGCACTACAAACTTGCTGCTAGCCCGAGCTAGCTGGACGGAGTCAGCCGATGCCAGAGTGGGAGTCGACGTTGTCTACCTGGACTTCTCGAAACCATTCGTTCTTTTGGACAACCGCATTCACCTGCACAAGCTTCGAAGCCATGGAATCGGTGACCGGCAACCTCCTCGCTCAACGTCAGCTGAATGTGAGAGTGCGCAGCTCCATTTCCGACCCAATTGACGTCAAGTGTGGCGTGCCTCAAGGATCGGTACTGGGGCCACGTTTATTCCTCACATTCATTAACGATCTTGGCAGTGTACTGCGGTCGAATTTCTTACTATTTGCAGATGATAGCAAAATTTGGCACGATATCAGGACATCGGACGATCACATGGCATTGCAGAGCGATCTCGACAGGGCTTATGCGTGGTCACTCGATAACCGGCTCCAGTTCAACGTGACCAAGTGCAAAGTGGTAAGCATACGCCGTCAGCTTATCTATGAATACCGACTTGGGGACCAGCAGTTACAAGGTGTTTCCCAAGCAAACGACCTCGGGGTAATCGTGCAGGACGACCTTGGTTGCTCGAGACCGGCTGAAAAGGCATCAAAAATAGCCAGTCAACACCTTGGACTCTTATGGCGGCGTTTCGACAATTTTGAGCCATCAATCTTTCCGCAAATGCTGAAAGCCTACGTGAGGCCTCACGTGGAATATGCGATCCATGCCTGGCGTCTCTGGCGCAAACGCGACGTCGATGAACTTGAAGCTCCACAACGTAGAGCGACCAAACTCGTTAGAGGATTGTTTCATCTCTCCTACCAACACAGACGGCAGTCCCTAAGATTGTACAGTGGTGAATATCGACGTTAACGATTAGGTCTAATCATGATTTAGTTAGTACTGACGAACCCAACTCACAGATGTCGCAATCTGTTGCAGCCGAAGCAAAATACCAAGCGGAGAGGCCATCAGCTCAAACTGGCTGCGCACTACAGTCGAATTGATTGTCGACGAAACGTTTTCTCCCTCCGTGTGTCCCGTGCCTGGATTGCCCTTCCGTCTCACGTTATCCTTGCCTCTACATTAACGCTTTTCAAAAACGCCTTGATGAAACGATTTCAAGCTTGCATTACTTGATATAGTCCGTTCCACTTGGAGGACGAAACAACGCAAATCTAACCATTTGCTTAACGGCCCTCTCCGCAATGTGGCGGTGAGGATACATGCAGAAGTGTCCATGTGATTAGCCTAGATGTAGCTAACTGGATTAACATATCACATCTGTCAAATGAAGAAACAAACGATTGAGCGTTGTCGTTTCCTTGTTTATTTCTCACGCACTTATTGAACTATAACAGCTCTCTACACTATTTTGCATGTGCACATCCTATTCGCACTTCAAACTATTGTTATGCAGTAGTGCATTTAACCCGGTGGACGCTTGAAATAACCATTTACTTATTTGATGATCCTTCAAATTTTACTTTTTACTCCAACCATCCTACGGGACTTGTAGAGAGCATGCTTTTTTAACCGTGATAAATCATTGTTCATTGTTCATTGTTCACGATGAAACAATGGTTTTATACGGGTAAAAAGCTGAAGCTTGACAGGTCCCGTAGGATGGTCATAGTGGAAGTACAAAATATAGAAGAATTGTTAGCAGCTTTCGGTTTACACCGGTGCGCTTACTACTGACAAAGATAGCAATGGTTCGTTAGACATGGCAGTGTGATACACTGCAACTATAAAGCGTAATATTCCCACTGATTGAGCCGGGGTGTGTGCTCCGATTACAAACCCGAATGAAGCGAACCGGTCGTCTGGGGATATTCTGGATTGGTGTTTATAACAAATGGTATGTGAGCTGCTTGTATAAATCAGTAAACTTTCATCATCATTAGTTATCAGAACTTTGCATCAAAGCATACATAGCTGCTATGTGGTAGAAGTCGGAATCTCTGGAGACTGTAGTAACTTGGATGGCAGTGGAGGATAGGTGGCGGTTACTATTTTAAGATGTGGATAAATTACCAACTCTTAATTTTGTTCTTACAGATGTAGCACGTCACATTACTCACAAGTAGATTTTGTGTAGATACGTCGTGATTCAATCGGGCTTCTGTCTTTTCTCTCGCAATGTACGCGTTGGTTGGCAACACCGCCTCGGATGCCCTTGCTTCAACTTCATGCGTTGCACACCGTTCCAGCCTCCTCTGGGTAAACGAAAGGGTATAGTAAACTGGTTATGTGGAAGTGAATGTGAGTTTAATGTGTGAATACGCGCAAGCCTGTTGTATCCCTCAAGATATGTTCATATGCTGACTACCGAACACTGCATTATGGGAGCGTCTAACAATTTAAATCTGTACAACTGCATCGAAATATGGTCAAAAACGTCAAAATACTAACTATGAACTGTCAATACTGGTAGTTCTCAAACTTCTCACGTATAACTCATATTAAATTGGGAATCACAAATGTGAAATAGCATTGTCAGGGGTACTATTTTTTGAAATCTTACACTGGGAAATGCGCATCCAGCAATATTTCGAACTCCTGCACCTAGGCTATTTCCACTGTATGCGTCGGTATGCTATTCCAAACATTAGTCACTCTCTTTTCGTTACCACAAGCGCGTACGATTGTCCTCTTGTGTTGAGGGCTGCTCGCAACTGAAGCAATGGCCTCAACAAGAGTGTTACTTAGGTGTAGAATGCGGTAGGTCGCCTTGCACCTGACGATATGACTGGGTGTGAGATACCACACTATCACACCTGTCTTCGTATAGTGCCCCGCAAACTGGAGAAGTGCTTCGTAGCGACGAGTCGGACCCGCACGAATCTTCCGTGCCTCGCCTAGGCTGGTCGGGCAATCTGCTGGTGTCATACCTTAGAACTGGCTATATGAAGGAGGAGAAAAACCAGGGATAAACGCTTCAGACAAGATGCACAAGCTGCGCATGGGCATCCAGGGCCTGCACAGTCCAGTTCGGTGTAGCCTGCGCTTGCTTTCCACAGAGTTCAGCTCGCAGCGTGAGAGTAAGCGCAAGTCCTTCATGGAATATGTGGGGTGTGGCAGTAGTCCGTCAACAGTGTTGTTTTGGCCGTCACCACCCTTCCCCAGGCTCATGAATACTGACTTGAATGTGTTAACCGTGTGGTGGACTACTGCAGACCACATGAAAACACAGTGGGGGTCTGGCTGAAGTAGTCTGCAATCGTCGGTGATGCTACGCACTCTCCACATTTTTAGGCAGGCTACAAATAGGGTACACAGCGACCGAAGAACTCGTGTTAGCTCGTTGACTTAAGTCAAGAACAATGTATACCACCCCGTGCCTTGGTCTACGCTACTAGTCGAAGGATACCAGTCGGTCAGATGGCTATCGATTTGTACCCTCCACTTTCGTCCAACAAGAAATTCGCGGACTCACTAGTGAAGTGAGGCATTAAGACCGCACATTCTCAGCCTGTAGACGAGGACCTCATGGTTCATATTGTTGAACGTCTTGCTGAAATCTATGTGGATCACGTCGATAAACTTTCCTGACTCACTGCCTAGAGCTATTCATTCCTCATCATTAACAAGTTCGTAACGCATGGACGATCTGGCATGAAAAGGTGCTTTGAGAATCTCAGGAGCTCTTTTTGACCGAAACAGCTGTAGAAAATTCTTTCTCAAAATCTTCCCGGCAATATTGGCCAAATAAGTGCCAAACAAATCGGCCTGTATTTGTTCACTTTGCTGGCGTCACCACATTTCGGAATCGGTCTTACCGAGTATTGCCAACCAATCTGCAACGAAGATTCGGACAGCAACTTGTTGAACAGAGCAATCACAACAGGCGGAATGCTAGGAAATAGAGACTTGAGTTTCAGAACGTGGAACCCGTCAGGCCCAACAGGGTTCGTGCCGACAATTTGACGAGTAGTTGACGTACTTCTTCAATGCCACAATTTGGACGGTCGAGTTCGGTAAGGACAGTACACGTTGAATCCAATAGTCAGTCACGGAGTCTTCAAAGTTGACTGTGCTCTAGAATAGTATTTACTAATCCACAAGCTTTTCGACATTGCATTGTATACTTTTGTTTTAACCTTGCAATATTTTGTTTAACAACTGGTGACCAACTCTTTTACACTCGCCATTTTTGAAAAACCGCGTGTTTTCAGGCATTTGAACTGGACAGTATTCTCTGGTCAAGCTCATACAAAACTAAATAAGAAGAAGCAAAAATTAGCGAGGGCATTTTATACAAAGTAGCGTTTAGGATGGAGGGTGGGGGGTACCGACGCTTTGCTGGCCTGCAACCACCCCTAGTCGCACGTGGGCTAAGGATACTGCGTGGGTCGCCCGGCTCCTACGCAGGCTCGTATTAAAAGGCAGGCTTGTGGCCCTTAAGACTACGGACGTGCCCACGGTCCGAATGCTACCTGGAAAACTAGAAGACCACAAAAGTGGGATAAAATGTCGCGAATATTCTAGTATGGTCATCATTTTGCTGCGAGAAATCTGGTCTCAGGTTGATCGTGAAGATGCGGTGGTGGAACTCGACGGATTTTGCTCTTATTGTGTTGACTGCCAGTGTACACAGAGGAACTGCGGCGGCGGTGTTATCGTTTGCCTTTAGTATCCATGGTGCCTGTGCATTAAGAGGACTTTTAACCAACTCGCAACGCGTCAGCTAGTTAATCGCTAAATGCAAACCAAGGATCCTGAACGATTAATGTGCGATTATATTGGCTACTATAGTGGAGAGTGGGGCTCAATGTCTCAAGGGTAAAAGTCACACATGACCTCTACAGGAATCTGGAGAGGATAAAAACATTTACATTGTTTCATTCCTCTTCAAATACAAAACTTATATGCAAAAAGGGAAAGTAGACTCTGGGTACTATAGAAATTTTCCCGCATTGTCAATTTTCACCTTTCTGCTGTTGAAATAAAGATATTTAAAAAGGTGAGTTTACATCAGATTCTAATTCACCAGATGGTTTTGTTTTTGTATGGAGTGTTCATTAACCATTTAGGAATGTAGTGTCGATGTTTATTTTTTGGATGAAATATATAAACATTTTATATGACCTATGTAAAATTTTTATAGGACTGCTGTACAAAGTCTTAAGGCCACATAGGTTGTGACTTTTTGTCCCATGGAAATATGTTTACACCTGTTTCTGATTTTCCAAATTTATTGAGTTGATATCAGTATCAAGTGGCTAATATTGTCTTTTTGTAGTGAGCTTATTTGCTAATATGAGTAATTTTTATAGTTGCACTATTTGTTCGGCTCTTTTATTACAGGCATAGATTTAGTAAGCTGAACAATATTTTAATCCTCTCCCTAAGTTACTAAAAGATGAATCTACTAGCGGCAAACAAATCGGGGTGCGTTTATGAGAGACACAATAACGTCGGCTGTCACTACTGTGGTGGACGATGGTAAATTCATCAGACAGGTTGCCAAAACCTTGGCTTGAATTATAAGAGTTTTGATTGATACATTGCATTGATTGATTGCATTGATTGATACAAAATGCATACTGGAACACTTACAATTGCTAGTTTTAATTATGTGGCGCCAAGAATGGTTTTTGAAGAACAAATGGAACAGACCCTTGTTGACTATGGTAGTTATGCCTCACAGATCTACCATCGACTGACCATCTATGAGGTAAGAAGACTCGCTGGCAATTCATGCGTTGCCAACAAAGTGGCTATGCCAAGATCTTAGAAAGAAAATTAAGTTGCTGGAAAAGATTGGGGGTTAGCATTTATCAAAAGACACAAGGGTATTCTTTGGTTACGCACTCCTTGGACTAAGTACCTGCAAAGGATGGCTTGTTTCAATGAAGCAAATGCTCAGCAGTTTTATCATAATCTTCAGCATGTCAGGGATAAAGGGTTTACAGCTGAGCGAATTTACAACTGTGATGACACAGGTGTCAACACTGTTCAGCGCCTCACTAAACAACTAGCGACGAAAGGCGATAAAAGTGTAGGAGCTATAATTTCACAAAAGCGTGGTGTGTTGGTGACAGTTTGTGCAATAGTAAATGCTTGTGCATAGCCAAGAAATTTGGAGAACCATGTTTCCCGCAGACAACGTTTATGAAGATCAACCAAAAGCACCAGGACAGATGACAAGTGAGAATTTCAAACCTATCCTAGAGACATTTTATTCAGAAGCCTCAATTCTACTTTTACTTGACAGTCATCACTCTCATATTACATTTGAGGCCATCGATCTGTGCAGAGATAACAACATAACACTGCTTTCATTTCCCGTTAAGCACTCTCATGAAGTACAGACCTCTCGACAAGACAGCTTTCGACCAAATCAAGAACTTTGTCAATCATGAAGCAAACTATTGGATGAGACATCCATACAAGGCGGAAAAGCCCATGACCACCAACAAAATCCCAGCCTTGGTCACATATGCCTTTTGATGAAGTGTTCCCAACCGCTAATATCATATCCGATTTTCAGTCAACGGGTATCTATCTATTTGATCTGCGTGCAACTCCAAAGGAGGGATACCTTCAACCAGTCACAACACATAGACTAGATGCCCCCACAATAAATGGAGATTCCACCCACAAATCGACCTATGCCAAAGACACAATGAGGAACACCTTCACAAGCAAACGCCACGGTCAGTAATAGCTGAAAAATTCCCAGACATTTCAGGAACGACCACATTCCATCATAATTTAAGACCAGTTACAAAGGCTCTTCCTCGGAAGACATGCCAAAGCGTAAGAAGGCCGCCTCGCTTGTGTACACTGCAACTTCAGTGAACAATGAACAATGAACAATACATTTATAAGGGTCAAGAAGCGTTGCTTTACAAGTCACGTTGGATAGTTAGTGGGGATATCAAAATAACAATAATGATCATAATGATGGTAAAACAGTTAGTAAATCAATTATGAAAATACGGACACGGCTTCCTCCTGCGTAGTCCTGCATTCCACTTAGATTCACAACACCCACAGTTAAAATCAAATAATTCCATGATAAACTCCAGGTGTAGGATGGAGACGTAGCGCTAAGTGACAAAGTGCAAGTGGATGAGTGCATCGTTCAACCGTCGTTTAAATACCGTTAGTGTCGGTGCAGAGGCGACCCATTCTGGGAAAGTATTCCAAGAGTGACAAACACTAATGGAAAAGAAATTTCTGCGGCACTGCAGACGGCTATACTGTACAGCGAGTTTCAATGAGTGACCACTCAGCGTTGAATTGCTGCTGAGTTGCAGTAAAGGGCGGCACACATGATGTGGGTCTCGCCGAATAAAGTATGCCATAATCAGGTCGCCTCGTAATTTGCGATAGTTTCCACTGAATACCCCCAATCGCTGCAGCCTCTTCGGGTATGTAATATTGCGCACTCCAATTACGTTCTTAGATGCCCGACGTCGTGGCTGCTGCAGTGTGTCAAGGTCGTGTTTCAGCCATGGATGCCAGGCTTGAATTGCGTACCCTCCAGGGGGACGAACAAACGCACTGAGCGATTGTCGAAAAAGCGCTGTCTGTCTGTTCGCAGGCCTTTCCAACAGCCCGAAGTGTTGGTTCCCAGTCCTCGAGGCCTTTTCGAATTGCCTGGGGCAGTCCAAGTCCTCTTGAACCAGCACAACCAAGTCACGTTCAACCGTAGATTGTTGCAGTACATTCGTTCCGAGCCGGTATGAGTAGCTGCTCTGATGTCGTATGGAGAGCACCTTGCATTTACTGACGTTGAAATGCAGTAAGTTTTGATTTGACAATTGATACACCGTATCTAGGTCACTCCGAAGCAGATGCTGATGGGCATTCACTTAAATCCTGCGCCAAATCTTGATATCGTCGGCAAACATTATAAAGTTTGGAGCGATCCCCTATGCTAGGTCATTTATAAACACCAAAAACAAACGTGGATCTAGAACTGAGCTTTGCGGCACACCACACTCAACTTGTATGGGGTCCGCAAAATGCTCCGAACTCCGACCACTAATTGCCATTAAAGTAGAAAGTTGGCAATCCAGCTTAAAAGTGGGTCGCCGATTCCGTAACGCTGCAGTTTGGATAGTAGTATCCGATGGTCTAGACGATCGAAAGCCTTGGAAAAATCCAGGTACATCGCATCAACACCTTCTCCAGCGTCATCTGACTCGGTCCGACTACTACTTGTGATTAGTAAATTCGTCGTGCATGACCGATGTCGACGGAAACCGTGCTGTTCAGGAGTGATGAGGTTGCAGTTTTCCAGATAGCACACCAGTGCGTCGGCAACTATGGATTCCATGACCTTGGAGAGTACAGGAAGAAGGGATACTGAGCGGTAGTTGGAGGGATCAGTTCTGCTTCTACCTTTGTGAATCGGGGTTACTATTCTAAGATTTCACATAGCAGGAAACTCCTTCTGATCTAAGTAGGGCTGGAAATGCTGAACTTAATGTTCTGCTAGTTGTCTTCCTTAACTTTATGGCATTTGTAGCATTTTTTGAGTAACTTGTGGATAATTTGTACTTATCGCGGGTGCGGTGCTAACCTACTTACTTCATATGCTAACTTGGTGAAGAGTTATGTCGGCATTTCTGTATGCTTTAATATATATATTTTCTTTGATAATGTCAATTTTAGTGATTGGCTGTTATTTGACATCCCCGTGTGGCCGCGCTTTATGTGCATGTTGACAAGGTGTCTACATGTCTATTACCCACTATCTCGTCTATACTGGCTCCAGGAGACAGTTGGTCGTTGCTGAAGGGGACGGGGTGCACCATCCTTGTGGTCGTGCTAGGCTCGAAGAGCAGTTCCATGAACTCAGTGTGGAGCGGACCACGGTCTAGCCACCGCCTTGTGTGCGATTGATTCCCCAACTATAACGTGCTTGTGTTTGCCTGTGAAGGAGTGGGGGCCGGCTCCGTTGATGAAACTTGACTGCCATCCACATGCCTCCCGGTCTTATTCCTTTGGTTTTACACTAGATATGGAGTGTGTGGATGGAGCTGTGGGTGGTGCAGCGCAAGCCCCCCATGGTCCCTCTAACAGGCGCAGCGTCCAATGGCTGGCCACAGTGACAGGCAAATCCGAAACTGTATGCCGCCAACCATAAGCCATAAAATCCTAGTCTGTATCCTCGGCGGTTTACCGATAGCTGCTAGATTTGTCTGCATTATTTTGACTGAAACGATGAACTTTGTTCTCTATTGTCTAGCTTGCTAACATAAAATAGGTTTTACAAGCCCTAAAATCCCTAGTGACTAATCAGTAAAAAGGCTCATTACCTTAGTCAAAGCAAGAAACTAAGCGAAGACAGGAAGCCATTGAAACCGAAATCGCGCCACTGTAAAAAAGCAATCCGTATGTCCGGGGTTCGATTCCCTGTCGAGGGAGCTGGTTGTGCAGTTTAATCGTGGCTTCTACTATCTACAAAAAATCTAATGATAGTTCTCATAAGGTTTCGCCGATAGAGCACAGCGCAGCAAATGCAGAATCGTTTTCCAAAGCGATTCAAATGATTGCTTCGCATGAACTACACCTGAAGGACTTGAATGAAAGTTTGAATCTCCTAACCAAATCCTAGAGCAATTTAACTTAGTTAAGTATTTTTTTAATACTTTAGCTAGACACAAATGGAACGCCGATCCGTTGGAATTTTATACAATATGTTGCATTTGAGGTTCATGGGCGCATTAAACGCTCCAAAAATGTAATGACACTTAATTTACCAGAAAAGTTATCTCTTGTGGCAATCTCCTCTGCAATGAACAAGAAGTGTCATATTGAGTGGTGGTCGTTTTTTGCGGAAGGCTTCGAGAAGTCTCTGAAGCAGGTCTGTCCAATAATGTTTAACTTTTTAGATGAAACGCTTGCTGAAATTTCATTTATAGTAGGAGAGTACTATCATTTAGGATTGATTACCTCCCGATGGTACTGAAACCAGATTTAACAGTACTAAAAAGAGTACAAAAATGCCTAGTACCGACAAACAGCTTGTGACCATTTTGTTCTGCCACCCACAGAAACTAGGGAATTTCCCCACGTGGTCGACCTAGATGACATTCTGATCCTAAGTGAATCAACTTTAACGTTGAAATCAAATAGCATCTGTCGAGAAATATCGCTTATGACTCCACACAGTGTCACGTTAGCTCACCATTACTGCACAGTTCGTCCCCGAACATACAAGGAAGTTCTATTGTGCAAACGACTATTTCTACTCACGCTTTGTTGTTCATCAACCAGATGCATAAACGTTCTGGTACGAAACAGAAAACCTACGCTCCAAAAGGCTGTGCACCGCTAATAGATAAAACATTGCGGTACAGCCGTTGCGAAGATCACTGGTAGCAAAACTTCACGTGGCATTTGTACGTGTACTTCTAAGCACAACCAAAACATTACCATTTTACACGTTCTACCAAACGCTGTCACCACTGGAAACGGCATATCACCGACCATGCAGCATTTGAATATGAAACCTGTGCGCTCCATAACATATGAGCCACTTGCTAGTGAAATCCACGTAGCTGAGAGCAATTGGCATAACCAAAATCCTCGCAAGCTTCCTCAACATGTAAATAAGCTTAACAGGCAGATAGGTTATATGCAACAACCAGCAAACTGTGGTTCGAAATTTTCCAAGTATTTCGCCCTTCCGACCTTTTATGGGTGTATAGTGGCATTTTACCCGCCACACCCCCAGATGACACTAATTCCGCAAATTAAATGTCCTCCGTAGCCATCAGCCCCACTCCACTCTCTCCAACTATCACCTCGTTGGGGTCCTGTATCTGGATTACTGTAGACAACCCAACGGACAACAATACATTGCACTTACTGTTAATTAATTCACGCTTATTGTTAAATAAAATAAACTTCCTGCATAATATTATTCACCTTTCTTCTCCTACTAATAACAGAAACATGGTGTTCAGCGGAGATGCCAGATACGTTGTTCGGGATAGTGCGTTATAACATGTTTCGTAATGACCGCCTTTATGGTAGAGGTGATAGCTGTATAATCTACGTCAAAGACATATACTTGGTTTTTCCTCTGGATAAACTACTCCTACGGAAACTTCCTGATTCTGTATGGATTACCATTTCTATCTATCCGACAAATCTTTTAGTAGATTGCGTTTAAAGATCCCCATCCTCTGCACTCACCGTAACCGAGGACTTGATGGACACGTTTTCTTTTATTGCCGACCTCTCATACACTAATAAAATAATCGCTGGGGATTTTAATATGCCCGAACTCCCATGGACAACAAAAACATAATACTTTTGCGTCTACTCTTGGTCGCCTGGGATGGGTACAGCAAGTCAAAGAGCCTACTCGGTTTGGAAATACACTTGATTTAATATTTACTATGGGATGTTCACATGTGTCTACATACATCAATGACAAATTGCCGGGTAGTGATCATAACATAGTTGGTTGTTCTTTCCAAATTCTTTCTAAACGGATAGAATCAGTGATCAAATCCCGCCCATTCTTTTCTATGAATCGGTCAATTTCTTCGGATCTTATAAGGTATTCAAATTGGGATCCATTTTTCTTAGCACATAATGTACAAAGTATAGGTAGAACTTCGTCACATCTAGGCTCACTCAGACAGCTGCCACACGCCCGGAAAAGCACTGTACGCGCGTTTCATCCTTTCGGGAATCATCAGCAGTGCGCATTCCATCGGACCCTGGGTAGGGCTCGAAACCGCAACTCGACTGTTGCCAGTCCGTGGTTGAGACCACTGAGCTACGGGGGACGGCGACAACCATCGTGAATAAGTTACTAGATGTGATATAGCGCCGCTCACTATCCACTGACTTACACGTTACTGTCGTGCAGAGGACAGGGTAGCCCCCTCACCAAGCGACGAGCTTAACAAACTTAAGCCGCCAATTATCTTATGGCATTATATGCAGTTTGTTCTGCGTACTGATTACAGAAGAGTAGTAGGAGGAGTTGAATAGTGAGCGGCGCTATACCATTCTACTCCCCCTACTACTCTTCTGTAATGTACAAATTATTTTTGATGTGTTCTACCACCATATTCAACTTTATGTTGTAGTTGTGGCTCCAGAACGCACTAAGAAGTTGAATAGGACTACTGAACCTGCAGGCATCTTGAAAAAGGTAGCCACTAAACTTCATAAAACAAAGAAAAGCTTAAGGAAAACAAACGAGTTTACTCTGCGATTTTTACTCTGCGCCACACCAGAATGCTAACAGCCTTATACCATGATCACCACAGAATTCTATGCTCTGAGGGGGTAATGGTACTAAAGGGTGCAACCGTGGTAGGCTACATCTAGACAGAATAGAAAATCAAGTTATGTTAACTCGATTGTGAACCCTGATGGAACTGCCATAACCGATCACGCAACCATTTGTTCGATCTTCAATGACTACTTCATGTCTACTTATAGCACTAATGCGAGAGAGGAATCTCATCTCAAGCTGATACAAAAAGGCAGTAATACACTCCAAACTGTTGGACTCACACTTAGTGACATGCCGCCAACTCAGATTAGTTCGGCCATCATGCTCACAAGGCCCTGACAATATCCCTCCAATTCCAGTCAAGCACGGAGGTCCAGACACCCCCTTGTTTTGTTTCATATATGTACACTTTCCATGCTCAATGCAGAGTATCCTTTGCACTGGAAACAATCACCTATAATACCAAGACACAAAAGCGGATCTATGCAAGATGTAAAAAATTACCGCCCAATTCACCACAATTCTATTATCGCCAGAATCATAGAAAGGTTATTTAAAGAACGCATAATAGAATAGTTGAGTTTTATGAACCTTCTCAGTAAACATTGTAGCGCCCAAAAAGATAACTCTTATCATTCATGTACAATTTACTTGTTGACCGATTGTACATTACTCCTTCTTGTTTTAATCTTACAACCGGCTCGAGACACAACTGCCTTGTAAGTTCCCGCGCTCACGTGTGCGCTCTTGCCTCGCTTCATCCGTCCGTTTCTTGTTGTAGCCTATCGAATACAGTCCGCTGTGTCCGACTCCAATTGCCTTCTGATATCCGCGCTTAATTCCGCGCATCGTCTCGGACTAGTATTAACTAGTCCTATAACATCAGCACGGTTTAGTGAAGGGTAGGTATTGCACTACCTGTCAGATTATCTTGATTATGTGACTAGAGCAAGAGACGCCGGAAGTGCCATCTTTGCAATATTTCTTGATATACAAAAGGTATTCGATTGTGTCCTACACAGCTTATTGTTGCGGAAGCTTATGTCCTATGTTATCACAAATTCCTTTCTAGAGTGGTTGTCTTCCTACCTGGAGGATAGAAAGCAACTGGTCAACATTGGTAACTATGCATCTGAAGTCACATCAATCTCTAGTGGAGTGGTTAAAGGTAACGTGCTAGGACCGGTTTTTTCTTAACCTATTTCAAGGATCTCCTTGTTAAAATCTTGTACGGGAAACCATTTCTATTCGCTGATGATATCAAAATTGTGTATTGTTCCGCCCCTGGTCAACGTAATCCTAATTCGGCATGTATTCAGTTTGAGTTGTCCGCATTGGAGCACTGGAGTAAGTCTTGGAAGTTGTACTTTGCCACTGACAAGTGTAGTCTATTGTACCACGGCTGTGGCCCTGCTCCGACCATCCTAATCTTTAACGACACCTCTATTCCCGTGTGTGGCGCAAGCCGAGACCTTGATCTAAGATTTTGTGCCTCATTTAATTTTTTCGAGCAAGTTATATTCTTGCAGGCTTTTGCCAGAAAAGTGAGCGCCCACCTAATTCGAAACCTTATCTTGAGAGATTCCAGGCTTTAAGCCTATAAAATGTGTTTGGCCGAAGCTTGAGTACTGTACGATAGTGCATGGTAATCTGAGCAAAGTGGACAACATAGCACTAGAAAATATTCAACGATCAGTAACAAAAAGCTTTTTGAACATGCCTAACACTAAGGCATACTGTGAGCGTTACGAGGCTCTAAAACTGGATCCGCTATGACTGCGCCGACTCAAACTTAATCTGTGCCTTCTATACCACTTACTATCCCCATTAAGCTTCACTGCTCAGTCACAACTCGAGTTTCAGACTCATATGTGCCATGAAGTAAGAAACAGCGAGCGCACAACGCAAGTACAGAAGTCTTGCACCAAGCTCCGCTCAAATTTGCTCTCCGTAAAATATGCGTTAACATGGAACAAACTTCCAACGAGTGTTAGAAACTGCACTACCTATCCGCAATTCAAACGCATGATTAATATTCACCTGACTGTTTCAAATACCTGGTCAACACTTGGCCAAATGATGACTCTAGATGATTTGTATGAGAAAGGTCCTGGCTACACTTGAAAGTCACCATATCCCCTAATTGTCTCAATAGTATAAATTTACCTACATATAGTTGAATTCTTGAGTGTGTATCTATAAACGATCTTACTCCCATCACACCGTCTAACTAATTCTGTTTTCTCGTTTGGAGATGCAATATGTCTTTCAACCTGACGTCTCTGTACCATCGTTGTCACTCGCCAATATTTTCCATCAAGTTCTGATTGGCCTATCGGCAAGCGATTGTATTCATTAGTATGTTTTTGATTCCTCATATTTTATATTCTTCCTTGTTTCATTGTTGACCATGACTGGACTGATCTCTTGAGGTGACAGCTTCCAAAATAATAAGGTATACCCATGCAAATTATACTGCTACTGACTCGCCGGCTTCTAACAAAATAATGCCATACTTGATTGATCCGCATGACGGAATGGGCTGAGGCTTCATCGCCAATAAGGTATGTATAAAACAGCTCTTATGAAAAAAACCTTTAAACACAGTTGCTGACCTATTTACTATTTTGCGACATCGGCACGGAGCCAGTTGGAGCATGGAAGTGCGAGTGAAACTCATCGAGGGAATACCCTGCATGGAAGCAGTTCGCTGGGTACAGTTCCATGGATGGCCGTATTACTTTACTTGAACTCTCAGTTAAATCTACACTTGTTATTGTTCCCAGTTTCTTAATCTCTCTAATACTTTCAAACTGCTAATCATTTCAAAAAACCCATATGGGAACTGTTTGTATTCTGACAACATGCTTGAAGGCTAGTTTAAACAGACACGTGCACACAACCCCAGGCACGTACACAAAGCGTCTAATTCTCTGCTTCCCTATTGGTTCATCCGTTGCCTTGCGACACCTTATTGTACTCACGTAGTTAGACACTGATCAGATTACAGTAGTTGGTTTACCGAAGCGACCCTCTTACTACTGCTCGTGCATCTGACTTTTCGTACACAACACTGCTGTCGCGGCTTACGAACCTGCGCCACGGAAATACATCCTCCTGTAGTTTACTGGTCTAATCCGACCTTACGTCCTACCGAAAGTGCATGGGCCCAGTGGAAAACCTCGTTTACAGACTATCTTGATCTACTATCTGCGACTTCTAACTACACTGAAAGTCAGAAACTAAGCTTCTCAGAAACCTACCCGGTGATGAGGGACAACGTCAGTTTAATGCTTTGGAGCTCCGGCCACAAGATACCTTAACGAAACCACTAGAGGTGCTGGATAAGTTATGGGGCCAGCGTACAAACCACTTCATGGATCGCCTCAAATTCGGCAGACTTACACAGGAACCATCGGAAACTCTAGACAGCTTTGTTGATCACCTCATTCGCGGTGTACGACCCTGCAGTATCCAACCATACCGAAAAATAGAATAGAGAGCGTAATGCTAGTGCAGCAGTTGATTAGTGGAATCACCAATAACCGACTTCGAGGATGTCTACTTTACGAAGACACTTCCCAATTGACTAAGGATAAGGCTGTGGAATTAGCTCGCCTCAAAACATGTACGGTTGAACAGTTGTGATGTTTCGCCACCCACGCAGATATGCAGGAAGGTTGCCAAGATCCATCGATCGCCAACCGATTTCCAATCCCCACAGAAATGCTTCCGCTGCGGCAGCCTACAGCATAAAGCCAATTTTACCAAGTGCCTTGCTTTAGAAATGGATTGCAAAAGTGCCGTAAACGTAGACATTTTCCCCGTTCAGTACGCATTCCTCAGTGGCATCCTAAAGATTCCGTTTCTAGTCAGCAGTTACAGCCTTCTGCAAATGTATTTTCCAGTGATAACACAGGTACTGTGTCTAACAATTGTTCCAACTTTCCAGAGTCTAAACAACGTACGCCTGACATTCGTACTGTTACATTTATTGCACGCGATAAAACAACACATGCTGACATGGAACTTGATTCAGCCTCTCCAATCACTATAGTACCGAGCAGTTTTTATGACATTCACCTACATGACATGCCCATAAATCCTTCAGCCTATCGATTTGACAGTTATACAAAGGCCCGGTAGAAATACGGGGATTTGTGGTGATTGTGTTGCAACTTGGGGCCGTGAAACCATCAGTTGCTATGTACTTCATCTGCGGAAATAACCGTCCCCTTCTCGGACGCAAGGCTATGGTTGCACGGGGAGTCACACCGTCCCTATCTCGGATGCGTATCATGGCAATTAACCTATCAGACCAACAGATACAGTACCTGAAACTGTTTGAACAAACAATAGGGCGCTCTCTCTCCTCCATTCACCGCATATGTCTGAAGCAGGATGCTAAACCGGTAGCTATTGCTCATCCACGTCCAATTCCTTTGGGCAGAAGAGAGGCTGTTTCGTCAGCATTACAGCAGACTATTGCAGATGATTTTATTGAACCCATTAAATGTCCTGAATGGGTGCACCCTGTGGTTACAGTCCTCAAGAAGGACGGCAAAGTGAGAATATGTAATAACCTGTTGGCCCTAAATCGTCGAATGGTGGTAGAAAAATTTGTGCTCCTTGTGATGGGAGTATACACTCGAACGAAGGTGCGGTGCCAGCCCAGCAAGGAAGCCGTTAGGCTGCCGCAAGGAAAGGCGGCAGTCGATTGGACGTTCACACGTTTCTCGCATGCACGCTGATTGGCCAACAGTGGACGCATCGGAGTGAGTTTGTTTGACTGAATCAAAGGAAAAATGTCATGCATTCACAAAGGTCGTTAATTATGGATCCAACTAGCTGTATATACCGATATGTTTCACTCGCCCTCTGCCTGCGTTTTCGCCTGGTCCTGTTGTTTGCTGAATATACGTTTTGTCCCTGAAGGACCGACTTTTCACATGGTGTCAGAGAAGGAGAAGAACATTAGTACCACCCAAACGATGACTGGAGCTGCACCGGCTATTCAAATGCCTGCCCCGCTGAACATGGATGAACGCAGTTTGGCAAGCAACTGGCGTTTGTGGAAGAGCAGATGGATGGATTTCTGCACTTTATCGCGTCTGGACAAACAACCGATGGCGTACCGCTTGGCCATGTTTCGACACGCAGCAGGAGATGATGCGCGCCGCGTGCTAGAGACATTGTGTTACGACAAGAGCGAAGATGCCAACAATCTAGAGACAGTTCTTGAGAAGTTCAGTAAATACTGCGAAGGCCAAACAAACGAGACATTTCAACGCTACCTCTTCTTTTCGCGGAACAGGCGGCCAGGTGAATCCGTTGACACGTACATCACTGAGCTAAAGATTTTGACCCATCCTGCAGTTTCTGTAAATGCATGGCGGACAGTCTCATACGGGACCGCATTGTTCTTGGGATCAATGACGAATGTTTGACGAAGCGACTATTACGAAACCGCAACCTATCTCTGCAGAAATGCATTGACGTCTGTAACAGTGAGTCCTCCACTGCTTATCAATTTCAGCAGATGACAATCGCAGGTGATTCAGAGTTGTGCGCCGTTTCCAGCAGCAAAACTACGAGGGCTACGACCGCGCGACAGGAGCCCTGCAACTTCTGTGCAACACGACATCCGAGGAACCGCGAACAGTGTCCGGCGTGGGGCCGCATTTGTGTCAAATGTGGGAAGCGCAATCACTTCGCCCGCTGCTGTCAGTCGACAGATGTAAGTGCACTCGTTCCAGACAAATCAACAGAAGACACCGAACAATCGATTGGTAACGTGTCTCGGAAAGCGTCGCAGAAGTGTGTCTACGCAAGTCTTCTGATCGAGGGACGGTCTGTGCGATTCCAGTTAGACACAGGCGCGACGATCAATATTTTGCCCAGAAAGCACTGCCGCGGCGTGCAAATTCAATGGGATCAAGATGATTTGCGCATGTGGAATGGTTCCAGGCTCAAGCCAAAGGGCTCAGCGACAATTGAAGTTGTCAATCCGAGAGACGGTGTTTCGCATCGTCTGCAGTTCGTGATCGTGGATGAGGATCTCACGCCGATTCTCGGCATTGATTCGATTTTATCGCTTCGCTTTGTCATTTTTAACCATGATCGTTTTGTGTACGCTTGTCAGAGTGAAGCCGATGTCATTGACCTGTATCCGTCTGTGTTTAGCCCGGGTTTAGGGGAATTTGAGGGTACCGCTCACCTGTCGTTAGATCCTTTGGTACGCCCGATTGCGTTACCTGCTAGGAGAGTCCCATTTGCGCTACGTGACCGATTTTCCGCGGAATTGAACAAGCTGGTTATGCAGGGTGTGATTGCAAAGGTTGATGAGCCAACAGACTGGGTTAGCCAGGTAGCAATCATTACGAAGAAAAATGGCGAACTACGCGTATGTATAGACCCGAAGCCACTGAATGAGGCCCTGCGTAGAGAACATTATGCGCTACCAACGTTAGAAGATGTTTTACCACTTTTGACAAAAGCTAAGTTTTTCACGAAAGTAGACCTTTCTTCCGCATTCTGGCATGTTGTTCTAGACGACGAATCCAGTTTCCCCACCACATTTGTTACACCGTTCGGACGTTATCGTTGGCTGCGATTACCGTTTGGCCTGAAGGTGTCGAGCGAAATTTTCCAAAAGCGTTTGGTGCAAGCAATAGATGATTTAGATAGCGTAACCTGTGTGGCAGATGACGTTCTGATTTACGGTTCTACCGAAGAAGAGCATGACACTAAGCTACACCGGTTCCTGAGGCTTTGCGTGCAAAAGAACATCAAGCTAAAACGCGAGCAAGTAGAGCTGCGGAAAGAGGAGGTGATTTTCCATGGGCATGTGTTAACATCTGACGGAATCAGGGTTGACCCAGGGAAGATTAAGGCGATACAAGAGATGCCGTCCCCTAACGATGTGAAGGCCGTCCATCGCCTAAACGTTATGGTGAATTATTTAAGCCGTTTCCTACCAGGACTCGCTGATATCATGACTCCGATTAGGCAGTTAACTCACAAAGGAATAAATTGGAGCTGGGGGAAGGAACAAGAGTTAGCTTTCTAAACCATTAAGAACCTTATCAGTAATGCGCCCGTACTCGGATATTGCGATCCAGCACAACCATTGGAGGTACAGTGTGATAGTAGCCAGAGTGGAATAGGTGCTGTTCTGTTGCAGAACGGAAGACCTTTGGATTTCCGCAGTCGAGCACTCACGGAGGCCGAGAAGCGGTACGCACAGATCGAGAAAGAGATGCTGGCAGTGGTCTATGCCATGGAGCGTTTCAATGATTATACTTTTGGAAGAAAGACAACCGTGCACATTGATCATAAGCCGCTGGTGTCGATAGCCACTAAACCACTGAATAACGTTCCTCGTCGTCTGCAGCGTATGCTTATCCGGCTCCAGAAGTATGACATTGACATTGTGTACACACCTGGCACACAGATGTTCATCGCGGACACCCTGTCGAGAGCACATCCGCCAGTGGCCGAACACAAGCTAGAAGAGATCGAGACAGTTATCATGGTGCAGCATCTGACATCCTGCATCTGCATCCTCAACACTTCTGCGCCCTGTCACGCCACAACTTGAGAAAGTACAGAACAGTTTGAAAAGGCGAATGGCTACTCAGAAACGGTACTACGACAACGGCGCACGGGAATTACCTGAGCTGACAGTGGGGGAAGAAGTATGGGTTGAACCATTTCCCGATGGACAGGAGCGGTGGAGAAAATCAGTCGTGGCTGCGAAAGTCGGTGAAAGGTAATACGAAGTAAATGTTGGAGGGAAGAAGCTGAGAAGAAACCGAGTGCAGCTGAGGAGATGTCCGAGGCGACAGCATGAATCAGGGTGAGAGCGTTATACTGCGTGCGGCAATGAGGCGACATCGACAGATCCCACAGAGAGGACGCGGAGTGGTAAAGTGTATGGACTATTTAGCAAAGTACAGCAGCAAGAACATGAAAAAGGGAGGATGTGATGGGAGTATACACTCGAACGAAGGTGTGGTGCCAGCCCAGCAAGGAAGCCGTTAGGCTGCCTCAAGGAAAGGCGGCAGTCGATTGGACGTTCACACGTTTCTCGCATGCACGCTGATTGGCCAACAGTGGATGCATCGGAGTGAGTTTGTTTGACTGAATCAAAGGAAAAATGTCATGCATTCACAAAGGTCGTTAATTATGGATCCAACTAGCTGTATATACCGATATGTTTCACTCGCCCTCTGCCTGCGTTTTCGCCTGGTCCTGTTGTTTGCTGAATATACGTTTTGTCCCTGAAGGACCGACTTTTCACACTTCCAACCGCGGATCAACTAGTAGTCAAACTAACCGGTGCTCAACTTTTTTTACAAAATTGGACCTTAGGAAGGCTTTCTTTCACATGCCACTAATTAAAGAGTAAAGACCGCTGACCGCAATTCTTACTATGAACGGACTCTTCCAGTACAAATTCTTGCCAATGGGCCTGAGTTTATCCGCAGCAGCTTAGCGAAAGTTTATGATTCACTCGTTTGTCAATTTACCTGGTCAAATAGTATACGACGATGATATTTGTGTATTCGGTAGCACTCCAGAAGAACAGCATTCACAACTGCATGATGTGTTACATCAACTACATGATCTTAACCTCGTATTAAACCTCGAAAAGTGCAAAGTTAATGCTAGTGAAATCGAGTTCCTGGGTCACATCATAGCAACTGGCGGTATGAAGCCGAGTTTTGACAACGCGCATGCTATCACTGAGGCTCTACGTCCACAGAACTCCACTGAAACAAAGCATGTTCTAGGTATCTTTTCTTACAACCTACGTTACCTGCAGGATTTCATGAATATTGCTGAGCCACTGCGTGAAGCGACAAAGGAGAAAAGTGTATTTGTTTGGGGTCACCCCAAAAGAAGTCATTTGACGAGATGAAACGCCGCATTGCTTCCACACCAGTCATGGCGATTTTCGACGAGATGTGCCCAACGATTGTCTCCACTGACTGATGCATTAAACATTGGGTTGGGTGCTATACTATCCCAAATTCAATATGGACATGAATGACTTATTGCATACGCTTCCAGAAAGTTGTCGACGGCCGAGATTTCGTACTCTGGCGGAGAAAAAGAAGCCTTTGCCTGTTTTTGGGCTTATGAGAAGTGGTATTTGTTCTTGTTCAGAAGACCCTTCACTCTTCTTACGGACCACGCAGCGCTAACTAGCTTACTTACTAGGGGAACAAATAGCATCAGGCCACTTCGGATACATCGCTGGTATGCACCAGTGTTAACATACGATTTTCAAATTAAATTCCGTCCCGGACGCGAAAACCAGATAGCGGATGGACTCTCTCGACTGCCACTCAACGAAACTGAAAATAATGTGGATGATAATGAGAGGTTACTGGCGTCTTCCCTGAGTACTGAACCAATCTCAGCCCCGATTAAGAAAGAACTCCAGAAAGTGACTCAGGAAAATGAGACACTGCCGCGTTTAGAGGTTTCTGCTAAACGGTTGGCCACAAAGTAACAAGAGCACAGACGAGTTTCGTCCGTACTACGTGTTGCGTCACGAAATTTCATTTATAAATAAATGCTTATTGCGTGGCGAAAAATTGGTGAATCCTCGGAGTTTGATACGAAGGATCATGCTATGTGCTCAATAAAGCCACCCTGGTATCGTTCGTACGAAACGCAAGGTTGACGCATGCTTCTGGTGGCCCAGAATGTCGCCGAAATAGAAAAACTTGTTCATGACTGCTTTTCATGCCAAAAGGCAGACAAGAGTTCAAGGCCGGTTTCATCCCCTATACAACCTATTGACTATCCTATGCGACCGTGGGTCAAGATAGCTCTTGACATCATGGGTCCGTTTAACTCGGCGCCTCAGTATAAAAGTAACTGTTTGGTGACGACCTGCTTTTACAGTAAATGGCCGGAAGTCCATTTGTGTGGAGAGGTGACTACTGCCAGCATTAATCGATGTCTGAAATACATGTTTTCCCGTTTCGAATTGCCAGAGGAGATAATGACGGACAACGGGCCGCAGTTTACAAGCCACGCGTTTCTTTTGATCTTTCAACTTCACGCTGTCCGACACCCAAGTACAACGCCGTATAACCCAGCGGCAAATGGTATGGTAGAGTGGTTCAATCGATCCTTGAAAGAGTGTATCCAAACTATTCGCTTATCTGGTACAGGTTGGGAGGATGCATTTCTACAGTCACTATTCTTTTACCGAACCGCACACCATCGAGCCACAGACAAAACGCCAGCTGGACTCATGCTTGGGCGTGCCCTTCAGATAAAGTTGAATGCCACAATTTCGATTCCTGCAACCAATAATTCCGACTAGTTAGATCGTCGCCATCGATATCAGACCACTTACCAGAAGCTTACTACTCCGCTCCAGCCCGGAACATTCGTGCGCGTTAAGCTAAATGCTGCATCAAAAAGACAACCCACGTTATCAGATCCGATAAGAATAACGCGTGCATGTGGGGCAGGCATTGACCGGCTGGAGGATGGTCGCACAATCAGCGCCCGGAGACTATTCACAAGTGTCAGAAGAACGGAACATGTGCCACCAACCTTTACTCACGAAACTATGCAAAGCACGGAGCTCCGCAGGACGGGCCGAGAATAAAGACCGGCGAACCGCTATGGTTTCGACGCATCACTTGATTAAGCGGAGAGGTGATATTGCGTATTCCGTTAGCATGCTTGAAGGCTAGTTTAAACAGACACGTGCACACAACCCCGGACACACACACACACGGCGTCTAATTCTCTGCTTCCCCATTGCTTCATCCTTCTCCTTGTGACATCTTATTTTACTCACGTTGTTAGACACTGATCAGATTACAGTAGTTGGTTTACCGTAGCGACCTTCTTACTTCGGCTCGTGCGCTTGAGTTTTCATTCACAGCAGAAACCTTTGTTCAAAACAGGTAAAATTAACTATATTACCCGATCATGTTGTACAAATCGATCCGAACAGTCAATTGGTCTATGCCGCTCCCTGTCGAGTAATAAAATGTTTAATTATTTATTTCTTTATTATGTGAACGAAACTCATTCAAGTTAGGAGGCTATCACTCTAAGTTGCAAGTCTCAGGTCCTGTTCCGTACGCAGGTTTTGATCAAGTGTTTTATTAATGCATGTGTTCAATAGTTCAATAATGTATGGTAAGATAAAAAGCATAACTTTACAAGATTTACAGGATGGAAACTGCACCAGAAATTAAAATCAGAAATGTTCAACTTGGAACATGAATCATCAGTAGTGAAGACATCGCACTTTATCGCATTGTTGTGTAGCTTTTAGCACTAGGATTAAAGTCTATAAGTCTATCGAACGTCGCAATGTCTGGTGCGTTCACCACGTATTGGTATCGCATTCCAGTGGGAATAGATTTTAAGAGATCAAAAATACTTTCTACAACCCAAACAGGAGTGTTGCGTCACTATTTTCAGGTGATGGCCGCGATATTGTTTGTGAGAAGCTAAGATCAGCAGTGAAGTACGTGGATGATCGCTCTCAGTTAATATCCGGTATGTGAGAATGAGATCTTCGCGAAGCCGTCTGTATACTGCGGAGAACACATCGAGTAAACCAAGGCGCAGTTAGTAACGGATACCGGACAAACTACGTGTTGCCTTTGTAGCACTTTTTTGAGGGTGCTCCAGGAGGTGAATATCTCGTTTTAACCATTGACACCAGGCCTGAATTGCGCATTCAACGTGAGAACGAATATAGGAGCTAATCAGCATTGGTACTAGCCATCGCTCAAAGATGCAGAGAGGTCGCCTCAAAAGCGTCAAGTCCAATTTCGCCACGTTTGTTGCTTTCACACATTGGAACGAATTGCCAAGACTTTCTTGAACGATGATACCTAAGTCTCGTTCACTGGTCACCCGTTGCAAAACGTACCGTTACAGAAAATTTGTGTTACTGAAGCGGATGGCACTTTACAGTGTTCACTGGGAGCTGGTTCCCTTCTCCTCATTCGGTAACCAGTTCCAGATCGTTCTCAAGATAGGCACGCACTGATGTTGAGCGAACTGCTCACCATAGTTTAGCACCATCTGCAAACATCCGCATCAGGGATAAAAGGTTTTCTGGGAGGTCATTTATGTTAACTAAAAGCAGTAGCGGGCCGAGGACGGATTTTTACGGTACACCACCGCAAGAAGAAGTCCACAGACAAACCGGAAAGAGACTTGTATACATGAAAGCACATATGCTTATATCGTTTTGAAGGCAAAATGAAGGGAAGCTGCTAAAGTACACTTGAACCAATCAACCGAAGGAAAACGTCAATTGCATCGGGCGAGTACGCAACCGTGTAATCAATAATGAATCGCATATGTACTTAAAAATGGCATCATGGGACTCCAAGCGTAAAGCGAACATGCATTTAGAGTGACAGTCACTGGCCAATCCGAATAACGAAATGTAGCGTTTAAATAAATGTCACGAAACACACGAGAATAAGAAGTGCAGACCCAAAACTTGAAAACTAGTACCATACTTGTGTGACAACTAAAGATTCCTTTAACATAACCGAGTAGAAAATTGATGCGGGGAAAACCCAATGGAATGTGTTCATGCAAACGGCACTGCTAAAGATGATACAGAGATGAGCGTCCATTAACAATGACGTGTGTGTATCCATCGGGCTAACACAGTGGAGCTTTTAAACTAATGTCGAGTACCAAACGGTTACGAAATGAATGTAGGCAACAGATGACCGTTTTTAAAAATTTATATCCAATTCTCAACCTCTTTATGGCTTTGCGGAATGGCTTAACTGCTGTTTGAAGTTTCATACTCATCAGGTCCGATAGTATTATTCATACTGAAGGCGGATGGGACTCGTCACTTAATATAGTCATTGCTTCGTGCCTTTCCGTCGGATCTTACGAAGTTTATGTACGCCATCCACTTTGAAGTATTCCGCTGATGAATTCCTACGTTGGCGTGCCCATCTCAAATTCACTAATTCAGTCACGTTAACAAATTCACTCAACACAGCTAGCTACACACGTAGCTACCTAAAGTCAGTATGTTGCTGGCTAACTTGTGACATGTTTGTTTAGTTACCTATCATACATGTTCTCATTACAATGATTATACCTTTCAGGCATGCCTCATACTGACGGGAACAAACCATTCATTCTCTAATTTATTTTCTCCAAAACTGTGTAAACACTGTTAGAGATAATCGAAAGGTGGTTTCTAAGAATGGCTTTGAAAATATCATAGAAAGCTGAAAGGACTGAAGCAAACTAATTGACAAGAGCAAACAAAAAAACAAAAAAGACTCAGAAAAGGGCAATGGTCGCTGTACACATATTCATTACAGGAAAGTTTAACCAAACAGTATCAACAGGTAACACGAAGGACAGAACAGACGAACACGGAAGCAAGTGACGGATAGTTCAAGAAAGTTGCGTATGAGGGTCAACAAGGCAACAAATAACGTACATCGGCCATTGCTTAACATGGCGCCTAATAGGTGTTGGAAAGGCAATTGTTTATGATGAGTATTATGAGAAGTATCCTTATGCACACACTATTTTATATATACTTAAAAAAGAAACCGGATGTCCACACGTAGGATGCAAGTTGACAAATTTGGTCGCTAATTTGAAAACTTACCTGAACTGAATTTTAACTAGGTTTTATAACGCGTACTAGCTGTTTCGAATTTTAGTCGAAACGAACGAACGTTGTTCGGAATTACAGTGGTTCTTTGGAAGCTAGTTCTCAGTCTACCCTCGTGCCCACCATAACTGTGTTTTAACATTACTTTTGATACCAATACGGGCACATCGAAAACTCATTACTCACGTGTGCCTCGGTCTGTCTACCTTAATGGGAACCTAGATGCGATGAAAGAGCAGCAATTGTGCGCCACGTGTACGTTCGTCCTCCAACGCGATGTTCACTATATTTTACCACAGTAGACCATGTATGTAACAGTAACTTCAGTGCTACGGCTAAAAATCGATCAGTAAAGAATCCACAGGCATCCAGTTTTCCGCGAAACATTCTGTCCCCAAACAATGATTAGAATGTATCGATCATTCGGTTATCCGTAGCCTGCCCCTCATCGCTTGCAGCGCCGTACAAGTTGGGGTGCGCAAAAACCGCGAATGTGTGGGTAGTGCATCGTGTGAAATCCGATTGGATCTCCGGACTGCCGCTAGAATTCCTCGGTGTATTCTCAGGGCGGACAATGTGCGGCAATTTACGGTACGTCAATGAAACTCGGTAGACATCCCGGACGCGCCATAGTACCCCACGCGTGCACAGTAGCCGCTGGAATTCGGTAACGCATGTTTCTGGGTCTATTGTACATACTACTTCACCCTAGGTTAGTAGTACAATATAAAGGTAAATCGGAGAGAGCGACGACGGACTGTGCTGGGTGTGCTTAGTGACCACGTATATGGGTGTAAAAGAAGGAAACACGGAGGTAAACAGCGCCGAAAGCTGTGAGCAAAGGCGAAACTTTCGGGAAGATAAGGTTGAAAAAATTAGCAGTATTCATACGGCTGGTGTCATAAGTGGGCGGCCGAGTCTCACACCTGCTGTCTACGCGAACGAACAACGCCTTTCAGCAAACTGCTGGAGCGCCGGTTGCGTCAGGCCCCGATATCCTGGGACCACATCATGGTATCTGACACGTGGCTGACAGAAATGATGAGTGACGCAAAAATAGTACTACCTGGAATGTCTATTCTGCGAGTCGGTCGATCAGATAGGGGTGGTGTACTTCTCTACTACCGCAGTTACCTACCCATTAATCTCATAGATTACCGGGTGGTTCATATTATCGACGCGCTTTTGGTGCCGTCTTTACCTGAGACGTGGCGACACATGTTCAGCGGATGTCATGTACCCCTCTCCGTCGTCCGCTTGGAAAACAGACAATCGTCTAGCCTCTGATATGTAGACTGTTCACCTCCACGCACTCAGTCTCGTTTTCCTGTCAGACGACTCCAATCTTCACACCTTAGGTATCCCAGCCCCTCTAGATGAACACTTCTAAATGTAATTGATATTTATAGCGGAACGCAGAGCGGCGAAATGTCCATGAAGTACAACTTGGCTGGTGCCAGGAGAACTGATAGAATTTTGCAATAACCGTGCACAAAAACGGAACATGGAGTTGTTCAGAAAACGTGTGTTATTTTAAAGTAAGGAACCGTGATTCGTGTCGGAACAATCTGTACATACAAGCCGGTACGCGAACAGAACGTACGCGAAGAGCAAGCTAGGTTCCACTCTGGCCGGAGTTGTATCGATAACATCTTTACTCTCCACCACATACTCTAGCGTCGTCAAAGGTTCGGCCGGCCAACTATCGTTGTCTTCTTCGACATGTGAGCTGCGATTGACTCAGTTTACCTAGTTGTTCTCTGGAGCTGTCTTTTGCGAAGAGGAGTGGCTGAGAAGTACGTCAACATTCTTCGAGCCATGTACTCTCGAACCTCGGGCCCAGTGCGTGTACGGCGAACTTTCTCCTCTTTTTATATCGCCAGGGGCGTAAGGCAGGGCTGCCCAGCATCCACTTCTTGTTCACTTTCGCTATGGATGACACCCTGGAGAGCGCCTGGAGAACTGTGGACCCAGCGGCGTTGAGCTGCTTCCGGGGACTGACTTCGGGATTTGGAGTACACGGACGACATCGCTGTAAAATGAGATTCCTCACCGGCCGCCCAGAATTTGTTGTGCAGTTTAGAGGAGTCTGTCTCATAGTTTGGGATGATATTCGTCACTTCGTACAGGACTGGCTAGACGCTGCTCCTATCCTTACGCTTTTGGCTCATTCTCTGGAAGTGGTATACGATTTCGTTTGCCTCGGAAGCTGCAACGGTGCTAATGGTTTAACGGGTGTGGTCTCTTTGTGTGTTTTTAACGCCCGGGTTGCGTTTGCTAATCTCCACCATATATATATATATATATATATATATATATATATATATATATATATATATATATATATATATATATATATATATATATATATATATATATATATACATCACGGCTTCCTCCACCTAGATTGCTTTCATAAGTGGTGGACTTAACGCAGCAAAGTGCGGGGTGATTTCCCTCCGACATCAGTTAGTGAGCACTGCGAGCTTGGAGAAAACACATTGCAGAATGCCTCTCAGGAGTTTGATCTTGGGATACCGGTCCAGGACGATCTCAACTGCTAGAAACAATCCGCAAAGGCGTGAGAACCGGTACTCAGTGTCAGCCTTGGCAGAGCGTTCGGTCGATTTGATTCCGCAATCTTCCAACATTTTCTAATATACTACGTATATGTATGCTGGTACCATCATCGTTATAACTGGTCTTATTAAAACCTCTATTAGTACGATGTTTGCAGTTCTCCTATTGTCTGGCTAGTCTTGGAGAGAGAATTTTCACATGCCTGTGAGGTACGACGCATAAATCTATGCCTAATCGCAAGCAACGGCGCATGTAGGGATGACTAGCAGGCGTCTGCATGCACCTCTATTTGGTGAGAGTGAAACTGGTTGAGTAGAACACAGATACCAATACGAAACGAGTGCTGTGCGTTGTTCGTGAAGTTCCGTCGCCCTGGCCTCGTTTGGGCACGCAAGTAACCAGAGAAGAAGGGACAGTAGCAGCGTTTTGACAAGATTATAAATACCAAAAAGTAGCAACCGCGAAACATTACTGCACTAACAATCAGCCTGTCAACAATCATACAATCAGTGACTCCGGAATCTGGAAGTCATTTTCTTATGCAAGAATTTTCCCTGACACACGCTTTTAGCGCACACATACATCTCCATCTTTTCTCTAGGCTGTCAACATTTCGTATTTATTAAACGAATTTTGACTTTTGCATGTTGATAGTGAGACAATGTAGGTGATTTTGACGGGCACAACTAAGTTATGACACGTACACTCAGTCTGATCGGTGGCTGTAGTAACTTGATTATCATAAACCGAGTGCGCACTAGCTGCGTAGTCGGAGGGCAACAAATGACACGACCGTGGTATACTCACGAAGAGTTCTAGTGATACACGTCAAAGGACTCCATCGACCGATCTTCAGCTGCGGCATAGGAGACATTTCTCGAGGATTGCGCAGTTGGGTAGGATGATTTGGCAGCTGGATGCAGATTAGCTGAATTAGATAAATGAATATCGACAGAAAGTTTTGCCAGTGTAAATACGATTCGGTCTACAACCTTCAATCTATACGTGCTCTCAGCGAATCAAAGGAGACGGCGTTACTTCAATGCTGTCAGCAACACTCCAAAGTTAGTGGGTGCTGTATACCTACGGATCCATCAGCTAACACCCGAAGGTAGAATACTGAATGCTGAAACTACAGAGCGAGTAGATAAAAATCTGCGTTGCTGCGTTGTAGGGGGATCGGGCACATGCTCGGAATCACGTCGCTGATTCCTGCGCGGTGGCAGCATAGTGAAGCTGCACTACATTTTATTTCGGTGCGATACGCTCCCTATACCTGTAGCACGCAAAGTGGACGTCAAAGAATCTCTTAAATTCCGATAACGATTTCGCCTCGACTAGAGTCTCCGACAATTTGTTCCAATATTTCACCACTCGACGCTCGAAGCAAAGAGGGTGAGCGATGTGCTTTAAATCCGGTACCACCAGTTTTTACCGGTGTTCGCGTGTGCTGCTTGGTGCGCGAACTGCAGCAGCGACATCAGTGTACGTAAGTGGCCCAAGTGCAGTATCTGGTGCGTCATGATGGGATCAGCTCGGAGCCGATGATATGACAGGGTATAAAGCCCTATTCTCCTACGTCGGTCCTCGTACGACATACCCCGTATAGTGGGGATGAGCCGGGTAGCTACATGCTGAACCCGTTCCAGTCTCTGCACCTCACTTATTGTGATCAGACAAAAGGCGGGTGAGCCGTACTCAAGCACCGTCCCTATCAAGCAGGGGGATTTAGCAATGCGGTTGGTGTAAACAAAGATCTCTAAGTAAAGGACTTACTTGCAATTCTTCGATCACCGAGGCTTGTTTTAGGGTTGCATTTAATTTCATCGAAACATCCGATTCCAAATTGGCAATCTTTTCGGACAACAGTTGATTATGTTTCTGCGAGTGACAAGGGTCAAGGTTCATCATATTATGAACATATGAACATATGGGGTGCAGCTACTCATGCCGAACTGGTACTAAGACGTTAAAGTGAAATTCTGAGTTAAAGTAAAAGCTGTACTATTAATAAACCGAAGTTCTGGGTTTAGTGAGGTCGTACACGTCAGCAAGTCATTATAACAGCGACTGAGGTACCTTAGTTATCCAAATGGTAGGCAGTGTTGTGTTTTTCAATGGAAGTATCAACAAGAGCATTGAGTTGAACATTGAAGAAAACACATGGTGGTAGATACTTTGTTGTTCTAAAATACCTTTTAAGAACTCCACAAAGCACTTTGCATACATAATCACCAAATTGTCTGAGGTAGCAGCACTAACCACAACTCACGTCCAACTTTTGGAACACACATGCTTTAGCACACAGTTCCCCTTCCAGCTTCACTAGTCTACTTTCCATTCGCTTCAACGACGATAGGTAAATCTCGATAGTCCGGAATGAGAAGGCCGGGGCAGCAGAACTCACCAATACGGTTCATAGGGAAAGCCAACCAAACTATGAACGGCGTGTAGATTTCATGTAAATCGCTGTTGGTTATCTTATTAATTTGTAATCCATATGCCAAATTGTAAGTGTTATGCAAACTTTCCTCTACCATCGTTATATATGTAAGCAGTTGCTCGTGATTCCTGAGCGCAGACGAAGGTTGTTGGAGCGACTATTCGTACCTCATATTGCCAAATGTATACTACCGTGTGATCACACAGTGTGGATCGGTCACCAGGTTTCTGAACATCGTGCCCATATTTCGGGAGTCCTGAACTTGGCATCTGGCATAAATGCAAGGTACAATGTACTTTTGCTGAACCATATAACGCAGCCCAATTGCGGAAGGGTTTCACAGTTGCTCCTGTCAACACTGGCACAGCACAACCGCGGTTGTGTCATCGTTTGGACTCATCAGGTGGAGCCAACCTGAGTTGGGGTGGAACTCAGAGCCCTGAAAACTATGCCATTGGGATCCGCGAGCAACGCTTGGCACAACGGAAATGAATTCAAAGTTGAATTCGGGGAACCCGCCCGATTGTGTTCACTACATCTGGTTCGGTGGGAGAAATCTCTGGTAATAAAGTCAGTTGTTTGATTCTATGAATACCAGAAAGACGCAGCGCATCGTGAGGCCAAGGTCCTCCCACACTTCAGTGCAGCAGGAAAACCCCACCTGGCAGTTGATTGGTAGGTTACGTTCCCTCACAATGATGGCAAACTGGGTGTAACAAACTCTGGTGAATGCAAATGGTGGTTGGTGCTTACTCGGTACCAAACTGAGAGCAAGGCAACTAGGTTCATTTGCAATCTATCCAGGTCTAGGGTTGCAACTTATGTTGAAGGTTTAGGTGATACTCAGACACTGACAGTCTAGCTCGCAGCTAACTGTACTAGTTGCCGAAACTCCCTAAGTGAGTCTCTATGCTTGTGGTCCATTTGTTGTCGGTGAGCAACTGAGTATCATCCGCTGGACCACCAATGCAAAATTGCGGAACCTACGTACTACTTCGGCCAGACGACTATCAACTTGAAAAGGTCAAAAGCATTATAACTGTTCACATCTTAAGGTTGTATCAAGCGAGAAAGAAAGTGATGCTCACCTCCATATTCCGGGCTTCAGTTTGTTTTGTAGTCATTTCGTTCTCCAAATTCAACACCCTGTGCTGAGTTTGTTCTAGTGCTTGTCGGATGAGCTCCTGTTCCGTGAGTAGTCTATCACTTCTAGTCTATGAGAAGAAGTGACATTTTCAGAGGATTTACAATGTGTTGTTCGATAAAGTAAGGCGACCTCAATGTAGGATGCATAATGAGTGGTAGAAGGGCAGCCTGCTTATAAATATCTTCACACTCTGAGTTAACTAGTATCACAATAAGCTGAATTCTTGCTGGTTGGCTGTTTACCTCCTACGACCTCATCACGGTTGGGTTAATGACTCATGCAGCGCACACCAAGTGTATGCACTTCAGTGAACTGTCCTACGCTAATACTGTGCCACATAGAAAACAAGGTCGTTATCTTGAGCGAACTGCGTGCCAATCGCTAATCTATGCACTCGGGGATTTTTCCACTGTAGCTTAGCGGCATTTTGTCGCACACCTTTGGATCTGTACTTATTCAACGTGTTTTTAAAAGCACCACCTTGTGATAATATTATAACCCAAATGGTAAGCAAAATCACCACGTTGGAGGTAAGCATAGCGGACTGTGCAACCCAAGCTTCCCCAGTAACTGCTGCTCCTATACAGAGGAGGAGGGCTAGTAACACAGTAAGCAAAACGACACCAAGAACTCAGCAACTTAACTGCTGTTCCAATAACTCACGTGGTTCACATTTGACTGAAGCTGTTTCCAGTTCGATCGGAGTAACTCCACGCAAGACTACTTCCAATCTCACGACGGAGTGCATAGAAAAGTGCAAGCGGGTGGTAGCAAAGGTTGCGTTACGGTTGCTTCCAAGAAGAGCCGTCATTTAAAATTAACCTCACTCCCAACTGGATCAAGAACAGTGGAGTGTAGCGGAGTTCTAGTGCAAACACCACCGGTTTTCTGTGGAACATCTCCGAGTATTTCAATCACTAACCGCGACATATCGAAAGGTGTAAAGAAACAACTACCTGTACTGAGCCTACTATGCCCCAGTGTCCCCGAATCAAAACCGACGTCAATTAGAGACTGGAAGTTGGGCGACATCAACCATGCGGGACATCATTATTAACCGAACCGCACTTGTATTGAAACCTGTTCATTTGGTGCGAATCATGCGGCACCCAAACTCTAAGCATTTCGGAGAGTCAAGATTTCTGCGCGTTGTGCTGAACTCCATCACTGAAGTATAATCAGTACTGCTGTTGACACGTAGTCTCAGAAATGAACACTGCTCCATCCGTAGCTTTCCAGACATCATCCCATGGGATTGAGTTATCGCGTTAACCGCAACTTAGAGGACTACCGGAAGGAAACTTCAACCAGAACCACTCTTCTTTACGGGGTTCCCGAAACTGAAGCATGTACTGAACAAGAAACAACAACCCATGCTAAAGAACAGTGGTGTCATTATATTCGTGAAACAGTATGCTTGGATGATGTGCTAACGAAATCAGTGTCACAGCTGCGTACTTCACCGAACTACAAAGGAAGTGATTTGAGTGTGTTTAAGGTGGTTCTTCAGTCCAAACCTATGGCACAAAACATATCTAAAACACACGTTTCGTTGCAGGCTACCATCTGAGCTTCAGCAGAAGGCAGTCAGCGATTTGCCTCCTAGTGATGATATGTCACTCAATGAACCAAACGCAATGAGAGCTATAAAAGAACAATGCACCAGTACTGTGTGTGTAAGGAGAAAATAAAACCTGTTGAAGATGATATTGACCAGACAGCTTACATTGTACGCAGAAGCAGACGATCAAAAAGAGGTTGAACCCATCTCCACGTACACCTCGAAAACACCATTATTCGCCGGCCACTCACTGGTCGGCGAAACTTCACATATGAGTTGCACAACCTCCGAAACATTGCTAAAATCTGAGAAACTTGCATGTATGTACATTAAAGCCCAAGGGCACCTCAGAAACCTTATCGAACTTCGGCTACATCAGGTTGCGAATGGTTTGATCCTAATTACCATTACCGAAACTTGGTTGCATCAAGAACTGACGGATGCTTAGTTCGAAGTAGCAGGAATGTCACTCATCCGGATCGGCCGCCCCAGCAGAGGAGGTGGGGTCCTTCTCAACTATCGCAGCAACCTGCAATGTGTAATAGTTAATGATCAGGAAACTCACGCCACTGCCTCACTCTGTTATCGTCTCTGACTAGGACACAACGACGCATGTCACATAGTTGTCGTTTACCGTCCCGCAACGTCCACTACAGAAATGGATTGCCACTCGATATGTGTCTTGAACAGGGTAACGCGCACTAGGTGCAGCCACATTCTCATTTCCGGGAACTACATTCTACACGATCTGGAGGTAACAGCATCACCCAGTGAACAGTTCAAGGCAGACTTACATGGACTTATCGTTAATCTTCCCTAGTACAATCATGTCACCACGCCCACTAGATTCGGGACAGCAAACAAACCGTCCATATTGACCCTGGTGCTCACGAATGAACAGCTCATGATTGATAAGTTGTTGATGGGGAATCCATTAGGTCTCAGCGACCATGTAGTAATAACCTTTAGCTATGCCTGTTATGAAGAGTATCCATCTGAACACTCGGAACTAACTCATACAATCACACGCCCCTACGTATTGAAAAAACTCGTCAAGGCGTTGGCCTGGTAATTCTCCAGCAATAGTCCACTTGACAACGTTTAAACAGAGTTCGTAGAAAGTTTCATCGACATGGTCACCAGAGCACCAGAGACTAAGCCCCTTGGTCCAGTAAAATGCCTTCAATTCTAGGGAGCAGGACTCGAAAACGCATGATTATGAGGGATGCAGCATGGCGTGCGTACAAGGTTAACCCCGACTCTGACCGATCGCAACCATTGCACTGCACTTGTCCGTGAGAACAAAGTAACTTATCTGCAGTGCCTAGCCGAAATATTCCTGGCAAAAACAAAAGGCTATATGCCAGTCAACCATCTTCGTAAAGTGAAACATACCATCTCTCCACTTTTCACGACAGGCGGTAGATTACAAAGCGCCGAAGAAACAGCTAATGCCCTGCGGCTACAATACGCTCCAACCTTCGGACTCGCAGCCTCTACCTGTCACATGAAGTCAACCACATTACCGATTCGCTATGTGGTGATTCATGTGACAGGTAGAGGCTGCGAGTCCGAAGGTTGGAGCGTATTGTAGCCACGGGGTATTATCTGCTTCTTCGGCGCTTTGTAATCTACCGCCTGTCGTGAAAAGTGCAGGGATGGTATGCTTCAATTTACGAAAATTGTTGACTGGCATATGGCCTTTTGTTGTTTGCCATGAATGTTTCGGCTACGCACCGCTGATAAGTTACTTTGTTCTCACAAACAAGTGCATTGCAATGGTAGCGATGGGTCAGAGTCGGGGTTAACCTTGTACGCACGCCATGCTGCATCCCTCATAATCATGCGTTTTCGAGTCCTGCTCCCTAGAATTGAAGGCATTTTACTGGACCAAGGGGCTTAGTCTCTGGTGCTCTGGTGACCATGTCGATGAAAATTTCAACGAACTCTGTTCAAACGTTGTCAATTGGACTGTTGCTGGAGAATTCCCAAGCAAAGGCCTTGACGAGTTCTTTCAATACATGGGGGCGTGTGATTGTATGAGTTAGTTCCGAGTGTTCAGATAGATGCTGCTCATAACAGACATAGCTAAACCTACTTACTACATAGTCGCTGAGACCTAATGGATTCCCCAATCATGAGCTGTTCCTTCGTGAGCACCAAGGTCAATATGGACGGTTTGTTTGCTGTCCTGAATCTGGTGGGTGTGGTGACATGATTGTACAAGAGAAGATTAACGGTAAGTTCTTGCAAGACTGCTTTGAACTGTTCACTGGGTGATGCCGATACCTCCAGATCGTGTAGAATGAAGTCCCCGGAAATGAGAATGTGGCTGTACCTAGTGCGCGTTACCCTGTTCAAGGCACTTAACGAGTGGGAGTCCATTTCTAGAGTGGAGGTTGAGGGAAGGTAAACGACAACTATGTGACATGCGTCGTCGTGTCTTAGTCGGAGACGGCAACAGATTGAGGCAGTGACGTGAGTTTCCAGATCATTTACTATTGCACATTGCAGGTCGCTGCGGTAGTAGAGAAGGACGCCACCTCCTCTGCTGGGGCGGCCGTTCCGGATGAGTGACATTCCTGCTACTTCAAACTAATCATCCGTCACTTCTTGGTGCAACCAAGTTTCGGTAATGGTAATTAGGATCAAACCATTCGCAACCTGACGTAGCCGAAGTTCGGTAAGGTTTCTGAGGAGCCCTTAGGCTTTAATGTACATACATGCAAGTTTCTCAGGTTTTAGCAATGTTTCGGAGGTTGTGCAACTCATACGTGAAGTTTCGCCGACCAGTGAGTGGCCGGGGAATAATGGTGTTTTCGAGGTGTACTTGGAGATGGGTTCAACCTCTTTTTGTTCGTCTGCTTCTGCGTACAATGTAAGCTGTCTGGTCAATATCATCTTCAACAGGTTTTATGTTCTCCTTAGACACACAGTACTGGTGCATTGTTCTTTTATAGCTCTCATTGCGTTTGGTTCGTTGAGTGACATATCATCTCTAGGAGGCATATCGCTGACTGTCTTCTGCAGAAGCTCAGATGGTAACCTGCAACGAAACATGTGCCAGATATGTTTTGTGCCATATGTTTGGACTGAAGGACCACCTTCAACACACTCAAGTCACTTCCTTTGTAGTTCGGTTAGGTACGAAACCGTGACAGCGATTTCGTTAGCACATCATCCAAGCAGACTGTTTCACGAATATAATGACACCACTGTTCTTTAGCATGGGTTGTTGTTTCATGCTCAGCACATGCTTCAGTTTCAGAAACCCCGTGAAGAATAGTGGTTCTGGTTGAAGTTTCCTTCCGGTAGTCCTCTAAGTTGCGGTTAACGCGATAACGCACTCCCCATGGGAGGATGTCTGGAAAGGTACGGATGGAGCAGTGTTCATTTCTGAGTCCACTGTCAACAGCAGTACTGATTTTATTTCAGTGATGGATTTCAGCCCAACATTCAGAAGTATTGGCTCTCCGAAATGCTTAGAGTTGGGGTGCCGCGTGATTCGCACCAAATTAACAGGTTTCAGTACAAGTGTGGTTCGGTTAATAATGATGTCCCGCATGGTTGATGTCGCCCAACTGCCAGTCTCTAATTGACGTCGGTTTTGATTCGGGGACACTGGAGCATAGTAGGCTCAGTACAGGTAGTTGTTTCTTTACACCTTTCGACATGTCGCGGTTAGTGATTGAAATACTCTGAGATGTTCTGCAGGAAACCGGTGGTGTTTGCACTAGAAGAACTCCGCTACGCTCCTCTGTTTCCGATCCAGTTGGGAGTGAGGTTACTTTTAAATGACGGCTCTTCTTGGAAGCAACCGTAACCCAACTGTGCTATTACCGGCTTGCACTTTTCTATGCACTCCGTCGTGAGATTGGAAGTTGTCTTGCGTGGAGTTACACCGATCGAACTGGAAACAGCTTTAGTCAAATGTGAGCCATGTGAGGTATTGGGACAGCAGTAGATTTTCTGAGCTCTTGGTGTCGTTTTGCTTGCGGTGTTACTAGCTTTTCTCCTCTGGATAGGGACAGCAGTTACTGGGGAAGCTTGGGTTGCACAGTCCGCTATGCTTACCTCCAACGTGGTGATTTTGCTTACCATTTGGGTTATAATATTATCACAAGGTGGTGCTTTTAAAAACACGTTGAATAAGTACAGATCCAAAGGTGTGCGACAAAATGCCGCTAAGCTACAGTGGAAAAATCCCCGAGTGCATAGATTAGCGATTGGCACGCTGTTCGCCAAGATAATGACCTTGTTTTCTATGTGGCACAGTATTAGCGGAGGACAGTTCACTGAAGTGCATACACTTGGTGTGCGCTGCATGAGTCATTAACCCAACTGTGATAAGGTCGTAGGAGTTAACCAGCCAACCAGCAAGAATTCAGCTTATTGTGATACTAGTTAACTCAGAGTGTGAAGATATTTATAAGCAGGCTGCCCTTCTACCACTCGTTATGCATCTTACATTGAGGTCGCCTTACTTTATCGAACAACACATTGTAAATCCTCTGAAAATGTCACTTCTTCTCATAGACTAGAAGTGATAGACTACTCACGGAACAAGAGCTCATCCGACAAGCACTAGAACAAACTCAGCACAGGATGCTGAATTTGGAGAACGAAACGATCACGAAACAAATTGAAGCCCGGAATATGGAGGTGAGCATCACTTTCTTACTCGCTTGATACAACCTTAAGATGTGAATAGTTATAATGCTTTTGACCTTTTCAAGTTGATAGCCGTCTGGCCGAAGTAGTACATAGGTCCCGCAATTTTGCATTCGTGGTCAAGCGGATGATACTCAGTTGCTCACCGACAACAAACGGACCACAAGCATAGAGACGCACTTAGGGGTTTTCGGCTACTAGCAAAGTTAGGTGCGAGCTAGACTGTCAGTGTCTGAGTATCACCTAAACCTTCAACATAAGTTGCAACCCTAGCCCTGGGTAGATTGCAAAGGAACCCGGTTGCCTTGTTCTCAGTTTGGTACCGAGTAAGCCCCAATCGCCATTTGCATTCACCACACTTTGTTACACCCAGTTTGCCATCATTGTGAGGGAACGTAACCTACCAATCAACTGCCACGTGGGGTTCTCCTGCTGCACTGAACCTTGGCTTCACGAGGCGCTGCGTCTTTCTGGTATTCATAGAATCAAACAACTGACTTTATTACCAGAGATTTCGCCCACCAAACCAGAAATGGTGAACACAATAGGGCGGGTTCCCCGAATTCAACTTTGAATTCATTTCCGTTGTGCCAAGCTTTGCTCGCGGATCCAAATGGCATAGTTTTCAGGGCTCTGAGTTCCACCCCAACTCAGGTTGTCTCCACCTGATGAGTCCAAACGATGACGAAACCGCGGTTGTGCTGTGCCAGTGTTGACAGGAGCAACTTCGAAACCCTTCCACAATTGGGCTGCGCTATATGGTTCAGCAAAAGTACATTGCACCTTGCATTTATGCCAGATGCCAAGTTCAGGACCCCGAAATATGGGCACGATGTTCAGAAACCTGGTGACCGATCCACACTGTGTGATCACACGGTAGTATACATTTGGCAATATGAGGTACGAATAGTCGCTCCAACAACCTTCGTCTGCGCTCAGGAATCACGAGCAACTGCTTACATATATAACGATGGTGGAGGAAAGTTTGCATAACACTTACAATTTGGCATATAGATTTCAAATTAATAAGATAAACAACAGCGATTTGCATGAAATCTACACCCCGTTCATAGTTTAGTTGGCTTTCCCCATGAACCGTACTGATGAGTTCTGCTGCCCCGGCCTTCTAATTCTGGACCATCGAGACTTACCTATGGTCGCTGAAGCAAGTGGCAAGTAGACTAGAGAATCTGGAAGAGGAATGGCGTGCCAAAGGATGTGTGTTCCAAAAGTTGGACGTGAGTTGTGGTTAGTTCTGCTACCTCAGACAATTTGGTGATTATGTATGCAAAGTGCTTTGTGGAGGTTCTAAAAGGTATTTTAGAACA